>JARHVA010001718.1:67500-812500 GCA_037957365.1 Torreya grandis
CAAGTTTTATTTGTTCTTGGCTGCATAAATAAGTTATATGGTGCAATAAAAGGACTTGTATATTTAAGAGAGTGAAATAAATTAATTTCTTTTATTTTTGATTGATTTAGTGAGATGAATAACACTTTAGTAGATTAGGAGAATGGAAATATTAAATAAGCAAACATTTTGATAAAATTATATTTATTTTGCTTGCATAACTAGATTGTATGACCACATAGTAGGGGTGAAGGAGAGAAAGTTGAAAAAATAAAAAAAGGATAATTTTTCGTTTGATTTCTTTTCCATGCCAAGAATTTGTATGATCGTATGGCTTATTGAGGGTTTGAAAGTTTTAAAAATCAAGTTGCATACTCTCTATATTTATTTTTGCTCATATAAAAAAAGGGTCATACAACTCTATAGAAATGAATGGGGAAGTAATAAATAAAAGAGGGAAACAATTATATTTTGTTTTTTCAACTCACAAGGGAGAAGATATGTTTTAATGAGAAGAATGAAGTTAAAATTTTAAAAAGAAATTTGAAAATATTCCTCTTTCTTATTTTCATTCATCTAATATAGTTATTTGGTAGAAAATGAAGGTCATTTAAAAAATAATAATTTAAAAAGCTTCGTTGAAATTCATTGGGTAAATAAAGGTGGTTAAGCAAGCCAATTAAATTAGTAATGAGATATTAAAAAGGGATTGAAGTGAATTTACATGGGTAAAATTATGAGTATGATTTTTAGGGTCACACAACACAACAACATTTAAAGACAATAACGAGATTGATTGGAAAATGGGGTGGTTTGTGTACATGTAGTCTACATGCAAGCTTGTGTTCACCAGTGGATAGCTTATGTTTTCTTTTGATCATAATGAAAAAGATGTGGATGTCTTACTTGTCAAAAAATTGAATTCAAATTACTTTAGTGTTCAAATTTTACTAATAGAAAGTGGTATGTGCTCCAATAAGTATATATTAAGTGAGAGAATGGTTACTCAAGTAGCATCTACCATGAATTATATCTTAGAGATTGGGGATAAAGATATTTGGCCAAGTGAATATACATAAATATTTTAAAAGACAGATCACACTAATAACCAATCCATTAAAATAATGGAAGAAAGTATTGAATTTTAGGGCATGATTTATTTGGTTTTGATTGATCTAAGCTAAAGCTTTTGTTGCCCTATTTGATATAAAATTTGTCTTTAAGTTACATGAGGGCTAATATATCTTATAATTAATCATTGATGATGAGATCAAAGATAAGAAGCAGACTATATTTTTGAACACAATCATTACTATCAGGAAGGCATAGGGAAATTTGGTTTTTTAAGAATAAAAGCATATCATAAATTAATAAATTAAAGACATAAATATGATAGATGATAAAGTAAAGAGTGGAATAGTAATAAATGAATTGGCACAAATTGATCAAGAGTGAAAAATCAAGAGTAAATATGGAAGGATCCAAATTAAATGTAGCTAGGTCTATTGCTACATGTCAAAAGTGCAAAAAAAAGAAGTTGTCATAAAAGTTTAAATTTTACTCAAAAAAAGTGAATATGAATAGTCTCCATAACAAGCTTTTGGTCTTTCATGTAAATGTTAAATCTTATTTTGTAATTTCTAGTTACAAATTTTGTAAGTGCAAACTTGTAAATGTAATTCATATATATATATATATATATATATATTGTAAATGTAATTCATATATATATATATATATATATATATATATATATATATATATATATATATATATATATATATACTGTGTCAAGTTTTTAAGTCTCAAATGGTGTAATTTTAATTTTTCACTTTTGCATGACATGCAATTGTACCAATGATCTGTTATATCACTTAAGTGATGTTGTAATTTCACATTTGTACATGGAGTAATTACACCATCCCATTTTTTAACTAGTTAAATGGTGTGATGTTCTTAATATAATTTTACACATTCTAAAATGTAGAAAAGGTAGTTGTGCACCATAACCACCTTATCACATTATAAAATGAGTGTTAAGGTCATTATGGAAAAGGTATTTTTTAAAAATAGGAATCTAAAACATATTTTTGGAAGGTGATATTGTATTACAACTCAATGAAGATCAGTATAGAGGAGATTTTTAAATTATGTGTTCAAATTTTATTCACAAATTATAATTGCGTATGATTCATTTGTATTCAAATATTTGATTTTGAGCCTTTGTCATAGATATTATCAATTAATCTTAATGAGGAAATTACACAATAGAATTTATTTTTGAATCTATGTTTTGTATTTCCATAAATTTGAAATCTCAGTGGGGTTTAAGCAATAATTTTAATTGTATTTTAGGGGTAAATATGGGATGGTTGTCTTTGGTTTACTATCAATATCATAAAATCATCTTAGTGTATGTTTTTCACTCCTAAGGGCGTAATTATGTCTTTACCACCCATTTAGTGAGATATTTCAATGATGATAGTGTTTCTCCTTGGGATATTTTAGTGGATCTCTATGTTTAATCACTTAGAGTTGTCCTTAATTTTTACCAGGATTGTCATGGTAGATTTTATGTCTAACTAGATATAATAATCTTGTTCTATCTTCAACAAAGGTAGATATGACTAGTAATAGGAGATGAAATTTGACCCTACATTATTGACTAACATAAGGACACAATTCTCACACTATTGACTCAAATTCACCAATTTATCCCTTTCACAAATTTTGAGCCAATGGTTTTTGGAAATTTTGCTAAGGATCAAGGTGATTTACACAATGATTTTCATAAATTTAAAGAAAATTCCCCTAGAATAATGGTTGGTGACTTCATTGAGAAAAGTACCTAGTGAGTTCATATTATCCTAGACTTCATAGTGTCCTATAGCATCTTGGGAGTTATGCATGAAGATGTCATTGTCAGGATTTTTATTGAGACTCTCATAAGACTTACTGATGAGAGGTTTTATCACCTATAATATGGATGCATTATGAATTGGGACTCCTTAAATAATAAGATCTTAAACATGTCAAAATTAGTTGTGGATTTATGTGCATTATTGTAAGATTTCTTCCAAATCCATAATAAATATGATTATAATATGAGAGTTCATAACCCACTTTAACAAATTATTGAGAATAACTCCTCAAGAATATCAACCAATTCCCAACAATCATCCTTATGTCTTCATTGGTTCCCTACACCTAGAGATCAAATTCATCTTGATGAGGAATAATGCAAATGACTTGGAAGATACACAATAGGAAAATTGAAGATGAGATGATTCTATTTGGAATGTTAAAGAAAGAGACTTCAAAAAATGACACAACTTTAATTTGTGATGATAAAGTGATGAAACATAATATAATCAAGAGTCATCATTACTAGAAAAATATATTCCAAAGGCAAATTGCTAATCAAAGATGTCAAAACACTAATATAGAAAAATATAAATTACTTCCTATCACATATGATTGTTTCAGTTTCACAATTATGAAATAAGGTAAACAATAAGAAGAATTAATTATTGATCAGAGAAAATATGAGGAATTTCAATTCTTCTTGACAATGAAGAAAAAGATTTGCCTATTTCACAGGATTGCTCAAACTTCACAATATTAGGAGAAAATGAGCTATGTAAGGAACACCTGGTTGAACCATAAACATAAAGAATCAATAATGAAGAATGTAAGGTTACACTTTTTGAAGGAATAGATAGCATGAAATTTGTTTTTAGTCAAGTATAAGATCCCTTCTCTATCAGAATGAAATACTCAATAGTTAAAAATGAAGATTCCTAAGGTATTTCATTTTTAGGTTCTACTAATGAAGAGTTATCTAAATAACTTGAATCGAAAATAATAAAACCCACACAATTTTAATATCATAACCAAGTAAAATTTGAAATCAAGAAATACCTGAAACTAGAACAAAATGAATGGTGCCCAATATTCATTACAATAAAATGGAAACTATCAAGCTAAAAGAGATCAGTGAAGGTAATGATGATTCATTTGACAAAGAGTTTATCTTTATCATGGGAAATAATTTGGAAATGAATATCTACACTCAAATCATTATAGTATATACTCTTGTTATTATTCCAGCTTAAAAATAAACAAGAAACAGACTTATCTTTGATTCAGTTATTATATATAGCAAAGATGCATTTAAAGTTATTCAGGAAAACATTAGTGAAACCCAACGCTTCTCAAGAAAGATCATAGAAGATAAAAGAGTTGGATTTTTTCCATTTTAGGACATGAAGATAGTAATAGTTTATTCATTTATGATCATCCCTATGTGAATGATAACTATATGTTCCTCTTCCCACCTATTTGGTCACTATTGATAAATGTCTTCAAATTCATAAGTCAAATATATTGTTCTAAAATGGTAGGTACTTCTCCCAACTAGTGAATGATTTTGTATAGTCTTTTCTTTTTCCTCTACTCTATAAATAATCATGCTTTCCCTATTTTGGCTTGTTTCCTTTGGGTGCATGTGCATTCCTTTTCAATAAATGCAACAGTCTATCTGTTACTCCTCCTTCTTAGTGTTTTGGTCTTTCTGAATGCACATGTTTGTAGATGTGATCTTTATCTAGGAAATATTATGGGCAAGATCATGATTTTCAAGGATGTTAGAATGGTTATTTCTTTAGGGTCAATGAAAATATCACATTTTTAGAAATAAACATTAAAGTTCTTTAACTAAATGGATATATAAGAAAAAAATTTGATAGTAGATTTAGAGAATATCTTTCACAGTCATGAAAATGGTGATATGGATTTTTTTCCTCAAATGACAAAATGGGAAAGTTTTTTAGGGCTCTTTGTTAATGATAGGGATGGTAATTTTTTTAGAATGGGCATCGAATCCATAGCCTGATAGACAAGATTTATATCACTTGCTGAGATCTATACTCTTTTTCAAATTTCTAAATGATGATCCATTGAGTGATTTTCATAATAGCATTTTGGATGAAAAGACATTAAAATAGAATATATTGGTCAACCCTAATTTTAGGATTTGAGTCACAAAGTTGAGAATATTGATAATTCTTAGAATATACCTCTTTCATCAAAAGAAGGTTCAACACTCTTGAGTATACGAAGAAAATATTTTTCTCTTTGAATTTTAGTTTGTGTGAAAACACATAACAAAAAAATGCCATTGAATACACTATCCTATGTGATATGTGATAACATATATTAGACTAAACCCTTGATTCACTCACATATACTATCCTTTAGGATACATGATATCATCTATCAAAATAAGTAATTGATACCCTCACATACATTATAAACTAACATGTGATAGCATTATGATGGTTTGAGGAACCTTCATTTTATCAAAGATCAGTTACTTCTTAGTTGATTAAGTTACAATCAAATTCAAGACTCTATTGTCTAATGCATAAAATATTCACCTACAAAACCAGAGTCTAGGTTATTTTAGTCCCTTGAAATTTGAAATCCAAGTCAGAGCTAGCTATTGTCATAGTCTTTAAAGATTTAAAAATTTGATGAAAATTTGACATTTTTAGCTAATTTTATAGTTTGGGATTAAAATTGCCAATTTTTTAAAAAAATTAAAATTTTAATTAATTAATTAATTAATCTTAAAATCATGGGAAAAACACTTTATATCCTGAACTACATAAAAATTCTTTCAAACTCTCTGGTGTAAAAAATCATTATCTTTCCCACAATTTGTAAAAGTTTATTAAACATTTTTCAAGTTGTGCAAGGGTTTTTTAATTTTTTCCAAATGGTGCAAAAGTGATTTGACACTTTTTAAAGTTGTGTAATTTACATTTTCAATTTTTCACATGGTGTAAATAAAATTTGCTTTTTCAAATCTTCTGCAATGCAATTTCTTTGGATAATTCCCCAAGTCATGATTTTTTTTTTACTTCCCCAAGTTGTGCAAATAAAATATTTCATTTTCACTTCCATGCATGTAATCTTTACACTCCCTCATCCATGAAATTTACAATTTTCTTTCCCCACTCCATGTGAATGTCATTGCCAATTTAAAACTTGTTTTTCAATTTGCATACAAATGCCATTATTTCTTCCCCAAATTGCATAAAAATAAACTTCCTCTCTTCTAAGATTTTGAAACCACATGTAAAAACTCTAAATGATATTTGTAAAATTAAAATAAAGTAGGGAAATAAGAGGGAAGAAACAAATGTTTATTTTGTCTTGGTTATAAGGGAAGAGTTTGTACGATCCAAAGTGGAGCAAATGAAGATTTTAAATTTATTTCTTGTTTTCTCATACCAAAAAGAGGCATCATAAGCCAAGAAGAAGAAGTGAAAATTTAGAAAGAGATATGAATTGTTTTCTTTTATTTTTTCCAAGATAATGAAGTTGTATGGGCCATTGAAGGAAGGAGAGATAAGAAAAAAAGAACAACTTTTTGATTATTTTTAGCTGTAACTAAAGGACTGTATGATGTTGTATCGCTAAGGGAAGGACTGAGTAAAAAACATTTTTCTTGCTCATAGTAAGGGCCATACAACCACATAGTCAGGTGGAAGAGAGAGAGAATTGAAAATTTTCATAGCCACTAATCAAGTTTTATTTATTCTTGGCTACATAAACAAGTTAGATTGCATAATATAAAGACTTACATATTTAAGAGAGAGAAATGAATAAATTTATTTTGTTTTGTCTTGATTTAGTGAGATGAATGGTGATTTAGTATATCAGGAGAATGCAAATATTAAAGAAGAGTAGATTTTGATAAAATTATATTTATTTTGCTTACATAGCTAGACTGTACAACCATGTAGTAGGGGTTAAGGATATAAAATGGAAAAAATCAAAAAGGAGAAATTTTCATTTGATTTCATTTCTAGTCCACGAATCCATATGACCATATGACCTATGAAGAGTTTGAAAATTTTAAAAATCAAATTGCAAATTATCTTTATTTATTTTTTCTCATATAAAAAGGGGTCATACAACTCTATAGAAATGCATGGGGAAGTAATAAGTAAAAGACGAAAATAATTTTATTTTATTTTTCAGCTCACAAGGGAGACCATATGTTTTAATGAGAAGAATGAAGTTAAAATTTTGAAAATAAATTTGCAAATTTTACTCTTTCTTGTTTTCATTCTTCCAATATAGTTATTTGGTGGAAAATGAAGGTGATTTAAACATAAAGTGATATAAAAATCTCCATTGAAATTTGTCAAGTGAATACAGGTGGTTGAGCAAGATGGTGAAATTCATATTGGGATATTAAGGAGGCACTAAAGTGAATTTGCACATGTAAAAATGTAAGTATGATTTTTAGGGTCATAGAACATAGTGACATTTGAAGATAGTGAAAGGATTACTTGGACAATTGGGTGGTTTGCATACATTTAGTCTAGACACAAGCTTGTGCTCACCAATGGATAGCCTACATTTGCTTCTAATCACAATGCAAAAGATGGGGATGTCTTGTTAAAATATTGAATTAAAATTACTTTAGAGTTCAAATTTTACTAATAGAAAGTAGCATGTCCACCACTGAATAAGTCTTATGTGAGAGAATGATCACTCATATAGCCTATACCATGAAGGATATCTCAAAGATGGGGCCTAAATATATCTGTCCAAGTTCACCTTCACAAATATTTTAAAAGAGGGATCACACCATTGACCAAGCCATTAAAATAATGGAAGAAAGTATTTAATTTTAGGGTGAGATTTATTTGGTTTTGATGCAGGAGCATCATAAACGAATTTCAAATTATTGTATTTTCCTCTAAAATGTTAAATATTAAGGAGAAAATGTAAAAAGTAAACGTAAAAAGGTAAATGTGGCGCTGTTGAGGAAATGAGGGGATGTTAGAATATACTGGAAATTTAAAAACTGTATTTTGTTTGCCTAAGCCCAAGTTGGGCGTGGAGGTTTGAATGTGGTTTTTAAAAACAAAATATAGCCAAGAAGCAAACTAATTCAAGAAGAGGATCTCCAGGCGGCATGAGAGGTACGTAGAAGAGATGTAAGAATAGAAGGAGGTAGAAAAGAGAGTAAGGGAGAGAAGGAGTCATAATGGCCATTTGCCCTGTATTATCTTGTTCTAACTCATGGCAATGAAAGCGAGTCCCTGTTTTCTAGAAAAGTTGAACATTAATTATTAAGATAATGGAGGTGTTGAATTGTTGGATGGACCTGCAGAAGAGAATGGATCGTGGTATGGAACGACGCAGTTCATATGCTTGTTGATGAAGTTCGTTGATTATGTTGACAGGAAGATACTTGTGGAGGCAGCATGGAAGCTTAACAGAGATTATTGCAAGTCGTGGGGACTCAGCAGTGAGGACTCAGCAGTGAGCCGTAAAGGTTTATTAAGTGCAGACCTGCTCATACAGTCGCTACCAATGGCTGTTATAGACTTTATCTCATGTTGGGCGCGATTCTTGTAGCAAACCAGCAACTTGTTCACAGTGTCTGATTGTATAATGGTCTGGAAAAGCAATGAGCAAGTCGTGGTGGACATATTCTGAGCCGTGGTAATCTGTTTGTGACTGCTGGATACTTCTGGGCAGCGTAGAAGATTATTCTGAGGGTGCCGTGTGAGTCTGAAAGGGTGCAGACTTGTCTACACAATGACCACCATTCTTGTTGCTAACTGTTGGTAATAACTGGTGCTAGATCTTTGCTTATTCTACTTGTCTGAGTTGCATATAGAACCTGTCTGTGAGAACTTAGCTAGAACATCTGGAATCAGCAAGCCATTCTGCAGATTCATGTATATTTCATATTGTTGGCATTGGCATGGATTCATAAAACCTGTTTAAAAGCAAGGATCAATGGATTGCGTCATTTTGGTATCAGAACTGTAATTGTTTAAGGCTTTCATCAGGTTTTGATCAATATAAGTTAAGCTTTGGGTGGCCTATTTTATCTAACTTTTATCTTGAAGTTAAACGAGGCCTAAAATATCTTATAATAAAATCATTGATGATGAGATCAAAGATAAGAAGTAAATTGTTTATGTGAATACAATCATTAATATCAAGAAAGGCTAGGGAAATTTTGTTTTTGAAGATTAAAAACATAGCATCGATGAAGAAATGGAAGACATAAATATCCCTAGTGATGAAATAAAGAGTGGAATAGTAAGAAAGGAATTTATACAAATTTATAGAGAGTGCAAAATTAAGAGTAGAAGTCGAAGGATCCATATTAAATGTAGCTAGGTCTATTGCTACATGTCAGAAGTGAAAAAATAAGTAGTTATAATAAAAATTTAAAATTATCCTTAGTAAAAGTGAATATGAATAGGCTCCATCGAAAGCTTTTGGTATTTTATGTAAATTTTGAATCTTATTTTTTAATTTTTAGTTACAAAAATTTTAAGTGAAAACTCATAAATGTAATTCATGTAAATATATTGTGTCTACTTTCTAAGTCTCAAATGGTGAAATTTTTATTTTGTACTTTTTCATGTGGTGCAATTGTACCAATGATCCTTTATATCACTTAAGTGGTGGAATGTTGTAATTTCACATTTTCACATGGTGTAAATACACCAAGTCATTTTTATACTATTTAAATGATGTGATGTTTTTAATGTAATTTTACACCATCTAAAATGTAGAAAAGGTGGTTATGCACCATATTCACATTCTCACATTATAAATATGAGTGTTAAGCTCATTATGGAAAGTGTATTTTTGAACAACAAGACTCTGAGACATATTTTTGGAAGGTGAGATTATATTACAACCCAGTTAAGACCAATACAAAGGAGGAGATTTGTAAATTATTTGTTCAAAATTTCTTCATAAATTATAATTGCGTGTATGATTCATTTGTATTTAAATATATGATTTCAAAACTTTGTCATAACTATTATCAATTAGTATTAATTTGGAAATTACACAATAGAATTTCCTTTTGAATCTATGTTTGTTATTTTCAAAAATTTGAAATCTTGATGGAGTTTAAAAAATATTTTGATTGCCTTTTATGGGTAAATATGGAATTATTGTCTTTGGTTTTCTATAAATATCAGAGAATCATCTTAGGGTATTTTTTTCACTCATAAGGGAGTAATTATTTATTTACCACCTATTAAGATAGATAGATTTTAATGAGGAAATTATTTCTCCTTTTGAAGGTGAGGATAGGGTGATTAAAAGGCTTGATTGGGCTCTGTTAGCTAAACAAAATATTTTTTATTTTGCATCTATACAAGACTGGCTGGTTTTGGCTATACTAGACACCTTCTTATCTGACCATCTTACCATTTTCTTCAATGTTGAGATACTACCCCTCAAGTTTGGGTGCCTACTACCCAATTTTACCTCAACATTACCCATCTCAAGCATGAACAAACATTGAATCACATTGGCCATATATGGGATCTTACCCCAAGACTCACCAAGTCCACTAGTTGGATTATGTGGTTGTCTCAAACATATTGCCACTTTCCTTAGAATATATGGAAAACATGCTACCTCCTTTAGAAGGTGTATTCAGCATGCTACCAATCAATAATTTATCAGATCCTCCTAGGAGCTAGAAGCCTCACCTTTTAATGTGTAACTACAAGCTTGTGCAACTAAATAGAGGCACAAAATTTAAGTTATAGAAGCTTACAATGCTAGAAGAGCTTAGCTGCATGATAGAATGCATTAGCTCAAAGTGGGTGACAAAGTGAACAAAGAATTCTTTATCCTACTTTGATCTCAAAATGTAGGTGATAATATTAAGGCCATTAAAGGTACAGTTAGGTGCCTAACCAAATTACCTGAGGTGATGTAGGAATTTCTGAGTCACTACCAAGAGGTGTTCAACCCCTGAACAGATACTACTGCTAGATAAGATACTCTCAACCAATGTTTTTGAGTTGTGACCTATAATCTTTTAAAGACCTAGAGAGTCAATTGTGATCAACTTCTTAGTCTTAATGATCTTAAGGAAGTTGTTTCACAGATAGACACTAACAAGCTCCTAGAATTGATAGGTTTCCATGTGAGTTCTACCATTCCTTATGGGACACTATCGGCCCTAATTTTCATCAGGTTTACCTTGAAGCTATGCATACCAGTTCTTTGGGGACTCTAATTATTCAAGTCAATATCAAGTTCATTCCAAAAGCTAGAGACCTAGAAATTTTACCCAATTAGAGGTCTATTACTCTTTTGAATGTTTTTTATAAGATCATTGCCAAAGATTTAGCCCTTAGTATCAAACACATCCTTCCTCTCATTATGAGGAGTGAACAATTGGTTTCATTCAAAATCATTATATTCTAGATAATGTGATAGTTGTTTAGGAAGACATCGAATGGGCTAAAACTTTCAATCAGAAAGATCTTTTTATCAAGATTGACTTTGAGAAAGCCTATGACCACATAGAATGGCTTTTTATCACTGCTATGTTGTAGGCTCTTAGCTTTAGACCAAATTTTGTGCACACTATTAACATGCTCCTTCAAGATATTTGAGCGTGTGTCACCATAAATGGTGCCTAGTCTCATAGGTTTTAGCTCCATAGATTGATCAAACAAGGTTGTCTGGTTGTCTCTACCCTTTACATGCTTGATATAAAAGGTTTTAATTACCTTTTAGATAATTATACTTCTAGGGGGCTGGTTAAAGGTATCTCTCTTCCTGCCTCATATCATTAATTGGTTAATGGTCACTTTGTAGATGACTCCTTTCTTACTCTTCAAGAAGATGAAGAGTCAGTCAGGAATACCATGCAGTGCCTTGATATATTTTTTGGCTTCAAGATCTTCCATCCAAGGGAGAAAGACCCAATGCTATAGGCAATCTCTATCTCTTAAAACCCCTTGGCTTGAGGGATACCAATGGTAATGGATTCTCCCTAGAGTTTAATTTAAATTCCTTGGCATTCCTTTTGCCTTTCAAGCCTCCATTGTTGATCTTTGGTCTTATGTCATATAGAGGGTTGAAAAAAAATTGCCTATTTGATTACTAAGCCTCTTACTCTAGCTAGGATATTTTAGATTTATTCTAAGCTTTTGGCTATCATGCATGCTTACTATTATTCTTGGTGGGCCCCTTCTAATGCTTCCTATGGAAAGTTGGAAAAGTTTTATTGTGACTTCCTCTAGGCCAATTTTTGAAGGCCATCAAGGGTTTCACAAAGTGTCTTGGGCCATTTTTTTTAGGCTTAAGGAAGCAAGTGGCATGGGCCTTATTGATGTTAAGCTCTGGGGAATTGTTCTCAGTGTCAAGTGGATTATTCAAGGATTGGAAAGAAAGGAAGCCTGGAAGATCCTTATCAAAAATTTCATTTCTTAAGGATCTCTTCTTAGTAGAAAGGCATGGTGGGGGCTTGACATGCATACCCTCCTTCTCACACCTATGCCTATCAAAAAAACTGGCTCTTTTGTCATACATAGCATATGGAAGGCCTAAGAGAAACTTAAATCTCACATGGTCTGGGTTGGATATGGATTTCAAGACTGGCCTCTCTATTAATTCTCATTATCTTTAGTGGTCTCCTATTCTCAATTTACATAATGTTCCCTTTACCTTGGTGCCTTGGATAAAATTTCTTATTCTTTTAAAAAATGGTATTCAACACATTGGCAATCTTTTCTACAAGATATCTTAGGACTGATTACCCTGAGAGATTGTGAAAAATAGGTTTCAACTTAACAAAGAGGACAAAGAATCTCTTTTTGAAATTTATAATGCCATACCTGATGAGTATCTTCAAAAAATTGGAGTGTCCTCTCTTACCCCATGGTGGAAGGATTGGAATTGGCCTAAGTCCACTCCTTTTTGTTGTTATGCCCCTAAGTTGGGATCTAATCTTCTTGCTCCCAAGCATATCAATATTGAGGTACTCAAATGATAGTGGAGTCTTAAATCTATTCACCATGTCTAGTTGAGGAGATTTAATAATATTTGGGGGGATCTATTGGAGCCTAAAAAATCTCACTTTCTCTAGTGCATTATGTATCATAAACTCCCTCTTAGAGACTGGCTCAAGAAGATGGAGGTCCTCAATCCCACTTGTCATGCTTATCATCACCCAAAAACCATTAATCACCTTTTTTGGTTTTGTCACCATGCTCAATCTACTTGGAGATGGATTCACTCTCTTTTCAAACCATTCAGGCCTAGAATGTTTAGATGGAAAATGGCTCTCTTGGGGGACTCAACCTTGCTACCACAAGATACAACAAATTTTGGCAGATTTTTTGCACTGATATTTTATTTTAGATCTAAAATTCTAGAAATAAATATTGTTTTAATCATGAAGATATGGAAATTATTTTTTCAATTTATAAAAAAATTAATGTGGTCTCTAATGTTACCTTTCAAATCTAGAGTCATATGGAGAAAGTGTAACTAGAGCTTCACCACTTGTAGGAGTTGCTGGATCATTGGGGTAATGCCCCTTCTGATGTTAGTTAGGAGCCACCTAATCACACTCCTCCTTAGGGATGTGGATATGGTGGCATAGTCTGGAATTCATGGGATCATATCCATAGGTCCCAAAGTTGAAGGAGCTCCTCTCCCACTCTCACTGGCCATTTCCTCCACAAGGGTCATCTTGTCATGATAGTGGCAGTCGAGGAGGCTAGGTGGTTCCCTAGTAAGATAAGTTTTTGTGCTTTGTGATTGCCATTTCTCCACCTTAGTAGAATCTTGAATAGATTTAGCAAACTCAAGAGCAACATAATGATGGGTGGGAGCCTCTTACCTTAGATGAGGACCCCCCAGCTAACGAGGGGTGGGGAGGGAAGCCTCAAGACCCTCCATCACTTGCTACCATATTTTATACTATTGCTTGAGGATATGGTTATGTATTATTATTTTTTGGTTGTTAGTGTGCACATGTTAGACTTTATATCTAGTCTAGCCTTCTAGATGCTTTTGTTGCTTTCCCAGGGCTTGTTTAGCTCGGTGTGCTTTTAGGGTGTGACTCTTCAACCCACTCTTTTATATGATTAGTTGTATTTTATTTTGTAAGTTTTTAATATAATAAAGTGCACTTTTCAATTATATATATATATATATATATATATATATATATATATATATATATATTACACATTTATGTTTCTTCATATTGGTTATTACGGTAAACTCTTAGATAAATTTTCTTATTGGCATAACTACTTATAGCCAAGTACTAGATATAAATTATGCATGAACCATGTTAGTTGCATAAATATATCACACTCGATAGTATTGTATAAGCCTTCTAAGGAATTATATTTTTATTGACTTTATGGATGGCATTACCTGATCCATGACAGAGTATGACTAAAATAATTATTGTAATAATGGGTTGCTCTATATTATGAGGATTTTGATGAGAAACTTGGGTAGTAAATTTTGATCTCTTTGTTAAAAACTTTTGTAGGCTTGCATAAGTAAGACTCATGAGTATCATCTTGGTCAATACATGGTTTGTATCTTGTTGATTATGAAAACTAGGACATTTTTGTTTTACCTATTTGTTATAAATAATTCATTACTTTATTTGATTAAATAGTTGTGCTACCATGTGTCTGTTGTATTAAATCTCTTCTCTTATCATGTCATCTAGTTGGTTGTATCCATTTGAATACATTTGATGTCATACATACTAGAATAATTTGTATAACTATAACCTTTGATTTAATATTATGAGGAGATCCTATGAACATTGGAATATCCTATTTATGATGCATTAATAGAGTGACCTTGTATCTTATATATCCTATCATAATTTTAAAAATCACATGGTGATTGTAGATTGATAAAAAAAATTGCATGTTGAGTTATATTAGGGTTATTAGAAAGTTTCCTTACTAGTTAACAATGATTTTTGAAAGCTTAGTTTTTATGTTCTTGCTAAACTATAGTGTTAAAAACATTAAAAAATCTAAGTGACAATTAAGCATGAGATGATCGATAATATTTTTGGTAGCATTATGCCTGAGGCTTGCAATGAGAATAACTCGGTTCCTCATAAAATAATTACGCAAAAATGAAAGACATTTTGATTATGTTCTATTTTATGTTTTAAATGTTCAATGGAAAAAATTCACTAAATATATATGCCTACTTATTGAATACCTATTTTAAATTAACTTGTTAGATTTAAGACTCGATGTATTAGTTGCTTACCTAAAGGGATATGAAATGTTGTAAGCATTTTTTGATCCATTTATCTATCATTAAAATATGCATGTAATAACCAATTTGAGTGTCTTGATGTTATGGACACCCACCCCTAAATGTAGCTTGGTTATGCCTCTTTTCTTGGTCATATGACATTAACTAATTGTTCATATAATGGAATAAAAAATTATAATATGATTTAGTGTCCTTGAACATTTGTCATTAGGCCAATATTTTGGATATCGTACTTTAGAGTTGATGTATCAACAATTATTTTGATTGAGGTTTTCAAAGTTTATTTGGTTATTGTATCTGGTGCCATGTTTATACATTGGAATGGATATTGTTTATTATCTAAATGTACAGAGTTGAATAAAAATATGTATTGTGAAAATGATGAATAAGACTTTAAGGGATACATTTTATCTTTCATGTATTTCATGTCTGGCATGATAATGATAAATTATATTGTGATTACAGAAGTTAGTTCCTGGTTCATTAGATACTATGTCATGCATACAACATAACCTGATTTAGATGGATTGTGACTTTGTTAGGTGGTTATGAAATTTCACTTGTATTAGTTTAATAGTTTGTAAAGGAATATAATAAGTGTGTATAGTTGATTGATTCCTTTATGGCAAGTTTATAATTACATTTACGTTGGGATATGTACCTATTATTTATCTATTATTAAAATTTAAATATATCATCCTTAAAATAGTCTTATTAGAACCATTAATAAATTAATTAAAAATAATATTCCTTTAACCAATTTTAATTAAATATTATTGGTAAGTGAGATCAGTCATGAATATTCCTCTAACCAATCTTATTTTTTCCCTACTTTTAAATTTAAAATTAATTACTTAAACTTAATTATTATCCTTTGAATGGTGTCTAACCAAGTGAAAAATAATTGAATATTTATATTTTGATATAATTAAAATTGATTTACCCATATAGGGTGGGAATTTATGTGAGAAACATGGATGGTTTGACCATAAGTAAACTTGAAAGGAAATTCAAAACACCTTATAAGTTATGTTCCTTAATATAAGACAAGGATCATAAATACTCCTTCAAAATTCAAGTTTGTAAAGTCCCTCACTATTAATCAAAGGCTTTTAGCTATTGTTGAGAGTAAATTATTGGTACATTGATGACATAAAACAAGTATTCATGTTTACTATTTTTACTTTAACTACCATACACAAAAGTGGTAAACAAGCACAATGCTTAACCATAGTATGCATTAGTAAGATAATGCCTTTTTAGCTATTACATTAAAAGCATTATAGTGAAGTCCCCATGATATAATTTTAAAATTCTTATCACATTAAAATTATTATAATGTATGTCCTAAGGAAGTAGTGAAACAAGCCTAAGTTAGTCATTGATAACCTATCAGACAAATCAATTTTCACTATTGTGATGATAGATGAAGAACTCCCTATGATCGATAGGTCATCTATGTAGAGAACCATAATCAATAGTTAAAAATCATGATGGAATATGTATACATTCATATCATAATAGAATATAATTAACCCAAATAAAATAACAAAGGAGTCCATCTTGGCATACCAAGCTTGATAAGCTTGTTTGAGGCCATAGATAGATTTCTAAAGTTCACAAACTAAAGAGGAATATTCCATAAATCCTTATGGTTTCTCCATGTATATTTAGTGTTTGATGTTAATATGAATAAATACACTCTTCACATCCATCTGATGAACATCCCAATGATGTTTTATGTCAATAGCAAGAGTTATTCAAATTGAGTCCATTTTGGCAACTAGGGAGAATGTATTGATATAGTTAATGTTAGGTACCTGAGAAAAACCCTTTTCTACCAAAATTTATTTGAACTTGTGTATAGACCCTTATGATATAAATTTTATTTATTATATCCACCTAAATCAAACAAATTTTCTTCCCTTAGGAAGTGGGACTAAATCTCAAGTGTTATTCTTTAGCAAGGAACCATACTCCTCTTACATAGTATTATCCCACTAAGGAGTGTCTGATGCCTTGAAAAATGATTGTAGAATAGAATTAGATGAAATTAAATCATGTGGTGCATCTTAAAATTGTAAATGGGTTCACCTATTATCTTATGGATGTCTAACTCATTGGCCAAAACTTTGTAGTGTCTATCTATCCCAAAGAGTCCCAATGCTCAAACAGTTAGGAGGGGATTCCTCATCCTCTTAAGATATTCTAAGAGAAGGGAGAGGGGAATCCTCATCACTAATCTCATTATCATAACTAAAAGAAGAATTTGGATCATCATGAAGCTACTCAGGCATATCTGAATCATCATAACTATCATCAAATCATATAGCATCTAAGGAAGGGGGAGAGGTGTCTAGTGTGGATTCTAAAGTACCCTCTTAAAAAATAACACTCATTTAAATGAATAACTCATGATTGGTGGGATGGATAAGCATGTATCCATCAACACCCTTCGAATATCCAATGAAAATGCAAGGATGACTTTGAGATTCCATTTCCTTACATTTATTCTTGGGAATCCAAGCCATAATATGAGATTCAAACACTCAAAAGTGATTCATTATGTGTATTTTACTATTCCAAGTTTTAAAAGGAGTGACTCGCTTCAATTTTTTTATTAGGAACTTAGTTCTAGATATAATAAGGATAATTTATGGCCTCAACTCAATACTGAGGTGCAAGAGACTTGGAGTGTATCATATAATTGGCCATTTTCTTTAAAGACCTATTCTTGCACTCTATAACACCATTTTATTGAGGACTATATAGAACTATACACTATATTTCAATCCCCTCTGAAGTACATAATTATTTAAAACAATTAATAACATAACACTATTATCATTATGCAAAATCTTGATCGATTTATCTAAATATTTTTCTACAAGCACCTTTAATTCTTGAAAATTATTAAATATCTCAAATTTATTCTTAGGAAAGTACACCTAGGTATACCTCTAATAATAATCAATGAAATTAAGCATGTATTTATTCCTATTGAATGAAGATTTTGGAAATGGACCAAAAATCTAATTATGGATAAGATCCAATATATCTTCATCTCTCCATTATTTTCCCTTGTCATACTTCTCCTCAAGATGCTTACCAAGATACAACCTTGGAAAACTCCATAAAAAAATTGACTCATGGAAACTATGAAACCATGTCATGATGACTAAATTCTTCTAGGTAGTGATAATTGAGATGGATGAATCACTCATTCCATAATTTACTCACCCTATTTGAATGAGTGACTAGTCTAGTAGAGGGTGATTAGGTACAAAATGTAAAAAAGTATATAATTATGTCTGGTGATCTACATTCTCAAATGAAAAAATGGAGTCATTATTTGCTTCCCTAATAACCATGGAATTGGGGGTGAGCTCCACATTCTTTCCCAAATTATTGTGAGTGATTTAATAAATAGATAGGATATTGGTAGATAAATAAGAAACACGTAGAACATCATGAAATGTCCCATCATTCACATCATCAGATCCAATCCCACTAACTTCATTGAAAGTATTGTCACCCAACAAGATGGAAGGTATAAAACAAGGTTCCAACTATGAGAATATGTCATATGATGAATCCATGTGGTCTGATACACCATAATTAATTACCCATGTGGATGGATAGGACATAATTGAAAAAAATTTGTTTCCCTTATCTTTGCCCTTCTTAATATATTTGGTCTTAGAAGACTCATGTGCTAATGAACTCTGATTGGAAGAATCAGGACATTAACATTGTGCTTCTTGATCATTTTTGTCAATTATTCAATTTTCTTATTCATGTATTTGGATTCATCAAACCTAGATTTATTGAAGTAGCCACATGTGAGTCACTCTTTCTTGGGTTTCTCATCTAAAGAGGAGGACTCTTTTGATGCTTTGGAATTAGCATCAGATTTATGACCCTTTCTTTACTCTGGATCCTTTTTATTTTATTTATTTTCCTTACTACCAAAAGCCTTCTCTTTGTCATGACTCATAATTAATGCATGAAATTTATAAGACTTCAGCATACCCATTTGAATGAGCTTGTCTTGCTCATGAGTCAAGTCAACAACAAAGTCATACAAGGACAATGTGGTCCATGTAGTTTAAAGGGCATGCTTGGTGGCATATAAGGTGGAAACTAAGATAGAACATTTGAAACCTAATTTGGTAAAGATGGAAAGAATCAATTGATCAACCTTTTTATCAATGCTAAATAGTTTCAACTACAACATGAATGATTTGAACTTTGTGAATAAGTCTTGTAACATATCAAAATCACCTAGGCTCAAAATGATAAACTCATTATCCAACTCATGACCTCTTATTATGTTATAATTTCCAAATATTTTTCCAATATGATCCACACTTGATTTGGAGTAGTATCAGATTCAATATAAAATATCAAGTCAGGAGACATGGATAGACATAGTATATCGTAGGCTTTGTCACTTCATTTGTACCACTTAACCTTCTTTACTTCAAGTTTTAATTCTATTTTTATATCCATATTAATCTGTGTAAGTGTTTACTCCTCAAGAAGATTTATATTTTGAATATCCACTTGTGATACTTGAATGTTGTAATAATCAAAATTGAACATAGATCCATGATGCATAAAGGAAGTATGTGTTGAATTATGTGTAGAGTAATTTTTACTCTACGTTGCTTTCAAATTTTTAGTCGAGCACTGCAATTTTGGTTCTTCAAGCGAAGCCGCAGAGTTTTGGAGCAGAGGATGGGTTTGTTTTGCCCAAGTGTTGAAACACAATGGAAGCTGCCAAGTGTCATCCTCAGAGCATGGTCCCTTTTTGCCTCTCTTTCTCTTCTCATTTCAATTTTGGCCTAAGTATTGGATTCAAGTGGAAGCGGCCACGTGTCAGCCTCCAAGAGATGAAGATGTACAGCTGGCAACTTTTGAGGACCTCGTTTTAGCTTTCTAGAGAACGACGAATCGTGCCACATACCCAGTGGTAGTTAAGGGGAATGCACCATGTGTCAACATCCACGTATTATAAGAGGCATCCATGTTTTCTATTTTGACAAAAAATTCCAACAAGCTAAGCGACAGAGAGAGCAAAAAGTGCCAGGTGGCAGTTGCAAAGGCCCTGAATTACCTTTTGAAGAAGCAGCAAAAGCCACCATGTGTCGGCCGCCAAGAGCCCTTTGTTTTAATGCCTGGGTCCATGCTTTCCATTCAAAGAATAAAGGTGTCATTCATTTTACTAGGTATCAAAGTGCAGCAGAGGCTACCAAGTGTCACCATTTGGGTCCCTCTCTACTCCATCCCCAAAATAGCAGAAGGCACCACATACTCCTAGTAGGAGAAGTGAAAGATGCCATGTATATTCCCAGAAGCAATAGAGGTCACCACGTATCAACTTCTGAGAGACCACCTTTGAGCCTAATTGTTGAATGAAGATTGTGGTGGGTCCCAGATGATATTTTAAAGAAAGCAGAGGTAGCTAGTTGGCATCCTCTAGTGCCTTTTAGGTGATCAAGAGGATTTTTGGAAAATCGACAAAGGGTCCTCTCCCATTACAAACAGAACAGAGTGCCCATCTACCTGTTATAGTGAAAATGGAGGGAAATTCAGTGAGAGTTAATTCGAGTAGATGGAGTAGTGCACTGAGTAGTTTTTTTGGGGCTTGCAAGCATTGAAGATGCCATCCATTTGTCTCTTGCCAGCAAAGGCAAAATAGACAGTTGAGTGGCCCAGTAGGTGATGAAATTTGAAATTTAGGCACGCAGAGAGGAACTAATCAGGAATCACCATGCTACAATTAAGGGAAACCGTTCTTCTCCAGCATGGCTTTTTGAAGCATTGAATTCACCAAAGTTCAAATTATTATTTTTTATTTACGATTCAGGGCTATAAAAGAAGAAGAATTGTAAAAATAAGGGGGAATTCTCATAATTTTAGACTTTCAGAGTTTTTGACCAATAATATCATTTTCTTTTGTTACATTTCCTTGAGTTGAAAGGTTTATATGACTGTGTGTGTTTCTGCATCTTTTGTATGACTGGAAGATTCAATAAGAAAATTGAACACTATGCCCTTGTTGATGTTATCTGTGTCATTTGCAAAGTAGTCTATGCTGTAGATTTTCTAGTGTTGTGATTGGAAATGTTATTTTCTTCTGTCCCATTTTATGGAGTCTAAAGTTATACATAACTGTGCATGACTTCTGTGCCTCTAATGTGATTGAAAGATTCTATTAAGAAGATTGAACACTATGCCTTTGTTGACAATTCCTATATCTCAGCAAAAAACTCCCCTGTTGTGAGCCTCTGTTTCTATTATTCCAATCTTTTACATTGATCATGCACTTGTGTGCTCTTAAATGTAATAGAATCACATAATAGTTTCACTGTGCTTAGGTTAGGATTAGGATTACTCTTAGGCGCATTGCCATAGTTAGGTTTAAATTCCTATATTTTGCATTTTTGTTTAGTCTCCTATCCCTTTTCCCCAACACCCAATACCAAAGAAGAGACCAGCTTCTTTAAAATATGGAGGTTGTTTTCAAGCCGCATTGTCCCACAACTTGAAACTTCCCATTGTTGTTGATTAAGATCTAGCACAATTTTAAGACATCAACAGTTTTTGGCATGCTCGATATGACTAGTCTTGAAGTTTCTTTCAAGACCGCATGAACCAAAGAGCCATGAGGAGTCAGAGCTATGGACCAGTCACCAGATCGCAAACTACTAGAAATCCAGGTATTCTTTTGCCACCTCTGGTAATTAGTCCAAGAAGAAGGGTTAATCAGTTCATATCGATACCAAATATGGGAGCCAATGTCCCCCCAAGAAATTATGCAAGATGGAACACTAGTAGCCCCTTACTTCTCCCAACACCTCCAGCTATTTGGGACCCTATTCCAAGAAATGATCTAAAGGCTCTACCCAAATTCAGTGGGCAAGACTCAAAAACACCCATGGAGCATCTTCAAGATGTATCAGATGTCTGCACCATACATGGTGTCATGGAGCAAAATGTGGCCCTAAGGTTGTTAGCAGCCTCATTCAAAGGAAAGGCCTTAGAATGGTATCGGTCCTTGACCCTAAATACCATTTCCACATGGGACCAAATTGGAGATCTATTCTTTGAAAGATTTGCAAAAAAAGGTGACAAGTCTTCTTTACTACAGCAGTTGATCACCATTCAGAGGGGACCACAAAAGGACATGATTGACTTCAACACCAGATTCAAAAAAACCTGGCATAGTATACCTATCACAGCTAAACCACCACCTAGTATGGCCATAGTATTCTATCTCAAAGATTTAAATTTAGATATATCTATCATGATCCAGTCACTGGGAGGACACACTTTGCCAGCAGCTTATGACCTTGTGGTCAAAGCTGAGAACCATTTAATCGATGCCAGAAAGTTACCTCCAAGGCCTCCCATGCCCATGTTCCCAGAAATCTCCTTGCCTTTACCTCAAGAAATACCTAAAACTATAGCTCTACCTCTATCCATGTATCAATACCCTCAAACTTCTGGGAAAGGACTTGTCCCTACTCCATCATCTGAGATGGATGATATCAAAAATCTCTTGAGATCATTTTCCAATGAGTTGATTAATATGAAGAGGCAACAAAATACTTTCCCCAAGCCTCCTTATCAAGGCTATCAAGGAAATAGGTTCTCATCTCAACCAAACCAATATCAAGGCCCTCTAAAGCAAACCAACCTTCAACCAACAAATCAATTAGTTGCAATTCCCACACCCTCACAGACCCTTCCTCCCAACTCAAATAGGGAGATGGTTCCAGGCCAAAATAATTATGTGGATGATACTAATGCTTGGTGTTTCACTTGCAATGATGCCCACACACCTAGAGATTGTCCTAGAGGCAATCTACAACAAAGAGTAGCTAAGTAGAGAAGAATGGATGGTCAGTTTGCCAGTACTAGTAGCTATCAAGCCTACCAATCTCCTGGCATGCAGAATTTAGTGCTAGTGGCTCAGATGCAAGGAATATCCTTGCAACAAGAGGAAGAAATAGCCCCTGAACATGCTTTGTTCTCATGGGTTGAGGATGAAGAATTAGTCTTCTTGAACAAAGTGTCTACCTCCCAGAGGCTAGTAGTGTAGTTTGATTACTATACCAAATTGAAGAGGAGAATGGTAGAGCAGCCCAAAATTGCAAATGGTTGAGACAAGAATAATCCTCCATCTCAGGGGCAAGGGAACATTGCTATCAGATAGGAAGTGTCTTGACTAGTGCAAGATCAAGGGATTCCTACCCAGATTCAAGAAAGAACAAGGTATCCCTATTACCAAAAAACTCAGTCTTTAGGACCTATCAATATTGTGGACCAATTAAAGACAACTCTGCCACAAGTATCTATATGGGATATCTTGGCTATCCCTAATCAAAAGACATTACTGCAAGAAGCCCTGCAAGGGCTAGCAATACCCAAAGGTACCACATCCAAGGAAGGACCTGTAGGAAAGGGAAAGCTCAAAGATACGGTTCCTCCAACGACAACAGCCTTCATGAACAATGCAGTACAAGTAAGTAAATCCAAGCCAGAGCCTTTTTATTTGACTCTAATAGTTGGAAAGAAACTCTTGCATAATGCATTGATAGATTTAGGAGCTAGTATAATTGTGATGCCCAAGTAAATAGCTGATGCTTTGAAAATAAAATATGAACCCCTTGCAAAGGGAGTTATGCAACTAGATGGCAAAATAGTGCAAACCATAGGGAGAATAAAGCAACTCCCCTTGCAGTTATTCACATGCCCCAACATAATTGTCAACCAGGATATAGTTTTCATAGATATTCCTCCTATTTTTGGTTTATGTTTATCCCAAGACTTTACGGTGAAGGTAGGTGGATATATGTCTCTTGACTGGTCTCACCTCATTTTGAGAACCAGGTATGGTTCAAAGATGAAAATTATGTCTGAACCACTGTCCAAAGACCACATCACCAATGAACCAACAAGAAGATTGGAAGCAGATCATGCCATGATGAATAAAGCAGAAAGAAATTTTGTCGAAGAACTAAGAGACTGGACTGAGCATGGTCAAAAAGAAGAAAACAGCCAGTTGTTGGCTATGATGCAGAGTGACCTGTATGGGAACTATGACTCTACTAGTTTGGGCACGTATGTCATTTTTGATGAGGATCAGGTGATCCAAAATGTTATAAGAGAAGAGGCACCTACTGCTCAAGATGCAGAGCTTTGGACTTTGAATTTTGATGGGGCCAAAAGTAAGCATGGTGCTAGAGCAGGGATTTGTCTTATTGCTCCAAATGGTGAAAAAATTTTAAGGGCTATCCGATTCTAATTTGCTTGCACTAATAATGATGTAGAATATGAATATTTATTACATGGGCCCCTGTTAGCCCAGAAAAAGGGAATAAAGAACCTAAAAGTAAAAGGAGATTCAGAGCTAGTAGTAAAGCAAATATGGGAAAAGGCAGCAGCCAAGAATGTGAGAATGAGGTCCTATAGGCATAGGATTTGGGATTTGATAGAAAATTTTGATGCCTTCAATATTGAAATAATTCCCTAAATTCAAAACACTGAGGCTGATAGGATGGCTCAAATTGGCTCACAGTTCGACCCAGCAACTGGCCTATTGGTTAACAATGAGTCAATAAAAGTTATAGTGAGGCCAACCATCCCAGACAATGATGAGAACTGGCAAGTGTTTGAGAATGATGCTCAAGTAGTCTCTTTCTTGCAGTAATCAGATGAGTTTGTAGATTAGTTGCAAACTAAAATTGAAGAGGCATATGGTGATCAGATTATCCAATTAAGGACAAATAAGCTCCCCAAAGGATTGATCACCTTAGAAAATTTGTTCGACCCAGAAGATGTAAGCCTGTGAAAGAAAACGTTCCAGATAGATAAGGTAGACTATTTCAAAGTGGAGGTGAGCAATGGGAAAAGACTAAAGGTCGAAAATTCTATAACTCCAAAAGAAAAGGAAAGATTGATCAAGTTGTGCCAAAAGTATGACAGAGTCATAGCCTGGAGCTATGAAGACCTTCACGGATACAACAGAGACATTATCCAACATACCATAGAATTGACTAAGGGATCCAAACCCATCAGACAAAAATAGAGACCAGTAAATCCAAGGATAGAGCCACTAATGGTAGATGAGTTGCAAAAACTTCTAGATTCCAAAATAATATTTCCAATCAAACACTCAACCTGGGTATCAAATCTAGTCTCGATTAGAAAAAAGAATGGAGATGTAAGGCTATGTGTGGATTTCAAAGATCTAAATAGAGCATCTCTGAAGGACCACTATTCCTTACCCTCCATGGGACAAATTTTGCAAATTGTGGCTGGATCAGACAGGTTTTCTCAACTTGATGGTTTCTCTGGGTATAATCAGATCTGGCTCGCTGAGGAAGACCAGTATAAAACTACTTTCACTACCAAATGGGAGATGTTTGCCTATGTGAAGATGCCATTTAGCTTATCAAATGCAGGAGCCACCTTTCAATAGGTGATGGACATAGCCTTTGGTGAACTTATCAACAAGGTCATGCTGGTCTATCTAGATGGCCTCACTGTTTTCTCAAAAAACACTGATGATCATTTTGATCATTTGGAGTCTGTCTTCAAGAAGTGTCAGGATTTCAAGATATCTTTGAATCCCAAGAAATTTATTTTTGTTGTACCTCAGGGTAAACTATTGGGGCACATAGTATCTAAGGAAGGAGTTTCTATAGATCCTGAGAGGATCACAACTATAATGGACTTACCCCTTCCAGCAAATAAAAAGGCAGTCTAATCCTTTTTAGGGAAAATCAATTTTGTCAGTAAATTCATATCTGATTTTGTAGGCTTGGTTAGACCAATGACACTCTTGCTTAAAAAGGGCCTGATCTTCAAGTGGACAATGAAAGGAAAGCAAGCTTTTGAGGGGATCAAGAAGGCTATCTCGACAGCCCCAGTGCTCAAGAACCCAGATTTTTCCAAGCCCTTCGTGCTGTATGTCTATGGAGGGGAATCAAGTATTGTTGTTGTCCTGACTCAAAAGAATGACAGGCTAGAGGGGGAACACCCAATAGCCTTTTTCTCAAGAACTCTCAGAGATTATGAGACTAGGTACAATTTTATGGAAAGACAAGCCTATGCCATGGTGAAAGCCCTCAAGAAATTCAGGCATCTGATATCAGGGAACACAATTCTGATACTTGTAGCTCACTCTAGTGTCATGGAATACATCATGGAAGGGGAAATTACTGAGAAAAGAGCCAATTGGATCACCAAGATCCTTGAATATGATGTAGAGGTCAGACCCACCAAGCTGGTCAGAGGCAGGGGACTATGCCAATATATAACTCAAGAGTTTGAAAAGCTGTTACCTGAGGGAGCAGATTCAGGAGAGGACCCAGAAATGGTGCTAAAGTTACAAGAAATTGATCAAGAATCTTGGGTCATAGACAGGATTCAATTTATGAAAAATGGGGTTTACCTGAGACAACTCCCTCAAAACAAGAGGAGGTATTACAGGGTACAGGGAGTTCATTTTGTCTTAATTGAACAAGTCCTTTTCAGAAGAAATTCTGATGGGAAATTGTTAAGATGTCTAGAACAGGCTGAAGCCAAAAGGATACGACATGAAATGCATTATGGAACATCAGGAGGACATTTTTTTCAAAGACCATAGCCATAAAGATAAGTGAGGTACGATATTTTTGGCCTACTTTATTTGTAAATTGTTATCAACTGGTTAGAAAATGTCAATCCTGCCAGTATTATATAGGGATGCAGAGGAATGCAGCCATGCCCCTTAGTCCAATAGTTATGGATGAACCTTTTGCTCAATGGGGTCTTGAATTCATTGGGATGATAAATCTAGTGTCCAGCATGGGTCACAAATGGATACTAACTGCTACGAACTATTTCACTAGATAGACCGAGACAGTCCCACTTAAGGAAGCAACAGAGAATGTGATCCTAGATTTTCTAGGAGGTATCACTACTCACTTTGGGGCTCCTCACACCATCATTTCAGATAATGCTAAAGCATTCTTAGGGTCTAAGGTATCAGACTTTGCCCTGAGACATGGAATATATCTGAAAACCTCATCTAACTATTACCCTTAAGGTAATGGTCTGGCAGAGTCAACCAACAAGAACCTAATAAGACTCATCAAAAGAGTGGGGGTGGATCATCATAAAGAGTGGCACAAAGTGCTTAATCTAGCACTATGGGCTGATAGGATCACACCCAAGCAGGTGATCAAAATGTCTCTATATGAATTGGTGTATGGAAAGTCTGTCGTGATTCCCCTAAGTTTGGAAATCCTTGCTCTTCAGCTAATTAAGCAAATTGAGATCGAAGAAAATGGCCCCATGCAGGTCAAACTTGCAGAACTTCTAGAAGTTCAGGAAAAGAGGGACATGGCTCATGATTCATTGATCAAGCACTAGGGAATGATTAAAAATTATTTTGACAAAAGGACTTCAAATCCTAATTTTGAAGAGGGCTCGATTATTCTAAAATGGGATGCAAGGGCCACCAAACCAGGTCAACATACCAAATTCAAAGCATTATGGACTGGTCCGTATAGGATTCGTGCATGTAAGCAAGAGAATTTTTTCAAGCTGGAGTCGATGGAAGGGGAACTTGAAGAGATTCCTGTAAATGAAATCTATTTAAAACATTTCAATTGACTTAGGTCTCTCATGTATTATAGTTAAATAGTTTCCCCTTCTTGTTTTCTTGTTGTTTTCCCTACTTTGCTTTTAATAGGTGATTTAAACATTTGTTGATGGCTCTTTGAAGCTATAATTTTCACAATTTTGATTGAGTGAGAGGTGGAGTTTCTTTTTGAACAAGCTAAAAAGTCTTGAGGGTCGCCAGTAACTGTAGATTAATTTTTACTCTATGTTGCTTTCAAATTTTCAGTCGAGCACTACAATTTTGGTTCTTTGAGCGAAGCCACAGAGTTTTGGAGCAGAGGACGGGTTCATTTTGCCCAAGTGTTGAAACGCAGTGGAAGCTGCCAAGTGTCATCCTCAGAGCACGGTCCCTTGTTGCCTCTCTTGCTCTTTTCATTTCAATTTTGGCCTAAGTATTGGATTCAAGTGGAAGTGGCCACGTGTAGGCCTCTGGGAGACAAAGATGTACAGCTAACAGCTTTTGAGGACCTCGTTTTAGCTTTCTAGAGAACCATGAATCATGCCACGTACCCAGTAGTAGTTAAGGGGAATGCACCATGTGTCAACATCTGCATATCGTAAGAGGCATCATGTTTTCTATTTTGACAAAAACTTCCAACAAGCTAAGCGATAGAGAGAGTGAAAAGCACCAGGTGGTAGTTACGGAGGCCCTGAATTACCTTTTGAAGAAGTGGCAAAAGCCACCATGTGTCAACTACCAAGAGCCCTTTTTTTCAATGCCTGGGTCTAGGCTTTCCATTCAAAGCATAAAGGCATCATTCATTTTGCTAGGTATCGAAGTGCAATGGAGGCTGGCAAGTGTCACCTTCTTAGTCCCTCTCTACTCCATCCCCAAAATAGTAGAAGGCACCACATACTCCCAGTAGGAGAAGTAGAAGATGCCACATATCTTCCCAAGAGCAACAGAGGTTGCCACGTATCAAATTTTGAGAGACCACCTTCGAGCCTAATCACTGAATGAAGGTTGTGGTGGGTCTCGGATGATATTTTAAAGAAAGCAGAGGCAGCCAGTTGTCATCCTCTGGTGCCTTCTAGGTGATCAAGAGGATTTTCAAAAAATTGACAAAGGGTCCTCTCCCATTACAAACAAAATAGAGTGTCCGTCTACCTATTACAACAAAAATGGAGGGAAATTCAATGAGAGTTAATTTGAGTAGATGGAGTAGTGCATCGGGTAATTTTTTTGGGGGGTTGCAAGCATTGAAGACGCCATCCATTTGTCTCCTACCAGTGGAGGTAGAATAGACAGTTGAGCGTCCCAGTAGCTGATGAAATTTGAAATTCAGGTGCAAAGAGAGGAACTAATTAGAAATTGCCATGCTGCAATTAAGGGCAATCATTCTTCTCCAGCATGGCTTTTTGAAGCATTGAAAGTGCCAAAGTTCAAATTATTATTTTTTGTTCACGTATTCGGGGCTATAAAAGAAGAATAATTGTAAAATCTAAGGGGGAGAATTCTCATAATTTTAGACTTTTAGATTTTTTGACCAATAATATCATTTTCTTTTGTTACATTTCCCTGAGTTGAAAGGTTTATATGATTGTGTGTGTTTTTGCATCTTTTGTATGATTGGAAGATTCAATAAGAAAATTGAACACTATGCCCTTGTTGATGTTATCTATGTTATTTTTTTGAAAATATTTTTTATGGGTCAAAGGAGTAAGAGAAATGCCTATTCAATCTGGTCCTTGGTCATGGGTTTCAATATTTCTCTTCATGAAACCATGGTTTCTAGAGTTTAGCCTTTCTATGCATACTTTCTTTGTTTCTCATATTTAGGTCAAGATGCTTAATCTACCTTTGTAGAGTGGATTTTGGAAATAAGTTAGGAAGACTCCTCTTTATTCCTTTGGAAACTACTCATCAATTTTAATCTACATTTTCAAGACTTTGTGTTGATTATTTCTTTTTAGGTTGTTTGCCTCAGTAAATTAGGATCATACTTTATCTAAAGACGTTGTTTGATTACACTATGATGTGCTAGATTTTAGGTGTAGATCATGCTTTATCTAAAGCCATCTCATAAATTCTTATCCACATAAAAAGAGCATATCTATAGGTAGAGGAATAAATAAAGTTAAGAAATATTTATGTTATAAGGGCATGCAATACCATCATCAATAAGTGAGAATTGACACTATAAGTAAGCCCTTGATAACTTATCATGATGAAAACAAGGTTTCTTGATGAGGGAGCATCCAAGGTGTATTAGAATTCCTACATCATTAAAAATCTAAACTTTAGTTCAAAATTTGGTGGTATTTATTTAGGCTTGAATTTCATCAAATACTTAGCATACACAGTGTGATGGTTATGACTCCTCCTGCTACCTCACCCAAACAAATTATCATGTGAATTTTGTGGGTTTTTATTGAGATGTTGTGTAAAAATTCATTTGGAATATGATAAAGTAGATTGAGAGTTTCAAACATAATAAAATATTATAAAAATTGTATAAAATGAATCAAAACAATGTTTTTTCATTACAAATACTCATATTCTATAATTAGAGGAGTTTAAGGGGCACACAAGCCTACTTTGAAAATGTACAAAAGAATATTTTCAATGTCAACACTTAGAAAAATAGTCATAAAGAAATAAGAAAAGGGGATTTTTATTATGGATGTGCGGGTTGGAATGAATGGGGCATCAATTTAAAGTACAAATCCATATTTGAGTTAGGTTTTTCACATACATCATGTAAGGGAAAACATTATGGGTTATTTCATCTTGAATAATAATAATTTGAGCTCGGTAATTATATGTAAATGTCCTAAAAAGTTCACATTTGGATTTTTTTAAATGAATAAAATAAGTGTTAAGTGTGTATTAGGATATTTTAAAGTTTTTCTAGACTAAATATTTTGTAATAAGAGGAGGAAATTCATTTCATGATTTTGGTTTTTTAATATTTTGGTATGTGGGTGTGCCTTCAAAAGACTTGAAAATTATGTTTTATTCAAAATAAAATTATGGGTTCTATGTGAGTTCCATATAAGGTTAATAATATGTTAAAATTGGTTATGAGATTCATTTCAAGTACTCATACCCCTATCTCCTCAATCATTCATCTATATTTTGTGTTTGGTACAACTTTTACTTGCTTACTAGTTTAATTCCCATTAAATGATGGAAAATATAACAACCATCCACTAAAAGGATGAGACTAATATAGTTATGGATAAATAAGTGTGGGGAACTTGTTTAGGTTATTTTTAAACCTAATATTATATGAAATAGTATGTTAATTTAGATTACAAAATATGGTATTTAAGCATGAATTTTAATGTAAAACATCAAGAAATAGATTGTATTGGGGTGATGAAACACTCTCTAACTGAGATCATATAGGCATGCCATTATCATTAATGAATTTCACACAACACAAAGCTATCTATTACTTACAAATAGATTACAATGCAAAGGCTCTCTATGTCTCCATGCTTCCCTCTCTCTCACTTGCTTAGCTTGCTTCAACCCTTGCTTAACATAATTTTGCTTACTTACCTTATAAATACACTCTAAGTGTGTTCATAATATAGGAGAGAGTAAGAGGTGAGTGGAGGACAAGTAAGTGGCCCTCCGACTAGGTGAGTGGTGAGAATATGGTCTCCCACTAAGGTCTGAGTAGTGAGGCCACTGTCCCCCACTCAGGAGCCAATGTGGCCCACTAAGCACTTAGGCATGTGCACACCCTAAGTAATCTTAACTATGATAATTAATCTGCATTAATTATTCTAACACCCTCTCTTAAGTGAAAGTTAGGGAGTGTATAAAAAACACAAATGGGTCCCAATTGCAAGGCCTAATGAGGTACCCATCTATAAATATATAATGAGATACTAAATTTCTTTATGGTAACCAATCCATCTTATCAGAATAATGGATGTCGAGTCTCTATAACCACCAAGTGAAATAAGAACTAGTACTCTTTACATGGCTCACTCAATAAAAAATACTGATAAATAAACCACAATGAAAGTGGAAAGAGAACTTATGTTGCAAGGTGTCCCAAGAAGCACGACTCAAAGACTCAACATAATGCTAAAGTAGGTATGCTAGATGCACTCAATAGACTCAAAAGTCTCAATAAAACTCAAATATGCACAAGTGGTCTACATCCATTGCTCGATCACTAAAAATTAGCTGACACTAGAATTCACCATAATAGATCTTATGAAAACATACTATCAAAGTGTCGATAGTGTAAAAAAGGTTTGCTAACTTAATTTGATCTACTTCCAAAAGATGTGGTGCACCAAAGGTTATCAAGGAACATGACAATCGAAGCAACATGAATGAATTTGATTTAATGCTAGAAGATGCAATGCCTCAAGGGTTAATAAGGAACGTGACAACCAAAGAAGTAAGATTTACACTATAACCCCCTATTACTGATTGGGTGGAGTGATGCAAAAAAAATTGTATGAGTGGGATGGATCCACTAATCAAACACTAACAAGCTAATACTATATAGATCTATATCATAATAAAAGAGACTATTGAACTATCGAAGAAGATATGCTAACACTATGTTTCACTAGAATAGCTACACTTCAAGCTATGGGAGACTGTCAACTATCTAAAAAGTGTTGATTATATAGATCAAATATCTCTCAAGAAGGAGAGAGTTGCTCCTCAAATAAGAAGCTATGTGTGAACAATGAAATTGAAACTTGGAGGAACCAATCTAGTAAATTACTCACAATAACGCTAATGTTACCATCACAAGTAATCATAAATCCTTCCTAAATGAATGTGTATAGTGAATGATGTGCTTGAAAAAACATCTAAAAGAGTGCCAGGTTGATCACATCTGACAACTAAAAAGTGGCAAAATAAAAATATAAAAATAATGTGGATGTTGGGCTCTGCTGAAAATGCATCCATAAGTGTACAAGTGATAAGGGGTTGAGATGTAGGGTTATGGGGTACCAAAAAACACTCAATTTGACATTAAAAACACCTCTCAGAATAGACGTCGGTTAACACCAAAAATCTATCCATGAGAAGAATATGTGGGCCAAGAAGGTACAATGAACAACAACCTTCCAAAATGAAGGTGAGAGTAATAAAATAATTTATTTCGCTTGTGAGTAGGTCTAACCTCCTGTTAGACTGGACCTCACCCTCCATCTTCAATAGTCGAAATAAATACCAAAAAAAAAAACAATACTTTTATTTTTTATAATAATACTCATCCTTTTTACAATTTTAACTCACTTTACAATTTTGTCTCACTCAAATGAATTACCTTTCTAATTAGAAATGCCCACTAGGTGATGTTTACCACTTTTGATAAAAATGTCTACCACTAAACAAAATTTTAGCCCCACCTTAAAAACATGTCCTCCAATAATATTATTTTCTTAAAAATAATAAACAAGTCTTTTCTCCGCATGGAGCACCACTATTAAGAACAAAAAATTGTCCCCACTTCAAATTATGCACCTCCATAGTCAATATGGCCTCCATCATTAATAAACCCTCTCCATTTATAAATTTTCCCACCATACAATCATATGTCTCATAAAAAGATTTATAATTTCAAACAAATTGATATAGAATATAATTTATGGTTTTCAAAAACCACGAACTGAAGAAGGTGGCTTTGACAAGAGAATTTGTGAGAAAGGATGGAAGCAATCCACATGGTGGCTGGACAGCGAAGCTCACGATGGTGTTAAAGGACTCGTGGATGAGGAAGGTGCCATTCCAAGGTGTGGAAAAAGATTGACCTATTATCTTCACCCTCTGAATCTCATCCGGTTGAGTGGCTCAGGAGTCATTGAGTAGCTCGTTGCCCACCATTATGATCCATGTTAGGACGAGCTAGAAGTGGATGACAAGGGGCAACCAACACCAATAACACCAAGGGTTGTTATTGTGATGGAGATGAAATCGAAGGTAGAGAGCAAACAACACCAATAACTTGAAGACAACAGGGTAAAACTTTCTTGAGGATGCCTCTCAGACTTATAGAGTGGTAGTTGACCCGGCGAGAGGAGCCACCATACCGTGTTTCCTCCTCAATGAGAAAACAACTATTCTGCTCATTGCAAAAAGACCAATAAAGAAACAAACCCTCTATAGAACATGGTATAGCCTGGTATGGCTAGAGGCTTGAAGCTAATGCAATTTATAATCAGATTGGGCTTCTTCTGCCAATCCTCTAGGATTTAGGCAGGGGCTAAGCTCTTCAAATCTAAGGAAAATTATTCGAATGATGCTTTTAGCAAGCTTGAGACTCCACCAATATTTAATCAAATTGAACTTCTTCTACCTAACCTAAGCTCATATCAGTTCTGGATCTAGGTAGGCCTAAGCTCTTCAATCTCAAATTGTATGATATAGTGCCAAAACTTTAACAGTTCCAAACAATTGGAAAAATCAATTTTCAGCCTCTAAAGAATAGATCTGAAGTTTGGCTAGGCTTAGAGACGGATAAATACAAAAATAAAGAGATAAACAGATGAGTAATCGCTGCCATGTCTTGCTCTGATACTATATTGGAGTGATGAAACACTTTCTAACCAGGGTCATACAGGCATGCCATTATCATTAATTTATTACACACAACACAAAACTATCTATTACTCACAAGTATATTACAATGCAAAGATGCTCTATGTCTCCATGCTTCTTCCCTCTATGTCACTTGCTTAGCTTACTTCAGTTCTTGATTAACTTCTTTCTGCTTATTTGCCTTACAAATGCACTCCAAGGGTGCTCATAATATAGGAGAGAGTAAGAGGTGAGTGGCAGACAAGTAGGTGGCCCTCTTACTAGATGAGTGGTGAGACCATTGTATCCAACTAAGGTCTGAGTGGTGAGGCTATTGTCCCCCACTGAGGAGCCAATGTGGTCCACTAAGCACTTAGGCATGTGCACACCCTAAGCAAGTTTAACTAAGATAATTAAGCTACATTAATTATTATAATAGATTGTAATGATTTGGCAAGTGGCATATTATAAATTTATTAAGTATAAAAATGGATAAGTAACTAACTTTTATGATTGACTATTTGACTATATCTGATTTCTTATGATGGAAAATATGCTAAAGTAGGCATGTGATTTGTCCAAATATGAAACTATGTTTTTGTTTATGTAGGGTCAATTCTCTCAGCTTTGGATTAGTTTCTACTATCGATACTGACTTGTAGTGGTCAGTGGTGATTTTTTCAGAAAATAGGGTATGCCACTGTATGATCTTCTTCCCTTGTATCTGAAAGCTTTATATGTGTAATGTCAAACCATGACGTTGATTCATATGGGTGATGTAGATTAGTCTCATTTGATCTATGTTTCTTTTCAAACTCTTACTTACTACATGAGAAGTTAGGAGTTGCTTGACTATTGTGTGTGGACCTTGGCCTTATATTTGTAATATGTACATGTTCTTGTTTGTATGGAATCATCATGCCTTTTAAGTGTGTCCCTTAGCCTTACTTTTTTGTGAAACATTTACATATCCCTTGTATTTGTCTTTTGGACCTTATATGTGCCATTATATGCAAATTGTGTGACATTGTATGACATTAATGTTCATTACTTATTACTATAGTGTTATGATTCATATCAAACATTATTTCTATTTTTTAATTTTTACTCTTTATATATATATATATATATATATATATATATATATATATATATATATATATATATATGCTACTTATGTGCTTCAATGTTATATCTATCTAACACACATCTAATTCAATCTTATATTTAGTACTATGATGAAATATGTTCCAAATGTTCACATGCTACTACATGACTACATCTAACATATTATATAAGTTATATTATGAGATTAATGACTTTCAAGATATTATGCTCATATTAAAAGAGAGAATCACAATGGGCTTGGCTTGATAATTCTAGCCCTCATGAGCAACAAATGTCAGATTTATGATAAAATAAAATTTTCATGTCACATTATGGTTTATAATTTTCAGATTATAGGGGCATATGACATGCATGTGCACTCTTTATCATAATTACTTGAGTACAAATTCACATACATTTGATGCATATGCAAAGACATGTGAAAAATAGTTACAAATTTTGAACAATTGCAAGCTCAATTGACATCATATATAAATATAACTTATAGAAATAGGGGGCATGATATTCATTTGCGTTCATGTTTCTACATTATGAATTTCAAATTTCACTTTTTGTTGGAAGGCCATCTAATGATAGATGTTTTAGCTACCTCTACACTGTAAGTCTCATAATGTTGTATAACTTGCCTTATGTAAATTCCCAATTCATTTTCTAATATTGGGATAGGAATGCAACCAAAAATTTCTCTAGTTGTGCAAATTCAACATAACCAAAAGTAAATTTTTCATCATTTGCAAGAGCTATACATTTGTGCAACAAATATACCCTTTTCCCAAGAAAAGTTTTTCTTGGGCTTTGAAATGTGGTACGATCATCGATATACCAAAAAAATGAATCCAAGAAATGGGTTTCTTGTTGCAATGGTTGTATATGTAGAACTGAACTCAAATTATTTTATCTTTATTCCATGTCATTGTCTATAAAAAAATTGTCGATGACATGTTGCATCATTCTTATGCTCCATATAATAAAACTATCAACTACATCCCCCAAATTATCTGTAAAAGATGCAAAAAATAGAAGCAGTAGAGTTAGATCAAAAGCTTTAGTCACATTCACACTTACACATTCAATAGGGATTTCCTCATTGTGGCATGTGGAAATTTAGATTTATGGATTCCAGAGATTCGACATTTGGACTTGCCACTTTGTGTATTTTTCCTTCATCAATGACCTTACCATTATTTATGAGAGAAACATAGTCTCCACAATGGAAAGCCATTAATGTATGATTTTTTAGCTTAGACATTTTCAAAACACATGAGAAGAGTTGTTAATTAGGGTATTTATAAAATCAGTCCAATTTATACTTGTATGTAGGGGATAAAGCTATATTTATACTATAACATAAGCATGGAAATATGTTAAAACCTAAAAATGCTAAAAAGACAATGTATAACATTTTTTTTAATGACACAGTTTATGTCAATCCAAAAAAAATATAGCTTTTAATATCATATACTGCATACTTCAATTCTTGCTTCATCATATTTTGAAGGTATCTCCTAGGAGATACATTTAAAACATGCATTAGAGTGGAATAACTACATACAAAAAAATAGCTAATTAAGTGAATATTTAACCATGTATTTCATTACAATATAAAATGGTAATGAGCAATGGGGGTTTTGAGCAAAATTATGGAAAATGATTAGCTTCTTATATTTTGGGATCTTGTATTTAATTTGAACCTATGTTGTGGACCCAAAAGTTTGAAGGTATCTCTTAGTAGATACCATTCAAACATGCGTATGGGTACCCTTGAAGGTTTGAAAGGCCTTGTAATACCTTCAAGGGTACATGCAACATTAAGCTTAAGACTTTATTTTCTAATAGTCAAGGACATGTGACATGCACATGTGAACCCATGACATTTCATAATGAATCCCTAGACAAAATTCATTTGCCTTATGAACCTACCCTTCTACCTTTTTGAAATGATCACTTTTATCCCAAATCCCTTTACCTAACTAACTTACCCTTTGGCCTTTTTGTTGCATCCATGTTGGCCTGAGACAATTACCCTTCACCCTTTTTGAATTGCCCTTCAAATTTTTGAAATTTCCCTTTCCCCACCCTAATGTATCCTATGGGAATTTTTTTTGGGACCATTCTATCCTACAAAGTAGACCCTTCAACCTTTTTTTTTATGAAGTAGACCCTTTGGACCTTTTTGCACTTACCCTTTGGGATAATGGGCATGGCCATTTTCTATCTGGAACCTACCCTTTGGCCCTTTAAAAGTACCCTTTAGCCTTTTTGAAAAGAACATTTGGTATTTTTATCATCACCACTTTACCCTTCAGGACTTTTTCCCTAAGCCCTTTGCCTCCAAGACTTATCCTTCAGGTCATTGTCTTAGACCTTTATCCTATGAAGTAGACCCTTTAGGACTTTTGTCACGAGCACTTTGCCCTATGAATGAGATTCTTCAAAATGTTCCTCAATGAAAATGACCCTTTAGACATTTTGAAATCACCCTTCAAGATAATTTTGATGGACATTTTGCCTGAAATAATTTTCTCAACAATATTGCCAAACAACACACTTTTTGTTGTGGGTCTTTTGTAAAAGATTGGTCCCCAACATAAACCTGAATACCTTACTACCAAGAACAATATTAGTCATTTTCCATACTTATCCAAAATAAATTTAAATTTTCTTCCAATAATATATACTAAAGACCCCCACCAAATTGAACTAACAAAGTTTGAATTATACAATAATATAAAAATAATGTAAACATTGGGCATTTATGTTAAACAAACTAATATTTAATGAAAAATCCTATATATGTGATACACATCCATTGGAAGCATTCATTAATTTCAATCAAACATGCATTTGAAGTCTCCTACTATCCTTTAATGACAAAAAACCTTAGCTACTATCTCAAAGAGCACTACAAGTAAAACAATGATTAAGCTAGAGTCAAGTGGATCATATAGCATAAATAGCACCTAGAAGGAAACTGTAAACAACATAGAGTGTATACTATAATGGTGTCTTCATCCAAGACATTCAAGGGAGAAAATTATAATGAAATTACTTAGGTGTTCACATAGAATGATTATATATCACACATAATAAGTAAATATGAGAGATCACACAATAATAATTGATAGTAGAGTAGAATAGTGGATAATATATAAAAGCCACTTCGAGGGGGTAACCTCCACAATAATGCATTAAGAGTAGAATAATTAACATGATGATCAAAGACTAATCACTACCTCTTATATATAGTCTACTTAGCTATGGTTTTTCCATAGGCTGACCTAACTAAGAATATAGAAAAATGTAACAAGAATATAAAAGAGGTGTGGAAGCCACAAGTCAACCACACATATCCCTAGACATCCAAAGTTTAAAGGCATAGCATGCCCCTCCCCTTTAAAACAATATTGTCCTCAATGTTGAGTCAACTCTAGATGTTGTTGCACAAAGGATTCATCCTCCCAAGTGGCATCTTCACAAAATAGATTCTTCCATTTGATCAGGTACTCCTTAATCACTTTAGACTGTAACTTCTTAGTGTGCATTTGAAGGATCACCTCAAGATCAAGAATAACTCTTCCTTCCTCATCCAATTCTAGTAACTCAGTTTGAGTATCAAATCTATGTCCAATGACTTTCTTTGGGCATGATACATGAAATATTGGATGTATGTAAGTGGAGGAAGGAAATTCTAACTTGTAGGCCACACTACCAATTTTCTATAAGATCTGATAAGGCCCATAATACTTATGAGATATATTTTTATCCCTTTTATATTAATTTAAGGACATCTACTTATATGGTTGCAATCGAACAAAGACCCAATCACCAATGTCAAATGCCTCTCACTCCTATTTTTATCTACCTACTACTTCATACAATTCTGAGCCATTGCTAAATTTTCACGTAAACTTGCAAGGACATCCTATTGATGGTGAATATGTTCTTCAAATGCATGAACCTTAAGATGGAATTTCAAGGTTAAAGTGATGGATGGAGGGTGGTATCCATATTGTGCCAGAAAAGGAGACATTTTGAAAGAACTATAAATAGAAGTATTATACCACCATTCAGCAAGTGGCAACTAATGAACCCATTTATCCTATTTATCAAAAATAAAACAATGGAGATATCCTTTCAGACATTTGTTGACTACCTTAGTTTGTTCATCTAATTGAGGATGATAGGATTAACTATGAACCAACTAGGTGTCCAAAAAGGAAATTAACTCAGTTTAAAAATTTCTAGTGAAAATGGGATCTCTATCACTAACAATGATCTTAGGGGTACCATGCAATTTCTAAACTATATTGAAAAAATTAGAAGCTATTGTACTAGAAAAAAATGGTTATGATAAAAAACAAAATGATCATAATTACTAAGATAATATACCACAACCATGATAACATGTTGACCATCAGATATTGCTAATCATGTAATGAAATTCATAAACACCTCTTCCCAATGTTGGCTATAAATGGATAAAGACTACAAAAGACTTGGGGTTTTGATGGTTTCTATTTTATTTTGTTGATAGATCATACATTTATCCACATATTTTTAGACATCCCCCTTAAGTCCTTCCCAAAAAAGATCTTGCTTGATTATATGATAGGTTGTCAAAAATATTTAATGATCCCCAATTGGATTTGCATGAAGTTCTTGAAGGATTTTTTTAAGAAGATAATTCTTACATATGTATAATTTGTCTTTATACCATAATTAATTACCTTTCCATGTGAATTTTTCAAATCCACCCAAAACTTGTTGAAGATTCTAAATCAAATCATAAGTATCACTATCATTGTCCCATTCTGATCATGCTTCCTCTAGCCAATTTGCCTGTACAATGGTCATAGCATATATCAATGCCTCAATTGAATCATCCTTCCTAGATAGTGCATATGCCACTACATTATCCTTACCTTTCTTTTAAACTATTTCAAAATCATAGCTTAAGATCTTAGTTACCCATTTTTTTTGCTCTTCAGATGACAATCATTGTTACAAAAAATATTTGAGACTATCATGATCAATTTTACCTGAAAGTGATGACACGTCAAATAAGGCCTCCATTGTTTGACTGCATGCAAAATGGCCATCATTTCCTTATCATAAATGAGCTTGTGCTAATTTTTACCATTCAGTTGATGACTTTAAAATGCAATTGGTTTTCCTTCTTACATGAGTATAACACCCATACCATACCCAGATGCATCACATTCAACCACAAAAGTCTTGAAAAATTTAGGAGTGGCCAATATTGGAGTGGTGTACATAGCCAATTTGAATTATTTAAATGCCCTAGTAGTTGTATCAGTCCACTAAAAGGAGTATTTCTTCAAAAAAGAGGTGAATGGTGCTGTAATGCTACCATAATTTTTGACAAACCTATGATAGTAACCAATTAATCCTAGAAATCCCTATAGTTGCTTAAGTGTCTTAAGAATTGGCTAGTCCATTGCTTGGATTTTTTTAGGATCCACTTTCACTCTTACATGTGAAACCAGATGACCCAAATACTCAATCTCATAAGCTCCAAAAGTACATTTGGAAGTTTTGGCATACAACTAATATTGTTCCAAAATTAAGAGTACCTATTTCACATGGTGCAAATGGTCTTCCTAATTTTTACTATAAATGAGGATATCATCAAAAAATACCAAAAAAAATTTCCTCAAAATGGCCTAAATATAGTATTCATCAAAGTCTAAAAGTTGGATGGTGCATTTTTTATCCCAAAAGTCATGACCAAAAATTCATAATGGCCCTCATGAGTTCTGAAAGAAATTTTGGGTTTGTCTTCATCATGAATCTGGGTTTGATGATACCTAAAACATAGATCTAACTTGGTAAAATAAATAGCATCATTTAATTCATCTATAAAATCATCAATGACAAGAATAGGAAACTTATCTTTGATAGTGTACTTATTGAGTTCTCTATAGTTAGGGCACATCCTCCAAGTGTCATCAATCTTTCTCACCATGACAATTGGTGAAGAATATTCACTTTGGCTATGGAAAATGATTCCTGCATCCAACATCTCTTGTACCATCTTTTCAATTTCACTTTTTTGGGTATAGGGATAACTATATAACCTGATGTTGGGTGATGTAGTGCCATGAATAAGTTTGATATCATGATCATGTGTGTAGCTAGGTGGAAGTCCTTTCGACATGTCACCAAAAATAACTAAATGGGCATTAATCACTTTTTGTAAATCAGGAGATGTAGATAGTTGAGTTGGCTAAACTTTCATGGAAAACAAGTGAGGTATAAATCCTATAACACCCTTTTAAATAATCTTTCTCATTTTATGGGAGCTAACAAGTTGTGGATATTTATCCCTTAATCCCCTTAACTCAAATGTCCTTCCCTCAAAATTAAAATGCATGAATCATTCTTGTAAATTCATCTCAATAGTGCCCAAAGTGGTGAGCCACTATACTCCCAGAATAATGTCAACCCCCCCCATGGGAATAACAAACATAGGAGAATATAATAATTAGTCTCCCATGGCTAGCTTAATACTATGAATTTTTTTTGAGCAACTGATAAAAACACCATATACAATCATGACCTAAAATTTTGGAGTTAGATAAATGAAACAGTTCAAATGAGCAACCAACTTACTATTGATGAAGTTGTGTGTGCTCCTAGAATCAATCAATATAGTGACCTTTTATTTCCTTAAGAAACCCACCACCTTAAGATTTTGGTGAGTACTAATACTAGAAAGAGCATGATATGAAATAGTAGGTTGAGAGTCTTCAAATTCCTCCTTAGGACCTTCTTCATCCTCACCAATTGCCTCCTCCTCATCATCATCACCCCCATTGGCACCTTCAATGTAAAACAACTTCTTTTCAGCACAATGATGGTCTTTGCTCCATTTACTATCGCAACCATAACACAACCTTTAGATTTCTTCTCCATTATTTGTCAAAGTGTTAATTTGGTGGGTTGAAGATATGATGGTGATGGAAAGGTGTGATCACAACTACTAGTGAAGGTTCTCTATTTGACCATCTCTTTTTCCTCTACCATGCATGATCATGAGATAACTTCTAATACAAATGTTGGGTTAAACATCTGAACCTCCAATTAGATGTTATCTTTGAGACCACCCAAAAATAGATCACTCAAATTTTCCTCAGTGATGTCTTCCACCCATAAGGATAGATTTTGAAATTGATGAATATAATCCTTCATAGTTCTTATTTGTTGTAGTTTGGTTAACTGGATGAGGTAGTTATCAAAGTCATTATTTTGATAATGAGCCAACAACTAATTAGTGAAAATATACCATGTAATAGGAGCACCGTTCTTATTCTTTTGAGCACACAACCAATGATACCAAATAAACTGCTTAGATTTCAAATACAAAGATGCCACTATCACCTTATAAGAACTAGAAGTTTGATGCAGATCAAATAAATTCTCAATCTAGGTAATCCATGTGAGAGGGTCCTTAACATAAAACTTATGCATGTCCACTTTTGGCAACATTAGTTTCACCCCAAAATTGGAGTTGTTAGTGTTGAGTGGAGGACCCAAATGATGAAGTGGAGGGTTGTTTGACTGTAATTGAGATGAAAGGGCAGCCAATTGAGTAGTGATATGATTCAATTGAGTGTGAACCCTATTAATCTCTCTATGCATCCCTAAAACATCAATTTGAACTATAATAAAGTCATCATGCCAAACCAAGCCCTTTATGTCAGTCTAAAGTTGAGAAATCAATGAATCTAAAGTTCTAGATTTTATGTCATCAGCATAAGGGGTCTTAAGATTTTATTTCCCCCCTTTCTTCCCCATGTAGAAGGATTGATCATATACAAACCCTAGGAGGATTTTTTCCCCAAAAAAAGTATACCAAAATACAGGACCATTGTAATCACCTCACCAAGATGAATCCAACAACTACCTTTATGCATTAGGGTAAAACTTTTGACACCAAAAATGTGTACCAATAGATTATACCATTACAATTGTCTCATCAAAATGAATATAATGATAGCAATTGTGCAAAGCAAAAAAAAATTAACTTTTTTAAAATTATTTTTTTACTTTAAAATAACATTTCGAACAATACTGCATTGACAAAAAAAATTAATTCATCTTAGATTGCAAGTTATGTTTTTTCACTCCTTCCTCTCTCAGAAGTTATGCCTCACCAAATCTAAAAAAATAATGCCATAGGAAACTTACCCAAATTGAATCTCTGATACCACTTGTAATGAAATTACTTATATGTTCACATAGAATCATTATATATTATATAGATTAAGCAAATATGAGAGATCGCATAGTAATAATTGACAACAGAGCAAAATACTAGATAATATAGCAAAGCCACTTCAAGGGGGAAACCTCTGTAACAATGCATTAAGAGTAGAATAATTAAAATGATTATCAAAGACTAACCAATACCTCATATATATATATAGTCTACTTAGCCATGGTTATTCAATAGGCTAACCTAACTAAGAACATAGAGAAATATAATAAGAATATAATAGAGGTATGTATGCCACAAGTCAACCACACATATCCCTAGACACTCTAAAGGTTAAGGGCATAAAAAAAATCTACCATCACCATACTCAATCAAGGACTCCAAAAATTTAGTGTTTGATGCCACCATATTCAAGAATGGGTACACCAACTATTCATAGTTATGGGATGTAGTGGATTCGATGGATGTATATCCATTAGAGGATGAGATGACACTCATTGATAGGTTTTTAATCAAAGAATTGTTGGCTTTAAAATGGTAAAGGTTACATTTTATTATCACCAAGATAGAGGTGATTCCATGCATCAACCTCCTATTGGATTTGTTCTTCTCGAGAAAGATATCATAGGATACCTTCCTGTATTATTATATCAATAACACAATGGTCATATGCATTTTGGGAGATGACTTCCAAAGATACCTATATTTGAACATAATCAATGCACACTACAATAATCATACATTGTCATAGTTCAACATAGAGATCTCAATTGAGAATTCATTATCTTCATTATTACTCCCAAGCTACACTATTACATGGAAAGGGAAGAAGCCAAAGGGGCTTATTTCCATAAATAAGTTCAAAATGGGGATTCACATTGGCATGGCTTTGTTGAATCAACTCTATGATATGCCAAGTATTCATTTTATCAATTTAGACTGGGTTTCATTACTTTACATGATGTTCACTCATGATGTTACATATGTCATGAGAGAGATAATTAGCTTGTGCCTGAGGGAGAAAATAATTCACAAAGATAAACATCCTATGCCTTTGGGAAATTTCTATATGATGTCATATTTTATAGATGTTGTTATGGGAACTTGTTATAGAGACCTTAGGGAATTTTGGATCCCAACCAAAAACTACATAAATAAAAAAATTTGTGATCATTACTAGTTTATACACATATATGCCTACACCAATAACATGGTCAAAATAGCCAAAGATGTCTATCCATATGTTTGGAAAGCCATTTATGGCTCACCCATGCCTATAATTAGACAAAATATCATAAAAAACCTAGAAGGTAAAGGGTCTTATTTCCTCTATCTGAGTTTCATAATTATAATGGTTTGGGGAAACAAGGTTAATCCTTTATGTCTCCCAAAATATGTCCCATACAAGTTAGCAGAGCAAGAAATTACTTTCAACTATGATGGAGTGTTGAAGAGGACCAATCCAAGTAGAAGAAGGCTTTGTTCTTTGGTCACTATATAATAATTATAAGAATGGTTTACACAATGAGGAAGCATTTTAGAGAAATGGGCAGTAAGCAAAAGAGTTATCCTTTCTTCATGCTTCCACATAGAGATTGGGATCTGCATGGGATTATTCAAAATCACATATAGGGATTTAACATCCTATATATCCATGTTACATATTCATATGATTTTTTGTTTCTTAATGTAAAGGATGATTTAGACATGTTGGAAAGAGAAAGGATTGTTGGACTTCAAGAAGATCATTTAAGAATGATCCAGGATGATCCTTTAGTCATAGTAAGGGAATTGGATAGAAATAAGGCTCTATATAAATTATGGGATCATTATAACTTCTAGAGAGAATAGTCTAATGAGTAATCCAGGTATTAGGTGGGTCCTTCATCTCAAACTCTCCCTTTGAAATTGGAGATGAAGACTGTGAATAAAGAGTCCAGGTTGTTTAAACCTAGAACAAGGGAACATAATTAGGGGAACCCATCAATTTAGGTTTTGATGATGAAGAAATAATATAAGAACAACCAGTTGTTAACACCATTCAAATGACTACCGCTATGCCCTAGACCTAGATTTCCACATCTATTTAGATAATAAAACAAGAGGCAGTTGCATCGACTCAATAATGCTCCCTTACATAGCTGAAGACCTATCATGTTTACATAAGGAATCATAGGAATCCAATAAGGAGTCCCATATTTGAATCATCATAAGGCTTATCTACTTCACCTCCACATTTAGAAACAATAGAGAGAGAGGTTTTGATAATTAAGTACATTGAGGATGACTTTGATAAAAAAGATGAGTTGGAAACAACTAAGGCCATGAGCCTTAAAGAAGAGCCTACAACACCAAGTTCCTAAGGTACTCAGCCTTTCATGAGTATTTTTTATCTTTTGTGCCCATTTAAGACATGTTTTTATTTCTTCTATGTTGAGGACACCCTAGGTGTAAGTGCCTACTTCCACCTCTATTGACCCGTTCACCCCTAACACATTAACTTAGTTCCCTCTTATCACCCCTAAGGTGGAAAAATATGTTGTTAACACCACCATGGCCATTCCATAATCTACTTCCATCCTAATAACCATACCTACCTCATTTGTCCCTTTTCTTACCTCTACTATCAGAGTCTTAAATAAGAAGGTGTTTAGAAAGATATAGACTTCATTATCCACTCCACAATTTCAACTCCAATCCACTCAAATTTTTGTTCCCATACCATCCACCACCTCCATAAAGGAAACCACTGTGATGATTTACAGCAAGGGAATGAATCCCAAACCTTAATTTATTACATTCCATCGACTCCCTCAATTTGGAGGAGTGGATTGGTCTAAGATTATTTGGCCTTCCCTGCCCAACATCCTTTTCAAGGCTCAAAATAAATAGTAGGTTTAGGAGGAGTCATAGAAAAAGGATGTGGTTAAAACTTAGGATGCATCTCAATTGCATATTCCTCCATGGGTTATGTTCAAGGCAACCCAGATGCCTAGGTTCAAGATCACTAAGCTTCCCTCTGTATCCACTCTATTTGACCCCCCATCTAGTAGTATACATAAAGTGAAGAAGGGGAAGCTAGAGGATGACAAGGGAATAGAAATAACTATGGAGGAAAGACATGAAGTATTCTCCCTCACTAAGAGGTAAAATGGGTAGCCCAAATAGTCTCCTTACATAGAAAATATTGTAGACCTGGCCCAAGCCCATAAGGATGCTATAGTAGCTATCCATGAAGGAACGTAGATGGCTCAATAGGAACTTGAAGTTGAAGTTTAGGAACTTGAGGCTGAGGTGGAATAATTAAGGGAGAAAGTGAAGACTATGTATATCCTTGCATGCATAGAAGCTGAGGTGTAAGAAGAAACTTCTTGATGTTACAACTCTTTAGAGGCAATAGAATTCATGAAGGCCAAAATGGCCCCACATGTAAATAATTCCAACCAATTGTATAATTCATTGAGAGATGACATCACTAAGTTTAAAATGCTCTTTTTATACACAAGCAACTCTTTATATAGTCATCTAGATTTAATGACAATACTAGAAGCATCTAATGCCTTGAAATTGGTTTCATAAGACAAGAGGAATCGTGAGAATGGTTACAAGTATTTGGGGCTTTAATCCAAAAATATCAAGTGAATGAGGCCAAAATCTTCCAAATTTTGCATGATTTGAATTTTTCAAAGGTGAATGACACCATAGGAAAATTGATCATTAGGATCAATTTCAATAAACTAATTCAAGAAGTAGTAGATGAATTCAAGTAGAGTTTATAAGGCTTACCACTAGAAGCGATAGAATATGAGTTAAGTGAAACCAAAAATAAAGTCATAGAGGTTAATATTTTTAAGAATAAGTTTTAGATGACTAAATAAGAGCATGCAAGACTCCTTGAACAAGTTAAGAGGATACATAGACCACTGGTGCTAAACATGAACATCATATGGAAACAACATGAAGTGGAATATAAATTTTATCAATAAAATGAGGATAAGAAGAAGTAAACTTATGGTGGTGCATTGACATTTTCAACTTCTACAACTACCAACTCAACTGATACAAACTAAACTACATGCAACTATCTAGATGACTCAACCTTGATAGGATAAGATTTTATGCATGTATAATTTTGTAGACGATAGACATAGTCATAGTTTTCTTGTAGTTTAGACTTTTCATTATAAATTTGAATTTATATTTTATACACATGCACACATTGCATAGTTTTGAGAATGTCAACTTCTTTAATTGATAACAATTAGACTAATCTTATACAATTTTGACCATAGTTAGAACTACATGTTCTAACTATCACATGTAATGACCTTGCATGAACTTAGAGAATGAGGCGACCACTTCCCCAAGTCTATATAAATAATTGTAATAAAACTTAATTTTTTGTTAGGGAACTTTTGAATATAGGAGCAACATCAATTTTGATCATCAACGAAGTGTTTGAGTATTTTCTTTCCAATTTACATGTAATTAGTTATTTTTTTGGTTGTATGTTTTAATAATATTTAGTGTGCAATAGACGTGAATAGATTATTAACTATCTTGATTGATGTACTGATCTATAGATGTGCAACATCTATTGAATGATTGGTAAATATATTAATTAAGATGATTAAGTTCAAATTGATTCATATTTTTGAATGTGTACTAGTGCTTTCCTTGATGTAGTTTTTTTTGTGTGTTATAGCTACCTCATATACTTCACTAGCCTAAGCCATAATCTCCTAAATAAGTGTGTGCAACAGTTGCTCTTAAAGTAACAACCTTTGTCTAAGACCTATGAATTTCTTGCATTAGTATAGGGTTATATGGATATGAGTTGTAGGGGATGATTTGTATGGGGATGATTTTTAAGTTGTACTGATTGGACCATACATGATACAAAATTATAGCTATGGAGAGGTAGGGGATGAGTTATAGTTGTACTTATTGGACATAAATGATACATGATACAAAATTATAGTTGTGGGGAGGTAGGGGGCACATGTGGTTAACCTCTATGAAGTATTAGGCTTGTTAACCCTTGTGTGTTATCCCGTACAACTCATCCCCTATGATTGGAATTTTCTTTCAAAGTATCTCCTATGGGGTTACCTTGAAGGGCCTTGTAGTGATTTCAAAGGGTCTCTTCATAGATACCTTGAACATGCATATAATTGGAATTTTATTTCTAGGTACTTCCTAAGAGATACCTTGAACATACACATTATTGGAAATTTTATTTAAGGTATCTCTTAGGAGATTCATTGAACATGCACATGATTAGAATTTTCTTACAATATATCTCGTAGCAGATACCTTGAGCATGCACATGATTAGAATTTTATTTCCATGTATCTCTTAAGAAATACCTCAAAGGTCCTTGGAATACCTTTCATTTTGATTGTAAATGTACTTACAAGGGATTTTATATAACCATGACACCATTTTATTTGATAATAACCCTAATGCACATGATTGGAATTCTCTATCAAGGTATCTCCTAGGAGATACCTTGAACATGCACATGATTGAAATTTTATTTTGAGGTATCTCCTAGGAGATACCTCAAAGAGCCTTGAAATGCTTTCTATCTATATTTCAAAGGTCCTTGCAAAGGATTCTATATAGCCATGATAAATTTCTATCTGGTAAGAACATCGATGCACACTATTGGAGTTTTATTTTGAGAAATCTCCTAGGAGATACCTTGAACATGCACATGATTGGAATTTTATTTCAACATATCTCCTAAGAGATACCTCAAAGGGACTTGGAATACCTTCCATGTTGATTGAAAATGTCCATGGAAAATATTTCCTATAACCATGATAACTTTTTATTTAGAAAGAACCCTGATGCACACTATTGAAATTTTATTTCGAGATATAGCCTAGGAGATACCTTGAACATATAAATAATTAAAATTTTATTTCAAGTTATCTCCTAGAAGATACCTCAAAGGGACTTAGAATACATTACATGTTGAGTTCTATGAGAGAATAATAACAAGGTTTAGCACTCCTACTATTATTTCAGATAATGCTCTTGCTTTTATGGGTGCTAAGATAGCTAATTGAGAAAATAGCCATGGTATATTCTTGAGAGCTTCATCCAAATATTAACCTCAAGGTAATGGGTTGGCTGAATCTACTAACAAGAACATGATAATAATCATCAAGAGAACCTTGGAGCATAACCAAATAGCTTGGCACACCAAATTGAAGATAACCTTATGGGTTGATAGGATATCTCTCAAGAGGTCAAGATGGAATTCTCCTTTTGTGCTTTTCTATGGAAGAGAAGCCAGGTTGTATATCTCTCAAGAGTTGTTTGCCTTAGAGTTATCACATCAACTAAAGTTTCTTGAGAACACTCTAATATAAGTGAGATTTACATAATTAATAGAGTTGCAAGAAACTAGAGGTAAAGATCATCAAGGCATGGAGCATCACCAGGTACTGATGAAGAGGTTGTTTGATAAGAGGTCAACTCCAAGATAATTTAGGAAGGTGACATAATATTGAAATGGGATGAAGATAAATCAAAACCAAGGAGGCATACTAAATTTGATGCCCTATGGAGTGTCCCATATGTCATCACCAAGTGCAAGCAAAATAATTCTTTTCAATTAACAAGGATGAATGAATAATAATTACCTATCCCTGTGAATGGGATACATTTAAAACCCTACTATTGAGATCTAAAGATATATTTTGTAAATATTATGTTAGGTGTGCATTTCCTTTCTTATCATGTTTTGTTTGAATAAGTGCTCTTGAAGCACAAGTGTGTCTTTGCTTAATTTATTCTCTTGTGTGTTACTTCTTCTTTGTCTTTTCTATTATTTGGTGTGTTGTAGAGGAAGTATTTATGTCATGCATATATAGTTGTGACTCCATATCCCAATGGAAATGATTAGGAAACTGATCATAGCATAGCAAACACGCCACCCTTGAGAAATCACCAAACGTGTTGACCATTTTTTCCCACAAGCCAAAATGGATAAACACCCTATAGTAAGAATCTTGTATAGGGGATTTTTATAATTTTCATAGGGTGTGTTTTACCTCAGTCCTTGTATCATTTGGTGTCTTAGGGGTCATTTTAGAATCATACATACAAGTGGCAGGTTTTCATGGTATTGAGTAGTTGCAAGAATAGGTCTGAAAAAGCCTAATTTTGCACTTAGGAAATATTTTGACTTTTGGATAAGTGTTAGAAAATTCAGAGTTGTCTCAAAGAAATTGTTCCACACATTATCCACAATAAAAATACAAGAGATAATTCCCTCATAAAAATTATTCCACTTTATTTGGATAAGTGTTAGAATTCTTTTGGTAAATTTGTTTTGGGTTTTTGGCTTAGCATCATGAATTATTTAAAACATTTTATCTGAAATAGAAGGACCAAAGACACAAATTATTGTGGACATTTTTTCCATATAAATGCTAAAGGTCATTTCAGTCAGACAAAAGTCCAAAACACTTTTCTTGAAGGATCATTCTTTAACAAAATGGACCAAATAAAAAGCATGAAGGGTATTTTTCAAGCAAAGTGTCCTATACAATTTTATTGAAGGGTCATTTTTCAAGAAATTATCTCAAGACAAAGTCTTGAAGGGTTGTTTCTTCAACAAAGGACTTGACAAAATTTTACCAAATGGTTATTTCTTTTAGGAAAGTGTCATATACAAAGTCCTGAAGAGACATTTTTTCATGAAAGTGGTCCAAAATAAAAGTCCTGAAGGGTCATAAATGTCATTGGAAAGCAAAAAGCTTGAAGACAAAAGTTCCAACAAAAGGTATAAGGGTGACAATTTTTTTGAAGGCAGAATTTTTTTAGAGAATTTTTTCTAAGGCAAAAGACTAAGTATGAATTATTTCAGTAAAAGTGGCCGAGAAAAAATCTTGAAGGCATGAATTATTTTAGACATTTTATCCACAAAAAGTTATCCAAGGAAAAGAGTAGACTTAATTATTTTGGGCAATTATCCCATCACAATTTCCCTAGACATTGTATAAAAAAAGTGGTCAAGACACAAAGACCACAACAAATGTCTAGCAAAAGGTCTGAAAGAAATAGCCCAAGGAATTTATGATTCATAGATTGATGGTTGTGAAAACATCATTGGTGTTCCCATGGATGTCAATTGATGGGTGCATGAATGTAAAATTCAAGCCATGAAAAATGACCGTTAAATTTTGAATATCTTATTGATGATCATGCAGACATCAAATACAATTGTGCAGATATCAAATTTTAGCTTGTGAATTAGCCATTTGTTTTCAAATAGTAGATCTAGGCAAATCCAATGGTTATTGTTCATCTATATAAAATATCCAATGATGAGCAATGATTGATGAGTTAATGGGCATAGATAGATAAATGGTTCATGTTCAACCATAGATTCAAGATCAATGACACACGATCAAGTCAAGGAGCTAGCAAACCCTGAGTTTAAAAGTGGGATTGATAATGGGCACAAGTATGTGAATCTTGAAAGAGGATCTATATATCACATTCATTCACATTAGGTAGATCAATGGAGTGAGATGAGTCAAGAGAATAATGATATGAGCTAGTTTTTGATGATTGACTAAATGAAGGTGAGCCTAGGTGACTTAGATGAAGGTCAACAAAGAAATTTTGATAGGGCAAGGTAAATAAAAGGTATAGAGTTGAGTTTAAGCATGGTCCAAATCGGATTAGATCCAACATTTTAAAGGGTGATACCAAGGTGAACATAGACAATAATGGTTTCATATCTAGGACTAACTACATGAAATGGACCCTTATCCCCACTGTTGCACACCATGGTGAACCAGTGAAGAGCAATTATCATTAGGATAAAGCTCTAACAAATTGATTTGATTATTTTAATTGCATTGATGCTAGAACCCATCTTATAAAAATGTAATGTCATTATTGTAACCATCAGGGAAGATCAAGGATGGAATAATGAAACTGTGAAACCACTTGAAGTGAATTATATAAATCAAAAGGTCTAAATGAGCATAATTTGAAAAAACAATTATAACTACGATGAGATATCTCTTAGGAGATACCATAAACATGCACACAATTGAAACTTTAATTCAAGGTATCTCATAGGAGATAACTTGAATAGCCTTGGAATACCTTCCATGTTGATTGCAAAGGTCCTTGCAATGGATTAGATATAACCATGACAACTTTTTATTTGGCAAGAACACTATTGCACACTATTAGAATTTTCTTTCAAGATATCTCTTAGGAGATACCTTGAACATGCATAATGATTGGAATTTTATTTTAAGGTATCTTCTAGAAGATATCTCAAAGGACCTTGGAATAACCTCCATGTTAATTGTAAATGTCCTTGAAAGGGATTAGATATAACCATGACAACATTTTATTTGGCAAGAACACTGATGCACACTATTAGAATTTTCTTTCGACATATCTCTTAGGAGATACCTTGAACATGCACACAATTGGAATTTTATTTCAAGGTATATCCTAGGAGATACCTCAAAAGGCCTTGGAATACCTTTCATATTTATTGAAATGGTCCTTACAAGGGACTTGATATGACTGTGGCACTTTTTTGTTTGATAAGAACCCTAATGCTAACTTTGATTTCTTATGATAATGATGCATATTACTCTCATAACCAACAAAAATTAGAGGTCCCACCCAAGATCTTGCCAAAAATAGAAAGATGTCATGTGTCATAATATGAAAAATTCATCACACTAAGCTTCAATTTGAGAACCCTCGAGACTAATCAGAAGGTTCTATGTGTCAAAAGGCAGCAAAATTTAGCTTTAAATATAAAATTGACATTAAATCGAAGGTAAATCAATATTAGATTTGAATTCTAATGCTATTTAATGCTAAAAGTAATATCTCAAAGATAGTCCCCCATAAAACTCTTACAAGCCAGGTAGAACTAAAATCACAAAGTGGTAGGACATTGTAGATGTAAGCCATAAAAACTCATACATATTTCCTAAGGATGATTTAAAGGCATGGGACCCCAACAATGTCATTACAAGGCACTTATTCAAATTCAAAAAGGATGTGGATATGGAATATAATCACCAAAAATAGGTGCATGAATGGATTTACATGGATGCAATGAATGACAAGGTAGTCCTAAAAAATGCTACAAGAAATAATATCAAGCTAGAAATGAGGCTTGATAGGGAGAAGAATAAAGAGGATATTTTTAATCCCTAAATCCCACCAACTCATGGGAGCATATTCAATGTTTACTATGAGGAAACATAAGAGGAGGAAGAAGACAATGTTCCTCTCATTAGAAACAGGCCATGCAAACCTCCATTACAGGCTACTCCAAGTGGACAAAGCCTAACTCTGATCTTTGAGCAAGGGGATGATATAAACTAACCTATCCCCTATCAAGGTCCTAAACTTACTCTATAACTACTAAGGAAGCTACTATATAAATCTTGGATCAACAGATCTAGATGTCATTGACCTCAAGGACTCTCAACAAGGAATTGAGTTCTCAATAAAGGAACTGTAGACATTGGCTAATAGGAATATATATAAAGTTTACAAAAGGAAGAATTTTGATAGAACTACCATGAGAGAATAAATGCCCTACACTTATATAAAGTGATGAAGAAATGTGAAAAGTAATTATTGTGCAAATATTTTCCATAGAATTAATTCAAACAAGGAGTCTACCTATATTGAATTATAACTGGTGGAGTCTACCCATTTTTGTCTTATACACCCACTTGACTCATTTGACCTCTTTTATTTTTGGAAGGTCAATTAACTCCCAAGTCTGATTTCTCTCTATGGTATAAAAATTAGATTATGCAAGCCCAGGTGGGCAACAACCAACAAGACTAAGTAAAACAAAATGTTAAGACTATGGGGATAATCCAGACCAAATAATAGTGCTGAAAATGCTCTAAATAAACATGCAAGAAGAGATAAACTATGGGAGGATTGATTTATAGAAATAAAACATAGAATTTACAAGTATTAAATTAACCTAAAATACTATTACAACTTGTGTATAATGCATAAACTTGTACAGCTACAACTATTTAAAAGACTCATAATAGTAGAATTCTCCTTTTTCATGCTTCAAATTTTCCATGTCAGGCTTCAAATTTTCCATGTTGGGATTAAAAATCCAATTTACATCATCAAAATTTTTAGAATCTAATTTTACAATATCAAATTTGTATAGCTACAGTTGTTCACAAGACTCACAATAGCAAAATTTCCATTTTTCATGCTTCAAATTTTCTATGTAGGGCTTCAAAATCTAATTTTCACCATCAAAATTTTTAGCATCTAATTTTACAATAGAAAACTTGTATAGATACAACTATTCCAATAGAAAACTTGTATAGTTATAACTATTCACAAGACTCACACTAGTAGAATTTCCATTTTCCAATTTAGGCTTCAAATTTTCCATGTTGGGCTTCAAATTTTCTATGCTAGGTGTTTTAGTGAATTTATTGCTTATTATGGAAAAGAGAAACTAAATATAGGTATGGTTGGATAACCTAATCAATAATGCACACATTGAATCATAAGATTGTGAAGAGCTCATCTTTGGCTTGGGAGGATGATCTATAGATAAGAAGGTACTAAAGTAAACTTGTCTATTAGATAGATAGTTGGGTGTATTGCCTAGCAATAGATAGATCCAAAAATAAATAACATACTTAGGAGTTATCAATCCACATGTTTTAAACAATTAAGTTTATAAAAAGAAAAGAAAGGTACTTGTATCAATAATAAAAAAGTACTAAAACCATATACAAGAGAGCTTACTAGGAAATGTTCTATAAATAATTAAATTAGAAATAAACTAATTAATAATAGTGTTAGAGGGTTGGGGTATGCTTCAAAAAACTATAAAGGGGTCTATAGATAGGCAGGAACACAAAAAAATGGATTTGATTAGATGTATGTATGTGAAATCAACTAGCTAGTTTTTGGTATCATAGTGACCATCGATAGTTGGGATGACCATCGGTGGTTAAGGTGACCATCAATGGTCAAACTAACCATCAACAGTTAGGCATACCATCAATGGTTGAAATAACCATCGATGGTTACTATGTTTGGATCTGGGTTGATAAATTGCTAATTGACGAGATCCAAAAGATGAATTTTGAGAGATGGGTAAGGTCTGGATTATTTCCAAAATGAAAATAAAGTAAATGAATGCTAAGAAATAAGTACTTATCTTACCAAAAGTTGATTAGGTGGGTGGTTAAGGTATTTGGTCTATTGGTAGAATCTAGATCGATTCTAATAGAGTAATGGTACCTGATGGCTTGGTGAAGGCTAATCTCTTGTTATAGGCATAATCAAGAGGTGAAAGTGAAGGTTCTATTAGGCTGACTAATTATAAATTATCCATGCAAAGGATAAAAATAGGATTTAGACAATATCTAATTAGAAAAACAAAGTGGATGGTTTGCATGCTTTTGGTTAGGGAAGTGGACCCTAGTCGTTGATGGTTAGGGTGACAGTCGAAAGTTACCCTAACCATCAATGGTTGAGTATCAAGGGGTAAAAAGGGATAAAAGGAAAGGTTGATTCAGTTAAGTAAACTAACTATGGGTAAGCTTTATTAGGTTTTAGAGGGTTATATTGGTCTTGAGAGGGTCCCAGGGTGGGCAAGGGCTACTTCAACATTTAGAATGTGGCATGTGTATTTTTGGTGTCTAAATTTTGCCCCTTTTGGTTATACATCGTGAATCAACAGGTTTCCAAACAAAAAATAATTACTAACTCAAAAGGGTCTAGTTGATTACCCTAAGTATGGGAGGATGTGTTCCCCCTCAAACTAGGAGGTGATGAGGTAAAATAGAATCGATTGTGGGTTTGACAAGATTTGGTGATGGTGATGATGAAGGTAGAGAATCATTAAGGTGGGTGATAGGTTGGGCACTAAATATAAAATAGGCACAAAAAGTGTAATAAAAGGTGTGATAGCCAACATCATGTAAAGATAAAGTTGTCATGGTTAATAAAATAAAGGTCATTTCTAAGGGACAAGTGACTAGTGTACTATGTGACTACATGTAGGTGAGGTGCAATGTCTCCTAGACAAGGTCTATATTTATAATGGGTATCTAAGGTATGAATTACTCTCATGGAAAATATAAATAGGTTAAGTATCATGGGTATCTAAGGTAGGAATTACTCCCAAAATATATATATGGGTCTACTAAGCATAAGGTCATGCAAATTCAAAAGGTGGTCAACATGGCAATGTTTGTCACTGTGGTCAAGGGACCAAGCATAAAGTTCCACAAAATTCATGCTATTTGGGTCAAAATAGACCAAAAATGAGGTGTCAATATGGTCAGATTGGGTGGAGTGAATAGAATCCATGGGTGGGTGAGAAATGGTTGAGTTATGCTAAATTTTAATGAGTATATACTGCATTATTCTAGATTTAGACATGTGGTGGAAAAATGGTTGATTTTTTAAATGCTTATGGATGTTATTGCTTTATGATGCTTGTTATGGTTATGGTTGTTGTTAATTTAGCTTGAGGTAAATGAATCAATAGTACTAGATGAGAGATTGAAGAATATAATCAAGAGATAATCATCATCACAAAAATATCAACTAGTCATGATACGATAAGAAGAGGGCACGATGCTTCTTTGTTGACAAGGAAAAAAACAAAACTAAAGTTGGATTAGATTAATTAACATAAGACCTTAAAATGCTTTTCATGAGAGGCTTTTAGTTGGTTAAAAAATGTGTCTTGACCACATAATGTTGAGTAAGCTCAAAATTCCCTTATAGATAGTGAAAAAGGGGAGATGGGTAAAAATATAACCCTATTGCAAGACTGGCATGCCTCCATTATAGGTATCTAAAAGACCAAGGTAAATAAGTCTATGCCAAATTGGCTAAACTGATCAATGTAAGAAGTCTAACATGCAAAAGCTAATTGTAGCTTCTACCTTATCTTGTTATTTGAGAGTAGATTGTGGCTTTCAAGATTATTTTGATTGTGATAATGGGTCTTCTACTAATTGTTGTATGTGGAAAGCTCTTTGATGCAGGAAGCTTCCAAGAAATTGTGATGCTTTTAACAAATGCTTACTCAACCATCCTTTGAGGGATTGGTCTAAGTTTATGTGCTTTACTTAATTCTTTTTTGATAGCTATCCTTTGAGGGAGTAGTCTACCTTACGTTTTGGTAATTTATAATAAATTTTCAATGGCTATCCTTCAAGGGAGCATCTGTAAATGCTAGGATTGACCCATGAGTACTAGTGATAGGAATTTTGTTTTTTGGCTTTGATTTTTTTTGACATAGACTTGCTTAGGCTGACTTAGTAGGTCACCTTCATAGAGGTATAACCAAGAGCACAAGAGGGTTGGTTAGGTGTAAAGAGGTTTAGGTGACAATGATCATGGGGATCCATCCTAAAAAGGGGTGGAAAGTATCATGAGAATCATGTCACGGGTAGAGATGTGGTACCCATTGTTCAATATTAGGCTATGACTATGATGGATAATCACATGATTTAATTTTAATTAATTGCCCCTAAAATAGGAGGATAAATGTGGGTAGATAACAAGGGATGAGCTTAAGTGAAACAAAATGTGAACTTGGTCCTCTTGAATAAAAGAAAAAATGTAAATGTGAAGCATTAAGGGGCTCAAGCTCTATGTGGCCTTCAAGAGAAGAAATTTATAAGCTCTTGATCCATACTTATGGGATATGATATAAGGTCTAAGACAATTAAAATTAGATTTACCCCATTTTCTTTTCTCCATATTAGTGACATGTTTATTTTCCTTTAGGATGAGGTATCTGATATTGATTTCTCACACTTTAAGGTTTTCTTATAAGCATGCTTGATATGATCTTAGTAGACATGAAAATGGGTGAGGGCTATTAGGTGATGCTCATCAAGTAGATAAAGTTGGGCTAGATGGTGTAGACAATAATTGATCTCAAAAATAAGCTCTTACAAAGATATGTCAAGAGAGGTTTTTTAAATTTCAAGAGGCAAGACAACCTCTTCTCCAAACACTAGAGAAAATAAGGTGGCACCTGTAAGGGTTCTAATGCTAGTATGATATACCCATAAAGCAATGAGATGTGCAAATGCCAATCTTGACCTGATTCATTGACCATTTTAGTTAGCATGCTATTAAGATTTTTGTTAGATGCTTTTACATATCCATTAGCTTGAGGATGGTAGGAGAAGGTAAATGCTTAATTTAATACCGAATGAATCACAAAGACCTTGGAATTTCTTGTTCTTAAAGGATTTACTGTTGTCAATGATAATAGTATGAGGAACATTGAAGCAATAGATGATATGATGGTTGATAAAGTTGACAATAATTTCCTCTTTGGTTGAGACTAGAGGGATAGCCTCTACCCACTTGGTAAAGTACTTAGTTGCAGTGATAATCAAATGGTGTTGTTATGAGTAATGGGGATTGATTTCCCCAATAAGGTCTAGACCCCATTATGAAAAGGGCCATAAATTAGTGGAAACACCAAGGCTATGGCTAGGTGTGTGATGCAAATTAATATGTTGTTGACATTTAACACACTTTTTTATGTAATCACAATAGTCTTGGTTAAGGGTAGGCCAATAATAGTGGAGATGAAGAATGCGCTTAGCTATAATGAGGCCTCTAAAATGGCCCCCAAATATACCATCATGCATTTCCTTGTTAGCATGAGAGGCTTCCTGACTACATAGATAAAAAAGAGGAGGCCATCAAAGTCATGCTTATAAATAATTCCTTCCATAATGGTATAGCATGAGTTATTCTAAACAATCGCTCTTAGAGAATTTATAGAGAGGCCAAAAGGAACTATTCCAAGGTTGAGATAGTTGAAGGTTTACTAATACCAAAGGTGAGGTTGGGTCTCCTCCACATTAAAAATGGTGGGGGAATCTAGTTTGACATAGGATGGTTGGGTAAGTCTATGAATAATGACATATAACTTATAATCTAATGGTATAGAGGGTATTTTTGAGGCAAGGGAGGCCATGGTGTTGGTGAAATTATTGGTAGATTATGGGGTTAACTAGATGCAATAGTGCTCAAGTAATGCTATGAGTTTATTAACTAATTATTTGTACTATTATAGAACATAATTCTTACATTGGCCACAAGTTGAGAGTCACCAGTGATATTTATTGTTTTGATTCCTAGGGTTAAGGTGGTCTGAAGGCCTATTGCTAGTGCTTCATACTCAACCATATTATTGGTATATTCAAATTCAAGCTTTAAGAACAAAGGAAGAGGTTAACCATCAAAGGGGATAAGGATGATACCTAATCCCCCATCACATTAACATTTTGATCTATCGAAGAACATGGTGACTTGATAGGTGAACTACTCTTGAGATAGGGCCATGATGGACTCATCAGGGAACTCAACAAGATAATGTTGATTGTCTGCTAATGGTGCTTCAACCAATTTTTTAGTAATGACTTTCCCCTTGATTTACTTCTACTGGAGGAACTCAAAGTCAAATTTTACTAAGAGCATAAGCCACTTGGCCATACACTAATTTTGATATGGGTTGGAGTGCATGTACTTGAGTAGTTTGGTGTTGGTTATGATGTAAGTTTTATGGTTAGGAAGGTAGTGGCAAAGCTTGGTGGCCATAAAGACTAAATCTAACTAGAGTTTCTTAGTATGATTGTATCGAGTCTCATATTTTACAAGTATGTAGTTAATATAGTATATGGTTTTTTCTCTATGTTTTTCATCTCAGTGAGCCAACATTTCCCCTAGGTAATGGTTAGTGGTAGAGATATATAGGTAGAAAGGTTGGTCATCTTTTGGAGGGGTAAGGACATTTGGTAATAAAAGGTACTCTTTGAGTGAATCAAAGGCCTTTTTATAATCACTATTCCACTTGAAAGAGACATCCTTCTTCAAAAGGTGGTGGAAAGGTTGAATCGATCTAAAAGCTGGGGAATAAATGACGAATGGACTTAAGCTTCCCTTATAAGCTTCAGAGCTGCTTAAGGTTGGTAAGAGGGAGCATGTCTAATATTTCTTTGATTTTGATAAGATTGAATTCAATTCCATGAAGGGAGACAATAAAACCTAAAATCTTGAAAAGACCCCAAAGATGCACTTCTTGGGGTTAAGGCAAACATGATAGTGGATAAGATGCTTTAAGATGATCATAAGAATGGCCAAGTAATCCTTTCAAAGTTTGGATTTTTTGAGAAGGTTATTCACATAGTCTTCTATGGTCTTATGGATAAGGTCATGAAAAATGTAGGTCATAACATGTTGGTAGGTTGTCCCAACATTATATAACTTAAAAGGCATGACTCTATAGCAGAAGGTCCCCTAAGGGGTGGTAAAGGAAATTTTATGTTTATCTTTGGGTGTAATTAGGATCTGATTGTAGCATGAGAATCCATCCATGAGAGATAACATCTCATGGCTGACTATAAGATCAACAAGCTAGTTGATGTTGGGTAGAGGGAAATTGTCTTTAGGGTAAGTGAGGTTAAGGTCATGAAAGTCTACATAAATGCATAGACCCCCTATGGTTTTAGTGATAGGTATGACATTTGAGACCCATTAGGGGTAGGTAATAGGTTGGATGAATTTGATAGATAAAATATGTTGAAACTCTTCTTTGACAAGAAGGGCTATGTGGGGATGCATGCATTGGAGATTTTAATTGAAAGGTTTGGCATCACAATGAGAGACTATGTTATGGTAGTAATGGCAAGGTCAATATCAGGCATATCACTATAAGACCAAGTGAATTTTATGCTAAAGTCTTAAAGGAAAGAGGGAAAGTCCTAAGTTCTTTGGTATTCAATGATCAATTGATTTTAATTATGCAGGCATTATTTGGAGTACCCAAGTTGATATCTATGGTGGATTCATTTGAGATGGTCGAGGTCTCAAGAGGAAGGGATTTGTGGATCAAAGAATCTATGGCACCAAGGTAGGTAAGGATAGAATCATCATCCTGACACTGAATATTGTTAATAGTGGGAGAGTTTTCTCCTATCATTTCAAGATGGGTCAAAGGGATAGTTATGGTTTCCCCCCTCTTTTTAATAAGTCAGGGGTCCTATGTTGGTCATGTTGATGAAAAAAAAATTAGGTGGGATGATGTCATCATCCTCACATGCAAGTGGAGGTGAGGTCAGTGAGGAAGGGACATCCTCCTCAATAATGGTAGGGGTGGGTAGTTTAGCTTTCTTCTTATCAAGCAAGATGAAACCAAATCCATGTTTCTCATAAGGTTTTCTTGTCTTAATGAAGACCAACTCCTGCGAGCCATTTTAATATTTTCTAAAACCAAAACCCTTCCAAGCACACTAATAGAGGTATGTCTTAGCAAAACTTGGTTTATCAAGGTAATAAAAATTGACAATGAATGGTCGAGGTAGAAGAGAGGTGGTAAAAACACTAAGGGAATTGTCGAGTCCCCCATAAATAAAATGGGTCTAAAAATGGGGAGGTCAAAAGGGAATGATATTTCCAACATTGGGGTCATATCCCAATTGGTTGGTAAGTTTCCCAAACTCATTAGGAGTAGGGAAAGTGTCCAAGGTGAGAAGGTGATACTCTTCTAGTGAAAGGTGATGGATTGTTGATTCCAAAGGCTCTATGGTAGGAATTTGGTCTAAAGGGATGGAGGAACTAGTTGATGCCTCATTAGTAGAAGGGGATATGATATCTACTTTGGTGGTTAAAGGTTGGGTTTTAGCCATTGAGGGTGTACTGGATGGGGGTATGAATAAATCATTAGGGTGGTAGATCATGTTAAAGACTTAAGTTAGCCTGGATGGTGATGACTTGGCCCTCATGATCAAACTTAATGCAATGGTGGAGGGTAGAGGGAACATAACCCATAGAATGAATCCAAGGTCATCCTAACAAGATATTATATTGGAATTCACCTTTTATAACATATAATAGTTTGAGTGTGTGGATTCCTACATAGATATGAAGGATGATAGTTCCCAAAGTAGTGGCCATGGTATCATTGAAGGAGCAAAGGATGACTGAGGATTTAGATATGTCATTGTCTAAAAAGTTAAGTTGGTTGTAGGCATGAGAGGAAATGATGTTTATGTTAGCTCCCCCATCGATCATGACCTATTTTATGTGGGTTTGGTTGATGTAGTTAGTGATAAAGAGAGGAGGATTTGGGTCCTCAGGATGGATGGAAGGTATTTTTGAATCCTTAAAGGTAACAAGGTTAGAAATTTGAAGGGCACCAATTAAGGAGGCTAGAGGTTAGGAGTCCTTAGGTTATACCTCAGTAGATTTTAAATCCTCTATTAGTGGTTGGTGATGGTGGGGAGAAGTAGAGATAAGCTCATACAAGCTCATCTTCATCGAGGTCTAGTGAAGTTGTTTGTGGATAATTATCTTGATGGATTATGGGGGGGTAGATTGGGAGGCACCTAAGATAGACACCTTGGGTTTGGTTGAGAATGGAGAAGGTTGGTTAAAGGTTGATTGGGAGTTTTAAGAGGGGTATGTCCAAGGAATAGACACCTTAGCCTTCCCCTTGTCGTTTTGTTGTGCTCTTATGACCACATTGATAGTATCAATAGAAGGAAATGTTAAGCTAGAGGATTGATCAGATTCATCTTCACTTCAAGGTGAGAGTGGATGAGTAGGTGAGTGTTGGGTAGATATGGTTGGTAGTTTAATTAGTATGGAACTCATAAGGGGTTCATCTAATAATAGATCATCTTCATTGTAAAACTAGTGGATGATGGTTTGGAGAGCTTTGCAGTTCTTTGTATCATGGTCAAGTGTTATATGATAAGAGCATATGTGGTGGTCATTATACCACATGGGTTTTGAAGTTAAAGGGTTAAAGGGCCTGATGGGAGGTAAGGATAAACAAGAATTTTACAATAAACTATGAAGGATGGTTAAGTAGGACTCAGTTAAAGGTGGTAAAGGTTTTGTAGTTTTTGCTTTGGTAGTTGAGGTGGGAGTTGGTTTGGGGCTAGGTTTGGTACTAGGTGCCCTGGGTAAGGTGGTACACTTAGTTGATGGATTCAATTTAGGTAAAGAGGTTGATGAGGTATAGGTAGAAGATCACAAGGTAGGTAGCCTATGAAATGTAAGTGTAGTGAAGAGAGGTATGGCATAAAGAAGCTACAAAGGTATAACCAAGATAGGTGGTAGGTTTTTGGTAGAGGAAATTGGCTTCCTACTCAAGGTAGATGGATTAGGCCTTATAATGGAGGGTAAAGTTGAGGGAGGAAAGGTTTAAGTCTTCCAACCTTTATATGGCTTCACCTTTTTATTTTTTTGGTTTTTCATTTTGATGGTGGGCTTGAAGAGGTTAGGTCAAATTTCATATATGGGTGTTTAAGGCATGGTATAGTGAGGATACCAAGATCCTTGGTAGGCTTAGTTGGGATGATAGGAGGAGACTTGGATATTGTGGTTTGGGTTGGCTCAATTGGTTGAGGGTTGTTTAGTTTGGTGGAGGTTTTAGTTGGTTGGTTAAGGGGTTTGGTTGTCTAGGAAGGTATGGTAAGAGGTTGGTCAATGGAAGTGGTGGGTAGGTCTGATCGAGGAAGGGTTAGAGGTTCTAGTCAGGTAATGTAAGGGAGGCCCAATTGCTACCATAAAGTGGTTCAATCCATGTCAAGGTTGGAGATAAACTCTAATTTTTTCACCAACCTAGAGAAGGGTTTATAGGTGGGTTTGATTCCTTGAATGGTAGATCTAAAAGACAACCCTTTAGGTGGAGATATAGGGATGGTAACCTCACCCTCTTCCAAAATCAAGGGATGTAGGGTTAAGATGGGTGGTTCCTTTGAAGGAGGAGTAGGCATGGGGTTTTCCTCCTCAAAAATGCTATTCAAAGGGAAATTATTTTGCTCAATAAGTAAACGTGAAGGTGAGGTGGTGATGGTTAGTTGTTCCAGTTTATCAATCAAAAGGGTGGATAGTGAATCCACTACCCTAATAAGTGGAAGGACGGCAATGATATTTCCTTAGTTTAGGTGTCTAAAGGAAGAGAAGGTGATTCTACTACCTCAATAGATGGATGAGGTAGAGGATCAAAAGATTGGCTACTAGGTGGCTTGGAAATGATCACATCGAGGACTATATTAACCATATTAGTATCATGAGAGCACTCGATTATGTTACTCTAATTCTTGGTAGGAGCATGGTTTAGTAAATATTGCCTAAATATATCAAGGGCTTGGTTTGATGGTATATTAGGGTTGTCCAATGTAAGATCCCCATTATCAATGAGGGTTTAGACAAGGCTCTTGAAAGTGTCACACTTATTGACATCATGTCCTATCACTAAATGGAAGGCACACAGATCACTCTCATTGTACCAACTAGGTGTATGATGAGAAGAATAAAATTATTAGGGTGGTTTGATAGGATGAAGTTTACTAATATTGGCTTTTAATAACTTCTCCAAGATGGAAGCATAAGATTCTCCAAGTGGAGTGAATTACTTTTAGTTGTTTCAAGTTTGGTTCATTGAGTTTTACTTTGAGGAACTAGAGGAATTGGATTGGTTGATAGAAAGTGGATGAGCAGATTTTAGGATAACCATATTCATGGTTCCCCTATTCTTATTATTAGTATTGGGTTGGTTTCTTGACTTAGAGGAATAAGCCTCATTGGTTTTACAGGTTAAGTTCTTATTCTCGAGCTTAAGTTTTACTTTGTCAATAGATTGGTTCTCCAACTTATGCACCATGGTAAAATATTCATCAAAGGTTTGGAAGCTTTGGACACATAAAGTAGAGGAGATAGGCTTGGCACATGCCCTAGAAAAGATATCTATGAGTTCAAGTTGAGGTAAGTAAAATGATAGTTGGTTGATTAATCTCCTCCAATGAGCCACAGAATTAGCAATGGATTCATCCTCAAAGTATTGAATAGAGTAGAGGTCTTTGATAGACACTTTCTTGGAGATATTCATCAAAAAATGGTCCAAAAAGGTTTGAGCCATTTGGGTGAAAGAGAAGATGGAATGTTTGGGTAAGGCACTATACCAATCTAAGGCCAGATTGGCTAGAGACATAAGGAAGGTGTAGAGGTGAAGGGCATCATCATAAGTAATGAGATAACAAACATTCCTAAATTACCTAAGGTGTTTTTGGGGATCTTCCTTACTTTGAAACTTATAGAACTTGGGAAGTTCCCATTAGGGAGGATATAACTTGATAGGTATAGATGGATGGATAAGATCATTACAAATTTGGTCATATGAAAAGATGTTATGAGCACCCGAGATGGATTACTCTAGGGTGGTCATCTTATCCATAAGCATATTCATTAGGTTTTCTTGGGTTGTGTACCTAAATGGTTGTAAGACATATTATTAAGGCACTTGAGAGACATACGAATAATGGGTAGAAGGTTAGGAAGTTGCCACATATGACTAAGTGGATGTTAATGTTTTGGTATAAGACACATAAGGTTAGATAGAGGTAGGTGATTGGGTAGTGGGTGCATGCCCTTGTGGATTATGGATGTAGCCAAATGTTGGTCCAAGGAGTGATTGTTGGATAAGTGAGATAGTTGGATTGGTAATCGATGGAATGGTCGTGACCCTTATACTAATTGGTGGCAAGGTAGAAGGTACAGACATCATAAGGATTTGAAGTGGAGTGGTGGTTGATAGGTTGAAGGTAGCTAAAGGAAGGATAGTAGTGCTAGAGATAGGTACTCCTATAGTGGAGGAGTGGTTTTAGGAGTAAAAAGTATAATGGTAGTGGTAGTTTGGGTTGATTGATTTTCAGTGGTAGTCTCAAAGGGGTTGTTGGTTGATGAGGAAGCTTGGGTGGTTAATAGATGAGTAGTAACCATGGAAATGGAGGTACTCCCCATGAGATGGTGAGGCATGCCATAAGCAGTATATATAGATGGGGCTAAAGTCAGGATATGATAAGATGTGGTTGTAAGATAATGTTACAAGGCTATAGGATTGTTGTTAAGGAAAGTGGCAAAATTTACATCTCCTTGAGGAACCTATCAAGAGAAGGTATGACTTCTTTAGGGGTGAAGAGATTCTACTGGTTCAAAAACATAGTCCATAGATGAAGAGTTATGTTGACTTGGTGGTGGATTTTAATTCACAAGGTCTCTTTGTTGTTGGCAAGTGAGAACCATGCAAGATAGGGGAGATAGAAATCACAAACAACCTTACTCCTCAGATAAAGATAAAACAAGAAAATGATCAAATAAATCAAATCACATTCTAAAAGATACATTAATCCCTAGATTTTTAATTAATCTTGCTTTTGGATTATGCCTTAAGAAGGTATGCAACCAAAACTAATTTATAGAATGGGTACTAAAGAAGAAATCTAAGGTTGGTTCTAGGTTGTGTTTAGGCATTCAAAAGAGATATGTATTGGAATAAATATGTGGCTTGGTATTGGGGCCTACCCCTCACTTCACACACCACAATGATAACGGTGTTAAGTGATTAGCCAAATTATATTGATATCCAAATATTATAATCAACCAAAGATTTGAGTCAGTCCTCTCTTTGGTAATGACCTCCAAGAAGGATCACCAAAAAAGGGTAAGGTTACCACTAGTTGATGAAATCTTATTTGGGCCTTGTCTCAAGTTTGTATGATGTTCAATTTGTGAAAGTGGTTTGGATAGGTGTGTGCAACAAAGAGTGAAGCTACGATAGACTACTTTTTTTTAAGTTAAGCTATGTGAACTAAACTTTCAAGTAGTTGATGTATGCACTTAATTTTAAGCCCAAGAGGAACTTCTAATTTTGTTAATGAGAAAAAAACCAAGAGACAATGCAAGTAAACAAGAACCTAAGTAAGGACATAAGGGTCCCATTGAGCATGCCAAAATGTTTCAGTAAATTTCTTGTTTATAATGAAAAAGAGAAACTAAATACAAGTATGGTTAAAAACCCTGATTGATAATGCATGCGTCGAATCAAAATATTGTGAAGAGCTCATATTTGGTTTGGGATGATGACCTATACATAAGAAAACACTAAAGAAAACTTGTTTGTTAGACATAAAGTTGGGTGGATTGGCTAGCAATATCTAGATCTCATAAGCAAGAGATTCCATAGGGGTTATCAATCCACACATTTTAAACAATTAAATTTATAAATATAAAAGGAAGGTACTTGCATCAATAATCAAAAGGCACTAAAACTGAATACAAGAAAGCTTTTTAGGAAATGTGCTAGAAATGATAAAATCAGCAATAAACTAATTAATACTAGTGATAGAGGGTTGGGATATGCCTCAAAAAATTATAAAGGGTCTATGGACAAAAAAGAACATAAAAATTAGGTTTGATTGGGTTTAGGTATGTGAAAACAACTTATTGGTTTTTGGTGCCATAGTGATTGTCAGTGGTTAGGATGACCATCATTGGTTAAGGTGACCATTGGTGATCGAGGTGACTATCAGTGATTGGGAAGACCATCAATGATTGAGACAACTATCGATGATTATTATGTCTAGATATGGGATGATAAATTACTAATTGATAGGATCCAAAAGATAAATTTTGAGAGATGGGTAAGGTCTAGGTTGTTTTCAAAATGGAAATAAATTAAATGAATGATAAGAAACAAGTACTTATCTTACTAGAAGTCAATTGGGTGGGTGGTTAAGTCAATTGGTATGTTTGTGGAATCTAGCTCAATTTTAACAAAGAAATGGTACCTGAAGGCTTGGTGGAGAAACCATGACAAATTTAATCTCTATATCATTACTAGAATGTTGGATTATTGATTGTGATTGACCTCTAAGAAAGAAGCTCCTAAATGCACAAGATCTTTATGATAATTATAGATGTATTTTTACCTCCCAGCTCCTCTCTTCTTATAGTCATAATAAAGAGGTGAAAGTGAAGGTTCAACTAGGATGCCTAATTATAAATTATCCATGCAAAGACTTGCAACAATATTTAGATAAGCTATAATTAGAAAAGAAAATGCTTTTAGTTACCCTAATCATTGGTGGCTAAGTGTTGAGCAATAAAAAGGGATAGAAGGAAAGGTAGATTTAGTTAAGTTTAACTAGTAGTGGGTGAGTTCAGTTAGCATTTAGAGGGTTAGATTGGTCCTAAGAGGGTCCCAAAGTGGTCAAGGGCTACTTTGACATTTGAAATTGTAGTGTGCATATTTTTGGTGTCTACATTAGGCTTTAAATTTTCCATGCTAGGCTTTAAAATCTAAATTTCATCATCAAAATTTTTAGCATCCAATTTTATAATAACAAAATCTCTAGCTCCACAATGAAGTCATGACTATTATTACAATTTTCTTAAAATTAAGACTCTTTCGTATGTGAAAAATATACTTCCTAAAAGAGTGATTACTGAATATAGAATACAATCCCTCAAAAGAATAAACTCACGATTAATCCTATGGAGTGAAGGTTCATTGCATCCAAAAGAACCCTACCATTGTGGTAGGGTGATCTTCACATGTATTTTGATATCGATCCCTGAATAAGCTAAATTTAGTTAAAATTATTTTTCCATTTTATTTGATTTTTTGGCTTTTAGAATTGGATAATAAAACTAATGTTTCAACATGTTAAATAGGCTACATTTTATTTATATATAAAAAATATGTCACTCCTAAATGATGACATTCTATTCAAGAATGAACCCTTTATTAAATTCTAAAACATACCATCATTAACACCTTGGCACATTATGAATCATTCAAATGTCACCATTTTAATCTTTATCACATTAATTTATCATGATTTTGATATTTGACATTGACCTAAGCACAAGATTAATTGCTCAAATAGTACTATATTGGTCTCACATTAGTTTCACATGATCGAAAAGTAATTAAACAAGGATTTATTTCTTATGTTGTGACTACTAGAGATTTTTTCCACCAATGAGGCTACTCAAATAGAATTTTGACATCCAATGGGAACATATAATATATTAATTATCCTAAAGTATTAATTTCTATGAACATGTAAATGATGTCAAGCAAATCTCACCATCTAATTAAATCTCACACATTAAACATATATATTTATTTATGAATCAATGATATAATTACTCTGTTTAAATTATTTGGTCCTTAATATCACCATATTCCAAGTGGAAATGGCATTTAGAATCAATGGGTCCTTATCGAGTTATAAGTTCATCCTTTTGGTTGGTCTGGGTGATTATTTGTAATTTTTAAAATTTGAAACTATTAAATATATTAGTTATTAATATTATTTGATTATAATTATTAGATAATGTCATCTTAAATCATCCTAACATTCATCATTTGGGTCTTTATTAGTTTTCCACATAAGGAAATAAATAATAATCAATAGAAGTAGGCACTAAACAACCCTAGTAGTCTCCATCATTTCATTATTTCAACAATCATTTTATATTATCTTATGTTTTCTATTATCATGGATGGGGATAACATTATTTTTGGATTGTAATGACTCACCACTTTATGCACAATTGAGATGAATTTTGAGTAACTATTCATGCTCATTCATTTAGAAGGAAGGAAATTTGAACTGCATGGTTTATTGGTTAAATCTATGCAATTGGTTAGTTTTCACCAGATGATGAAGATGATCAAAAAAGGTGCAAAGTAATAATTGTGTGACTATTTTCCATAGAATTTAAACCAAACAAGGAATCTACCCATATTGAGTTACAACTAGTGGAGTCTACCCATTTTTGTCTTCTACACCCACTTGACTCCTTTGGACTCTTTTCTTTTTGTACCAGGCTTTACAATAGGGCTCACTACTACCCAAGCCAACCTAAGGCCTCCCTAAGCTCGACACACATTCTTAAAAATCATATTGTTTTTTATTAAAAATTGATTAAATTATATACATGTAGAGTATTTATAATTATATTTATTGTAATGTTTTATAAAATTTTAGTGTTACAATTTGAAAACCCTATTTTCTTGAACAATATTCATGTGCATTATCTTTTAGTAGAAGACTCACTGACATCATAGCTAGGCACACTTCAGTAGGGCCAAAAAGTATTACAATAATATAAGCCTTAGTGATTTCATAACACAAAGTGCTAAACAATGAATAAAAGGACCAAGTCAACAAAAATAAATCACACATTTTAGATAGAGTAAAAAAAATATTGAACACTATTAATATTAAAAACCTAGAAATAAGGATCTATAGAAATGATAGTAACAAATATGGTCAATGCTTCAGACACTCTACAACCTGATCTATTCTAATTTATCATCATTCTATAGTTTATGTTTAGAAAAAACTAAGAATATGTAGGAGTAGGAATATATTTGGTCGGGCATGTTTGTCAGTTTTTATTCTTAAAAATGTGTGAAAATTATATGAACCCTATTTTACAAAGTAAATTTGAATTTCAAATTTATTGGGGGATCCTACCTATTTCTGAATGTAAATGCACCTTAGGAGAAGTCAAGTTGAATTAAAGGAGTGTGACAAGTATTAAAAAGTCAAACCTCGACCAAAGAGTTAAAGCCCAAGCATGTTCTCAAGATCTATAGTCCATGTGAGCTTGGCATAGTTGATCGAATGATGCATGAAACATTGAATTGTCAAATTATATGGAGCTTTATGGGGGTGACAAGTGTCACCATTATAGGATCCTAGTATCAATCCATGGGAGCCTTATACAAAGAGCACAGAAGAACCAAGTAGTCACCATGTGGCACACATAGGAAATAGGATGAACCTAGGAATGATAAGTGACAAGCTTAGTAGATAACCCCATCGACATGTTTAAAATTGATGCTCTTGCACCTGTCAATGATGTTCACATAGACGTCATTTCCATTCTATTATCTTCTATAAAAACCTATCCGTCGACTTTTTTTTAACCATAGTTCCATAATATATTGAGTCCTTACTTTGAAGCTATGCATTTAAGTCATATACATAGTCTTGATGGGTCTTTGAGGTAGACTCACCTTGAATATATAGCTTATCCTTACCTTCATCTAATTTTGAACTGATGAAACCTTTATCACTATCTTTATTTTAACTCACCTTTAATTTTGATCATAATTATCAACATCTACAATCTAATAACTCAAATCTTATTTCATCAACTAAGTTTCAACATGGAATTTTGACAATAAGAAATAGAGACTGAGAACATAAATTATTTCTTTTTCTTGGACAGATTATGCCATGAAATAACATTCAATAATTCTCAAATATTTTCTTGGACATTCTAATACAAATTTTGAGATTACTCAAGTTATAGAAACTTTTGTTCTTAAATCTTAGACACAATTTTATACAAATCAGTATTGGTCATGAATACTTAAAAATAAATATTTTTATTCATATTAAAATAAATACCTATGTGGGATCTATCTTCAATTAATAAATAATGTCATGTTGGTTTGTTCAAGGCCAATTTAGGTATCAACTTCTTTCATAGATAAAATGAGTCATTTTCTATGCTCCAGGATCTGTTCAAAAAAATTAATCTTGATTTATATTTGTCAATTATCCATAGAATGTGGCTCTCAAGAATACAATTACCATAACATCCAAGATTATAATGAATTTTTGTGTCAACATAAAACTATAATATCCATAGATTTGAGATTTTTAACACAGTAAATGAAATTACATCAAGATCAGACAAAATTAGACAAATTTTATTTTGACCTACTAACGTAAGATCATACCTTTATACATGACTGTAAATGATTGTATTATTTTTCTTCATCATGAGATAATAAATAGTTTTATCTTATCTTCATTCTAGTTTGTTACCTTTCATGTGAATCAAATCACATTATTCCTCATTATACTAGACTCGGTCATTCTTAATGAGATCTATGATGTCCTTGAATGCACAATATCCTTCCCTTTAATGATAAGTTTTAAATATTAGAATATAATCCAACTACATACATATACATGCCTAGAGATCTTTATTCACTTATTTTAATAATTTTGTATCATGCATGTCAATGTCCTTGATAATTAATTTAGAATCCAACATGTCAATTATGTTGGATTGTCACATCTTAATATTCTTGAACTACTATGTCGAGAATACATATAAAAATATTATGATATATATTATATGTCAATTATATTTATTTAATAACTAATATAATTTGTGTGTTGGGGAGGGGGTAAGAGAGGTTATGTGAAGTGAAAGAGCGCAAACCAAAAATTAAACCTACTAGTTACTCCAAACTCATGACAATGTCAAAATAAATTCATCTAAAATAATTGTGGGTGAAAACCTAGCAGGATCTAAATCACCATGTAATGTTTTATTCTATGATGGCTTACATTCTTCGTGTAAATAAATAGCCTCTTAGCACAATCACTATGTCAAAATTGCAACTCCCTTGGTTTTAATCAGGGGGCATCTATATTCACTAGATAAGGAGCATAGTTGTGGGTGATCTGGTTTTATCTTGGTGATTGTAATGGATAAATTTATTTTGTTATAATGGTGATAAAAAAATTAAAAGTGACCAAGAAGAACTTCGAGTTTAAAAATATAATAAAATTTTGAAGTAGACATATATGCTCAAAAGACAAAATATATTATAATGTGTATGTCTGCTATTGTACCACCACCACTTGTTTCTCTTAATTAATAATGTTACATCTTCAAAAAATGTGGATGAAACTCCACTTATCATGTAAGAACCTAATAATTATTTTTAAATCATTACCATCAGTTCCAAAGTTCCATGATGATAATTTTATTTCTATTTCCATATTTTAACTTCTATAATTTTCATTGTACTATAGTATTGTAGCGGATTATTAAATATTTTCTAATTCTGATGATCCCCTAGATGTGATCTAAAAGCCATGGTAGGATACCCATCAAGTGTAATTTGTTATGAGTCTGTTACTATTTTATTGGAATGAAATTCCTTAAATTATATAAATCTACATTAAGATACAATCTATAAATATAAATTCTATATATAATAAGTGTTCTAAGGTAGACTACTTGTGCCCTCACATAACCATAATTTATATAAGCACACAAAATCATTTCCCAAGAAGTTATTAGGTATGATTTTGTGTCACTTATTTTAAATACCATTTTAGAGTTGAACTTGTCTCCAAATATTAGTTTGTAATTTAAAGAAAGGTGACTCACCCTCACATTTATTTGAATTGGTGAATTAAATTCTCTTAAAAGTATTCCTAGGAGGGATAAAGATTGAGTCAAATCTCTATTAGACAATTTGCTTATGTTACATCTTCAAAAAATGTGGATGAAACTCCACTTATTATGAAAGAACCTATTATTTCTAAATCATTAGCACAATATCTACATCAAAATTGCAACTCCCTTGGTTTTGATTAGGGGGAATATATATTCACTAGATAAGGAACTTAGTTGTGGGTGATTAGGTTTTGTCTTGGTAATTGCAATGGATAAATTGTTTTTGTTACAATGGTGCTAAAAAATTTATAAGTGACCAAGAAGAACTTTGCTTTTAGGAATATGAGAAAATTTTGAATTGGACATATATGTTCAAAATAAACCATCTATTCCAATGTGTATGCCTACTATTATACAACCAAGTCCACTTGTTTCTCTTAATAATTAATAATGTTACATCTTCAAAAAATGTGGATGAAAGTCCACTTATTATGCAATAGCCTATTATTTATAAATCATTATCATTGGTTCCAAAGTTCCACGATGATAATTTTACTTCTATTTATATATTTGAACTTTTATAATTTTCATTGTATTGTGGTCTTATAGTGGATTATTGAATATTTTATAATTTTTATGATCCCCTAGATGTGATCCAAAACCCATGGTAGGAGACCCATCAAGTGTAATTTGTTGGAACGAGTCTGCTGCTATTTTATTGGAATGTAATTCCCTATATTATATAAATCTACATTTAGATACAATCTATAAATGAAAAGTCTAAATATAGAAATACTATATATAGTAAGTGTTCTAAGGTAGAGAACTTATGCCCTCACATAACAGTAATTTAGATAAGCATATAAAATCCTTTCCCATGAGGGTTTTTGAGTTATTAGGTATGATTTTGTGTCACTTATTTTAATTACCATTTTGGGATCAAATTCATCTCCAAATATTAGTTTATAGGTTCAAGAAATACAACTAGCCCTCATAGGTATTTTAATTGGTGAATTAAATTATCTCAAAGGTATTCCTAGGGGGGCTAAAGATTAATGAGTCAAATCTCTATTAGGAAATTTTCTTATGTTACATCTTCAAAAATGTGGATGAAATTCCTCTTATTATGCAATAGCCTATTATTTCTAAATCACTAGCACAATATCTACATCAAAATTAGAACTCACTTGGTTTCAATCAGGGGGCATCTATATTCACTGGATAAGGATATCAGTTTTGGGTGATTAGGTTTTGTCTTGGTGATTGCAATGGATAAATTAATTTTCATATAATGGTGATTAAAATAATAGAACTGACTAATAAGAATTTAAGGTTTAGAAATATGATAAAAATTTTAAGTGGGCATATATGTTTGAAAGACCCCATCTATTCCAATGTGTATGCCTACTATTATACCACCAAGTCCACTTGTTTCTCCTAATAAAATAATAATGTTACATCTTTAAAAAATACAGATGAAACTCCACTTATTATGTAAGAGCCTATTATTTATAAATCATTAGCACAATATCTACATCAAAATTTCAACTCCCTTGGTTTCAATCAGGGGGCATTTGTATTCACTGGATAAGGATCACAGTTGTGGGTGATCAGGTTTTATCTTGGTGATTACAATGGAGAAATTTCTTTTGTTACATTGGCGCTAAAAAAATTAGAAGTGACCAAGAATAATTTTAGGTTTACAAATATGATAAAAATTTGAAGTGGACATATATGTTTGAAATACACCATATATTCTAATGTGTATGCCTACTATTATACCAATACCACTTATTTTTCCTAATAATTAAAATTGTTACATCTTCAAAAAAATGTGGATTAAACTCTGCATATTATTCAAGATCCTAATAATTATTTCTAAATCATTACCATTAGTTCCAAAGTTCCGTGATGATAATTTTACTTATATTTTTATATTTATAATTTTATAATTTTCATTGTACTATGGTTTTCTAGTGGATTATTGAATATTTTCTAATTTTGATGATCCCTTGGATATGATCCAAAACCCATGGTAGGAAACCCATCAAGCGTAACTTGTTGTGATGAGTTTGTTGTTATTTAATTGGAATGAAATTCTCTAAATTATACAAATATACATTTAGATACAATCTATAAATGGAAATTCTATATATAGAAATACTATATATAGTAAGTGTTCTGAGGTAGACTACTTATGCCCTTGCATAACCATAATTTAGATAAGCACACAAAATCCTTTCACAAGAGGTTTTTGAGATACTAGGTATGATTTTTTGTCACTTATTTTAATTACCATTTTGGGGTCAAATTTGTCTCCAAATATTAGTTTGTAAGTTCAAGAAAGTTGACTCATCCTCACAAGTATTTGAATAAGTGAATTAAATTATCTCAAAGGTATTCCTTTGAGGGGGATAAAAATTAAGGAGTAAAATCCCTATTAGACAATTTTATTATGTTACATCTTCAAAAAATGTGGATGAAACTCAACTTATTATGTAAGAGCCTATTATTTCTAAATCATTAACACAATCTCAACGTCAAAATTGCAACTCCCTTAGTTTTGATTAGGGAGAATTTGTATTTTTTAGATAAGGAGCTTAGTTGTGGGTGATCATGTTTTGTCTTGGTGATTGCAATAGAGAAATTTCTTTTGTTACAATGGCACTAAAAAAATTAGAAGTGACCAAGAAGAATTTTGGGTTTATAAATATGATAAGAATTTGAAGTGGATATATATGTTCGAAAGACACCATTTGTTCCAATGTGTATGCCTGCTATTATAACACCAGGTCCACATTTTTCTTCTAATAATTAATAATGTTACATCTACAAAAAATGTGGATGAAACTCCACTTATTATGTAAGAGCCTATTATTTCTAAATCATTACCATCAGTTCTAAAGTTCCATGATGATAATTTTACCTCTATTTTCATATTTGAACTTATATAATTTTCATTATACTATGGTATTATAGTGGATTATTGAACATTTTCAAATTTTAATGATCCCCTGGATGTGATCAAAAACCCACAATAGAAGACCCATCAAGTGTAATTTGTTGTGATGAATCTATTTCTATTTTATTGGAATGAAATTTCCTAAATTATACAAATCTACATTTAGATACAATCTATAAATTGAAATTCTGTATATAGAAATACTATATACAATAAGTTTTTTGAAGTAGATTACATATGCCCTTATATGACCATATTTTAGGTAAGCACACAAAATCCTTTTCCAAGAGGTCTTTGAGTTATTAGGTATGATTTTGTGTCACTTATTTTAATTACCATTTTGGGGTTGAATTCGTCTCCAAATATTAATTTGTAAGTTCAAGTAAGGTGAATCATCCTCACAATTATTTGAATTGGTGAATTAAATTATATCAAAGGTATTCCTATGGGGGCTAAAAATTTAGTCAAATCCCTATTTGACATTTTGCTTATGTTACATCTTCAAAACATGTGGATGAAAATACACTTATAATGTAAGATTCTATTATTTATAAATCATTAGAACAATTTATACATCAAAATTGTAACCCCCTTGGTTTCAATCAAGGGCTATCTGTATTCACTGGATAAGTAACTCAATTATGGATGATTAGGTTTTATCTTGGTGATTGTAATGGAAAAATTGCTTTGGTTACAATGGTGATAAAAACATTAGAAACTACCAAGAAGAATTTTGGGTTTAGAAATATGATAAAACTTTGAAGTAGACATATATATTCAAAAGACACTATCTATTCTAATGTGCATGCCTACTATTATACCACTAGGACCACTTGTTTTTCCTAATAATTAATAATGTTGACTCTGAAAAATGTAGATGAAACTCCACATATCTAATGCAAGAGCCTATTATTTCTAAATCATTATCAAAATCTATACATCAAAATTGTAACTCCCTTGGTTTCAATCATGGGGCATCTGTATTCACTGGATAAGTAGCACAATTATGGGTGATTAGGTTTTATCTTGGTGATTGCAGTGGAGAAATTAATTTTGTTACAATGGTGCTAAAAAAATTATAAGTGACCAAGAAAAAATTTGGGTTTAAAAATATGATAAAAGTTTGAAGTGGACATATATATTTGAAACACACCATCTATTCCAATGTGTATGCCTACTATTCTACCACCAGCACCACTTGTTTCTATTAATAATTAATAATATTACATCTTCAAAAAATATGGATGAAACTCCACTTATTATGCAAGAGCCTAATAATTATTCATAAATCATTACCATCAGTTCAAAAGTTCCATGATGATAATTTTACTTCTATTTCCATATTTTAACATCTACAATTTACATTGTACTATGGTCTTGTAGCAGATTATTGAATATTTTCTAATTCTAATTATCTCCTAGATGTGATCCAAAACCCATGATATGAGACCCATCAAATGTAATTTATTACAATGAGTCCGTTGTTATTTTATTATAATGAAATTTCCTAAATTATACAAATCTACATTTAGATACAATCTATAAATATAAATTCTATATATAGAAATGCTATATATAGTAAGTGTTCTGAGGTAGACTGCTTATGCCCTCACATAGCCATAATTTAGATAAGCACACAAAATCCTTTTCCAAGAGGTATTTGAGTTTCTTGGTATGATTTTATGTCATTTATTTTAATTTACCATTTTGGGGTTGAATTCATCTCCAAATACTAGTTTGTAAGTTTAATAAAGGTGACTCACCCTCACAGGTATTTGAATTGGTGAATTAAACTACCTTAAAGATATTCCTTAGGGGGGATGTAAATTAAGGAGTCAAATCCCTAATAGATAATTTAATTATGTTACATCTTCAAAAAATGTGGATGAAACTCCACTTATTTTTGAAGATTCTATTATTTCTAAATCATTAGCACAATCTCTACGTCAAAATTACAAGTCCCTTGGTTTTGATCAGGGGGAATATGTATACTATGGATAAGGAGCTTAGTTGTGAGTGATCAAGTTTTATCTTAGTGATTGAAATGAATAAATTACTTTTTTTACAATGGTGCTAAAAAAATTAAAAGAAAACAAAAATAATTTTGGGTTTATAAATATGATAAAAATTTGAAGTGGATATATACGTTCGAAAGACACCATCTATTCCAATGTGTATTCCTACTATTATACCATCAGGTCCACTTGTTTTTCCTAATAAATAATAATGTTATATCTTCAAAAATTGTGGATGAAAGTCCACTCATTATGCAAGACCTTATTATTTCTAAATCATTACCATTGGTTGTAAAGTTCTATGATGATAATTTTACTTCTATATCCATATTTGAACTTTTATAATTTTCATTGTACTATGGTCTTGTAGTGGATTATCGAATAGTTTCTACTAATGATGATCTCCTAGATGTTATGCAAAACCCATGGTAGGAGACCCATCAAGTGTAATTTATTGTGATAATTTTGTTGTTATTTTATTGGAATGAAATTTCCTAAATTATACAAATCTACATTTAGATACAATATATAAATGGTAAGTCTATATTTAGAAATATTATATATAGTAAACATTTTGAGGTAGACTGATTATGTCCTCACATAACCATAATTTAGATAAGCACACAAAATTCTTTCCCATGAGGTCTTCAAGTTATTAGGTATGGTCAATTATTTTAATTACCGTTTTGGGCTCGAATTTGTCTCTAAATATTAGTTTGTAAGTTCAAGAAAGATGACTCGCCCTCATAGATATTTTAATTTATGAATTAAATTATCTCAAAGGTATTCCTTAGAGGGATAAAAATTAATGATTAAAATCCCTATTAGACAATTTGCTTATGTTACATCTTCAAAAAATGTCGATGAAACTCTACTTATTATGTAAGAGCATATTATTTTTAAATCATTAGCACAATCTCTATGTCAAAATTGCAACTCCTTTGGTTTAGATCAGGGGGAATCTGTATTAATTAGATAAAGAGCTAAGTTGTGGGTGATGAGGTTTTGTCTTGGTTATTGCAATGGATAAATTACTTTGGTTACAATGGTTCTAAAAAAATTATAAGCAACTAACAAGAATTTTGGGTTTAAAAATATGATAAAAATTTGAACTGGACATATACGTTTGAAAGACACAATCTATTCCAATATGTATGCCTACTATTATACCATTAGGTCCACATGATAGTTTCTCCTAATAATTAATAATGTCACATCTTCAAAAAATATGGATGGAACTCCACTTATTATTCAAGAGCCTATTATTTCTAAATCATTACCATTGGTACCAAAGTTACATGATGATAATTTTACTTCTATTTCCATATTTGAACTTCTATAATTTTCATTGTACTATGGTCTTATAGTGGATTATTAAACATTTTCTAATTTTGATGATCCCTTGGATGTAATCTAAAACCCAAGGTAGGAAGCCCATCAAGTGTAATTTATTGTGATGAGTCTGTTGTTATTTTAATGGATTAAAATTCCCTAAATTATACAAATCTACATTTAGATACAATCTATAAATGGATCAAAGTCTATATATAAAAGTACTATATATAGTAAGTATTCTAAGGTAGACTGATTATGCCCTGTTATGACTTGTTCCAAAGTCTTAACGTTAGGTTAGATTTTTGGTAGGTAATAAATAATTATTGTAAATGGGGCATGCATCTTTTAGTAAAGACACCCCCATAAAATAAACTTAGTTTAATTATTAGGTAGTTTTAATGTATATTTATTAGTAAAGACACCCCCATAAAATAGACTTAGTTTAATTATTAGGTAGTTTTAATGTTTTATATTTATTAATTAGAATTGCCTTATGGGTTGTATTCCCATATTTATTTGGTTGTAGGATTAGTTGTTTTTACCGGTCATTGGTAAAAACTATATAAATCCATGTTTGCATTGTAAAAGTGTTGACAAAGTAACGACACACTTATGTACTTGATTTTTTGAATTATTAATAAAATACTTATGCACTCGCACTAAGCGGGGACAAGGTTCAACCTATTTTTGGTTCTAGAGTTATCAGTGGTATCAGGGCATGGTGAATTCGAAGGAGCAAGGTGAAAAATCAATTCTTGTCATATCATTTGGCATGAAATAAGGTATGCCATATAGTATTGGTTTAAATATTTTGAAAAATTATTAAATTATTTTAATTTTTCAAATATTATTTATATTTAAACCTGTATGTTTTCCATATACCACAGTCTGGTCTTTTTTGATCATTCATACTCCATTTTTCCTGTGTTCAACCTCCTCATCTAGCATAAAAATGAATTTTTTAGCATTTAAATGTTATTAAATTCATTATTTTTGGCCAAAACTAGATTTGTATGGCTTATTTATTTGAGAAAAATATTTGAAAGTTTTCATTCATGGCTGCCATTGTGATTTGCATTCATTTCAACTCTTTTTAAATCCAAAACATCTGCATATCTTGATCAAATGGCATTAAAACCCCTATTTTTGCATTCTAAATGAAAAATCTAGGAATTTTTTGAACTTGTACGGCCTTTCAACACCATGCTTCATTTTGATCTCATTCCCTGCAAAAAATACTTAAAAAATCTACCAAAACACAGTGAAAATCCTTTGTATCTAGCCTGTACATATTTGTACGGCATGTAGGTGAGAGAATAGGTAAAAAAAAAAAAAATCTAGGAGTTGCCATGGCATTTCAGGCAAACATGGCACTACAATAAATTTTAGAAATTTATTTTTGATGTTTCTAAAGTTTTTTTGATATAAAAATTTGCCTTAGTGGGTCCCATGGGAGGAAGCTTGGAAGAGAAGCTATAAAAAGGGAAAATTTTGAATTTATTTACTCATATGTAATTTTTTTTAATTTTTCTTGATACACAAAAATTTGGTATAAGTAGAAATTTTTGGGTGTAATGTTCTGAAAATGCTCTAAGAGAAATTAGTTAAGCTTATTTTGTAAGAATCTTGCAAAGGAGGAGGTCAAGGGTTCAAATCCCTTCTTTTTGGAGAAAGTTTTTTTTTTGCTTTGGATTATGCTTTTTTGAAAAAGGAATATTCCCTTTTAAATCAAAATATTGTAAAATACATACTTATTGTATTGTGTTATTTAAATTTTTCAAAAAAGGGGGAATTCATTCATATTTCTTTTGCATTGTTGTGGTGAGATAAGGGTGTAATTGGTGGAATAAGGTTGTAATTTGGTGAAATAAGGGTGTAATCATTGATTTTTGGTGAGGTTAAGTGCAAAACCCATCAAAAATACTTATTTTTCTTTTACACTCTACGCGGAGGTTAAGTGCAAAACCTCATAGAAGCAGTGTCTTGTGTAGTGAGTGTGATATTTATTTCATTTCTTTTGCATTTTGTTGCACTTTTCTCTACTACACTTGCTTTCATTTCAAAATGCCAAAAATTCAAAATTTGGATAGATGGTGATAGATTAACAATTTTCAATTATTCAGATTGAAAACAAATGATGGAGGCTTCACTAGTGTTTAATGAATTATGGGATATTGTTAAGAATAAAAATACCACATTGCCAACAGAGCAAGCTAAGTTAGATATATTCAATTTTCTTGATTATAAGGCCTTATCTCTCATTAAATATTGTTTTACTTGTGATACTTATGTTCATATTGAAAATTCTTCTCATAGTTACACTGCATGGAAAACATTGTTAGATTTGTATGATAAGAAACCTAAGCATAAGAAGATAGATATTCATATGCAGTTGTTTACTTTGTCATTAGATGAAGATGGGGATATGGGAGAATATATGTCTAAGTTGAAAAATCTCACTACTGAGTACACTAAGGCTGGTTTTGGAAAACTAGATGATGACCTCATAGTTACTACTGCTTTGAAAGGACTACCAAGGTCCTATAAGAATTTTGTTGAAATGTTGCATGTCTCTAACAAGATCACAAGCATCACCTTTGATAAGTTGGCTAAGTTGCTCATCCAACATGACCTCTCTCTACCCAAGAAATCTAAGAAAACTGAAGAAGCCTATGTTTTAGAGTCAAAGCCTAGTTCATCTTCATCTAGGCATCAAAACAGTAGAGGAAACAATTATAGAGGGGGTCAAGGTTACAGAGGAGGCAGACATCAAAATAGAGGTAGGGGTCATTCAAATAATCAACAATCTAATCAATCACATTCACATGAAACAAGTGATCGAGGACATGGTCACAATTCATATAAGGGTAGAGTTCGAGGTAGATCAAACATTCAGTGTCATAGATGTGGAAAATTTCGTCACATTGCCTCATAATGTATGATTCCTTTTGATAAAATTTAAAGGCCACAAAAAGTGACTAAGACTAACTCTGCTCAGTACGCTGATCATGACTATGATGAATCTAGTAATGTTGCCCATGAATATGCATTCACTACTTTTAGGCACATTGATTATATTGAATATGAGGCTAGAGATGATCTCACAGATGTATGGGTTTTAGACATAGGAGTAACCAAAAACATGACATTTAGGAGAGATTTCTTTTGGTCTTATAAGGAATCTTCTCTCTCTCCAGTTTCCTTAGCAGATAAGTCTATACATACACCACTTGGACTTGGATCTATTTAGATTCTTCTTCCTAATGGGTCTATAAAATACTTGGAGGATGTTTGGTATGTTCCCACATTGAAAAAACACTTACTTTATTTGGTAACTATTTGAAATAAAGGTTATCAAATTGTGCTTGAAAATGGGCTCATTTACATCAATTCAGTGAAGGATGATTATAAAATAATGTATACAGGATATGAAGATGGAAACATGGTTAGATTGCATTTTAAGGTGCTTCCTCCCAATATAGAACTTACATCAGTTGTTGACACATGTACAAGTACTATGTCTACATAGCAGTTATGACATCTCCACTATGGACATTTGAATATCCACTTGTTAGTGGATTTACAGAGATATGGTACGGTGAATGGGTTGCCCACTTTTTGCAAAGATAACATTCTTTGTGAGTCATGTGTTTTTGGCAAACAAAATCGAGAAAATTTTCCTAAATAGTCATCTTGAAGAGCTAACAGATGTTTACAGTTAGTTCATAGTGATGTATGTGACATGAAAAAGTCATCCATTGGTGGGTGTAGATACTTTGTCTTATTTATTGATGACTTTTCTAGGATGACTTGGGTATTCTTTATGAAAAATAAATTTGAATTTTTTGCTAAGTTTGTTGATTGGTTATACTTAGTTGAAAAAGAAACAAGTTCACATTTGGCCACTCTTCATTCAGATAATAGAGGTGAGTATACCTCAAATGAATTTTTAGATTATTGTCGAGAACATGGAATTCATCAACAATATAGTAATGCTTATACTCCACAACAAAATGGAGTATCTGAACGAATGAATAGAACTTTAGAGGGCACAACATGTGCCATGTTGCACTATAAACAACTTGATGATAAGTTTTGGGCTGAAGCCATAGGTACTGCAGTGTATTTAAGAAATAGGTCCCTCACATTTGCACTTTTGGGACAAACTCCATATGAGGCATGGTATGGGTTTAAACCCAAAGTTAAACACTTGAAAGTGTTTGGATGTCTTTATTTTGATTTGGTTCTTATTAAACACAGAACTAAGTTGGAACCACGAAGTCAAAAATGCATCTTTCTTGGTTATTCTAAAGATAAAAAGGGGTTTCATTTACTTGCACAGGATTCAAGCAAATTCATACTGAGTTGAGATGTAATATTTGATGAGTTTGAGACTATGAACATTGCAAAGATTGATTCTCAACTTGATAGACTAGAGAGGAAAAATACAAAAAGAGATAAGGGTTTGAATAATGGGGATAAATCTTTGAAGTTATGGTATGAGACTCAAATTCCTTCACTTTCCTCTCTTTCTATTAAGGTGTGGAGCTAAAAGCTTCAACTGTTTGTAGACACAAGGAAGGATGCTGAAGAACCAGAGCCACCGGCATCGGCAGTATGATTGACGTCGATCAGATGCAGTAGAGAAGGAGACTGGCGATGACAGATAGTCAGCCGACGTCGGCAGCACCAGATAAGCAGGGACCGGCGTCGGTCGCCTGTGTATTTCCAGAACTACTGTTGATGAACAGTTAGTTAAGTGAAGCGAGTGTCTGCATGTCAAACAACTAATTATAGTCACGAGCTACGTGTCTAATTATTGTAACTAGAGTTCTATTTTTTTAAGCATGGGATCCTATTTAAAGACTCATAAGGCATGTATTGTAATAAGCAAGAAGGCAAGTAAAAGCATTGAAGCTAAAAAGGTCAAGGAGACAAGCTGAAGCATTCAAGGAGGGATAATAACTCAGGCTTTAGAGTTATTGTGTTGAGCAAGAGAGAGAGGGAAGAAGGTCTTGAGGTGTGGCAAGCCTTTGAGGTGGAGGAAGAAGTGGCATCTTCCTTATTGTATTTTTCTTCTAGTAGTATTTAATACAAAGAGTGTGTATTGTCTCTCAAATTCTTTGTTGTCTCAAGTTTCTAGTTACTTTATCATTCTGGTATAATTCCATGTTTAATTGCTTATAACAAAGTAATCAATTGTGCTTCCGTTGGATAAGGGTTCACCTAACAATTAGTATCAGAGCATATTGATTGTTGTAGGTGTTTCTTCTCCTGACAAGTGGTATCAGAGCTACGGTTTGCAGGAAGCAGGGTATTGTTTTTTGATTACAGGTCATTCACAGGGTTTTCTGATTGAGTGGGAGTTCAGGAATGGTAGAAGAAAGTAGGCTATGAATGGAGAAGTTTAACGGCAAGCATTATCAACATTGGAGGATGCAGATTGAGGACTATCTGTATCAGAAGGATTTGTACTTACCATTGGGTGGGGTTGCATGCAAGCCCACAAATATGAAGGATGAAGAATGAAACGTTCTTGATCGGAAGGCTCTCGATTCCATAAGGTTGAGCCTTGCATCATTTATGATTTCTAGCTTATCACAGTGCAAGACAACGGAAGAGTTGATAAAGTCCTTGGCAAATTTATACGAAAAGCCCTCAACTTCTAATAAGGTATATCTTATGAAGCAGCTATTTACTTTGCAAATGTAGGAACGTGGATCGATACATACTCATCTCAGTGATTTCCATGGTTTGGTAAACCAACTAGCTTCAATCAATATTGTTTTTGATGATGAGGTAAAGGCTCTCTTGATTTTATGTTCTTTGCCTGAAAGTTGGGACGGTTTAGTTATGGCAGTAAGTAATTCTGCATTTGCTTCTAAAATCTTAAAAGTTGATGATGTTGTGAGTGTGATCTTGAATGAGGAAATACGCAAGAGAAGCATAGGTGAATCATTAGGGAATGCTCTAAGTGCAAAAAGCAGGGGATGGCAAAGGGAAAAGGTTGAGCAAGGGAAATCAAGGTCGGGAAGGAGATCTGAGTCCAAAGGTATTACCTACTAGTTTTATGGAAAGAAAGGACATACGAAGGAGTGTTGGTTGAGAGACAAAGAGAACCAACATGCAGGTATGGAAGAAGCAAAGGATGCAAATATTATGATGCAGGACGCTCTCATACTTTCTTCAGATAGTCAGGTAGGATCATGGATTTTAGATTCTGGTTCATCTTTCCATGCATCCCCAAACAGAGATTTGTTCTATGAGTATGAACAGGGAGACTTTGGAGTGCTCTATTTAGGGGATGGTACGCCTTGTCAGATAGTTGGCAAAGGGAAAGTGCAACTGAGATTACAGATTGACAACACATGGGTGTTGAAAGAGGTCATGCATGTTCCAATTCTGAAGCAGAGTCTGATTTCTATAGGAAGGTTGGGAGATGAGGGATGCACAATAATCCTCACAGCGGATTCTTGGAAGGTTACCAAGGGAGCACTTGTTCTAGCAAGAGGTAAGAAAGTAGATACTCTTTATCTGTCTACTTGTATTACTGATTCTACTTCTAGTGTAGATTCGAAGATGTGGCCTAATAGGCTTGGTCACATGAATAAGAAGGGAATGGAAGTTCGTGATTTAAAAGGTATGTGTTCAAATTCAAAAAGCATAGATAGAGTTCATTGCAGAAAGAGGAAATTTGATGCTTTTGACAGGAATAAAGAAGCCTTGGTGTTTATGGAGGAGATGAAGGATAGAGATCAGTCACAGGGGCTAAATAAATCTGAGCAGGGTAGCATGGACAGAGGTTTGATCCAAGAAGAGCTCATGGATGAACATTTCATCACTTACAGGAACACATAGACACTGATGTCGATCGCCTAAAACTGACGTCGGTCATCCAGATACCGACATCAGTCATGTGCAAACCAGTAGGGTCGGTAGGTCAGGTAGGAGAAGTCTGACGTCGGTCATAAGGACCGACATCGGCAGGAGGGGCATCGGCGTCGGCCAGGGAAATGATGTCGACAGTAAGGGTCAGTGCAGGGAACTGACATCGGTTGGGATCAGACTGGGAGATGGCCGAGATCGGTCACTGGAACGGATGATGGGTGGATAGTTAGCTGTCAAAGAGTCTCAAACACCCATGTGGAGGTCAGAAATGGTAAGTGAACCTCATATGTGTTGTTCACCTTCTTTATATTGCTTACTGATAGTCATGAACTAGGAAGATGGAAGAAGTAATGCAGGTAGAATCTAGAAATAGTGGGAGCTTGGCATGGATGAGGAGTGTGAGTCCTTGAGTAGAACCAAACAGGTATTTGTTGGTAGAATTGTCAGCTGGAAGGAAGCACTGGATAGAGGGATGGATTCCCATTTTAGAGAAGAGAGTGGATGGACACATGAGACAGAAGGCTATGGTATATGGTCTTGTTTAGGCTATAGGCAATGGAGGTTTGACCATTATATTTTATCTTTACCAGGTTGGATAATATTAGCTACATTATCCTGTTACTGTATTGTGTTACTTGTTTCAGGGTTTCATATACAGGGAGTTTTCTGAGTTAAGGGTAGAGTTGGTTCAGAAGTATGTCATGGAGAATTTGGGATCAGCAAAATTCTTGTGGCATAAGATACAGGTATTGCATCATAGGTTTGTGTGGTGGTTGGTCTTCAAGAGTGACATTAAAGAGGGATACAGAGCCTAAAGAATAAAATAGATGGTGTACATGTACAGGTATAAGTTGCAACTGTTTATCTCCAAGTGGGAGATTGTTAAGGTGTGGAGCTAAAAGTTTCAACTATTTTTAGACACAAGGAAGATGCTGAAGAACCAGAGCCACCAGCATCGGTAGTATGACCGACATCGGTCAGATGCAGTGGAGAAGGAGACTGGCGACGGTAGATAGTCAGCCGACGTCAGTAGCACTAGACAAGCAAGGACCGGCGTCGGTCACCTGTGTATTTCCAGAACTACTGTTGACGAACAGTTAGTTAAGTGAAGTGAGTGTTTGCATGTCAAATGACTAATTATAGTCACGAGCTGCATGTCTAATTATTGTAACTAGAGTTCTATTTTTGTAAGCATGGGATCTTATTTAAAGACCCATAAGGCATGTATTGTAATAATCAAGAAGGTAAGTAAAAGCATTGAAGCTAGCAAGGTCAAGGAGACAAGCTGAAGCATTCAAGGAGGGATAATAACTCAGGCTTTAGAGTTGTTGTGTTGAGCAAGAGAGAGAGGGAAGAAGGTCTTGAGGTGTGGCAAGCCTTTGAGGTGGAGGAAGAAGTGGCATCTTCCTTATTGTATTTTTCTTCTAGTAGTATTTAATACAAAGAGTGTGTATTATCTCTCAAATTCTTTGATGTCTCAAGTTTCTAGTTACTTTATCATTCTAGTATAATTCGGTGTTTAATTGCTTATAAAAAAGTAATCAATTGTGCTTCTGTTGGATAAGGGGTCACCTAACAGTTAGTATCAGAGCATATTGATTGTTGTAGGTGTTTCTTCTCCTGACACTTTCATCTACAAGTTCATAGGTTGATGACTTAGAAATTGTTGAAAATTCTATAAGTTCCCCTTCAAATGATGCACATGATGAGAATTCTGGAGTCCGTAATTTGAATAATTTTTCTAAGTATCCAGAATGGGCTCAAAGTACTTTTTTTGACCTGACAGTAGATGAAGTTGGTTTAACAGGGCCCAAGAGTTCTTGAAAATAGATAAACTATGCTATGGTTGTTACTACTTCTGCCACTGAGCCATCCACTTTTGAGGAGGCATCTACTAAACATGTTTGGCAATAGGCAATGAAATGTGAGTATGATTCCATACATAAAAATAATACATGGGTTTTAGTTGATCCTCCTCCACATGTTAAACCCATCGGATGTAAATGGGTTTATAAGACTAAGTATAAATTAGATGGCTCCATTGATAAATAGAAGACACGACTTGTTGTAAAAAGATATGTGCAACAAGAAGGTATTGACTATGAGGAAACATTTGTACCAACTACCAAATGGCACACTATTCATATGGTACTTGCCTTAGCAGCACAAAATAGTTGGAAAGTACAACAATTGGATTTTAAAAGTGCTTTTTTAAATGATTATTTATAGGAAGAAGTCTATATGAAACAACCTCATGGTTTTGAACAGGTGGGTGCTGAACACAAATTATGTAAATTGATAAAAGCTTTATATGGACTCAAATAGGCACCCAGGGCATGGTATGAGAAAATGGATTCATACTTGAAATCCGTTGGTTTTCATCATAGTGAATCTGATGATACTTTCTATTTTTGAGTGCAGGGTAAGAAAATGGTGATATTTGTTCTCTATGTCGATGACTTGTTTCTCACAGGTAATGATGAAAACCATAACAAGTCTGTGAAGAAGGAATTAAAAGATGGGTTTGAGATGATAGATCTTGGACTTCTTCACTACTATATAGGCATAGAGGTAACTTAGAAAGAGCATAGTATTTTCATTTCACAAACTAAGTATATTTCTGAGTTATTAGAGAGGTTTGACATGATTGATTGCAAACCTACCCTCACTCCCATGGAAAGTAACTTGAAATTGTCTAAGGATGATAGCAGTGCCTTTTTTGATGGCACCACATATAGATAATTGGTGGGAGGTTTGATATACTTGATGACTACCAGGCCTGATATTTCATTTTCAGTTGGAATTTTATCTAGGTTTATGCATGAGCCTAGAGAAATTCATTGGCATGCTGCAAAATGAGTACTTTGTTATCTTTAGGGAATGAAAACATATGGCCTTAAATACTGCTGCAACAAGAACTTCAAACTTGTTGGATATTGTGATGCATATTTTTGTGGATGTGTGGATGACAGAGTGTCAACCACAGGATACACTATGCATATAGGTTCAGCTGCCATTGCTTGGTGTTGTAAGAAGTAGGATACAATGGCAAATTCATCAGTAGAATCAGAGTATATTGTAGCATGGGATGCTTCCAAATAAATTGTTTACCTTCATCATATTCTTGAATATTTTCAAGTTTCTCAGTTTGCTCCTACATAGTTATACATTGATAATCAGAGTGCAATCAAGATGTCCAAGAATCCAGTGTTTCATGCCAAAACAAAACATATGGATGTCAAATACAATTATCTATGAATTCTAGTGGCAAAGAAAATGTTAGGTTATGGAGCTAAAAGCTTCACTGATGCAGACATGGAGGAGAGTTGCAGAGGTTGCTGAGTTGTAGAACAAGTTGCAGAGGAACTGACGTCAGTCATGCCAACTGACATCGATCAGATTACAGTGTAGAAGAAACTGACGTCGGTTATAAGTCGGTCGACATCGATCAGGAAGGAGCCAATGTCGACAACCTGTGTGTGCATGCAGTTTGCATGCGGGTTTCAGACTAGTCTATTTTTGGACAAGTAGTTTGCATGTAAAGACTATTTTTGGTCTTGAGTTGTGACTCTAATTATTGTAATTAAGAATGTATAATTATTGTATGCATGAGATCTATATAATAGACTCATGGGCTATATTGTAAAATTGTACTAAAGTGAGAGAGCAAAGATTAGCTCCTTCAGAAGAGAGAGAGCAAGAGTGTTAGATAACCAAGAGGGCTTGTAGAAGAGAGCAGGGATTAGCTTCTCCTAGTTCCAAAGGGGTGTTGAGTGTGTATGATTAGGGAGAGTTGCAAGTTGTGCAAGTTCTGGTAGAAGATCCACCGGGGTACTGGTTGAAGACTCATAAGGACTTGGTGAGGCAAGGACAAGGGTTCTTCAGGGTGTAGAGATATCTACATGGTAAGTAAGGTCTATTGATTTGCAGGGTGTTGCAGGTTCAAGGGAGATCTACTTGGAGTACGGTTGTGTACTTGGTGTACTGGCAGCATTGTTACTGACTGGTGGAGGTGAACAACAACTCTGTGTTTGAGTTGATTGTTGTGACTATGATGAGAGAGTGAAGTGTTGAAGGAGAATTATAGGTGAACCCTAGAAGTGTGGGAGCTCTAGAGGTGTGAGAAGAAGAAGTGTGGCATCTTCTTTATTGTATTTTCTTTTGAATGACTATTAATACAATTGGGTATTGTCTCTCATATTCTGTGTTATTTCATATTTCTAGTTACTTATCATTCTGGTTAAATTCTGTGTTTAGTTGCTAATACAAAGGTAATCAAGGGTGTCCTTAGTGGCAAGTAGATCTTGACATTTGGTATCAGAGCATGTTTGTTGTTCTAGTTTACCTGACACGTGGTATCAGAGCTAAGGTTGCAGGAACAGGTGGACCAGGTTGGTACTAATCTTGATAAGTTGGTATCAGAAAATGGTTAAGTTACTAAAGGTTGTGTCAGATCTGGTTAGTGTTTGTTGATTACAGGTCACTCATAGGGGTTTTAGATTGAGTGGGAGTATAGCAATGGTAGAATAAAGTAAGATACGAATGGAGAAACTGAATAGCACAAATGGTCAGATTGATGGAAAGAAAGAGCAGGTAAAGAAAGGTTGCTGGTTGGTAGAAGATCAACATGAAGAAAAGGAAGAAGTAGATGTTGCAGGTGTTGCTGCACAGGATGCTCTAGATAAAGTATAATCTTGGTCTATATATTTTGTTACCTCTTTCCATATAGCCCAAAATAGAGCATCTTTTCATGGGTATGTCTTTGGAGACTTTGGAGAGATTTATTTAGGAGCTGGTGAGCCTTGTCAAATGGTTGGCAAAGGGAAAGTGAAGCTGAAATTGCAGACGGGTAACACAAAGGTATTGAAGAAGGTCATGCAGGTTCCAGTCTTGGAGAAGAGTCTAATTTTTTTAAGAAAGTTGGGTGATGAGAGATGCACAGTAACTCTCACAGTGGATGCAATTGAATTAGACAGTGGTAAGAAAGTAGGTATCTTTTATCTATCTACTTATATTACTGATTCACCTTCTGTTGTAGAGATGTGGCTTTGTAGGCTTGGTTACATATGTAAGAAGGGAATGCATGTTCTTAAGCAGAAGACAAATATCTTTGACAAACTTAAGAACTAGAAAGCCTTGGTGTTCATGGAGGAGATGACGGATAGAGATCAGCTGAGGGGACTGAATTATTCTAAGTAGGGCTATGTTAATATGGACAAGGGTTTGATTCAAAAGGAGCTCACGGGTAAAAAGTCATCACTCATAGGTGAACACAGATATCGACATCAGTCAAGAGGAACCGACATCGAACAGATAGGCACTGACATTGGTCATGTGCATATCAGCAGAGTCGATGGTGTCAGGCAGCAGGAACTGATGTTGGCATTAGGGACACCAGCATCGGTCATGGAGAATCAACATCGATAGTAAGGGTCAATTGCAAGGAATTGATGTCGGTCGGGTGCATATTGGGAGATGGCTGAGATCGGTCACTAGAATAGATGTTGGGCGGATAGCAAGCTATCAAGGAGTCTCAAATGCCCATATGGAGGACTAAAAGGGTAAGTGGACCTCATATTCATTTTTCACCTTCTTACTTGTTGCTTACTAATGGTTAAGAACCAAGAAGATGTGAAGAGGCAATGCAGGTAGAATCCAGGAAACAGTGGGAGCATGGCATGAATTCTTATAGAAGAGAACCAAGCGGGAGATTTGGTAGAGTTTCTAGCGAGGATGAAAGCACTAAAAGATGAATGGATTCCTAGGTTAAAGAAGAGAATGGATGGATACGTGATATGAAAGGCTAGGATATATGGTCTTGAGGAAGCTATAAGACAGTGGTATAGGTTTGATAGGTGGATGAAAAAGTAGGGCTTCAGTCAATGTCAGTGTAACCATTGTGTTTGTCTTACCAGGTGGATGATGGTCACAACATTATCCTATTATTGTATGTGGATGGTATGTGTGGTGCAAGTTCAGACATACAGGGTTTTGCTAAGCTAAAGGTAAGGTTAGTTCAGTGGTGTGCCATGAAGGATTTGGAGCAGCAAAATTATTTGGCAAGAGTAATCATCAGAGACATGGATGATCATAGGTTGATTTTGTCTCCAATGGGAGCTGATGTGAAGAAGGTGTTGGTGGGGTTCAATATGCAGGATGCAGAACCGGTAAGCACACCAAGGGCTAGACAGTTCAAGCTGAGCTTAGAATAGTGTTTGAAATCACATGAGGTTGAGTGTAGACCTGAGTTTTCCCAAGCAGTGGGAGTTGTCAAAGAGTTTGGAGCCAATTTGGGGAAGGTAGATCCTCAGGGATCTAAGAGGGACTAGCAGTAGGTTAACATGTTATGCAGAGTCAAGGTTTTCACTACATGGGTTTGTAGGTTCAGATGTGGCAAGTTACTTGGATGACAAGAGGTGCACCACAGGTTGTGTGGTGGTTGGTCTTCAAGATTGAACTTGAAGAGGGATACAAGCCAAGAAACAAATTAGATGGTGTACAGGTACAGGTACAGTGTAGCTATTTATCTCCAAGTGGGAGATTGTTAGGTTGTGGAGCTAAAAGCTTCACTGATGCAGACATGGAGGAGAGTTATGGAGGTTTCTGAGTTACAAAAAAAGTTACAGAGGAACCAACGTCGGTCAGGCCAACTAATGTCGGTCAGATTACAATGCAGAAGCAACCAACGTTGGTTATAAGTCAGCCGACATCGGTCAGGAAGGAGCCGACGTCGGCAACCTGTGTGTGCATGCAGTTTGCATGTGGGTTCTGGACTAGTCTATTTTTGGATAGGTAGTTTTCATGTAAAGACTATTTTTGGTCTTGAGTTGCGACTCTAATTATTGTAATTAAGAATGTCTAATTATTGTATGCATGAGATCTATATAATAGACTCATGGGCTGTATTATAAAATTGTACTAGAGTGAGAGAGAAAATATTAGCTCTTTCAAAAGAGAGAGAGCAAGAGTGCTAGATAGCCAAGATGTCTTGTAGAAGAGAGCAGGGATTAGCTTCTCCTAGTTCCAAAGTGGTGTTGAGTGTGTATGATCAGGGAGAGTTGCAGGTTGTGCAAGTTTTGGTAGAAGATCCACCGGGGTACTAGTTGAAGACTCATAAGGACTTGGTGAGGCAAGGACAAGGGTTCTTCAGGGTGTAGAGATATCTACATGGTAAGTAAGGTCTGTTGATGTGCAGGGTGTTGCAGGTTCAAGGGAGATCTACTTGGAGTACGATTGTGTACTTGGTGTACTAGCAGCATTATTACTGACTGGTGGAGGTGAACAACAACTCTGTGTTTGAGTTGATTGTTGTGACCATGATGAGAGACTGAAGTGTTGAAGGAGAATTATAGGTGAACCCTAGAAGTGTGGGAGCTCTAGAGGTGTGGGAAAAAGAAGTGTGGCATCTTCTTTATTGTATTTTCTTCTGAATGATTATTAATACAATTGGGTATTGTCTCTCATATTTTGTGTTGTTTCATATTTCTAGTTACTTATCATTCTGGTTAAATTTTGTGTTTAGTTGCTAATACAAAGGTAATCAAGTGTGTCCTTAGTGGGCAGTAAATCCTGACAGTTGGTATCAGATCATGTTTGTTGTTCTAGTTTACTTGACAAAAAACTCTTGATCCAATATATTGCCCAACTGCTGATCAGATAGATGATATCTTCACAAAACCCCTTGATAGAATCAAATTTGAAATAATCAAAAAAATGCTTGGTATGTGTCCAACGACCTGACTTTGGATCATGGGGGGTTTGTTAGGACTTGTTCCAAAGTCTTAACGTTAGGTTAGATTTTTGGTAGGTAATAAATAATTATTGTAAATGGGGCATGCATATTTTAGTAAAGACACCCCCATAAAATAAACTTAGTTTAATTATTAGTTAGTTTTAATGTTTTATATTTATTAACTAGAGTTACCTTATGGGTTGTTTTCCCATATTTAGTTGGTTATAGGATTAGTTGTTTTTACCGGTCATTGGTAAAAACTATATAAACCCATGTTTGCATTGTAAAAGGGTTAATGGAGTAAAGGCACCCTTATGTACTTTATTTTTTGAATTATTAATAAAATACTTGTGCACTCGCACTAAGCGGGGACAAGGTTTAACCTATTTTTGGTTCTAGAGTTATCATGCCCTCACCTAACCATGTTAATTTAGATAAGCACATAAAATCCTTTCCCAAGAGGTCTTTGAGTTACTAGGTATGATTTTGTCACTTATTTTAATTATCATTTTGGGATCGAATTCATCTATAAATATTAGTTCATAAATTCAAGAAAGGTGACTCACCATCATAGGTATTTTAATTGGTGAATTAAATTATCTTAAAGGTATTCCAGGGGTGGCTAAAAATTAAGGAGTCAAATCCCTATTTAAAGATAATTTGCTTATGTTACATCTTCAAAAAAATTGGATGAAACTCCACTTATTATGCAAGAGCCCATTATTTCTAAATCATTACCATCATTTCCAAAGTCCCATGATGATAATTTTACTTATATAAACTTTTAAATTATTATAGAATTAAAAATTACTACGTGCTTCAAAATTAAGGTTAAGTTTATCTTTTTCTCTTTCCATTATTTTCTCTCATTTTTTCTCTCCCTTTTGAAGGCCAAAAACATTATTTTATTGACTAAACTTAGGTGAATTATGGCATTAGTGGTGGAAGGATTGACCCTATTTTTCACTGTCATTTTTGTAGGTACTTCTTGCCAAGTATTTAATATATGTAATATATTATTTTACTGTATATTTAGTATCTCAATAGTTTTAATACTATTATAATGAAAAAGCTATGTTTAGTATTACTAGTATAATGAATATACTTCTACTTTTTGCACATGACTTCTCAAGGCGTAGACAAGATAACCATTATAAATATAATGGGATGAGTGGTAATGATTCAGTTGGTTAGGATGATGAAAATGAGGTATTTGAATAAGAAGGTATGGAATATCTAGTTGGTTAGGTTGAGGTATAGGAGCAAGGTCTTGAGTGACAGATGGAAAAGGGTGATCATGGTGACACCAAAAAAACTCACCTACATTATACTACTCATTTGAACTAGTGAATTAGGAAGATATAGATTTATAACAACCCTCAAAATGGACAAGGACAAGGTAACAAAGTTCTTGGTGATTGATAGGCTTAGGAAAATTGAAAAGGTTGGATTGAAAAATATTGGGATTTGGTTGAATCCATTGGGTTGGCTATGACTAGTCAATTTCATCCATAAATAAAATGAGATATGATGAGGCTAGACTTGAGGATAAAGAATAGAAATGGGGAAGCTCAGATCTATATGTATGGAGGTTGTAGGATTGGCATGCTATGATGTAATTGGGTCTCACTATTGAGGATTCTATTGGGTATTTTTACTTGTAAATAATGTTAAGATTTTCAACGATAAAGTTTTGTATGAGAGTGGAATGGAAATTTTCTATTCTAAGTTTTGATTTAGTGTCACACTGTATGTTTTTTGTTGGCACAAGAATATATACTCTAGGGAAATATCATACTTTGTGGAGATTAATTTGTTCAAAAAGCATCATCCAAGAGTGAGGTAACCTTGTTAGGATTTTAAATTGTGTTTTATTGTTTCAATTTGGTTTATGAAAATATAATTTATATTTTGAAATGTTGAAATCAAATTTTAGACTTGTTTTTGTTTGGATAAGATTCTTGAGTTTTTCTTGTTTTGCATTTTTGATAAGGCTTTGAAAATTGAAAAAAAAAACTACACTAATTACTAAAATAAAAGTGCTTGGAAATAAAATAAATGAAATCTAATTTTATTTTATTATTATTTTCTTGATATTTTATAAATTCAATACTAGTTAATATTGAAAATTCAACTAACAATGGACTGCTAATTTTTAACTTTTCCTTTGTTTTTGAGAATGTAAGCTTTCACCTTCATGCACTATAATGGATGTTTTTATTTATTTTTATTTTAAATTAAATTAAAATTAAAACATAATTACACTTTTAATCTTGAAAATAAAAATGTGAAACTATATCTAAAATTCAGATTTTATGTGTGCAAATGCAATCTCTAAGTTTTCAAGATCTAGTGTATCTATACAAGCTAGTGTGCTAGTTATTTGGTATTTTGATTTTTTTGTATGTAAATAAATGATATGTGAATTTATTAATTTAAATAAAAAATTATTATTTATAAATTATAATTACTTTCTTTACTGTGCAAATAAGTAAACAAAGTTTTTGTGTAAACTTACTTTAGGTTTCCTAGTTTTTGTGCATGTAAGTTTGTTAGTGTTTTTTAATGTATGTGAATGTGTGCTATGAAAACTGAAATAAAATGGTGTTGATTGGTTGTATATAATTTTAAGATTCAAATATATGTCATATATCTAATTTAAATACTACTACTCTTTAATATTTATAATGTGTGAATGCAAGTAAGATGAATCTTATTTTTTAATGCACAGAAAGAAAGAAAAAACATTTTTTTCAAAGTTTTTTGTGAATCAAATTTTAAATTAAAAATTATTATAATACATAATAAAATATATAATAAAATATATTAAATAAATAATAAAATAATACTCCAACATGATCAAAGATGATATCAAGTGAAGGAGAATTAGTTGAGGAAAATGTTGAATCCTTAGGTAACTAGCTCCTTGACATGTCACTCAATGATGACCTTAAAATTCATCATTAAGAGGGGATTAAAATAAAATATAAGAATAAACAAAAGTAGAATGAATAATATAATTTATCTATATGTGGTTGATCATGAATAATAAATTATGGGTTGCACACTCATGAACTCCTTTCTCCACCTTATGCAAATGAATAAAAGATTACTACGAATTGAGGCTAAGTTATTCAAAATAATAGAAGGTTGACTGTGGATCTATGAAATATTTTAATATTCAATATCTAATGTAATTATTGGATTTAAAATTCAAATAAAATCAAAATATTTTTAAGGAAGAAGAATAAGTTGTGACTTAGAGTTGACTGACACCAAAGTAGGAGCTTGTTTGAGTTAACTTAGAGGTGGTGGAGTTTGACATGATCAATTATAAATGTATATAGGGAAAATATAAAGGTGAAATCAGTATAAAATTAAAAAAATACAAATGAAATCATGAAAAATGCATGAAAACTTTAGTCTTGGGAGTTAGTTTCAAAAATGTTTCTACGGTCATGAAACATATTGCATTACACTAAAATTTCCAAAGTGGACTGAACTATAGGCAATGTGCTTACAAGTTTCACATGCCTTTACAAAAATAATATTATATTTTTCAAAATATTACAAAGCTTATATAAAAATAATATCCTTAACTAAATTTGCCTTGGGATCCTTGTGCTAATGAAGTCCCATGTTTCTATTATAGTATCTCTACTTCCTTTTGATGTTACTCATCAATAAGCCTCAAATTAACCATTGGCTCCAAGAAAAGCTCATCTTCTTAATCAACTAGGTCTCCAAGGTCCCTATCATTTATTCCTAATGCCTCCTTAATGCTCCTTGCCCTAGCAATATTTTCATATGTTATAAGGATCATATCCATGACCCTATTATTATATGTTCCAAATTTGCCTTGGATTTTGCTCCTTACTTCCTGCATGACCAAGGTGGTCCTATGCTTTAATTATTCATCTATTACGAAGCCCATGGGTCCAAGCATTGTTGGTTTAGTAATCATGGTCCCCAATATTTGTTATATCCTATCTAATAGCTCCTTGTCATATTCAAGGAGTCTTTCCAAAATCTTAAACCATGTACTCAAACCCTTGATCTTATCTATAATAAATCCCATGGTTGTATTCAAGTGAGATAGGTTTATGGTCTTAAAACTAGGGATTTGATCATGTACCAATATGTTGACTAATTCCTTTATTTTATTCTTTGAATTTTGACATTGAGTGACTAAGCCTTTTGTTGTTGCATCATGTTGGCTCAATACATTTTGTCTAGACCTTTTTGAATTTAAGGAGTCAAAGATGTCATTGAAATATTCTTCAAACATCTTAATCATGGCATCAAGAACTAACAATGTAGCTTGATTCTCTAAATTTTCCTTCTACTATTGTAGATTATCCCTCTGCTACTACAAGAATTTGATGGTAGCTTGCAACTGAGATGATTATGCTTGAGCTAATTCAAGCACATTCTCCTAAAAGATAGGTTTTTCACCCAATCTGTACCCTTCAAAAGGAGTCAATCCAACAAATGGTTCCACTTTATAAAAATTTAATTATTCTCCCCCAACCATGGATTGCTTCTTAGTGACTCTTTGTAGTCCAGATATGGTTGGGTCAAACTTGACACCAATAGAAGATTAAGTTACCTTTGAATCTATAATATCCATATGTACCCCACTTTATTTATTAGGAGTAGCCATCCTATTTTCTTTTTCCTTTTATAGAGCTAAAATCCATGGCTTAAGCTCATCATGCACATGGATGTTGAAATATTTTGTAATATTCTAAGTATGGTACATGGTAGGAATTTTCTTCAACTTTCCATATATAAACCATTCAAGAATGGTTGGACCATGATTTGGGTTTTCATCACTAAAAAGGTTGACCTCACTCAAAGGATGAGTGAAGGTTAACTTAGGCTTCTTACTTGATACTAAAACTAAATCTAGCTCAACTTTTCTCTTTGGTGGGGTAGTATTAGGGACTAAGTCCAATTCTAATTCTTTCCCATTCTCTTTATTTGTCTCTTCAACTTGAGATTCTTCTTCATCTGATTCATAGGCATTAGCTAGTATCTTCAAGGCATCTTCCACTATTTATTCAAGATCCAATTCCACTATGTTAATGAATTCAATTGGTAATCCTAATTATTTAGGCTAGGTTGAAGATGATGCCACCTCACCAAGTCTCCTTTCTTTAGGTATTTATTCAATCTATACTTCAGGCCTTTGTGTTTATGTCTATGGCTATGCTAGAGGGGGTCTAGAAGATGAAACTGGTAGTAAATGGTATTGCCTAGGTCCCATCAGCCATATATCCTCACTTAGATTTTGCTCTCTCAACAACCTAGTATCTGGCTTAATGTTGTGATTTTTTAATCTTGCCAACACTTTGGTGAAGGATGATGCCTTTATGTATATTTAGTTATAAACACTATGCATATGTTCATATGTCACACTTATCATTTTTGATTTCAAGTGACACACTACCTTTCCTTAGGGATACCATTATCTTAGTTCATTATGTTTTAGTTTGAAAGAGGATCTATGTCTAGAAGTAGCCTAAATATTATCCAATTGCTTAAATACAATACTACCAATGGTCATAGTTAGGGTATGTAACAATCCCTTTCTCCTAATTTTACACACGCCATCTATATCATTGTATATCTGGTATGCTACCTCTTACTCAGCTAACTTGTTTGGCAAATGGATTGGTAGCCTAAGTGGGGTGTATTGGGTCCCCTCAATCTTGATGATTGTATAATATAGGTAAAACCATATGTCACTGATGTATTTAATTTAATTTTTTATTAAAGGGCTAATTCTTACCATGTGCCTCTAGTTATGGCCTTAGTCAAGGCAAGATAGACATAGTCATAGATGAAATGAATGTGGTCCCTATACTTGAATATGTGCAACTTTGAGTAAAATTAGGGCACTGTCTATGTCTACTCAGGTGACCATCCTTTAAATTTAGGGATCTTGGTAGTGGTAATAAGGGCATCTAACATGTAGAACATTATGAAGAATTGGTTCCTAGTCCTTTTCCTAACTGTATAAATCTTCCTACACAAACATGTGCTAACAACCTCACCAATGGGAGGAGTGAGTTCCTTCTCAACCATAAAATATACCAAAGTCACCTAGATTTTGTTAATATAAGTGGTCATAAGATTCCCACATAGCCTATTCATTAAATTAATAATCATACTAATCCCTGCCCTAAATTGGCTGATTAAAATGTTGACATTGAATTATGAGAATACTTGACTCCAAAAATATAGCCACAGGGTAAGGATGGTCTTTAGGTCATTTTCCTTAGCCCAATTATTGATTGTGACTATATCTACTTGGGTCTTAGGAAATTTATAGTAGTTCTCAAAAGCGATGGGAGAAATATAAGCTACACTTCTATAAGTATGGTCATTGACCATTATTCCATTTTCAAACTTATATTCTTTAAAAATAGGGGAGAGAACATATATGTAGTGAAGTACCTCTAGTTTTACTACAACATGATGAAGACTTATCATTTGAATGACAACCAGGTCATAGTACCTCCTATTGACTGATGTGTTCTTCTCATATTCCTTGGTGATGGTAGGAAGCTCCTTAATCATCTAGAAAATCTTGGACCAATTGTTGTCTCATATGTTTAAATATATTGCATTAAATTTTGTGTCTTTGAAGATTCTCCCCTCTATGTCTAAGTTAAAATAGATATCTACACCTCCTCTTGCTTATTTTCTAGCTACCATGGCTATAAGTTTGTTCAAATTACTCACTGGTGGTGCATAGTTTGATCCTAGACTCAATTATACTTTCTTAGGTGATGATTTGATCTCCCATACATAATTATGATCAATTTAGGATCTAATTAGGGCTTTTGTATATGTCAGGGATTTTCTATAGCTTTAATGGTAGTGGCTATTTGTACTTAAGTGAGTTTTGTGCCTTAGATTTTCATTGGGATCATGTATTTATACCTTTGCCTTTTTGTGCCCACAAGATCTTTGGATTTGTCATTTATATTTATGTGGCATCCCTATGGAAATTTCACAACACTTCATCCTTTAATTTTTGAAAACATGATCATTGCCCTTTGAAAATTTGCTTTTACTTCGCACTGTCATATTATGTTTGCATAGATCAATGATGTTCATTGATCTTGATCTTGAGAGTCGAATACCATTGGCCATTATTTATACTTGTCCCTAAGGTTATACCACTTCACAGTCTTGTAATTCTTCTGAGTTCTATTCAAAATTCTTTATTGATCTCAAAACATTAGATCTAGTGGGTATGAATCAACGTGAACCATAGATCTTTAGCTTATTTAGATTAAACAAGCTATCTTAAAACTAACATCCTCTTGAATTCCATTTGGCATTCATGTGAACATCATTGATGGGCATGACCATCAATTTTAAATGCATCTATAGGGTTCTTCGATGTATTAAATTTTATATTCGTACAGTTGTCATTTGATGTCTACATGAACATCATTGATGGGCATGTGGCCATAAAATTTAAATATGTCTATGGGGGTCTTTGAAATATTAAATTTGACATCTACATGAACATGATTTGAAGGGGAAATCCACTCTTTTTCATGTTTGAAAAGCCTTCAAAATATCACCTAGTAGTCCCTTCCATGTAAAGGAAAATTGCACTTGTTCCTTGAAGGAAAAATCCACTCTTGTCCCTACTTGAAATATATCTCATAAGAGATACCTTGAAGGGGAAATATACTATTGTGCATGCTTAAAATGTATCTCTTAGGATATACATTGAAGATATTATAATAGCCTTAAAAATATCACCGATTAGTGTGTTTCATGTAAATAAAATTCCACTTATTCCTTGACAAAAAAATCCACTATTGTGCTTGTTTGAAAGGTATCTCATAGGAGATACCTTGAAGAGGAAATCCAAGTTTGTGAATGTTTGAAAAGTATTTAATAATTGATACTTTGAAGGTATTATAAAGGCCTTCAAAATATCACCCAGTAGTGCCTTTTATGTAAAATAAAATTCCACTTGTTCCTTGAAGGATAAATCCACTCTTATACCTATTTGAAAGGTATCTCATAGAATATACCTTGAAGGGAAAATCCAATCTTGTGCATGTTTGAAATGTATCTCCTAGGATATACCTTAAAGGAGAAATCCAATCTTGTCCATTTTTGAAAGGTATCTCCTAGGAGGTACATTGAAGGTACTATAGTGGCCTTAAAATTATCACCCAATAGTACCTTCCATGTAAAGGAAAATTCCACTCATTCCTTGATGTGAGAAATCAAATTTTGTCCCTTTTTGAAAGGTATCTCTTAGGAGATACCTTGAAGGGTAAATACACTATTATTATTGTTTGAAATGTATCTCATAAGAGATACCTTGAAGGTACTATAAGGTCCTTTAAAGTATCACCTAGTAGTGCCATCCATGTAAAGGAAAATTACACTTTTTCCTTGAAATTAAAATACACTCTTGTCCCTATTTTAAATGTCTCTCCTAGGAGATATCTTGAAGGGGAAATCCACTCTTGTCCATGTTTTAAAGGTATCTCCTAGGAGATATATTGAAGGTATTATAGGGGCCTTCAAAATATCACTTGGTAGTGCCTTCTGTATAAAGGAAAATTACACTTGTTTCTTGAAGGATAAATCCACTCTCATCCCCATTTAAAATGTATCTCCTAAGAGATACCTTGACGGTAAAATCCAATATTGTCCATGTTTGAAAGGTATATCCTAGGAAATGCATTAAAGGTACTACAAGGGACTTCAAAATATCACCTGATCGTGCCTTATATTATAATGAAAATTCCACTTATTTTTTTATGGAGAAATCCACTCTTGTGCCTATTTGAAAGGTATCTCATAGGAGATACCTTGAAGGTATTATAAGGGCCTTCAAAATATCACCCAGTAGTGCCTTCCATGTAAAGGAAAATTGCACTTGTTACTTGAAGGAGAAATCCACTCTTGTCCCTATTTGAAATGTATCTATTAGGGTATACCTTGAAGGATAAATCAAATCTTGTACATGTTTTAAAGGTATCTCTTAGGAGATACATTGAAGGTATTATAATGGCCTTCAAAATATCACTCAATAGTGCCTTCTGTATAAAGTAAAATTCCACTTGTTTCTTGAAGGACAAATCCACTCTTATGCCTATTTGAAAGGTATCTCATAAGAGAAAAATTGAAGGGGAAATACACTCTTTTGCATGTTTGAAAATAATATCCTAGAAGATACCTTAAAGGTATTAAAAATTCCTTCAAAATATCACTTAGTAGTGACATCCATGTAAAGGAAAATTTAAATTGTTCCTTGAAGAAGAAATCCATTTTTGTCCCTATTTGAAATGTATCTCCTAAGAGATACCTTGAAGGAGAAATCCAATATTTTCCATGTTTCAAAGGTATATCCTAGGAGATACATTTAAGTTATTATAGGGGTTTTCAAAATATCGCCTAGTAGTGCTTTTCATATAAAGGAAAATTCAATTTGTTCCTTGAAGGAGAAATCCACTCTTGTGCCTATTTGAAAGATATCTTTTAGAAGATACATTGAAGGGGAAATCCAATCTTATTCATGTTTGAAAAGTATCTCCTAGGAGATAAATTTAATTTATTACAAGGGCCTTAAAAATATCACCCAACAATGCCTTCTATATAAGGAAAAATTACACTTGTTATTTGAAAGAGAAATCCACTCTTGTCCCTATTTGAATTGTAGCTCCTAAGATATAAATTAAAGGGGAAATCCACTCTTTTACATGTTAGAAAGGTATATCCTAGGACATACATTGAATTTATTATAATTGCCTTCAAAATATCATTTGGTAGTGCCTTATGTATAAAGGGAAATTATACTTGTTCCTTGAAGGAGAAATCCACTCTTGTGTCTGTTTGAAAGGTATCTCCTATGAGATACCTTGAATTGGAAATATAATCTTTTGAATGTTTTAAAGGAATATCCTAGGATATAACTTGAAGGTATTACAAGGTTCTTCAAATTATAACCCAGTAGTGCCTTCCATGTAAAGTAAAATTGCACTTGTTCCTTGAAAGAGAAATCCACTCTTGTCCCTCTTTGAAATGTATCTCCTAGGAGATACCATGAAGGGGAAATACATTATTGTCCATGTTTTAAATTTATTTATTAAGAGATACATTGAAGGTATTAAAATGGCTTTCAAAATATCACCTGATAGTGCCTTCTGTATAAAGGAAAATTCCACTTGTTCCTTGAAGGAGAAATCCACTCTTCTGCATGTTTGAAAGGTATCTCCTAAGAGATAAATTGAAGGGTAAATACACCCTTTTGAATTTTTTAAAGTAATCTCCTAGTATATACCTTGAAGGTATTATAAGGGTCTTCAAAATATCACCCAGTATAGCACAATTTGTAATAGAATAGAAGTAATAAGAGTTAGCATTTTCTTATTCTTTGACCTTAATAGGTGCCCCTCACATGTATTATTGGACATTTTTTATGTGCCTTTGATGCCTTATGTATTTATTTTATCCATATATCAATGAAGATGATGTGATATTATATTTCAATTTGCATGGAAAACTATCTCTATTTGTTATCTCTTTTTTTCTTCTTTTATAGTATCGATCTTTACTTTCATTATAGATCTTAATTCATGCTTTATGCTCATTTATGGTCTATAGTGTTTAATATTTTGATATATTTTATAAAATTATATTCAAAGTGCTTTAAATATCTCATCACATCGAAAGACCCAACCCAAGGAAGAAGAGTGGGTGCCTTTATAGGTGACTCTTCAAAAATTATAGGTTCTTGAGCCTTCCTCCTATTTTGAAATTTTGCCTTGATTAGTATACACACCAAAGTTTATAGTTCTATTATCTATATGAGGATTCCCCTATGAGTTTCCAGGAACTATGGATTAAAGTCCATAATTTTTTATTTTTGAGCACTTCATCTTTGGCTTCAGACTCACTCAATGCAGCTAGTAGTTCCTTGGCACCTTTTAAAGGTTCCCCTTTTAGGTCTCTTCCTTTCTCAAGGGCCCTTTTTAGAATTTTGTGTAAGTATCAACCTCCATTTTTTTCTTATTTGTGGCATCCTAATACCCATTCATCTTGAAGAAACTCTTATTTCACTCTAGTGTAGTGGCAACTTAACATGTGCCAACCTCACACTCTTCAAATCCATTTCCTTCTATGTGAGACCTCCAAGTAGTACTATTGGCCAGTTGATAAATTAATGGGGCCCACCAGGACATTTACTTGGTGAACATATTTTCAACATGTGTCACCCTTGTACTCAATTTTGTAAATAAATTCCAAACTTCCCCTAGGAGGACCATCTACTTTACACATGACATCCCCACTTTCAACTTTGCCAAAGAAGTGCCAGTTTGACACATGTCTTATCCATGCTTAACCATGAGTAGTTTTGTTCTGTCAAGATTTAGAACTACATCATTGGCTAGTTGAAAAAATGAATGGACCCACCATGCTGATAAACAAGAAGGAGATGAGCCTCAACATGTGGTGGCCCAACATATGTCAAAAATCAAGACTTCCCTATCAAACAAAGGAGTTGTACCATTGGTTAATCCAAGTGGATATCCATCCCTAAAAACATATAAAAACTAGATTTAAAGACATGCACATGTCATCACTACACCACTCCCAAGCATTGTGGCCTTAACAAGATAGAGTGGCCACACAATATCTAGGTTCCAGAAGCTAAATAAACTCATGATCCCAAGTCTCTCATTTAGTTATAACAACATCATCATGGGAACAAGTGTCAAGATTTCCAAGTGTTATCATATCCATCTAAAATCTTGCCTCAGGTTGTGGCACTCTCCATGGCCCAACCAATTACTTACCTGGCCCCACTCTCTTCCCCATCCTCTCAACCTACTACCATGCTCTCACTACTTTATTCCATGGTCTTGATCTCTTCCTACATGCCTTTCCTTAGTGTGGTCAAGAGATATTGGTCCCATGGATTGGGATATTTGGCTCATTGGGCCCATATTGCATCATTCTATTAAATTTTCCTAATTAAACATGGGTTATTGATCTTATGAACAAGCACAATGTTTAAGTTAGGACTCAAAGATATATGGAACTTAGGATAAAGTCTTAAGGCTAATGTCTCATTTATATTCATAAATATAAACAATACTTTGGGATTAAGATTTTAGCCAATGTTTGTAACAAAGGGACCATACATATAATAAATTTGGACCATGCTTAAAATAAAAGGGTATGAGGGGACTTGGGACATAAAGGAGACCCAACATATAATTTTAGTATGGGGTTTGGTTATGTTGAAAACATGACCAAACCTTAGTATGAAAATTATACTAAGTCCAAAGCATTTTTAAAGTATTCCTACATAATTTGTTCCTACCAATTTTAATTTTTTTTCAAAAGAACCTACGCTAGGGTTTCTTGAATAAGGGTTTCAAGAAGTTTTAAACATGGATTTAACTTGACTTTCTATATACCAAAGGCTATAAAAGGCCAAATTAGGATTAAACCATAAAATTCAGACACATCTCATTCAATAAGGGATTCATCAAACCTATAATTTAAAATATTAAGAACAAATGTTAGTAAGCTTAGACAAGGCCAAACCAGAGACATGAACAAATAAGCTAACCACGTGAAGATGTGGATGATATTAAAATATAGATAATGTAAAAACATATAAATGACACTTTGATCAAATGAATATTCAATTTCAAGGTATAAATTTTCATAATTTGACATTTGGGTCCCCATTTTTTAGAAATGGGGGTATCACCCAATAGTGCCTTCCATGTAAAGGAAAATTCCACTTGTTCCTTAAAGGAAAAATCCACCCTTGTGCCTATTTGAAAGGTATCTCTTAAGAGATACCTTGAAGTGGAAATCCACTCTTATGCATGTTTTAAATGTATCTCCTATGAGATACCTTGAAGGTATTGTAAGGGCATTAAAAATACTACCCAGTAATCCCTTCAATGTAAAGAAAAATTACACTTTTTCCTTGAAGGAAAAATACACTCTTGTTCATATTTGAAATGTATCTCCTAGGAGATACCTTAAAGGGGAAATACATTTGTGAATGTTTGAAAGGTATCTCCTAAGAGATACATTGAATTTACTATAGGGGCCTTCAAAATATCACCTAGTAGTGATTTCCATGTAAAGGAAAATTCCACTTGTTCCTTGAAGGAGAAATCCACTCTTGTGCCTGTTTGAAAGGTATCTCCTGGGAGATACCTTGAAGGAGAAATCCACTCTTGTGCATGTTTGAAACATATCTCCTAGGAGATACCTTGAAGGTATTACAAGGGAAATAAAAATATCACCTAGTAATTATTTTCATGTTAAATAAAATTATACTTATTCTTTGAAGCGAAAATCCACTCTTGTCCATGTTTGAAATGTATCTCTTAGGATATGCCTTGAAGGGGAAATCCACTCTTGTCCATTTTTAGAATGTATCTCATAGAAGATAAATTGAATATACTATAAGGGCTTTCAAAATATCACCCAGTAGTGCCTTTTGCATTGAAGATACATTGAAGGTATTTTTTTGAGAGAATTTAGACTTTTTTTTGGGCTTTTTTGCCATGGGCAAAATTCCTAAAGGGTAAGTGCCCTTTAAAATTATTTCCACAAAATTTATTTTTGACACTAATGGACCTTACACTTTTCTTGAAGGAATTGGACTTAGCTCTTTTTTCAAAGAAAATTGGACCTTTGCACTGCTTTCAAAAGGTAAATTCCCTTCAAACCTTTTGCAATGGGTAATAAGTTTGAAACACATAAGGACTTTACATCTTCTTGATAATATGAAATTATTTTATAGATTTTTCCTTTGGAAAAATGCTTGAAGGGTAAGTGCCCTTTAGACTTTTTGAAGTAGACAAAAATTTTGAAAGAAATGACCCTTTAGATTTTTTACAAAATACTTAGCCTAATGCAAGTAGGATTTGGCCAAGATATTAAATTCCTTCAAACTTTTTGTAGAGGAAAAAATGTCTAACATAAACAAGACTTCGATCTTTTTCACTGATTCAAAAATCTCGAAGACTTATTTCTATTGGATAATGTGTTTGTGAAAAAATCTTGAAAAAGTCTAAGCAAAGACTAGATTCAAAGGCCCTTCTAGTTATCAAGTTATCAACCAATATTTATTTCAAGGTGAAGGGAAGTTATAATGGGAGATACATTCAATGTCCCTTTGAATGTATGAAACCACCCTTTGAGGTGTATACTATGATATTCCTTCAAGGTCCTTAATTACACTTGTAATACCATCATGGTTAACTTGAAGGTATATCCAAAGAGATGTCTTGTAAAAAAAACTCACTCTTGTGCATGATTGAAAGGTATCTCCTAGGAGATACCTTGAAGGTATCTATTGATGGGTGTTTTGACATATATTAGAAGCATACTTCTTCTCATCTTTCTCCTTTGAAACAAATATTTGTGGATTCTTTTTCCCATCATATTATATTAGTTGGTGCACATAATTAATTTTTGGTTTGGTTATATCTTATTAGTGTAAATGTGAGTTAATGTATATATTATGAATAATTAATATGTATTTTTCATTGTAGTTTAAAACTAATATTTGTTTATATACATTTAATCACTACTTAATCATAAAAAATCATGAACCGTTACAATATGCAAATTGTATTTTACAAAAGATTAATACTTAAATCATTTCAATTGCTTTGCAAAAGGTCTTCAGGAAAAAAATGAATTCTCACACTTAAAAGGTAGAAGAAGACCTCACTTGAAGATAATTTAGATAAAAGGTAGAAGAAGGTCTCACTCCAAGATAATTTGGATAGAGTAACATTTAAACTACCAAAACTAAAATTAAATCCACATCAATATATTATATTTTATGGTGGTGATAAAATTCCACTTGCTGATTGGTATTTTAAATTGTTTAGTCCACCAAACATGAATGAAGATATATACGTGTTTAGTACTACATTGGAAAAAGAATCTTCTTTGATTGGAATAATCTTTGGCTATAATAAGGATGAACTTGAAGATACCCTTCAATTATAATCGAAAGTACGAAATGGATAAGAGGGAATTATCCATCGAGCTATATCTAATTTAAAAAAATTGTAAACCCAATAAAATGGAATTGATAGAAAATACTTTTTCTCCTTCTTCTGAAACATTTGGGTTTCATTTAAATAGCTATGACAACCTTCAAATGTTTGGGTTGATAGATAAATATAATTTGGTCATTAGAATAAAAAATATATTGAAATAAAAACATGAGAAAGGGGAAACAACTTCTTCTACTTGCCACCATGCAAACATGTATCTAGTATACACTACAATTATGACAGAAAAAATATTGAAAAAAACAAGATAAGCAAGGGTAACATATTTGTATGTGTAGATTTGAAAGAAGCCATATAATTACTCCTACCAATGGAGAAAAATAAGATCAAACAAAAGGTTGAAACACTTTTATTGACACAAACTTCTGATCAAACATACAATGAATTATCTATATGGCATATTTCTTTTATCAATTATGCCTTGAGCATTCCTATAAAGCTCTGTGAATTGGGGGACGTTAATATCAAAATAAAAAAATTGAATGAAATAGGGGTAAATAATATAATTCATTAATTTTTAAAACATAATGAGGTTTTGATGAAGGATGTTTTGTTAATTCCTTTTGATCCAAGTAACCCTCAATGTATTATTAAATCAAAGGAAGTCTTAGAAGATTTGGATGGAGGAAAAAACAATAAGATTCAAAAATGCAAATGGCTAAAACATAATTATAGCATAATAGAGAATTGTTTTGGAGGAGGAATGCGATTCACTATCCTTAAGAAATAAATGTTTTGTTAGAAGGGAAAGGTTTTTTAAAACTTTTACTCCGTTCCATATTGTGGATAAAATATGTAGCCAATATAATGAAACCAATGAAATAATTTATAAGGTTTCATTTTTAGAAATATTTTGATATGCATGTGACCTTATCAAACTAAGAGATTGGAAGAATATTGAAAGAAAGAAAAAAATATGGAAGAAATACATGAACAAGATAGACACTTTTTCACACAAATGATCTGTTTAACACAACTTCAGGAGAGAAAATGCCTTCTTTTCATAAAATAACCCATTTGGGATTGTTTTGATAAGGCATTTGATTTGTTTGAAATTGGTACTTTACCTGGTTCAGATAAACAAGATTTAAATCTTCATACAATAGTACTCAGAAATATTTAAGGTATTTTAGACAAACAAAAAATAAAACTAGTAGATTTATTAGAAAAAGGGTTTATTTCATTATTGAAAACCACTGCATACAACAACATAGATACTTGGTGCAAAAAAGTGAAGCTTGAAAGTAACATATTATCAAAAATTATATATATTTCAACAACCATGAGATGACACTACCACTAGACAAAAAAATCACACCTAAAGAGGTAATGGAACATTATACAATTTCTACAAAAAGGTTTGATGATTTGTGTCCTGAATGAAGGTATTTCAAAAAATAAAAAAAAGGCTTGGAAGCATTATCTCAAGATTCATTAAGTATATTGAAAAATTATCTACATAATGATGGAGGTTATCTTTCTGAGACAAATACAGAAAGATTCATCTACCATTATGACCACCCATGTTTTTGGCTATCTATTTTAAAAGATTTTAGTGAAATGTTCATTCTTGGTCTGAACACTTATTTGATAATTATTGATATTTTTAATCTCACTGAAATTTTTAAAGAAAAACATATTCACCTATTTATTCATGCATTGATTGATAATGTTATTATTGGGGCCTTCAATGTATTCATCATCCATAAAATAGAACATTATTCTGACATTTAGACCTCTCTCAAGAAATTATTTGTTGATGATTTACATTCCATGCAAGATACGAGTGTCATACTATGGGGTTTATATAGTTATGGATTCAATTGGACACATATTATATGTATCAATTTTTGTCAAGATCCCTCTCAGTTTTAGCTTCAAGGTTTTAGCCTTTATTCCCAATAAAGTAGATTAGAGGAAGGTTTTGACATCTACAAAGATGTACCAACATTTTAAATGATTGGCTCACACAAACTATGAATTCCATTAAAAAATGAACTAGATAACATCTTTAAAATAAAGGAAAAAACTTATCTCTAATTTCAATGATTCAAATGTGTGTGATGTGCTAGGGGCATATACATGATATGGATTAGTGCATGCTTGCAAAAAATTGAAAAGAATTTTATCTTGCATTACAAAAACTAAAGAACAAACAATTTTTAATGTTCAATTTCAAAATTGTTTGATAAATTTAGAGAAAACAATATAAGAACAACCGCTTCAATCAATACTAGTTTCATAACATTTTTAATTTATTTTATAATCATGCTTCATTTTCCAAATATAACATCTTAATAATATTTTGGTGTGTATTCTTTATTTTTCAAACCTAACAAATTAGCAATATTTCAGTGTGTAGCACTAATGGAATTACATGTAAGTGAAAAAGCAATAATAACGAAATATCATATCAACAAACATGTCACATTACAAGTTGAAGAAGGTAAGATAAGATCATGCATACCTTTTTAATTATATAATTTTTTATTTATCAATGATTCATAATAATAATATAATATTTCTTCATATATTTATCTCTTAGTTAAAATAATTCAAAATGTAGCTCTACAACTTTGTGTCTCCAATACAACAACCCATGCCATAGATCTATAGGTTGGTGCCTCCATGAAAACAACATGTCAAGGTAAAACTCTACAACAAGACACTTTTTTAAAATACAAATATCAAATCAATTATTGATGAGAAATTTTAGTTACTACATTATATAATACCTTATAGGGAATAAATAACGAAAGGTTCAATGCAAGAGTGCACCCATACAAACTATGAAAAGGAAAAAAAGGTGAAAACCCCTTTCAATAAATGTGTAATAATACAATTTCATTCATGTCTAGATATATTAATTATCTTTATTTATTTAAACACATTACAATTGATTTTTTCTTTATGGACAAGAGATTGTAAAAGATAATAAAATATATACTTCATCATCTTGGGATTTGGAAGTGTGGCTTCATTTTATTTTTTTGTAGACTTGAATGTGGTTGTATTTACCATTAAAATATTGTTTACATGATTCATGTACCTATTACAATGTTGTTTACATTTTTAATATACCGAGTTTAAAATAACACAATATGTGTTATACTATGTCTTCAATACAATAAATTTTGATGTAGAGTATCCATGTGTTCTTTATAAATAAAATATAATAAATTATATTATGCTATAAAAAATTATATTCATATTGATTTAAATAGTTTTTAGTTTGATGTGTCTTATTGGAAGTATATGAAGGGGGTTTAACTATTAAGGTGTATATTCATTTGAATTTAGTGATAGTGAACTATGGCTTGGAAGATTAAATCCTATTTTGTTTGTTGTGATGGGTGGTGTGTGTGTGTGTGTGTGTGTGTGTGTGTGTGTGTGTGTGTGTATATATATATATATATATATATATATATATATATATATATATATATATATATATATATATATATATATATACGTACGTATGTACGTATGTATGTATGTATATACATATATACATATATATGTGTGTGTGTGTGTGTGTGTATTGGTATACATAAGAACATTTTATACTTTCATTAATGTAAGAATATAAATGTTGGTTGATCAATGTTAAATTTCTATTAATGTCTATGAGAAACAAGTTATGGTAAAATGGGACTATTTTAGAATTTGATAAAGTCATGGTCAAGTTATAAGGATTCAATATGGACATTTATATGTTGGTGACATAAGATAAAATACTTACATATGCAAGTTATGTCCTAGTTGTCTTTCACCATTTACTTCACTTTATATTATATTAATTTTTGAGATCCTACTATCTATAAAAGATATATCTTTGGATTGTTGTAATTTAATGCATTAATAGCTCTTACGAGCTATTTATGTATGCTCCACTGACTTTTATCTGCATCTAGACTCTTCCAACAGATGTTATACATACATTTATCTACAATATTATCTACATGACTAAGAGCATCTTAGCTAAAGTTGGTAGACTATGAGAGAAGTATGCCATCAATGACAACTAGTAGCAACATAGCTCTAACATGAATGAGTGATTGAGTATTCAAGAAGGATATGTATTTGGTATAGGCCTTAAAATGGCCATGGAAGTTATGTTGTTTGATTGAGCATGATAGCTCATCATTGTTCATCTAAAATGTGTTTAATGAATGTTGACTATAATTCTTGAATGAGTTAATATAACTGATAATATGAGTTTTTAGTTCTTGTCTTTATTCTTTAATATGTGTTTTAATGGATCTTTGTGTGTTTAAATTCTGAGTGGTTTGACAATTCTATTTATATGTTTACATTCGACTATCACTGGTTATTTGCCTAGCTATTTCAATACTGCAAGTGGTTCTATCATTTGGCATTGTAAGTGGTTTCCACTCTGAGTGGTATATCAATTCCTACATTATATGCATATGTATGTTACAAAACTAGAAATAGAAATCATACATCCATGTATAATGAGTATAGTTACAATGTGCCTTAGCATGTATTTATTTTTATGTGTGTTTATATGAATCTTTATAAGATTTAAGGAAATGCAAAAAAAAATGAATCAAATGAAATGCATTATGTTTTTATGTTACAATAAGAAATTCAAATCAAAAGTGCATCAATGACCAATTTATTAACATGTAAAACATTTTCTTAGAAAACTACCATGTTATATTTATTATAATATAATATTGTTAATAAATGACTCATTTCTTTTTTAATAAATTGTAGACATTTCAAAGGAGGAGCTAAAATTGACTTATAAGAAACTATTGATTTTGGGGTTGGATGATTTAATATTTATTGTACACAAAACAAAAGATATTCAAATGCATGATAAGGGGGAAAGAAATATTCTAAAATAGAAAATATGTCATACTACATTCGAGATCATTCCAAATAAGTTTTAAAGGTGGCATAACAATCTTTTTTTGATGTTGGCATTGGTCAATGGGATACTCATTCAAGACATGGGTTACACAAGTTCAAATTTCATTTTTGTTTGGTGGAAAATATATTCTAAGTCACTCAATATAAACATACAAAAATTGAATAAAGTTATTTTTAAAGGGACCTTTGGAGATGATTTTTCAATTGCCAACACATTGTTTATTGATTGTAATTCTCAGAATTTTGTTAAAAATTGAAAATGAGTTATGTTACGTCAAGTAGATATACTATAAATATAAGTCATAAAGATGAAAAGGATTGTAAAATCAAAATTACGTCTATCATCACATTCTTGGGAGAAATTAAAAAAGCCATGCTAACAGCTATGAACCAATGTTCAAAAACATGTAACTTCACCATATTATGATTCTTTTAAGTGTATTTATTCATTATAAAGTATAATTCTAGTAATAAATGTTATCATCATTTTCATACAAATTAATTCTAAATTATCTCAAATATAGTTCAATTAATTTCAAATTAATTGATTCTAATTTAGAATTACTTTGATTTGGTTAAGAACAAGTGGATACTCCATTGATTTATCTTGAAATTACCCAACTTGATCCATTAGTATATTGACACTTGCTTATGAAGATCTTCCCAATGAACAGCAAACAATTGTCAATATATTTTATTATGTAGATGAACTAGATTTCTTAATATGTTTTCATCCATGATTTGGTTAGTCAAATGGTGTCACATGTCCTAGCAACATAAGGTAATTTCAAGGATAAATAATAGATATGAAGGCCCAAAATGGTACCACGAGTTCAAAATAGTCCAATCTATTCAAAATGATCTGCTCTCAAATGGTTTGAAATAATTCAATTTATTTGGAATATAGAAAACATATTTATGGAGAAAATATTCTCCACTCCACTTTAGTGGGTATAAGTTCAAATTATTTAAAATAACCCAATTTAATCAAAATGATCTATGCTCAAATGGTTTGAAATAGTATAATTTATTTGGAATAAACAAAATTTATTTTTAGAGAAAATCTTATTCATTCCATTTTATAGGATAAGTCTAAAGTATTCAAAATAGCCCTACTTATTCAAAATGATCTATGCCCAAATGATTTAAAATAGTCCAATTTATTTTGAATATAATAAATTTATTGTTTGAGAAAATTCTCTTCACTCCACTTTAGTGGGTATAAGTCCATATTATTTAAAATAACCCAATTTATTTGAAATGATATATGCCTAAATGGTTTGAAACACTCCAATTTATTTCAGATATAGGAAATTTATTTTTTGGAGAAATTTTTATCCATTCCACTTTAGTGGGTATAAATCCAACTTATTTAAAATAGTCCAATTCATTCAAACTTATCTATGCCTAAATGGTTTGAAACAATCTAATGTATTTGAAATATAAGAAATTTTTTTTTGGAGAAAATGTTATCCACTCTACTTTAGTAGGTATAATTCCAAATTATTCGAAATAGTAATTGAAAGGTTAAAAGGGGGAGACTTACCATAATTAATAACTTTTGTGTCTGTTTGAGGTTGACACAAACTAGTCGCAACATTAGATCCCTTAACTGAGACCTTATTTGTTTGTTGGAAGTGTTTTAGAGCCTCTTGCAACATATTCCTTTGTGCTAGGATAGACATTCATTCCCACATGGTAACATTCAAGTTATTATTTTTATTTATTCTATAATACTAAAAATAATTCTACCAACCTTTATTGGTACCTTTATGGGAGCTACATCTTCTGTTATGACATTGGGGATCATCATTTTTGACTTCAGTTGACCCATCAAGACATTGGGTGGATTTTAAACTGTGTTATTTTTTAAAACATCTTATAAAGCTTTAGAATTTTTAATCTAATCAACCTTGGGGGTTGATCAACTTATATTTCCCTCTTCTTAGAGTGTGCATATTATGCCACTAAACTACCACCATTGGTTAGTGATTTCTCTTAGTTTACACCATAAAAATCTTCCTCTGACTAGTTCAAAAGAGTGGTCTCATTTTGAATAGGCCCCTGTACCTCATCCTAATGAAAAGTAGTTTCCTATTTATAACATTTAGGGTTTGATAATATTTGTACCATCAAGGTTTGACTAATGACACCATGAGGGCAAGTGTTCTGATTATGCAGTTGATCACAAGGATAACACCACTTTTATTCCTGAGCTAGGTTATTTTGAATAGGAATGATGGACTTATAAGTACTTGGGATAGGTAGAGAATGGATATTTAGGGTATTTTATTGCATGATTTGGATTCAGAGTTGTGAATTACCTTGGTATGGATACCTATTGGGATAATATGCCTGGTTAGTTGGTTGATAATACCTATAATTTTGGGACTGTTGCCTTTTCATGGCTACCAACTTATTGCCAAAGCTTTAAGTAATTACTTAACTTCATACAAATCATCAAAAGGGATAAGACATAATGATGGTTGATTGTTTGTTGTGGGAATTAGGGAAATAATAAGTTGAGTGGGAGGAAATTTTGGAAACAATGGCATAAAAGGCCAAGGAGAAATTTTCCTTGCTTAAATGAGGTAATTTTTAGATCTTATTGCAATGTCATAATGATCAGGTAGTGTGGTTCCACTCATTGATTAGATCATGATAGCTATATCACTATTCAAAAATCTCAAATAGTATAAGAGAATTTTTTGGGGGCATAACTTGACCAACACTGGGATTCTATTCCATGTCTTTTATGAAAAAAATTAAAATCACTCATGAACTCATGAGGAGCCCATTTAATATCAGTTAGTTGTTTAACTAGAGAGAGGTGATCATTATTATCCTCAAATTCTATGTAGAGAGTATACCTGGGATCATTCCAAACACAAATGAAATTAGGAAGCAAGATTATATACCATTGTAAGGCTTTACCTTTAAATAATGAGGTAAGAAGTTTGATGGCAACATTTTCTTATATAATATTATGAACCAAATAGATGTTAGCAACATCCTGAATGTGTTCAATGGGTGTGGTAGAAGTTTCAATAGTAAAATGTGGAAGGATTTTCAAGGCTGAGGTGGGTATATCATCATACTGGGCCAACATAAGTGAGCTACCTCCATTGAATGGTACAAAAAATTTATTTTTCTAGGCCATAGTGGCAGGTATCAAACAAATTTGGGTATTCATGGGAAATGTAAACATATTTGTAATAAATACACTAGGGTTAAGTAAAGTTGATCTTGATTTCTTTTTATATGAAAAAGATAATTCTTGTAAGTCAGTACTCTTACCTTTAGTAGATGACCTTGTCTATATATTTGGCATATATAAACATAGATCTCCTAAATTTGTGAGCCAATGGAGTCTCTAGGTGATTTTGAAATGTGTATGAAGATTACACAATGCTTATTGAGAATAACACCAACTTTTTTAGTTATGATCTTTGGTTCCCATCGGTCATACCAAAAACTATTATCAATTAGATTTTACACCAGCTTCATGTTATAAAAGCTATATTATGTGATAAATTTAATGAAATAATGGGATCACCTCTAAGCTATGGGACCTTGGAAAATTGAGGTGAACCTCTGGATAAGATTGTCTTCCTTTCATTAATCTTAGTGTAACTAATATATGACTAATTTACATCAAACTACAACTTTCTTAGTGATATTAATCTTAACTAGGGTTTTAACTTATGAGGAAAAGAGTTTAGGAGTTTTAAAATTGGAAAAAAGTGATACACCAAAGGGTTCTAGTGTAATTTAATGCTTACTTTGATTAAACACATTTTAATAATGATATATTGAAATATATCTAAGCACAATCTTACATGAGTATGAAATCAAAAATAATATTTGGTATTTTATCAAATAAGGAACATAGTTCTTAATTTTTCATCAACAAAATTTAAAAAGTTAGAAATAAACACCACAGATGATCTTATATGATTGAAAAAGAGACTTATATCATTAAAAAATGTAATAAAGTTCATACATACACAATGATAACACCAGATAAGGAAGGCAAAACTTCAGTCTATTAATATTCTCTAGGTTACAACATGTAGATAAATTTATTAAAAGTATAAAAAAAATCTATAAATAAAAAGATCCATGGGCTACATAGGAAACCCATATTTATTAAAAAAATAACTCCCTTAAGAGAAAACAATTAAAAAAAATACTTACACTCAATTATAGAGAAATAAATTTTGGAATATCCATACAAATGTCATCATTCCTAGTTTGAAAAGGCATATTTGGTGGAGTAGAAGAAACAAGAGGCATCTACAACAGTTGGGTGCTTCACCAAGTATTGAAAGAGGATAAAAACCTATTGGATTCTTTCCTTCAAACCATCTCTCCCTGAAGAAATCTCTCACAAGAATTGGGGTGCCAAAATGAACTTCATGATTTGGTAAAAAATTGAATGATTTTTAATATTTGGATATTTTAAAAAAATCAAACTTGCAAAACCTAACTTGAAATTTTTATTTGATACTTTTACAAATTTTAAGTCATTCAACTTGACAAAAAAGGATGAGCAATTTACAATGTGAGCTTTTACAACTAAATCCATTCAATTTGTTAAAAAAGAAAAGAGTGAAATACAAGTTGCACTTTTTAAAATAAAGCTTGATAAAAAGATAATTAAAAATTACAAGTAGATATTTTTCAAATTAAAGTTAAGAGCTATCAAAAATGATAGTTGAAATTTGTAAATTGTAAATTTATAATGTATCTTACAAAATTTGAAATTTATAGAATGCAATTTCTCAACTAATTAAATAATCAATCCACAATGGTGACTTTTGAGGATTCCTTGTCCTTTTTCACTTGTATCTTCTTGATATAAGCATCAAAGATATCAAATATCTCTTGTAGGAATTCCTCATTAGGAAGATTTATGTAAAGATTACTAATGTCATATTTTGTAGTTACCTCAGATAACTCTCTAGAAGAAGCTTTATAGACTTGTATATCCTTACCCATCTGATCAAGTGTATTATGATACTTGATGAAAGAGTGGATGGAATTTAAATTAAAAGTTATATCATGTGCTGACTCATTTTTTATTACACCTTTGAATTTATCTTGGACTTCCTAAATAGGAAGAGTTTTATCTAGGTAATCTACTACCTCACATGACAATTTGTAGAATGAATCTTTAATATCATACATCACATTTGTGGCCTTGTCACTTGTGCTCTTAGCCTTCTCAATAATTCACTAAGTATTCTAATTTTGAATTTGGCTACCCTCTCCAACTCATCATGATCTAAATTATTTTTCATTATCTTTTTAGACATGAGGGTGTCACTCTTTATCTAGTCAATGGCCTACAATTTGGGAAAGTATAGGTTCATCCTTTCAACCTCTTCTTCATATTTATTTATATATACCTTTAGAGATACAATGCCATACTTTAATATCTTATAGTAGTCCATGGCCAACCCTATCACTTTTTTTCCTTTGGTGAATAATTCCTCATCCTAGTTATTTGTGGCTCTACCCATGTACCAATCTGTCATTACATCAAATGTTTATTTATTAGGATAATGAGAGAGATATTGAGTTGGCTATGTTAATTCAAGTTGATTTGTTGGGTCTATAACCTTCCTTAAGGAATTCATCAATTGTTCAAACTTATTCTTCATCTCATCTTTAGTAACCTTGTCACTATCCATTTTTCCAAAGATAGAACTTATGCTTGTTTGAACATCATATTTTAGTCCCTCTCTTGTTGGATGACCAATGTGTACTTTAGATATCTGATAATCCCCCACCACTAAATCTACTTTTTATTTTTCAAGTGGCTACTATGTCCACATACTTTTCCTCTGTTATATCCTAAGAGACCTCGAAAATGGTCTTAGGACCTTTATTTAGTCTTTTGGATGCTTTTAATAGACCAAAATTTAGGGTGCCAAGAGATATCATTTGTTTCCTCTTTTTGGACACTAACTATGTCATCCAACTTAGATCATCTACTAGTGAATCCTATGTTATTCTAATAGCCACTATTACCTATGAGTCTACAACTAAAGCTTCTACTTTGGTAATTACCATAACAAGTGTTGTATATACCACTAATATTACCACTGAGTCCTTAGCTAATGATTTTGATATCTCTTCCCCATTGGTGGTTTGAGTATCCATAGTTGTGTGTCATTGGGCATCTCTATTTCTACCTCCTTAGTATGGGTTTGGATTAATGTGAGAGTGGAAGAAGGAAAGTATACTTATATGGCTGGAGTGGATGTTCTTACAAGGGGTGTGGAAGCTGGAAATGACACAAGTAGAGAGTTATTCATGTGTGGTTAGAATATGGGAACTTATGGAAGGGTGGTGTCCAAGGTAATAAAATAATCTATTAATGTAATGGGTAGTGTGATAGAATATGAATATAATTTTCTCATTATATTATTCATATGTAATTTGAAGTTGATGTAGCAAGGATTGAAGTAAATGCAACGGGCACTGAAGTAGATATAGTGAGCACTCTACAGAGCTCCAGATTGGATATCAAGTCAACAATATTCCCTTGTTTCTCTGTTTTCTCCTAAGAAAAATTGATTATATAAATTCAATAAATTGATTTCATCACTGGGTTGTAAAAATAGAATGCAATAGTTTAGCTAAATAATATTGTGAAACTGCACATCAAAAACCAAATGTAGACAATAAAATAGAGTTAAAAATCAATAATCTCAAATAAAATTATCTATGAATACCACATGATAAATCCAAACCTATATTAACAAGTTCAAAGAGGGTTTTTTAAATTTGACATTAATGAAATACCTATCAATGAAGCCACATTAGGTATGCTTTGGACAAAGTAAAGATAATTCAACCAAAATAAAAAACATAAATGAAACTCTTATTTATGCTGGGATATTTGGACACTAACTATGCCATCCAACTTAGATCAGCTACTAGTGAATCCTATGCTATTCTAATAGCCGCTATTACCTATGAGTCTACAACTAAAGCTTCTACTTTGGTAATTACCATATCACGTGCTGTATCTACCACTAATATTACCACTGAATCCTTAGCTAATGATTTAGATATCTCTTCCCCATTAAGGGTTTGAGTATCCATAGCTGTGTCACTGGGCATCTCTATTTCTACTTCCTTGGTATGGGTTTGGATTAATGTGAGAGTGGAAGAAGGAAAGTATACTTATATGGGTGGAGTGGATGTTCTTACAAGGGGTGTGGAAGCTGGAAATGACACAAGTAGAGAGTTATTCATGTGTGGTCAGAATAAGGGAACTTATAGAAGGGTGGTGTCCAAGGTAATAAAAGAATATATTAATGTAGTGGGAATGTATGAAGTGGAAGTAATGGGTAGTGTGATAGAATATGAATATGGGGTCATTATTAACTTAGTGGTTATGATGGGTAATAGGACTACAATCAAAATGACTGAGTCAAAAGCCATGTATTGTTAGGTGGTATTGGTGATTAATGGGGTAGTAGTGGATATAGGGGATGAGGTGGAAGTGATTGCCAAAGAGGGAGGTGAAGGTGGAATTAGAATAACCAACTATGTTGACTAGATTATTACCAAAGGAATCACTTACAATAGTTGGTCAAATGAAGGAGCATTTACTTACACTATTGGGTTGATAGAAATAGTAGGGGTAATTATATTTATGTCCCCTCTTGAAACTAGAAGTGATTGATCCTTTAAATGGGTTGTTGGCACTTGGTGATGGAATGAGCTCTTCTTGCCTTCTTCTTTTATTTAATTTAGTGTAAGGGGACTGACCCCATGCCTAATCTATTTAAGTCCCATTGATGGACCCTTCTATTTTTGTTACTTTTATACCTTTATCATTTACCTTTCTGAGTATGTCTATGATATTCATGGTATCTTTGGTTATTTTAAACCCTTTGCTTCTTAACCAGTTTAAAGTTTTATTTATGACTGGGGTTGTTTTGTCTAATAAGGATAAGGATTCAGGTGTAAACCACTTAACTTGAGGAAGAGGTTGGAGGTAAATTTGATTATCATAATACACCATGTCCACCGGTTGTTCCTCATCTTTTAAATCTTTTAGAACTAGTGCCATATCATAAGTATTAATTTGTTCAAAGGTCATTCTAGAATAATCCCTCAAACTAACTTCTTCCTCATCCTATATATGCTCCCAATAATATTCATAAAAGGGAATTTGGGAATATGAGGAACCCCATAAATAAGTAACATAACCATTCACATCATAAAAGGGCCTAGTATCGAGAGCTCTCAAGGTCATCTGGGCCATCTCTACATCTACACATTTGGCCTTTGATAGGGAAGGAAAGGTGTATCTCCCTATACTAATAGGGAATTATATGCATATATTTTGCCTACTTGTTAAAAACTTGTGGGTTTCCACTAGTTGTCTCATAAGTTACATTAAGGCCTATTTATTACTTACATATTTGGGAAGGGTGTAATGACACCCACTGAAACCACCAACTTTGATGTATGAATATGTGGGGAATTGAATAAAGTATGATCCCCAATTTTCTATTTTTATGATTGCAACATCAAAAAACCTTGTCCTCCCTAGATCCTATTTAAACATGGTTATGATGTAGTAGATGAAGGCATCATTAACTCTCTTGAATTGAAGGCATCATTAACTCTCTTGAATTGTTGTTTACTACCCTCAAAATTAAGGTCAAGATAGTAGTTATAAACTTTTTAAATATGATTTGGCACTATGTTTAATCATTAGAATGTGCTCCCTCTTGTTAAATCATAAATGAGGTAGGAATTCATGTAGAATTGTCTAGTGGTTTGAACCTCCATCAATTATCTATGAATAGATTCACTGATCAATTGGGCCTAATGAATGTACTGCTTAGTTTTTTAGATTACTCAGATATACTAGTACATCCAATCTTGGTAGTTATTTTCATTAGGGCTCCCTGTAACTCTATGTAAGATTATAATGATATCTCCTACCTCATCTTTGAAGTCTATCCTAGCTAGGATTTTAGGAATTCTTATGGATGAATACTTAGGGGTCTTCAATCAATATTTGTTTATAACCCATAAACAAGGTGAGGTATTATCCTAGTAGAACTTCTTAGAGAAATTAGGAGTAATGTCTATGTATATTTCAAATTTTGGGATCAATAACATAATATCAATGAAATCTATATCAAGTCTCATAACCTTATCTCCTTTATAATTTACTACTTATCTCTTCTATGCATCATAATGATTAGCCATAGTGAGCACAAGATCATTGATTTGCACCAAGAGTGGGAAGGTTACAGCCTAAGGTAAACCATTTTCATAAATGGTCTGAATTTAATCATTATTGAATTCTACATTGACTCTAGCCAGAAGTTTGCTAGGTCTATGTGACCTAGGTCTATGTGAGTTATCTCATTGATGTTTGAATCCAAGATGGAAGGGACACTAGGTCCCTTTGAATTGAACTTCATCTATTTTCCAAACATATATATTGAGAAAATATGTTAGGGAAACCAATTATAAATATGGTTGGGATTTGGGCTTGCAATTATAGGTGATTTTTATGCTTTTAACTTGTTGAGGTTTTGTTATACTTCTACATGGTTTAGCTCCATCAGGAATATAGTGTGAAATAATATTTGTAAAGTTTAACCAAATTACCTAATAAGATTTTAATTTTTAGTTATACTTTCAAAGTCTAACTGAATCTCCATTAGGGGTATGGTTTGTAATTTCAGTTTAGATCTCTAATAGGAATTCAAGTTGTGAAATCAAAATGGATATCCACCTTTTAATTATGCATGGATTTTATGTGTTTCTTGAGTTAAATTATTAGTGGAGGTTTGAGGCTTGGAATATTATTGATTTTAACAAACTCCATGTAATCCCTAGATTTTGGAAAAAAATCTAAAGAAATTAAAACAATCTTAGATAAGTCACAACAAGTGTTTTAACACATGAATGAAAAATGGGAAATTGTGAGCAATATAAGGTCTCAATGATGATTTTTACAATTTCAATTAAAAATCTAATTATGGAAAGAAACCCTAAGCTTTACATGAAATAACAATGACATATACTATAGAAAAATGAATGTGACCTAGAAGAATACTATGTATGCATGCACAAGTTTTGGAAATGGATAGATCTAATATTTGCATGGTTTGACAATAGAGGTTTGGTTATGGTGTGGCATTACTTAGCTTCGAGATCTATTTCACAATATCACTTGGAAGAGTTTTGGATTTGGTTTTTAATGTTAATAATGATGAAAAAACCTAATTATATACCAAAACATGTAATTAATGCCAAGCATGTTGATCAACGACAATAGATGGATGAATAAGTGGGAAAGTAGGTCCAAGAATTCACCTTGAAAATTTACAAGTTTGTAATTTTTTAATATATTTTCCATTATTTAATTTTTATTGAGGGGTTTTTGAGGTAGATTTTTTTTAGGAGGAGGGTAGTAGAATCCTGATTACACTTTGCAAAGTTGCAAAGTGTAGAGATAAATTTGGTCTTCGCATAGTCTTGGTGAAAAATGAGATATGGATTCTGCATTTCAATTTATAACTTTACAAATTTTCAAATTTTAATATGAGTTGTAATTCCTATTAGGGACTTGGTAAGAGAGAATCCAGAGGGTTAGATGTACTTTGACACTTTGTAAAGTTGTAAATTGCATAGAAATCTTTGGTTTCCACTTGGGTCTTGGAAAAGGGTTTTTAGGTCATTTTTAAGCTTTTATAAAAACCATTATTGGTGTCCCCTAAGGCATAAGTTGTTTTGAGGTTTTTGGCACAAAAATATCAATAATACACTTTAATGATTTAAGGGTTTTCTTAGATAAAATTGTTACAACCAAGGTCTAGGGTCGAAAACCTCTAATTTTGCTTTTCAATCTCCCATGGTGGTCACCAACATCGAATTGAGATGCTCAAAATAAAAAAATAAAAAGAGAAACTAAAATTAGTTATCAAAAAATCTCAACTTCTAAGTGAATAAGGTAACCTCTATGGGGGATATAAACAATTACCTAGTGGTAGAGTGAGGCCTTTAGTGGAACCGGATGTAATTTTTTCTTGGCTATGTCTAGATGATAGTAGAGTAATGTCTAGGTAATAATTCAAAGGTAAAATTCACTAGCTTGACATTCTCAACTATAGTGAATAGTCTTTGAAAGTTTTAGAAATGGAATGAATGCACTTTCACACACTAATCAATGTGAATATCATATTTTATTTTATTATTCAACCCTAAATTTAGATAAGAAGATATCTAAAGTTAACGGGATTAGACTATCTTCTACAGAAGGATGGTGAACTAATATAATGAGTAGGCCAATTAATAAAAAACTTAGATAAATAGTATTTTAAATTTTTATAACTAAGAATGATAAAATTATTAAAGTATAACTATTGATAGATATTATAACAAATTGGAAACAAATGATAGATATTCTATTGTGCATATGTAGGTCTGATCTAAATCTAGTTGTAAGTGGAATAGAAGATGATCCTAGAAAATTAGTCAGATTATAGAAAAAAATATTTAAGTGGCCTCAAATTATTACATCAGATCTAGATAGTTACTTTGATAGAAGTGTCCAACTCTGATATAGGTGTCCTATACAAAATATTGATTAGATGAATACAACTAACTAGAGTCTTCTGGGGTTTTTGTTTCCTTTATTATAATGTCTTTATATCATTTGCATAGGCTATCACTCTTTTTCAAATGATGAAACCCTAGTTCTTCACCCTTGGAATGAATTTAGGAAAAATGGGTTAGTGTGATCATGGTGTCTAGCTTCCCCAAGGACCCCTCTATCAATGGACACTACCTACATAGCCAATATTTTGAAGAGGGCCTCATACTTATGTATTTCTCCACTGCATGTTGGATTATGTGTACACAATGATGTAATGTGTGATAAGTAACGACATACAGTGACCTAAATTTTAACTTGGAAAATATGGCTCATGTGTTACTCCTTGAATGTTTCTAACCTTTGAAAATAATTCTCTTATGACTAATATAGAAATAAGGATGAATAGGGTAGGTTTTATCACTTGAATTCTTGATTGAGTGCTTGTTGGTATATGGATTTGTGAGTCGTATGTGATTTGTACATGATTAATAGGTGAGGAATGAATGAGGTTTGATCTTGTATATATATATATATATATATATATATATATATATATATATATATATATATATATATATATATATCATTTATAAATATCTCACACTAAATAACTTAGATCGATCTTTAGGATACATTTATTTTGAAATTTTGGATGACTTTTAGGCACTGGACACTTTGTAGGAAAATTGGAAAATTGTGTTGAAGCAAGTGTCTATCTAGGATGTAAGTGTATAAAAGCTATAAAATAGGTATATGTTTAAAAATATTAGTAAAGGATAAGAATAAGGTTTAGATATTTTATCACAATATAGAAGGCCTGGTCATAATAATAATCATGGTCAGACTAAGAGATACGAAATTAGGAACAAAGAGATAGTAAGTGTGAGTATTTTGATAGTAGGAAGGTCTTGAACTAAAAGGTACAACCATGAAAGGTATTTATAAGTTCACAAGACATCATGATGTACTATATAAATCACATTTTATTATTTACACTTACAACCATTCATATGTTACCCTTTGAAAAACTTGTTCATGCTCCACGTGTTGGTGTATCCAATGATTCTGGATTTGTATATACATTTATTTTGTTCCAAAATACTCAAGAGTATTTTCTAGCTAAATATCCATTTGTTTTTACTTTCACAACATGCCCCAATTTTTGATGAAATTAGGCGACCTCTTTTGGTATTGATTTTGGTCTCACTTGCTATGGTCTAGTATGTTTTCATCATTTTTTGTGTATTTGGTTACTTTTTCATATGTGTAATCTCTATTTTTCCCTATATCTATCTACACAAACATTCATGTCCTATAACCCATCCATTTATGTCAAGTGAGTCGGTGAGGTAAATGTTTATATACAACACTTAAAGTGAAAAAAAGCTATAGATGATCTCTTGTCTCACTTCGCTAGTCAAGTGAACTTATTAATCGTGTCTTTGTATAAGTTGGCATGTTTATAGTGTATAAAATAGTATCAAACTTCCCACCATTGTGTTAACCATGTCTAAGCTATTAACTTTCATATATAACACGTCTCCCATATGTGAAATCTTGTCATTGTTTGATTTATATTTTTTATTGGTAAACCTTGTTCTATATTCAAGTTCACAATCTATCTGGGAGTTTTTGGTGTAAGATCAAGTTTATAAATATTCTCCATTGTAAATAGTGAATCAGGATGAGAAACTTTACTATTTTACATGTTACCTGAAAATGGGTTATTGACCTCCCTTTTACAAATGCAAGTTGAGCATTAGGGAGGCATGTTTGTATTGGTTTTTATTCAATACGAACAAAGGGATTCATGTTCATAGATAAGTGTTGGCACATAATAATTTAAAAATTGGTGAATTTTTTTTAATATGTGCCAAAAATGAAAAATTAACTTACCCTCAGGGCCATGTGGTCTTGTGAGTTATAAAACTAAAGGAGAGACATGTTTGTTTAAACCTTGCTATAAGTGAGTGTCAAATGGAGGGATAAAGAGTTAAAAGTGGGTTGAAATAGTATATATATGACAAATTCCAAGTATTAAGTGCATTCTCCTCGATTGTGACATAATATAAGAAATAAAAATTGTTAAATATGTGTGTATGGGGGGTGCAAAATTTGAGGGTGTAAAATCATAATGTGTGAAAGGAGAGTGCATGAGGCACAAGAGTATGTGGATTTTGTACTTAAATTTTTTTCATGAAGTATAAAATAAAAGGTGATTCCCTAAAGGTGCAAAGGTGAATATATAAATTGAGGATTGGGCCTTTGAGCAAAAAAGGCATGAATGGATCGATATTAAACATTAAGGAAAAAGGAAGATCAAAAAGCTTTATGGCCCAATAAATTTAGTTTAAATATTTTTATATAAAAAATAATTTTCATTTCAAAAGTCCAAATTCATTTAAAATGAGAAGACACCTCCCCAACAGAGATTGAAACTTTCTCAAAAACATCTATTTATCTATAACTTTGGTCATATAATTCTATTTTCTAATCTTTCAGTAGTGTTAGATAGTAGGATTTGATGGCTTCATGATAGTATGGGTTTTGCATAGAGGAATTAAATATTTTAAAATATATTATTGGTGTAACTTAATGATATTGCTATTAAATGTCGCATTTACTTTAATTTCACTTATTTTTTGTTGCAAATGTGATATTTATTATTTCTCCTTTGTAGATCTAAATGTGAAAGGGGATAAAGACACCAATGAATGAGAAGTAATTCAATAAATGGAAAAACATGCTATCACCACTTAATGAAAATGTGGGCACTAAAAGAAATGAGATAAATGTACACATAACACAATTCATTAAGAAATAAAGTGTTTGTCCATAATGTTTAAACTACTATTTCATTTTGCATATTTTTTATGGCATTGGAAATTTTGTTTCACCATGTTCAAAATGGTGTAAGTCTCAAGTGGGAAAACTTCAATATCTCAAAGCTTGTCATTTTTTTTGTGTCATAGTTTTGTGGATATTAACTCAAACACAAAGGGCATGCATTGATCATGACACATTTACGAGAAATAATTTTTTTCCATAAACTAATTTTGGACTATATTACCTAAAAGGATTTCTTAATTATTTAGGGCACTGTGGATGGATTTCATTTATGGTTACAACAACGTTTGGAGGGAAACATGGATGGGTCAATGTGTATGATTTATGTATATAACCAGTTATTTATTATGTAAAGGATTGGTTCATTTTGCCATTTAAAATTTAGATAGAGGACCAAAACTTATTTTCCCACATGTATTTTATCTATTATGTAGTATTATTTCATTTCTCATTGTGCCATGTTATTATGTTCGCTCAATGTTTCACTAGATGGATTATTGTGAACCCAAATGTGGGTTTGATGCATATTTAATTTAATTTAAATTTGTGGATACTTGTGTTCATTCCTTGTGTATGAAATATGGTTATTATACTATTTTTTATCTCTTTGTTAACTTCCCCTTAGAATATCCATCATCTTCTAGTTTTTTTAATGTGTATATTGGTTAAATTTAATATTGATTTAATGGAATTTCCTCAATCAACCATTTTACATTTGTCTTAATTACAAAACATGATTTTTCTTTCCTATTTTTCCTAGTATTTTTATATTTTTATGTTTAGCTTATGGTTAGAATAAATATAATTTCAATATATGTGTGTGTGTGCACTTAAATATGCTCACTTCTCTTTATCGTTAATTTCATCAAATAATCATCCATTTTGTTTAATTTATTTACTAACTATCCCCTTCCTAGCCAATAGTCTAAACACCCTTCATTTTTCATATATCATCCCAACATTGTATATATACCAATTTTTTTTTTATTAGATAGGGTAAACAAACAGATTAGGGGACCCATGCCTGATACACAGCTAAACCTAAAGATAGACAATTGCAACTAGCAAGACAAAAAACTAAAATAGAGTCCAAAGACTCAAGAAAATAGCAATGAAAAATTATCATGATTAGGTCAATGCCAAAAACCTAAAATAAAGATAGTTAAAAACTAGCAACTAGGAAATTACTAGTCTGAGTGATGTGACTCCAAGTAAAACACTAGCTTACTAGTTCTAGTAGTTCTATTTGCTTCTCCGCATCTCTGATATGATTACTAATTCGCTAAAGATATTTTATGGTTTTATTCTTCCTTTTAATCCCCACACTTCTAGTTTTCACCTTATCCTAGCATGTATTCCTCCTTTCCTCTTATTTTCCTCTACTCTAGTTATGACTACTCATTTTAATATGTGGGGACTGACCCGCATTCTCTTCTCTATCTTTTTGGTTATCTCTCTTCCAACCTAATCCCACAATATATTCATCCCCCATTATCCACCTTAATAAAATCTTATTAACCTAATAATAATATTTATTCCCACTTGCCAATTTTTAATTTCTAACATTCTAACCACCCCTTATCCACCTACCCATAACCTTTCCTTCAAACCTAGTTCCTAACCCACTTTAAATCTTCATTAAACCACATTAAATCCCCTAACCCTCTCAAGAATTTTCCTTAACCCTCCTTGAGCCCCTCACTTACCTTTTTAGGTAATTATAATGAATTTTTAAATCAAAGACTTGTTTAATGACATGTCCTCCATGGAATTTTTAATTCCTTGGAAAATTGAGAGACCTTGATCTTCAAAGACCCAACTTTGTATCTGGGGCATCCATTTACCCTCCCTCACTCCTATATAAACCATGCAAATATATTTGCCATGGTAATTAAAATTTCAACAAGTTTTCAAATCCTTCATGATTTCTTAGCCATTGCCATTAAACTCATAATCCTTTACTTATCATATCGCATCCATAATAATTGATCTTATGTACTCATTGAGTCCATTTTACATCCAAATCTTGAATAATCCAACATTAATTTAGAATGTATCTTTAATCAACATATGTGATCTTGAAAGGAAGACTCAAGGAAGTAAAATGATGGTAAGATTGCTCTAAATTAATTCTGATTGATTCCTCATTCTCTCTTTTTGATGTTTTGTGAGATTTGAGTAAGTTTTGATAAAATTGTGCATACTTAGTGAATTTTATTAAATTTTGCATCATAAATTGGTGACCATAGTGGGATACCTCCTTTAAAATAACTATTGTGTTTATGAAGTGTGTAAAAATCAACTTGCAAGACTAGTTAGAGAGAATTTGGACTATAATTTTCAAATTTCCATATTTCTATGTGAATTGTGATATTGACCTACAAATTGCAATTTTGTAATCATGGTTTTGCACCAAATATCTATGGTTTTGAATTGACCACAAAAATTAACAACTAACCATTATAAAATCTAACTATTTTATTATAGTATTGAAAAATCACTACTTGTTAATTATGACTTTGATTATTATCTATGGTTATGACTAACTCAGTCGTGATTTTGCCTATAACTTATCAATTGTGTTTAGTGTATATCATCATACCTTATTGATTATATTTATTGTTTTTTTTATATTTTTATAAAAATTTTGGTTTCAAGAACAAGCCAAAACTCTATAAAAAATAAAAATTATCAATTTTTGCTTCTTCTTCAATACCACTTTTAGATAGTTGCAATTATGACTGGTAGTTGTAGTTTTAAAGTTTCTAGATACAGTTTTGTTTCATAATATATTTACATAGTTATTGATCTAAATACTTATTTTTATGACAATTATAGTCTATAAATATTGTCTTCTCTAGTGTTAACTTTTAATTTTCAAGATAAGATTGAAAATCTCACACGAAACAAAACAGTGACTCACCTAGTTGTGAATTTGAAATTTTGATGATAGAATTCTTAGTTTGATCCTAGAAGCTTCTAATAAATATTTTATTAGTTAATTATTATAATCTAAAACCTTTATAAAATATTGTGTTACTATAAGACTTTAAATATTACTTATTTTCCACAAATTGCAAAATCATCTATAGATAATTACAACTTTGATTTCTGATAGCGATTTTGATGGGGGTAGTAACTATTTTAATTTGTCTATAATTTTTACTTAGATAAATTGTAACATCTTATACATTATATTTACAATAAAACTAAATTATCTATTTAATCTATTTTAAACCTTTAATATTATCATACTTTTAACTAAATTTGACCCTGTAGGTCAAATTGGGACCCCTATAGTTAAAAAAAATTGATATTTAAGTGTTTTTATGGGTATATTATTATGTAATAGGATGTATTATAATTATTTTATGTCATTTAATGTCATATTATCCTTGGTCTTATTTATTTTTATCCTTATGTCTTTTTTGAGCCATTTAAAGGTCATAAAAAAAGCATTTAATGACTTGTACAACATCCTTAGGTAAATTGAAGGTGTAAAAAGGTTATTTTATGTTAAATGTGTCATATTATTCATTAATAAACTATTTATAACTTAAAATTGGTAGGTTATTCAGAAGAAAGAGCAGTTTTCTTAAAAAAAGGGGAGTTTTCTTGAGGTATATAGACTTGTACAATTTATTATAGATGATGACACTTTATGAGTGTCCTTTGATATTAAAAATAGTTTTTACAATGATAAATTTTATCATAATCTTCAATAAACTCATAAAATTTCTTCTCTCTTCTTCCACTAGGATTGGTAAGCAAGAATGGCCCTCAGGTTTTTAGATGGTACAACCAGCAGGAGAGGTTTCGAGAAAAATGATCTTAGGGGTGTCTTATAAAATAAATAATATTAAATTTTATGTTTTTTTAATAATAAATGTGGATTTTTCTTTATGAACCATTCTTAACAAGTTGGCCTATCTAATTTTCTTGCCAATCTATGCACCCTACAAGTTTTGCTCTTGTTTGAGTTGGTTTAGTAACTCGGTGAGTTGGATTACTTACATAGGTATTTTAATCCCATATAAAAAAATTAATATCCTTTTTTTCAATTTTGGAGTTGATTTTATGATACAAATAACTCAATTTTTAATGAGGAGTGAAAGAGTAGAGTTGCAGTCATTATTTTCAATTGTTTGAGATTTCTTCTGTGTTATGGTTCGAAAATGATGTGAAGTGATGTATTATTGCTAATATATGCCTATTAATCATATTAAATTTCAAATTAAACTTTAATAACCACATTAATATCCAAGAGAGAAATTTAAGTTAACAAATGACCACCTACAATAGTTGTATGGCCTGCTACCTCTTAGAGGAATGTGAAAATGTGTTTTTGAGCATTATTTGATGTTTAGAAGGTAAAATCATGATTTTTCATGTTTTTTAGGAGTTTTTAAAATAGTTTATGTATGTATAACCTTTAGAAGACCTTCCAAGCAACTTGTGGCATTTTGGGACAAATTTCCCAAAAATGGCAAAAATAGGTCTAGGCCCTTTTCTGGGTATCCTTATACAGAGTTGTATTTATTTGTAAAACCTAAAAGTACACTTACATTCAAGATCCCACATAGGTATATAAATTTAAAAAATAAGAGAGGTGTTTTATTAGATTATGATGGTTTTCAAGAGCCCTCAATTTTTTCTTTTGGACACTAAAATCACTCAGTGCTATCTATAACCATGTGAGCTAAGTTGGTCTCTCAAATCAATGCAATGCATTTCAGTGCATGATAGTAGATCTAGATAGTCTAATTGTATTATTAAACACATACTTGACATGGAAAACATAAAGGGGGTACATGGAATATGGTTTACATTCATTTAGGGAAAATGAGATAATCTATACAAATGGCCTAGGCATAGTCACCTACAACCAGCATATGGTTCAAGTTTGATAAGGTGTTTATTTCATGAAAGGTGTGGGTGTTAGGGTATGTTTTATGTTTTTAAAATTGATTGGATTCTTCCGAAAAATTTTCAAAGTGTATTAATAAACAAACATGATGGTATTCAAGGTAAACTAGCCTTCAAGTTCCTAATGAAGACCTACAACCATACTAGTTTTCTCAAAGCCTAGATGGTCAAGGTAAATAAAATGAAGGTATTCCTAGATCATGATGTGGAAATTTTTAGGCATGATAAAACTTAAATAATTTTATTGATGACATAAAACATGAAAAAAATTCCTAAATCATATAGTTCCACCTACAGGTTTCTCTTGCCTAAAAAGTTGACCTATGGCTGATTACAAAGTCTCATAGTCCAAGTGTGATCTTAAGTATGAAGACCTAAAAACATTGGGACACATATCATATATAATTTATTCCTAATAACTTATAGGTTACCCATGGTTTTAATTACACAAGCTTCAAGGATAAAAGTCACCTATAGGATCCTTTTTGTCCAAACATAGTTGACTATGTTTGACTATGACAAACAGTGAGCAAGTTTGAGGTTATAAGTGTTGGTAGTGCACAAAAATGAGACAAATGGGCCCAAAAAAAGTATAAAATTATCCTAATTTAATCTATTGAGGTTTATTCATTATTTTCCTGTATGCCAAATATCTGGTTATTTGGCCATTGTCAATGTATAGTTGCTTTGGGAAACTCAGGGGGGGTAGCCATGTGTTGGGACCCGAGGAAAATCTTAACAATCCACTAGGTCTCTTGCCTATTGGATCTTTCAATGGTTGCCTCTTCCATTGAAATTGGTGAGATAATTTTGGTTACCATAGTTTATGCACCTGTTGATATTAATGGACAAATTCAGCTTTGGGAGCATATCCGCTATGTTCAAAATTGTCATCCGTTCCTTCCGTGGATTGTAGCTAGGGACCTTAATGCGGTGCTGAATTTAGAGGAGAAAATAGGTGGGTTGACTCAGTTAGGCCCCTCTTCTGATTGTCTTCACCATAATGTGGAGTTGCTGCACCTTTCGGATGTTAAACCTTCAAATGGGCTATTCATGTGGAGTAACAGAAGGATAGGTAATGCTGTCATTTCTGAACGTCTGGATAGATTTTTTGTTTCTTGTTTCTGGCAGTCTAGTGCTATCTCTCTTAATTCTAAAATTTTGGATTGGCGAGGGTCTGATCATTGGCTTATCAAGCTGTCCACCAGTTATATTGATGGGCCCAAAAAGGCTCCCTTTAAATTTTAGCTAATGTGGCTTCAGGACCCATCTCTTCATGACTTCATTGGACAGTGGTGGAGACAGGGGGTCTTGCTTATGGAACTGCTATGTATTCTTTCCTTAAAAAGCTGTAGTATGTTAAAAGAAAGTTGCAAATCTAGAATAGAAACTATTTTGGCAAACTTTATTGTATGAAGAAGAAGGCTCAAGATTGGCTTGATGGGATAACTAGGCAAATAAGAGACTGTGGCTTCTCAAAAGAGCTTTGTGTGGAGGAATCTAGAGCTGAAAAGACTTTAGTAGAGTGGGAACTTTGAGAAGAAATCTATTGAAAGCATAAGGCTCATATTGATTGGCTCCAGGAAGGAGCTAAAAACATAGCATTTTTCCATAATTCTATTCAGGTGAGGCATAATAGGAACTTTATTTCTTCTCTTGTTACTTAGGAGGGGAGGCACCTTACCTCTACCTAAGATATTAATAGGGAAGTTGTCCAGTTCTTTTCAGCCCTCTTTGTTGGTGATCCTCCACTAGAAGAGATGGTTGAAAATACCATTTTATCTTGCATATCTCCTCTGGTGACTATGAAAATGAATGAGTTCCTCATGAGGCCAATTAGTATGTCAGAAGTTGAGGAGGTGGTGTTCAGCATGAAGAGAGGCAAAGCTCCTGGTCCAGACGGATTCCTAGTTGAATTCTTTCAGGACTTCTGGGATATCATTAAATAGGATCTGATGAATGTGATTCAAGAATCATACTCTAACAAAGAAATGCTTTAAGCTTTGAATGCCACTTTCTTGGTTCTTATTCTGAAGAAAGAATAGGCTCATAGACTTGATTTGTTTAAGCCCATTGCGCTTTGTAATGTGGTCTATAAAATCATCACAATGTTGATTGCTCAGAGACTTAAAGGGTACCTCCCCAGATTTATTTTAGAGGAACAAGGGGGTTTTGTGGCAGGCAAATAGATTTTGGATGGAGTGGTTATTGCTTTGGAAGCTATTCACTCTATGAGTACATCTTAGGAGTGTGCCATGTTTATTAAGCTTGATCTTGCCAAAGCTTATGACAAAGTTAGCTGGAGATTTCTGCACAAAGTCCTTTTGGCATTTGACTTCAATCAGGAGGGTGTTAAGATGTATTACTATGCCCTCCTTTTCGGTCCTTATCAATGGGGCACCATCTGAGCTCTTTGGTGCTTCTAGAGGCCTTCGCCAAGGGGATCCACTATCTCCATACCTATTTATTATTCTGGCTGACGGCCTTGGCCGGCTTTTCAAACTTTGTGTTTCTCAAAACATTTTGCATGGGTGGAGATGGGGAAATGGGGTAACTACCCTAACTCACCTCTAATTTGTTGATGACACTATCCTTGCTAGAAGAGCTCGAATACAGGAAGCAGAATCTTTCCAGCTCACCCTTGACAACTATTTGGTGGCATCAAGATAGAAAATTAATGATCACAAGTCCTCTATTTTATTTATCAACACTCCTGCACCTATTCAGAGAAGGATTACAGCAATATTAAGGTTTCAGATTCAAACCCTTTCGGTGATTTATCTTGGAATTCCCATTGTGGTGGGAAAGCAGCCTAGGCTATTCTGGCAAAATATTTTGGACAAACTAAGGCAAAAAGTTAGTCACTGGACCCATAGGTGGCTTTCTACAATAGGAAGAGTGATTCTTCTTCAATTAGTTATTCAAGCGCTACCCATATATTGATGTATGGTTCAGGTAGCCCCAAGGTACTTCCTGAAGGAATTTGACGCCCTTTCTAGACAATTTCTCTAGAGTGGTAATTTGCAGAATACAAAATGGAGCCTTATCAATTGGGCTACAGTATGTCGACCTAAGCAAGAAGGAGGACTTAGATTGTGTTCTGCTATTTTGGCCAGCCAAGCCCTTGCTGCCAAGCTCTATTGGAGATGGTGTTCCAATCAATCTTCTCTTTGGGCCCGAATTCTATCAGGTAAGTACTTTCTTGGCATTGATTCTCAGGATATTTCCAGGCTCCCTCTTGCGGGTAGAGGATCGATGGTTTGGAAGACTCTCAAGCTTGGCGCTCAGTTGGTGAAAAGTAGCTTATTTTGGGTTTGCAATAGTGGGATTGAGGACTTCTTTTGGAGAGACTCATGGGATGGAGTGCCACCCCTTTTATCTTCACATCCACATTTGTAGCTTCTTAGTGATACTTTTCATTCTGCTAGATGGCATACTGTGGCACATTACAAAGAAGCTTTTAACATGGTCACGTCTATTGGTTATAGGTGGAAAAATTCCTCTGATTGGCTACTAGGGGGTTTAGAAGAGGATAGGAAGGAATTAACTCAGATCCTCAACTCTAGAGGATGTAGCTCCCTGCAAGGACGGGATGTTCTTGCTTGGGGAGGTGATGCCACTGGGCAATATATTGTTTCTTCAGGATATAAGGCCTTGACTAAATAATTTTTTGATGGAGGTCAGTTCTTATGGGGGAAGAAAATCTAGAACAAGGCTGCTTGGCCCAAGTGTAATTTCTTTTTATGGCTGATTACTTACAATAGGTGTTTGACCTGGGACAATTTGTGCAAGAGGGGATTTCAGGGACCTTCAATTTGTGTCTTGTGTCACAGCGATGAGGAGACTGTCTCTCATCTTTTTTTTCCAATGTGAGTATGCTAAGTAGATTTTGCATCTATGGTGGAATGCCTAGGGTTCTCCTTGTTGGCATGCTTTTTCATTGGCTGAGTTCTGGGGTCGACTTGGTCAAGCTCCTTCAAAGGTCTCTTTCCTTCAAAACGCCTGGCTAGTTGGCCCTTCTTTTATATTCTGGAATCTTTGGATTGAAAGGAATAGAAGGATCTTCAAGGGTGCCTAGATGGAATTGAGAGTTCTGTGGATGAAAATTACTAGCTCGCTGTAATAGACCTTGTAAGCAAAGTGTGTGGGGGGTAGCGATATGGATCCTGAAGCTGTCAACTTTTGCTCACGTCTGGGCTTGGACCCAACTAGGACTCACATTGTTGAGGTGAGCAGTCATATGGTAAAAGGAAAAAGGTAGAATGAGTAGCATGTGAATAGCATTGGCCACCTAACTCCTCCTAATGAGGGGGTTATTAAAATAAATCTTGACAGCTCCTCACGTGGGAACCCAAGGGAGGCCGGTATAGGCGGAATCGGTTGAGACAAGGCTGGGAAAATTCAGTTTCTCTTTTCAATTTACAAAGGCCATTAGACTAGAAACCTCATGGAAGCCATGGCTATTCTGGAGGTGGTTAAATATTGCTATCAAAGTGGGTGGGATAACATTATTTGTGAATCAGATTTGTAAGTAGTTATTAAGTTGTTGAATAGTTGTGAGCCTGGTAAGGTGGATTGGCAATTACAGGTAGTTATTTAATAGATTTTGCATTTAAGTACTTCCTTGTTTTTGATTTCCTTCAAACACATTCCCCATGAGTGGAATAGTGTGGCATCTTGTCTTGCTAAGTGGGCCTCAGAGAATGGGCCTTCATGGAATATTACTAAGCTACGGATGCTTCCTATGAGTCTATACCAGAAACTGGTTCAACTTGTGGACCAGGATAATGAGTTGTAACTGTTGTTTTGTTTGAGTATTTAATAAATTTTTACCCCTCTTTTAGTTAAAAATATACTAAGGTTTATAAACATTTTACTCAAGCTCAAACATGTAGGATCACCTACAGGTATGGTACCTAGGAATAAAACATAGTCAAAAAATTGCACCCAGTTTGACTAAGCATGGAGTATGAAGAATATGTGAGAGCTTGTAGTGGTGAATGAAGTTTTTAACACCTTAATAATGACCAAATATCATAATTCCACTATAATTTTGTACATATAATAGGGAATGGGGCTCTAAACAAGTAATACATAGTTCATACCAAAAATCCTACACATAGTCTGCCCTTTCACAGTCTATCTTCGCATTTGAGAGAGTTGAAAGGTAAAATTATATGATAAATGGATAAATTTTTGTGTATAAGGTATTAAAAAAATTTATAATCTCCTAAATAATTCATCATATCTAAAAAATTTGGGAAGTGCCCTCTATTTTGTTTAAATTAGACGGTACTTCCTTTGTGCACAAATCTTGCAGTTTTGAGAAAGGGAGATAAAAGGGTAGACAAAGAGATAGATGAACCTTCCAATAAGGTATGGAAAGTTTAATCACACCTAATAAAACATGATTAATATTTATGATAATTATTAATCCCAATAGGATGGTTTAAACCCTTAGGGTTGTAGTCAGGTCTATTAGGCATGGTTAGGCCTAAAATCCAAATGGTAGGTCAATTTAATTTCTAACTATAAGAGAGAATTAAAATGGACTGTAGAATGTTTGTAGGGTCATTTAATATTTTTTCAAGTTTCCACCTTGTAAAAAAATCATAATGAATTCATTTTTTGGCTTAGATATAACTCAAACCTATGCAAAGTGGAGAAACAAGCCCAATAAGAGAAGTTGGGTTGCTCATATCTTCATGGACACCTAGAACGGATAATAAAAGAAATATGAAAAATTAGTTAGGGTCCTAAATAAAAAATTTGTTCCATTTAGTTTATATTTTAACATCAAACCTTTATGAACCATGGATAAGAGGGTAAAATAGGCCTAAACTCACCAAAACCCTTGCTAGTGATCAATTTAAGAAGATAGTGTAGTTCATACATCTAAATGGCATATTTTGACGAAAAAAGTGTTTAGATTTTCTAGGGTACTCTCTCAAGATCTTACCTATCCTTTTCTATTGTATGTAATTGTATGGATGGAGTACAAAGTAGGGATTTCTTGATAATTTTTATATTATTGCAGGTTCTAGGAAGAGTTTGAATGTGTCAATCACATGAGAGGAAGGATTGAGGATTAAGGAAATATTGAGACTTAAGATAAATCCCCATATCTATTTAATACTTCAGAACAAATCCTAGGTGCCTCAACAAAAGCTCTCATCTTAGTTAGTCATAACTAGCATAGTGAGCATGATAGTGAGTCTAAGATGTTTTTAAGGTGTTCATAATGCCTATAAGGCCATGGATGGCCTTGAAACATGTAATTCAAACCATTTTATATATTTTCATGGAAAAATTATGCCAATTTTGAAGCTAAGTGTGAGGGATGACTAGAAAATTAGTTTCTTTGACTACAAGTAGAGATGGCTCACTTTTAGATGGATCCAAATGATTAGGAATGTAACAAATGCATGGAAAATCATGTATGCAACCCTTAACTCTCATTCAAATCATTATAATTATTCCTAGTTAGTTTTTGCATGTTATAAAAGAGGTTAATGATGAAGGTAGTTTCCTGGACTAGCAGAAGAGACTTCATGCCACATTACAAGAGTTTCATGACTTGGGGTGCCACTTGTCTCTTCTGACTTTGTATGATTAGATTCATATTATCTTCTCATGCACATGTAACTCATTTTCTCATCTTGACACTTGTAATTGTGACATTTGGATTTATTTCAACTCTTCTCTCTCAAGTTCTATAACAACCAGCCATTTTGGCTATTGTAAAGATGTTCCACTTAAGTATGGAGAAGACCTACTCATTTGCATACCATAAATCAATGAAGACTACTAATTTTACCTCTTCTATGACTATTCATAGTGTGTTCACTTGAATGATTGATCTTTCTTATTGATGATTGTTGTTTTATTATCATTATTGTCTCATTCTCTAACCTATTTGCAACTTGAAAGCTTCTTCTTATAGGTCATGTGAAGTGTTCTATGAAGTTTCAAGGTTGAGTTAGTCTACTCAATAATGTCATTCTAGGCCTCTTGTCTAGTCTTCCTAGCCTAAGAATTAATCACACACTTATAATGAAATACTGATGTGAGAAGGTCTAGATTAGAGAAGTGTATGGCTAGTTAGTCTCTTGGTCTCATGTGTGAAATACAAATGGTTGGTAGTTATCAATTAATTTGGTGTATCACCACCTTTAGGATTGTTTACTTTTAATTTTCTCTTCCTTTTCCTTGCAAACATATGTGTAGTAGTGATCTAAAAATTGTACATCAAGGGAGCTAGCCCTATCCAGAGATTCACCTCATTATTAGGCTACCTATAACCTAGAGGTGTTTCAATTGTGCAACTTGGATGAGGAGAGCTGAGACATCTCCTCAAGGAGTGAAAATACAAGTGACAACACATACCCTAGAATATTCTTTTTTGTTTTCTAAATTAAAATATTATTAGTACATAAATTGTGATTTTGAATCTTAGCTATGATTTTACAAAAGCTATTATTGATTTTCAATAGGTTAACCATGTAATAACTATAACATTCTACTAACTATTTTCAATATCATTTAGTTTCTATTTACGATTTTAACCTAATATATGTGATTTTGACATGATATTTATGATTTTGTGTCTCTATATGCAATTTTTATCATTGAATAAGTTTTTGATAAGGGGAATGTGTAGAGGTGATTTTGAAGGGATCATAGCTGATTTTGACTTAAGATAAATTGTTTATAAAAATTACTTATAGTTTTTAGTATAGGATGAACTGTTGAAGACCACATTTTAAAGCCATAATTTAATTGTAGGATGTTGGTTTAAGACTTAAATTTTTCTATGTTTAAATTATTTTTCCTTGTTTACCTATTAAACTAAATTAAAAGGTTAAATTTTTTTTTGTCTATGTGTTTCACAAGGGCTATAATGGTGTATACTCTCCTCCTTGTATACTTGCAGTGATTCTTAGAGGATGAAAAACCATTAATAAATCATTCTCATTTTCTTTTTTAGGGTGAAATGTGATGTGTAATTCATTCCCATGCACTTTTGAAAGTCTTAAGGTCTAGCGATGTGGATTTCATCACCGCACATTCAACCACATTCCATGTTCTGGTAGAGTATAAAAATTAGAGAAATTTGTCATTAGGCCATGTGGTTGACCCTATACATGTATTCTCTAAAGAAAATTATTTAATTCTTTGATCCAAGAATTATATAACACCTTTCATGGATTTGGGGTCTATGTACCTAGTGTATATAAGAGATGCCCTTAGAAGAGCTCATACAACTTAAAATCATTGACTATAATAGAGAATTTATTGTTAAAGTTAGTATTAGCTCCCAAATGACTATTAAATGCAAATGGGGTTGAGAGTGTTTAAGATATTTTGTAACAGGTCACCAACCTACAACCTCAAATATAAATCCACTAGATGATGCAGTGATTGAGTTGTTGAGTTATGGAGCTAAAAGCTTCACTGAATGTGCAAATGTGGAGGTTGTTGGGTTACATAGTAACTGACATCGGTCAGAGCCAACCAACATCGGTTAGGGGTCGATCGACATCAGTTATCTTTAGCTATAAAGTAACTAGCATCGGTTAGGGGTCGACCGGCATCAGTCAGAAACAACTGACATCGGTCATCTTTGTGTTTCCAGAACTGTTCTAATTTTAGATGAACAGTTAGTTTGCATGTAAAGACTAATTTTAGTCTTGAGTCTATTTTTCTAATTATTATTTGTTTTGGGTTCTATTTAAGAGACCCATGGGGATGTATTGTAAAAAGAGCAAGATCAATTAGATATGTAAAGGTGCAAGATCAAGAAGATCTGCTTGGTAAGCAAGATCAAGAAGATCTGCTTGGAAAGCAAGATCAATTAGATATGCAAGGTGTAAGATCAAGAAGATCTGTGGAGAAGTAGGCAAAACAACCATTGAGTTTTTTGTCACTTGGAAGTAGGCAACAACAACCATTGGGTTGATTGTCACTGGAGGGAATAACAACTCGATTATTGAGTTGGGTTATAATTAAGAGAGAGAGAACTCTTGAGAGAGAATTACTATACATCCAAGAGGTGTGAGAAGAAGAGAGATTTATTCATTGTATTTCTTTCTAGAAGATTTTAATATAGATTGTATTATTTCTTGTATCTCCTATTCTTTATTATTTCTGATTTCTAGTTACTTATTACTTTTGATTTAATTCTATGTTTAGTTGCTTATACAAAAGCAATCAATTGTATTCTAAGATCCTAACAAGTGGTATCAGAGCTTTGTGTATACACTAACAAGTGGTATCAGAGCTCTAGATCCTGACAGCTAGTATCAGAGTTGTGTGAATCCTAACAATTGGTATTAGAGCATGTTAGTGTTTGTTGATTACAGGTTCACTCTCAGGGGTTTCTGATTGAGTGGGAGTAAAGCAATGGTAGAAAAAAGTAAACTAAGAATGGAAAAATTCAATGGCAAGAATTATCAATTATAGAGGATGTAGATAGAAGATTATCTGTATCAAAAAGATCTATACTTACCATTGGGTGGGGTTTCAAGAAAGCCCACAGATATGCAAGATGAAGAATACAATGTTCTTGATAGAAAGGCTCTTCGATCTATAGGGTTGAGCCTGGCATCGTCTTTGATTTCTAACTTATCACAGGCAAACACAATGGTAGAGTTAATGGATACTTTGGTAAATTTATATGAAAAACTCTCAGCTTCGAATAAGGTATTTCTTATGAAGCAATTATTTAATTTACAAATGTAGGAAGGTGGATCAGTATCTAGTCATCTTAATGATTTCCATGGATTAGTAAATCATTTAATTTCAGTCAAAATAGTTTTTGATGATAAAATTAAGGCTCTCTTAATCTTTTGCTCTTTACCTAAAAGTTGGGATAGATTGGTAATGGCAGTTAGTAATACTACATCTGATTCAAATATCTTGAAAGTTGATGATGTTGTTAGTGTAATCTTGAATGAATAAATTTGTAGGAAAAGCACAGGGGAAACATCAGGTAATGCTTTAAGTGTTGAAAGCAGGGGATGGCAAAGAGAGAAGGGCAAGCAAGAAAAATCAAGTTCAAAGATGGGAAGTAGATCCAAATCCAAAAATGGAAGGATAACCTGCTGGAATTGTGGAAAGAAAAGACATGCAAAGAAAGATTGTTGGTTGAAAGAAAATCAGCATGAAGGTAATGAAGAAGCAAAAGATGCAGGTATTGTTGCACAAGATGCTCTCACATTTTCTTTGGATAGTTAAGTAGAATCATGGGTTTTAGATTTTGGTGCTTCTTTCCATCCAACCCCAAATAGAGAATTTTTCAATGATTATGTCCATGGAGACTTTGGAAATGTTTATTTAGGAGATGATGAGCCTTGTCAAATTGTTGGCAAAAGAAAAGTGCAGCTGAAATTGTAGAATGGCAACACATGTGTGTTGAAGGATGTCATGCATGTACCCATCCTGAAGAGGAATCTGATTTTTGTAGGAAAGTTGGGTGATGAGGGTTGCACAGTAACTCTCATAGTAGAATCTTGGAAAGTTTCCAAGGGTGCACTTGTATTAGCTAGAGGTAAGAAAGTAGATACACTTTATCTATCTACTTGTATTACTGATTATTCTCCTTATATTTTATCTACTTCAGATGTAGATGCAAAGATGTGGCACTGTAGGCTTGGTCATATGAGTGAAAAGGGAATGGATATTCTTAAGTCAAAAGGTAAGCTTTCAGATTTGAAAAGCATAGATCTAGAATTCTGTGAGCATTGTATTTTTGGAAAATAAAATAAAGCAAGATTTCTCACAATTGGGTCAACAAAGAAGAAGCACAAGTTGGAGCTTGTTCACACAGATGTGTGGGGACCAGCTCAAATAGCTTTTATTAGAGGATTACAGTGTTATGTTTCTTTCATTGATGATGCTACAAGAAAGGTATGGGATTATTGCATAAAGAGGAAATTTGAAGTTTTTGACACATTTAAGAAATGGAAAGCCCTTGTTTTCAATGAGCAGGTGATGTACAGTGATCAGCTCAAGAGGCTAAAAATTTTTGAGTAGGGCAATCTTGATTTGGATGAGGTTATGATCCAAAATGAGCTCGTGGGTAATAATCATCACTCATAGGAAAACACAGACACCAACATCAATCAGGAAGAGATCAACATCGATCAGGCAAAAATGGACATCGATTAGGTGGAGACTAATGTCAGTGATGTTAGGTAGATGGAAACTGACATCAGTCAAATGGTAACTGATGTCGATCAGGTCAGTCAGGTGGAACTGATATCGGTGGGTTGTAGACTAAGAGATGACTGGGATCGGTCACTGTCAAGAAATTTAGGCAGATAGCAAGCTGTCAATGAGTCTCAAACACCCATGAGGAGATCTAAAAGGGTAAGCAAAGCTCCAATTCATTATTCCCCTTCTTTATACTACTTTTTGCTCACTGATGGTGGAGAACCAGAAAGTTTTGATGAGGCAATGCAGGTAAAATCTAGGAAACAGTGAGAGCATGGAATGAATGAGGAAATTGATTCCTTGGAAGAGAACCAAATGTGGGATTTGGTTGAGTTGCCAGTCGGAAAGAAAGCACTAAAAAAAATGAGTTTACACGTTAAAGAAAAGAGAGAATAGACATGTGAGACATAAGGTCAGGCTAGTATGTATTAGACCAAATATTGCCTAAGCAGTGGGAGTTGTCAACAAGTTTATGGCCAATCCAGGGAAGGAACACTAGAAAGTAGTTCAATGGATTCTCAAATATTTGAGAGGGACCAACAATAGGCATTTATGCTATGGAGGGTCAAACACTTCTCTACATGGGTATGTAGATTTAGATATGGCAGGTGACTTGAATGGAAGGAGAAGCACCACAAGATATGTGTTCACTATTGGTGGAATGGTGGTTAGCTAGATTTCAAAGTTGATGAAGGTTGTTTCCCTGTCTAATATAGAGGTAGAATACATTAAAGTCATAGAGGCTAGTAAGGAAATGATATGGATGACTCAGTTTATGGAAGAGTTGGGAAAGGAGCAAGAGAGTTGCATATTGTATAGTGATATTCAAAGTGAAATTCATTTGGCAAACAATTCAGCGTTTCATTCAAGAACCAAACATATACAACTTAGGTACCACTTCATTAGATAGGTATTGGAGGATGGTCAGTTGAAGCTAGAAAAGATCCATACAGATGAGAACCCTGTGGATATGTTAATAAAGCCAGTAACAAAGGAGAAGTTGAATCTTCATTCAAATTTTGTTGGTCTTCAAGATTGAACTTGAAACTAGAGAAACAAGCCAGAAAGAAATTAGAGGATGTTGTTGTACAGGTACAGATGCAGGTTTTTATATCCAAGTGGGAGATTGTTGAGTTGTGGAGCTAAAAGCTTCATTGAATGTGAAAATGTGGAGGTTTATGGGTTACACAGTAATCGACATTAGTCAGAGCCAACCGACATTGGTTAGGGGTCAACCGACATCAGTTATCTTCAGCTATACAGTAACTGGCATCGGTTAGGGGTCAGCCAGCATCGGTCAGAAAAAATTGACATCAGTCATCTGTGCATTTCTAAAACTATTGTAATTTTAGATGAATAGTTAGTTTGCATGTAAAGACTAATTTTAGTCTTGAGTCCATTTTTTTAATTATTGTTTATTTTGGGTTCTATTTAAGAGACCCATGGGACTGTATTGTAAAAGGAGCAAGATCAATTAGATCTGTAAAGGTGCAAGATCAAGAAGATTTGCTTGGTAAGCAAGATCAAGAAGATCTGCTTGGAAAGCAAGATCAATTAGATCTGCAAGGTGCAAGATCAAAAAGATCTATGGAGAAGTAGGCAAAACAACCATTAAGGTTGATTGTCTCTTGGAAGTAGGCAAAAACAACCATTGGGTTGATTGTCACTAGAGGGAATAACAACTCAGTTATTGAGTTAGGTTATAATTGAGAGAGAGAGAACTCTTGAGGGAGAATTACTATACATCCAAGAGGTGTGAGAAGAAGAGAGATTTCTTCATTGTATTTCTTTTTGGAAGAGTTTAATATAGATTGTATTGTTTCTTATATCTCCTATTCTTTGCTATTTCTAATTTCTAGTTACTTATTATTTCTAGTTTAATTCCGTGTTTAGTTGCTTATACAAAAGTAATCAATTGTATTATAAGATCCTAAAAAGTGGTATCAAAGCTTTGTCTATACACTAACAAGTGGTATCAAAGCTCTAGATCCTGACAGCTAGTATCAGAGTTATGTGAATCCTAACAATTAGTATCAGAGCATGTTAGTGTTTGTTGATTACAGGTTCACTCTCAGGGGTTTTTGATTGAGTGGGAGTAAAGCAATGGCAGAAAAAAGTAAACTAAGAATGGAGAAATTCAATGGCAAGAATTATCAATTATGGAGAATGCAAATAGAAGATTATCTGTATCAGAAAGATCTATACTTACCATTGGGTGGGGTTTCAAGAAAGCCCATAGATATGCAAGATGAAGAATGGAATGTTCTTGATAGAAAGGCTCTTGGATCTATAAGGTTGAGCCTGGCATCGTCTGTGATTTCCAACTTATCACAGGCAAACACAACGGTAGAGTTAATGGATACTTTGGCAAATTTATATGAAAAACCCTCAGCTTCGAATAAGGTATTTCTTATGAAGCAATTATTTAATTTACAAATGCAAGAAGGTGGATCGGTATCTAGTCATCTTAATGATTTCCATGGATTAGTAAATCAGTTAATTTTAGTCAAAATAGTTTTTGATGATGAAATTAAGGCTCTCTTAATCTTATGCTCTTTAACTAAAAGTTGGGATAGCTTCGTAATGGTAGTTAGTAATACTGCATCTGATTCAAATATCTTGAAAGTTGATGATGTTGTTAGTGTAATCTTGAATGAAAAAAATTGCAAGAAAGGCACAAGGGAAACATCAGGTAATGCTTTAAGTGTTGAAATCAGGGGATGGTAAAGAGAGAAGGACAAGCAAGGGAAATCAAGGTCAAAGATGGGAATTAGATCCAAATCCAAAAATGGAAGGATAACTTGTTGGAATTGTGGAAAGAAAGGACATGTAAAGAAAGATTGTTGGTTGAAAGAAAATTAGCATGAAGGTAATGAAGAAGCAAAAGATGTAGGTATTGTTGCACAAGATGCTCTAACATTTTCTTTGGATAGTCAAGTAGAATCATGGGTTTTAGATTTTGGTGCTTCTTTCCATGCAACCCCAAATAGAGAATTTTTCAATGATTATGTCCATGGAGACTTTGGAAAAGTTTATTTAGGAGATGGTGAGCCTTGTCAAATTGTTGGCAAAGGAAAAGTGCAACTGAAATTACAGAATGGCAACACATGGGTGTTGAAGGATGTCATGCATGTACCCATCCTGAAGAGGAATCTGATTTCTATAGGAAAGTTGGGTGATGAGGGTTGCACAGTAACTCTCACAGTGGAATCTTGGAAATTTTCTAAGGGTGCACTTGTATTAGCTAGAGGTAAGAAAGTAGGTACACTTTATCAATCTACTTGTATTACTGATTATTCTCCTTCTATTTTATCTACTTCAGATGTAGATGCAAAGATGTGGCACTGTAGGCTTGGTCACATGAGTGAGAAGGGAATGGATGTTCTTAAGTCAAAAGGTAAGCTTTCAGATTTGAAAAGCATAGATCTAGAATTCTGTGAGCATTGTATTTTTAAGAAATAGAAAAAGGTGAGATTTCTCACAATTGGGTCAACAAAGAAGAAGCACAAGTTGGAGCTTGTTCACATAGATGTGTGGGGACCAGCTCAAGTAGCTTCTATTGGAGGATCACAGTGTTATGTTTCTTTCATTGATGATGCTACAAGAAAGGTATGGGTTTATTGCATAACGAGGAAATCTGATGTTTTTGACACAATTAAGAAATGGAAAGCCTTGGTTTTCAATGAGCAGGTGATGTATAGTGATCAGCTCAAGAGTCTGAATAATTTTGAGCGGGGCAATCTTGATTTAGATGAGGTTATGATCCAAAATGAGCTCACGGGTAATAATAATCACTCATAGGAAAACACAGACACCAACGTTAGTCAGGAAGAGATCGACATCGATCAGGTAGGAACTGATGTTAATTAGGTGGAGACCAATGTCGATGATGTCAAGAAGGTGGAAACTAACATCATTCAGATAGAAACTAATGTCGGTCAGGTCAGTTAGGTGGAACCGACATCAGACGGGTGCAAACTGAGAGATGACTGAGATTGGTCACTGTCAAGAAATTTGGGTAGATAACAAGCTGTCAATGAGTCTCAAACACCCATGAAGAGGTCTGAAAGGGTAAGTAAACCTCCAATTCATTATTCTCCTTCTTTACACTACTTGTTGCTCACTGATGGTGGAGAACCAAAAATTTTTGATGAGGCAATGGAGGTAAAATCTAGTAAATAGTGGGAGCATGGAATGAATGAGGAAATTGATTCCTTGGAAGAGAACAAAATGTGGGATTTGGTTGAGTTGCCAGTCAGAAAGAAAGCAGTAAAAAAATGGGTTTACATGTTAAAGAAAGGAGAGAATAGACATGTGAGACATAAGGTCAAGCTGGTATGTACTAGACCAGATATTGCCCAAGTAGTGGGAGTTGTCAAGAAGTTTATGGCCAACCCAGGGAACGAACACTGGAAAGTAGTTCAGTGGATTCTCAGATATTTGAGAGGGACCAGTAGTAGGCATTTATGCTATGGAGGGTCAAACACTTCTCTACATGGGTATGTAGATTCAGATATGGTAGGTGACTTAGATGGCAGAAAAAGCACCACAGGATATGTGTTCACTGTTGGTGGAACGGTGGTTAGCTAGATTTCAAAGTTGCAGAAGGTTGTTACCCTATCTACTAAAGAGGCAGAATACATTACAGTCACAGAGGCTAGCAAGGAAATGATATGGATGACTCAGTTTATGGAAGAGTTGGGAAAGGAGCAAGAGAGTTGCATATTGTACAGTGATGGTTAAAGTGCAATTCATTTGGCAAACAATTCAGCCTTTCATTCAAGAACCAAACATATACAGCTTAGGTACCACTTCATTAGATAGGTATTGGAGGATGGTCAGTTGAAGCTAGAAAAGATCCATATGGATGAGAACCCTGTGGATATGTTAATAAAGCCAGTAACAAAGGAGAAGTTGAATCTTCATTCAACTTTTGTTGGTCTTTAAGATTGAACTTGAAGATGGAGAAACAAGCCAGAAACAAATTAGAGGATGTTTTTGTAAAGGTACAAATGCAACTGTTTATCTCCAAGTGGGAGATTATTGAGTTGTAGAGCTAAAAGCTTCATTGAATGTGCAAATGTGGAGGTTTCTAGGTTACACAGTAATCGACATCAGTCAGAGCCAATTGACATTGGTTAGGGGTCGACTGACATTGGTTATCTTCAGCAATACAGTAACTGGCATCGGTTAGGGGTCGGCCAACATCGATCAGAAATAACTGACATCGGTCATTTGTGCATTTATAGAATTGTTCTAATTTTAGACAAATAGTTAGTTTGCATGAAAAGACTAATTTAAGTCTTGAGTCCGCTTTTCTAATTATTGTTTGTTTTAGGTTCTATTTAAGAGAACCATGGGGCTGTATTGTAAAAGGAGCAAGATTAATTAGATCTACAAAGGTGCAAGATCAAGAAGATCTGCTTGGTAAGCAAGATCAAGAAGATCTATTTGGAAATCAAGATCAATTAGATCTACAAGGTGCAAGATCAAGACCTATGGAGAAGTAGGCAAAACAACTGTTGAGTTGATTGTCACTTGGAAGTAGGCAACAACAACCATTGGGTTGATTGTCACTGGAGGGAATAACAACTCGGTTATTGATTTAAGTTATAATTGAGAGAGAGAGAACTCTTGAGGGAGAATTACTATACATCCAAGAGGTGTGAGAAGAAGAGAAATTTCTTCATTGTATTTCCTTCTGGAAGAGTTTAATATAGATTGTATTATTTCTCGTATCTCCTATTCTTTGCTATTTTTGATTTTTAGTTACTTATTACTTCTGGTTTAATTCTATGTTTAGTTGCTTATACAAAAGTAATCAATTATATTCTATGATCCTAACAAGTGGTATCAGAGCTCTAGATCCTGATAGCTATTATCAGAGTTGTGTGAATCTTAACAATTGGTATTAGAGCAGGTTAGTGTTTGTTGATTACAGGTTCACTCTCAGGGGTTTCTGATTGAGTGGGAGTAAAGCAATGTTATAAAAAAGTAAACTAAGAATGGAGAAATTCAATGGCAAGAATTATCAATTATGGAGGATGCAGATAAAAGATCATTTGTATCAAAAATATCTATACTTACTGTTGGGTGGGGTTTCAAGAAAGCCCACAGATATGCAAGATGAAGAATGGAATGTTCTTGATAGAAAGGCTCTTGGATCTATAAGGTTGAGCCTGGCATCGTCTGTGATTTCCAACTTATCACAAGCAAAGACAATGGTAGAGTTAATAGATACTTTGACAAATTTATATGAAAAACCCTCAAGTTCGAATAAGGTAGTTCTTATGAAACAATTATTTAATTTGCAAATGCATGAATGGGGATCGGTATCTAGTCATCTTAATGATTTCCATGGATTAGTAAATCATCTAATTTCAGTCAAAATAGTTTTTGATGATAAAATTAAGGCTCTCTTAATCTTATGCTCTTTACCTAAAAGTTGGGATAGCTTGGTAATGGCAGTTAGTAATACTGCATCTGATTCAAATATCTTGAAAGTTGATGATGTTGTTAGTGTAATCTTGAATGAATAATTTTGCAAGAAAAGCATAGGGGAAACATCAAGTAATGCTTTAAGTGTTGAAAGCAGGGGATGGCAAAGAGAGAAGGTCAAGCAAGGGAAATCAAGGTCAAAGATGGGAAGTAGATCTAAATCCAAAAATGGAAGGATAACCTGCTGGAATTTTGGAAAGAAAGGACATGCAAAGATAGATTGTTGGTTGAAAGAAAATCAACATGAAGGTAATGAAGAAGCAAAAGATGGAGGTATTGTTGTACAGGATGCTCTCACATTTTCTTTGGATAGTCAAGTAGAATCATGGGTTTTAGATTCTGGTGCTTCTTTCCATGCAACCCCAATTAGAGAATTTTTCAATGATTATGTCCATGGAGACTTTAGAAAAGTTCATTTAGGAGATGGTGAGCCTTTTCGAATTGTTGGCAAAGGAAAAGTGCAGCTGAAATTGCATAATGGCAACACATGAGTGTTGAAGGATGTCATGCATGTACCCATCCTGAAGAGGAATCTAATTTTTGTAGGAAATTTGGGTGATGAGGGTTGCACAGTAACTCTCACTACAGAATCTTGGAAAGTTTCCAAGGGTGCACTTGTATTAGCTAGAGGTAAGAAAGTAGGTACACTTTATTTATCTACTTGTATTACTGATTATTCTCCTTCTATTTTATCTACTTCAGATGTAGATGCAAAGATGTGGCACTGTAGGCTTGGTCACATGAGTGAGAAGGGAATGGATGTTCTTAAGTCAAAAGGTAAGCTTTTAGATTTGAAAAGCATAGATCTATAATTCTGTGAGCATTATATTTTTTGGAAACACAAGAAAGTGAGATTTCTCATAATTGGGTCAACAAATAAGAAGCACAAGTTTGAGCTTGTTCACACAGACGTGTGGGGACCAGCTCAAGTAGCTTCTATTGGAGGATCACAGTGTTATGTTTCTTTCATTGATGATGCTACAAGAAAGGTATGGGTTTATTGCATAAAGAGGAAATCTGATGTTTTTGACACATTTAAGAAATGGAAAGCCTTGGTTTTCAATGAGCAGGTGATGTATAGTGATCAACTCAAGAGGCTGAATAATTTTGAGCAGGGCAATCTTGATTTGGATGAGGTTATGATCCAAAATGAGCTTGTAGGTAATAATAATCACTCATAAGAAAACACAGACACCAACATCAGTCAAGAAGAGATCGACATCGAATGAGCAGGAACTGACATCGATTAGGTGGAGACCAATGTCGATGATGTAGACTGAGAGATGACTGGGATCGGTCACTATCAAAAAATTTGGGTAGATAACAAGCTGTCAATGAGTCTCAAACACCCATGAGGAGGTTTGAAAGGGTAAGTAAACCTCCAATTCTTTATTCTCCTTCTTTATACTACTTGTTGCTCACTAATGGTGGAGAACCAACATGTTTTGATGAGGCAATGCAGGTAAAATCTAGGAAACAGTGGGAGCATGGAATGAATGAGGAAATTGATTCCTTGGAAGAGAACCAAACATGGGATTTGGTTGAGTTGCCAGTCAAAAAGAAAGCACTAAAAAAATGGGTTTACACATTAAAGAAAGGAGAGAATAGACATGTGAGACATAAGGTCAGGCTTGTATGTACTAGACCAGATATTGCCCAAGCAGTGAGAATTGTCAGCAAGTTTATGGCTAATCTAGGGAAGGGACACTGGAAATCAGTCCAGTGGATTCTCAGATATTTGAGAGGGACCAATAGTAAGCATTTATGCTATGGAGGGCCAAACACTTCTCTACATGGGTATGTAGATTCAGATATGGCAGGTGACTTGGATGGCAGGAGAAGCACCATAGGATATGTGTTCACTATTGGTGGAATGGTGGTTAACTAGATTTCAAAGTTGTATAAGGTTTTTGCCCTATCTACTATAGAGGCAGAATACATTGCAATCACAGAGGCTAGCAAGGAAATGATATGGATGACTCAGTTTATGGAAGTGTTGGGAAAGGAGCAAGAGAGTTGCATATTGTATAGTGATATTCAAAGTGAAATTAATTTGGCAAAGAATTCATCCTTTCATTCAAGAACCAAACATATATAGCTTAGGTGCGACTTCATTAGACAGGTATTGGAGGATGGTCAGTTGAAGCTTGAAAAGATCCATACGAATGAGAACCCTGCGGATATGTTAACAAAGCTAGTAACAAAGGAGAAGTTGAATCTTCATTCAACTTTTGTTGGTCTTCAAGATTAAACTTGAAGATGGAGAAATAAGCCAAAAACAAATTTGAGGATATTGTTGTACAGATACAGATACATCTATTTATCTCCAAGTGGGAGATTGTTGAGTTATGGAGCCAAAAGCTTCACTGAATGTGCAAATGTGGAGGTTTCTGGGTTACACAATAATCAACATTAGTCAGAGCCAACCAACATTGGTTAGGGGTTGACTGACATTAGTTATCTTTAGCTATATAGTAATTGGCATCGGTTAGGGGTCGGCTAGCATCGATCAAAAACAATTGACATCGGTCATCTGTGCATTTCTAGAACTGTTCTAATTTTAGATGAACAGTTAGTTTGCATGTAAAGACTAATTTTAGTCTTGAGTCTACTTTTCTAATTATTTTTTGTTTTGGGTTCTATTTAAGAGACCCATGGGGCTGTATTGTAAAAAGAGCAAGATCAATTAGATCTGCAAAGGTGCAAGATCAAGAAGATCTGCTTGGTAAGCAAGATCAAGAAGATCTACTTGGAAAGCAAGATCAATTAGATTTTCAAGGTGCAAGATCAAGAAGATATGTGAATAATGAGGCAAAACAACCGTTGAGTTGATTATCACTTGGAAGTAGGCAACAACAACCATTGGGTTGATTGTCACTAGAGGGAATAACAACTCAGTTATTGAGTTGGGTTGTAATTGAGAGAGAGAGAGAACTCTTGAGGGAGAATTATTGTACATCCAACAAGTGTGAGAAGAAGAGAGATTTCTTCATTGTATTTCCTTCTAGAAGAGTTTAATACAGATTGTATTGTTTCTCGTATCTCCTATTCTTTGTTGTTTCTGATTTCTAGTTACTTATTACTTCTGGTTTAATTTCATGTTTAGTTACTTATACAAAAGTAATCAATTGTATTCTAAGATCCTAACAAGAGGTATCAGAGCTTTGTGTATACACTAACAAGTGGTATCAGAGCTCTAGATCTTGACAGTTGGTATCAGAGCTGTCTGAATCCTAACACGAGTTACACTCCCTTGTCAGTTTACTAGTCAATAGTTTGTGTGGCTTGCTTGATTGATTATGTTGTGAAATAACATCATTATTTGTAAGCCATCCGAACCTTTTACACATAAAAATAAAATAAACATTTACTTGTCCTAGATTTCACATATGATTACCTTCACCATATTCTCATCCTCATCATCTTCTTCATCACCTAATCCATTCCTAACATTTATCAATAAATCTTGAGCACTATATTTGTCTTAGGACTAAGTTATCTATTGGATCATATCTGCTCTTAAGTCCATTTTTGACATAAATCTATATATTTACCTATTAACCTACCCAGTTTTACACCACATGTTATCTCTCTATCTATTATTTTATCCATATACTAACATCTCATTACTCTATTAGTTTCTAGATTGCACCTAGTCATCTCTAGATTCAGTCATCTTGCCTATTTATAACTAGCATCCATTTAGTCATCATCTTGTTATTTTTAATGGAGACACCTATCAAATCTCATTCTTCACTAATTAGGACCCTGATAGAGTTAACATATTTCTAGTAGTCGGGCATATTTTCTAAAAATATTTCCCTTTATCCACCATCTTGTCTAAATGTCTAAACTATAAATCTCACTCAAACCTACCATCACATCTATCCATCTTAACAAATATTAGTTTAGATATAAGACAACTTATTGCTAAAAAATATACCTTATCACACTAATATTATTTAATTTCATATCAATCCTATCTCTTAAAAGGCAAACTTAAACTAACTTTTCATCAACCACTAATACTTTTATAAACCACTACCATTGAAAATGTCTTAAAAAATGAGATAAGGATCAAACCATGAAGCTGATATCTTAAGGACATTAGGTGAGAAAAATAGGGATAATGAAGAGGGAAAAAGTAATATGCATAATCCTAGAGGTAAGGAAGGAATAAACAATGACTTCAATAATGATGAGATTAGGGATCTCTTTGACCAATACATATATCAAAATTGAGATCAAATATTAGCCCAAATCATTAGAATTGGAGGTATATTACCCCATGCTTTTGATCTTGATCTCTAAAAAAAATGATCTGAATACCATCTCATCATAATACTCCTCCCCTCCATGATACCATAAATCAAGACATAGAAAATCCTAAGATAGAAGAACTTTAAAAAGAATCAAACAAAGAAGAAGCCCATTGAACCAATAGGATTGAGGTTGATAAAAAATCTACCTTGGAATATTTTCTTGATCAACTTACCCAAAAAATAAATTCATTATCATCCCAAATTAACTCAACAACCCATAAACCCACATCACCTAAGAAAATAGGGAAAAATAATCTCATAAACACCAACGTCAATCCCGTAAACCCAAAATCTAGTCTAAATATCACTTTTAATCCCCTAATGGACCCCTCCTTTTCCAAAGATTTGAAATAAACTCTTCAATAAATAGATCCCTGAGATCAATCAAATAAGTAAAGATATGATGACTTTTGCACATCTCCTCTGGATATGAGTATCATGCAAATACCCTTTCTTATACATTTTGAAATCCTAAAATTTGACAAGTATAAAGGGAAAAGAAACCCTCATGACCAAATTTGATAGTTATACATAGCATGTCATGAGGTTGCTTATAGTGAGGCTTATTTACTTCTCCTCTTTCCAATAATTTTCATAGGACCCACTCTAGAATGCTTTATGCATTTACCCAAAGGGTCCATTACATCATTTAAAGAATTGACTAATAAATTTGTAAGACACTTTTTCTAGAATTATATATCTATACTAGATATTCATAACACCAATAAAAACAATGGATAAAGTCTTGCATATTTCTTACAATGATGGAGAAACTTGGCTATTCATTTTTTATGCACCATCCTAGAGAAAGAATTGGCCAATATCTTAATCAATAATATTAATCCAAAATTAAAATATCAGCTAAAAATACAATGTGACAAGTCATTTTATAAGATCATAAGAAATGGTGTCCAAATTTAAAAGACACTTATTGAGATAGGAACTATAAAACTATATAATTGAATTGAACAAAATCAAAATCAAGATAATAGTTCTTTGGTTATGCCTAAAGTATTCAATAAAAATAAAAGTGTTGTTGGATATAGAGTTACTAATTCTAAACATGTACAAATAGTGTAAAGATCTTCATTTATGACTAAAACCCAAAATGACTCTAGCATCATTGTGCTAAAAGGGAATCCAAGAACTAGAATGGGGAAATGACATCTTACAAATATTGGTGTACCGATTGAGATGATTTTAAAGAAATTGATTGCTGCCAATATGATAACTCTCCCAGAAATTATACCCTTGGATGATAATAAGATCCATCCTTATTAGTACCATGAATATGAATTTATTCATTATCATCATGTAAAAGGACATGATACTAAAAATGTATATAGTTAAGGCATTTCATTAAATATCTTATAAAAATGGGAGAGATATAAATTGAAGGTGAAATAGTTTAGCCTACTCTAAAAATTAGTAGCTAGGCATCTATCAAGATCCCTTACCTAAGCATGATTAGAAATAAAATAAATCACTAAGGGAGCAAGGTCAAGCATCCAATACCAATAATATTGACTGTTGTGCCATTCTATATCAATAAATTAATGCCATTAAAATCAAAGTCAAAATGCCCCAAGAACCCCCAAGTTTACCTTGCCATATCCTTAAGAACATTAGAGCCACTTATAATTGTGTAGTCACCAGTAGGTATGGTAAAATAATAGTTTCAATGACATCCCATAAAGACTCACTTTCCATGCCATCTCAAAATATTACTATCCCTAAAAATATTCTAAACACTCTTGACAGAACATATGACATTGTTCAACAATTAGAAAAGACTCCTGCTCATATTTCCATTATGGATATTCTCAAAACATCTTTTGTTCATCGAGATATATTAAATCAAATACTGTATGAGTCAAAAGTTCTTAGGGATATTAATACCAATCAATTTCAAGCTTTGGTGGTTCATTTCTCTCCATCTCAATAAATCACATTTAGTGCTCAAGACATGCAACCAATTAGCCCTCATCATAATTACCTCTTATTCATAGAAATATATGTTGACAATCATAAGATCCGATGAGTTTTTATAGATATCCACCTTAAATTTGTGTAACATAGAGTTCCTCAAGAAATTGGGATATTCAGGATCTTCTTTGGGGCCTTCTTTGATCATGATAAAAGTTTATGATGACAATGAGAAACCATTGATAAGAATAATATACCTTTCTATAGTAATGGCACCTGTGGTTCATTAGATCTTGGTTCATATATTCAACATTAATCTTCCATACAAAATGCTTTTGGGTCGACCTTGGATCCATGAAATGCAAGTTATACCCTCCATTAATGTCTTGAATTCCCACATTCAAGAATGGAGGTGACCATCCCTGGTGAAATTAAATAATTGTTTATCTACCAAATAAAAGGGATACATTATGATATTTATTTTCAAGCATTCAAAGTTCATCTTATGATCTAAAATCTAAAAAATACATACATCCTGATAACTTACCACCTCCTTCCTCCGATCCATCATAGGTTACTTGTCTAAATATCATCTCTAAAGGATGTGGAGAATACAAGTACAAACCCATTTATGTATGACATATTCCATTGTCTAAATGTAACTATGGGTCCCTCACTACGTAACAAGTTAAACCTAATACCTATCAATTTGGGTCAACTACCTTTGCTAGTTCAAGGACACTATCAGAAGAACATTTTGAATAACCCAATGAGTCTTGGATAATTCACAAAGACTTGGCCCCTTATTTTTAGAATAAAGAGTATCCCAAAGCACATAAAATTATCTAAAACATGAATTACAAATTTTAAGGACTAGGTTGTGAAGAACAAGGGATTTTGGAGCCTATTGGTGTTCAAATACATATATGATGACTTGGCTTAGGGTACAAACTACTAGGCATCAATCTTCACAATATCATCACAGATTCTTCTTCAATTATGAAGGAGTCAACCTATAATGAACATCTATATCCTTTATGAACATCTTGCTACCACAAACCTATTCCTTGATACACCTATTTATACCTTCAATATCTCCCTTCACTGATCTCATCTAACTGACTAGAATCAATAAAAGAACCATCCTTTATTACATTTTAACATGATGAAACTATCATTGAATATATGGGAGCTTGAATTTTCATGCCTTCATCAGAGCATAAGAAGGGATTTACTATTAGTCTAAATGCTTCAGAATATTTTAGGGAACAAAATAAGTCCTTGAATCAAATTAAGGAAGAAGAATATTAGGAAAATTAATTATCTCCAAATACTGAGGAAATAAAACAATATCTTTCTTCAAGTCATTATAATATTGAAGAATAATAAATATATCAATATCTATGTGCAGAATTCATAGATCAATTTGCTTTGAACAAATAATTTCAATTGTCTAATCCCCCATTTTATATACAAGACTGATCACCTTCTTTACTTGAGGAGGTTATAGAAGTGAACATTAGAACCAAATAAGATCCTAAAATATTCAATATGGGGGCAAGTCTTACCCCTAAGGGATATAAATATGTCATTAAACTTCTCAAATAATTTATAGATATATTTTCATGGTGCTATGTAGACATGCTTAGGTTAGACCCTCATTTAGTGGTGCATCATCTAGTATTACATCTAAATACTAAACCAATAAAACAAAATGTTTGTAAAATTTACCCTAAAGTAGAATTATTAGTGAAAGAATAATTGTAAAATATCTTGAAATCTTGTCTCATTTATTCCATTAACTTTGTGAGTGGATTTCTAATATTGTCCTTATTCAAAAGTATCAAGGATGTATCTACATTTGTACTAACTTTCAATATATTAATTAGGCATGCCCAAAATATGATTTTCCTTTACTCAATATCAATATGATTATGGATTCAACAATCGGTTATGAAATGTTATCCATCATGGATAGTTTTTGGGATATAATCAAATTAAAATTTCATCTAAAGATCAACATAAAACCTCCTTTATAACTCTATGGGGAACTTTTTGCTATCAGGTAATGATGCCCTTTGGTCTCAAAAATGTATGAGTCACTTATCAAAGGGAAATGTTGATTATATTTCATGACATGATGCATGAAATTATCAAATATTATGTCGATGATATATTGGATATGTCCAAAGTAAGAGTCAAGCATCCAATAGTCATAAGAAAAATATTTGAGAGATTAAGGGAGTATAAGGTCTGATTTAAACCCAAAAAATGCATATTTAGAGTTAATTTAGGAATAATTTTGGGTTTCATTATATCTTGATGAAACATTGAAGTGGACCCTACCAAATTCAAAGCCATTACTAAAATGTCTTCACCTAAAAAATTGAAATAAATATGCATCCTTCAAGGGAAACTATAGGCCATTCATCAATTTATTTCTTAATTAGTAGGTAAATGTCATCTATTTACTCATTTTATAAATAAAATAACTCATTTTGATTGGAATTTAGAATGCCAAAAAACATTTAATAACCTCAAACAATAATTATCAAATTTTCCAATCCTTGCACTTATAGTACAAGGAAAGTTATTGCTCTTGTATATTTTAGCTACTCCATATATCATTGGATCTCTTTTATCACAACATAATGATCAAAGAAAAGAAATATCTATTTACTATTTTATTAAGGACACTTGTATCATATGAGGTCAAATATAATCCCATTGAAAAATCATGTCTCATTATTGTCTTAACTTCTCAAAATCTTAGACACTACATGCTTAATAACCAAGTGAAACTTATTTCTAAGATTGATCCACTCAAAAATATGTTATCAAAGTCTATCTTAATAGGAAGGATGGTCAAGTGGATTATGATTTTAAGTTAATTCAACATAGAATATGTAAATCAAAAATCCATCAAGGGGTAAATAATTGTAGATCAACGAGTAGTAGCTCCTATAAAATATATAAAACCATTAGCTACTTCTTTCCCAAATGAGTCTATCCTAACCACTGAATAGTCTGTTGATAATGAAAATTATATCATCAATGAATCAACCCTTTCACCTATTTCAAAGTCAAGTTGAAATCATACTAGTCTAATCATGAGGTTTTGAAGGTTCATATAAGATCTTAAAGACGCAAACAAAATTTTTATTATAAGTTCTGGGAAATAATCAACAAGTTATCAAAGCAACTTATTTCATTATAACAATCAGAAATCTATTTATCAAATCATAAATTAGTTAAGATAAGAATCTATAATATATTCTATCTGATAGATAAAACTTATGAATTAGATAGTCTCTTGAAGAATAGAAATTTGATTCGATAATATGTATATATTCGAATAATATATTTGTTTTTGACTTGTAATTTCCTCCAAGTTAACTCTAGAGAAAATCAAGATTAGAAGATATATATCAAATAAAAGAGAAAAGACATAATCATGTAAGCAAAAAAGTGGGATAACAAAGAAACTAAATGAAATTAAGAAAATCACACAACTAATCTTAAATAAAAAGATTAAAAAAACTAAGAAAATAATCTAAACAAGACACAAAATTGAAAGAGGAAGGCAAATAAATTAAGAGAACAACCTATTAAGAAAACAAACTACTAAGGCTATAAGAACTAACTAATATAAATTAAAAAGGAAAAGATTAAAAGATCAAACAAAACTAAAAGTAAAACTAATAGAAATTAAAAAAATGAAATAACTACTAATCTAAATTTAAATAAAAAAAAATTATTAATTTAAAGACTTGAACAAAATTGGAAACTAATTAAAATAAAGTTTAACAAAAAATAAATGAAAGGAACTAACAAGTGTTAATCATGAAATGATTATCAAATGACCAACTTAAAAATAATAGAAGGATTATTAATAAACAAATTTAAGAATTAATAAAGATATAATACCAAACAACATTAAAACTAAACTTAAACAAATATAAACAATCAAATTGTCTAATGATTAATCTATAAAACAAAAAATATGATAAATCAAAATGATTAAGTCTAAACACTTAAAAGATCCTAGACTATAAATGGACCTAATAAAATAGTAATCTAAGAAGGGTTAAATACTATCTAAACAAAGAAAGAACAAAATATAAATAAGAAACTAATTAGAAAATAAAATAGAAAAGAACTAATGATTAAAACTAAAATTAAGAAGATAACATAAAAGAAAAACAAAAATCAGATTTAGAAAAAATCTAAAAGATTTATTTATATTAAAGTTAAAATCAAATAAATTACAAAAGAGTATGTGAGTCTCAAAATGAGAGTCATCTTAGCCAAAATGGATAACTTTATTGAAAAAACCAAGATTATTCCTTTACAAAAACTTTAATGATAACTTTATAATCAAAATAGATCAATGAAGTGTCATAAAATAATGAAATGTTCATCATTATTCAGGTTAAATACTTAGATAATGTGCATAAAGATAAAAATAGAAATCATCAAAGATATTAATCTTAGAAAAATTTAAATAATTATCACTAAATGATAAATAATATTAGATATACCTGTGTTTCATAAGCAATTACTCAACCGTCAGATAAAGTACCATTGGGTCTATTTGTAAAAGTTGTACTATCTCAGAGAAGTTGCATAGAAAGAAGAAAGATGAATGATTGAATTCAAAAAATGTCTAATTCTTCAATACTTATTATTCTCCTCAATGGATCTTCTGTTCTATAAATTTTTAGTTGATCATTGGGTGAAAACATAGATTCTAGGCTTACCAAGTCAGCAGGCAATCTGTTAGTACTTAATTACAAATAATCACCACAATTTAGTACATAGTCATCATGATCAAAATAATTTCCTTTAAAAAATGAATCTATATATTTATCATAACTAAACATAGGGCTATAACACATAAGTGAGTCCCACTTAGTGACCAAGTACATCCAAACCTAAAAAAATTGGGTTTTGAATAAACCCCCTTCGTTCGAACCCCCACATGTACTTTTTGAAGAGGGTTCAAACGAAACCCCTTCGAACGAAGGGGGTCAAAGGTTTAATTTAGCATTTGATTATTTTTTTATTAATTTGAATGATATTTTCAGGAGTTAGAATGAAGGGGGTTCATTTGAACCCCATGTGGCATGAAATCCTCACCCATTGAAGTGAAAAGCTAATATTGTCCTAAAATTGCCACTTCAAATGCCATGTATTAGGATGAAAAAATAAAATAAAAATATGTGACTTTATATATAAAAAGGTATTTTTATGAGCTTTCTAATAATATGATTTTTTTAAATTTTAATAATATTTAATATTTATTTTGATTTATTTAGTAAAATATACTTATTTATAAACTAAAGTACCATACGTTTGAGGTACTATGAAAAATAGGAGACTATGGCCAATTTTTTTTGAAAAATATCAATGCACTTGACTTTAGTGTCCTTGTTCTAATGGTGAAAAAATTAGTCTATTTCAACATATATATAAAAAAATATTGTGAAGAGAAGAGATAAGCATGGATATTTCTTGCCTTGATCATTAAAAAATTATTTTTTAATCAAAAATTTATAAAAACAATAATCTTGCACTACATCTATGTTTCTAAGACCTCTTTGCAAAAAATCTTGAGAAAATATTATGTTTTGAGAAAATTATGAGGAGAAATCAAGTACTCAATAAAAAAAATTATACACAACATACACACTGTGTATTTAGGTATTAAAATATCTATTTTTTATTTTTTTTTAAAGTAATAAATTTAATCTACACTTTAAATGAAATATTTCATTATTTTTCACCATGTTCTTATTTTAGATGGTTAAGTCATTATTGTCTATACAAATTGAGAAATGTTTAGATTTTTATTTTTTGTTGTTCCCTTAGTACCAATAAGTGGGACACAGTATTATGCTTCAACCCTATAGGCCAACTATCATTCAAATAAAGATTCTTGGGATGAAAAAATTCAACTAATGGAAAATCTATAGTAGGTTCAATCTCACTCAAAGGTGGATTAGAAGCATAAAATGCAAGCTTATCAACTCTAACTTTGAGCTATCTAAAAATATGTGTGATATTGAAAGCTTCAAAATATTCAAGTAATGATAAAACCTTTTATGTATAATGATGCAAATAAATTTTATTAGTCTTATAAATCCTATGAATTTGTCTTATTACTAGCTCTGAATCTTCAAAAACTTTTAAATCTTTAACATTCAGCTTTATGGCCTTTTCTAACCCTAAACATAATGCTTCAAATTCTATTATATTATTAGTGTTTTCAAAAGACAATTTGAAAGCATAATGAAATATATTACCAATAGGGGATATTAGATAAATTTCAGCGCTATTACCTTATTGAGAACAATCTCCATCAAAGTAAAGAGACCATAAAATATTCTTTTTAAATATTTCTTCATGTTGGTTTTTTGGTTCATCTACATTCAACAATTCATAAGTTCCAATAGCAGTTTTAATGAAAGAAATATTAAATGAATAAGGTGATTCAATTGGGATACGATAAAAATATTCCCTCTTAATGAATTCAATCTCATTATTAAAAGGTACCCATGTTATATATTTTCTAACGAAAGCCCTAGTTGCTTTAGACCAATCCCTTCCTAAAAAAATTGCATAATAACTAAGAATATCCAACACTTGAACATTAGTCATACATCTAATTTATTCATCCTGCATAGTTTTAATAATTGTCATGAAATTTACCACAACTTTTAGTTTGTCTATAATCAAAACCAATAAGTTTCCTACTATCTGCTTCATAAGATATACCCAATTGATCTGTAATAGACTTAGTCATGATATTATTTGAGGCACCTATGTCCAAAATACAATTATCAATTATTTTATTAGCAATATTGACTATGACATATAAAGGAGGAATATATTTAGAAAGAGGGTCAAAATTTTGGGTATAAATGTGTTCAAAATTTTCTTCTTCTTGCAAACTTACACAGCTCTAGGGTTTTTCACTATTTCATTAATCTTATCAAGATGTCTTAGAAGACTAGCTACTTGTAGAAATGAAAACCCAAACTTAATTGTTTAAAAAACATCAGTTATATTATAATTATTATCATCATTTTGTCTTAAAAAAATAGATTTATAATATTGATATTGGCTGTTATTATATCTAGCTGTAAGTATTGTTTAGTGCAGCATTATCATTAAAATTATTATCACTATTCTGAGCTGATTTATATTTATCATCAGAAGAGGATTTATCATTTACTATTTTTTTAAGGATAATTATTATTTTTATTTCTAGTATTTATAACATAAACATTCTCATTTTCTAAGGGATCATCAAGAGTGTTTATATTATATGTTAGATCTTTAGTTATTTCATCTTTTCTTGAAGATATTTTTTGAATTTAATAACAGCTTCGAATGTGTTAAGATTATGATCAAGTTTACAAGTATTACAGTACTATATAATGTCTATCTTTTTATCTTCTTTATTATTCATATTTGAGGAAGAAAGTTTATCATTAAGTTGTCTTTTAATAGCGACTAGCTCATTGCTTAGACTTTGTATTGTTTTTAATATTTTTGCAATATTTAAATTTAATCCTGTAGAAGACCTATTGTTAACACCAATTTACTTAAGATTATTTTCATATTCAATACAAATTCTTATAGTTTCATCATATTCTATAATATATTTATCTTCTAAAACCATTTTATATTTTCAAAGTAAAGCATTGCAAAGATAAACTCTAGAAATTTTTTTGGGTCTAAAATCACCTAGGATATTTTGATGTAGCTTGATGAATCTAAAAATTAAATGATACATTGTTTCACTAGAATCCAAAGAAATATTTGAAATACTATTAACTAATCAAAATCTTATTTGGCTTTGACAATGGACAATTCTAACCAGTGTTCTACATGTCTCTAATTATCAATGACTTTAGCAGGCAGACTAATAAATACTTGATAAGATTTTCCTTCTATTATTTGGATAAAAAATCTTAAATAAATAGTTTTATTAGTTATTCCAAGGGTGGCACAAATTAATCTAAAATATTATAAGTAATCTTCTCAATATTCTCCAGCAACACCAAAAACTTTTAGTATATTCAATCCCTTAAGAGAAGGTAACTTACCAAAATGGTTTCCAACATTGACTAGATTAGTAAAAATTCATAGTGCTATAGATATTTAATGATCTTCCTAAGATTATGCTTCATCTTCACTTTCAGTGAGCTCATTTTTTTCTCTATATTTTTGCAACCTATGAAACAAATCCTCTAATCTTCACTTTATTATTGGTTGCTCTCTCACTAGTTGATCTCCCATTAGAAGTTTTAGTAATTTTTACCTAAACAAAGTGATTATCTTGAACCTAATATTCTTAATTTAAATGCATATTTTTAATAGTTATGTTAGTATTTACAACAAAATCATCAAATGAAAAAAGATCATAACGAAAATGAGTTTTAAGCCTAGGATTAGCAGCTAAAACTCTATCTTTATCTCTCAAATTCTTTTATTTGAGTTCAAAATATCACATTGAGTCTCACGCGTAAGATTTAAATACCAATCAATTTCAAATTCTGCAATCTCTTCTTTTTTATTTATAGCTTCAATAACTTGATGCAAATTTTCAAGATGATTATACCATGTGTAACATGTTAGATTGAAAGCAACATCCACTTGATCATCTTCTAAAGTTACTCTAGGTTGAATAATAGGAGGTTATTGATCTATAAAAACCATTAGCAAGAAGAAAGCAAAACTTAAAATAATTTAGATTTTTGAATGATTTCTCAATGGAGTCATCAAATTTATTGACGATGAAAATTATACCATCAATGAATCAACCCTTTCACCTATCGTGAAGGTTAAGTTGGAATTGTGCTAATCTAATCATGGGATTCTAAAGGTTCATCTAAGATCCTAAAGACATGAGGGTGTTTTTATTATAAGTTTTGGAAAATAATCAATAGGTTAACAAAACAACTTATTTCATTACAACAATCAAAAATCCATTTATCAAATCATGAATCAGTTAAAATAAAAATCTATAATCTATTTTATTTGATAGAGAAAACCTATAAATTACATAGTCTTTTGAAGATTAGAAATATGATTTAGTAATATGTATATATATTCAAATAATATCTTTTTTTTTGCTTTTAATGTCATCCAAATTGACTCTAGAGAAAATCAGGAATAGAAGAGATAGATCAAATAAAAGAGAAAAGACTCAATCATGTAAGCAAAAGATTGGGATAAAAAACAAACTAAAGAAAATTAAGAAAATCACACAACTAAACTAACATAAAAAGATATCAAACTAAGAAAATAACTTAAATAAGACACAAACATGAAAGAAAAAAATAGATAAATTAAGAGAACAACCTATTAAGAAAACAAACTACTAACCCTATAAGAACTAACTAATACAATTTAAAAGGGAAAAGATTAAAAGATCAAATAAAACTAAAACTAAATCTAATAGAAATTTTAAAAAATGAAATAAATACTAATCTAAATCTGAATAAACAAAATCTATTAATTTAAAGATTTGAACAAAACTAGAAAGCAATTAAAAATAAAGTCTAAAAATAAATAAAAGGGACTAACAAGTATTGAGCTATGAAATGATTATCAAATGACTAACTTTAAAAGAGTAGAAAAAATTATTAATAAATAACTAAACGTATAAAATCTAATTAAGAAAACTATTCGAACTAAAGGGTTAAATTAAAAAAAGACCAAAAAATATTAAAATTAAACTTGAACATAAATAAACATTGAATATAACTATCTAATAATAAATCTATAAAACAAAAAATAAAATGAACTAAAAAAATTAAGTCTATAAACTTTAAAAAATTCTAAACTCTAAACATAAATAAGAAAATTGTAATCTAAGAAAAATTAATCATCGTCTAAATAAAGAAAGAACAAATCTAAAACAAGAAATTAATTAAACTGAAAGAAACTAATGATTAAAAACTAAAATTAAGAAGATAATCTAAAATTGAAGCAAAAATCAAATTTAAAAAAATATGAAAGATTTAATTATATTAAAGTCAAATAAATTTTAAAAGAGTATGCAAGTCTCTATTAGGTTTCAGAAGAGCTAATACATATATTTATCTCATGCATAAAGAAGTAAAAGATACACAGATAGATTATATCAATACAAATACTATTATTTCGCACTCTTTATATTCTATTAACTAAATAATCCATTCTGAGACATTATATATATATATATATATATAGAAATATTTCATATAACCTCTCCCCAATATTCTCTCCTAAAATCTCTCATACTAAATACACCACTAAATATGATATATTGTTATAACTATTAACAATATATCAACAATATAATATTCTAACAAACTTACCGTATTAACCATATGGTTATAAACAACCATTAACTAATATTTACCTCTCAGTAAATCAAGATTACTATTTACTATTTACTTTTCTGTAAATACTTAAATTTCACCTAATGTGAAAACTATTCCCAACAATCCCTCTCATAGTTTTTATATGGTACAATATATCTCTATTTTTTATTGTAGCGTGTTCCACCTTTATGTGCTCATGATCTACATACATGTGTCATTACACATCTCTGCCTTCACACTCATCTACAATTAGTTTTCATAGGTTCACTAATAACCTTAAGAAATTATTTTTATAGGTTCACCACTAACCTTACAGAATGATTTTGACAAGTTTACCACTAACCTTACAACATGGTTTTAACAGATTTACTACTAACCTTTCATCATGATTGCTACAATACTTGTTAGATCAAAATTCTCTAATGTAAATATATAAAAAGAGTTACATGGGAATATTACACATAAGTGAATAGGTATAATTGTTCCTATTTTTCACATAAATGAAAATAACAGTAACTATCACACTGAAAAAACTAAAAATAGCGCACCACACACAAGTTACCACAACATTGATGTGGCCCCATCATTGGTAATTGATGAGAGGTCACTAAAAGATCTCCATCCTACGTGTATCCTCCATCCTCTAGTGTCTTTGTTGCTTACTCAAGCAATATGTTGATGACGCTCATGTCATTTTTTATGATGATATTTACCCACATACATAACTAATGCTTTGACTCAAGATGTTGGGTTTGCCTAATAATACGTCTTTTATATAAAAAGGGATTTAATTTGATGGATTCAACATAAAAATGACTCTTATAAAAAAATGACTTAGTTTTTGACATTTTAAAAAAATGACTAGACTTCGATCGACAATTTAGATATAAATGGCATTTACGGATGTACATTAATATTTTAACTTTTTAATAAAACTTGAAAAACTTAATTATTATTTTTGATGACATACTTGACTTAGACACTTTTATGTTTTTGACAAAGACACACAAAACAAACTCTACATACTAGATAATAATGCCAAACATTTTTTAAATTTTAATATAGCTAAAAGCTATAATTAAAATTTTAATTAACTTATAGCATTATATTAAGACAAGCCCTCTAATTATTTAAAATTGACACTATATAAAAAGTGTCTAAATCACCTAATTTTTTTAATCATATACTCAAAAAAATTCATTAGATCCACTAAATAATTAAAACCTAAATCATTTACATGACTCAGAGATGAAACTCTTACTCTTTGAAAAGTTTAGACTAAACCAAAATACTAAAAAAACTGACCTAAAACAAAATTATTTTGAATCTTTGCATCATCGTTGAATATTTACAGGTAGAAGACTTTGTCGATAGTTAATAGTTGGACGGAGAGTGACAACCAAAACATTAAAATTATGCACAACAAATTTTCATCCAACCAATATTTTCTCTTTTCTTCTACATGAATCTTTGGCACATAGAAATCAACAAATCGATGAATTTTTATAAGTAGTTAAGCATGGTGCATAGGTATTTGCATCTTTTTATCAATTCAAATCTACTCCATGTCCCCTGATTTCTATTTTATAAATCAGAATTGCAAGTGTGTTATGGATGAATATAATTATCTCTATATTACAGATTATGACCTCATTTTACGTGCAAAGTTGATCACCTAATTTTTAGAATTTGTTAAAACAATTTTTGAGTTTTCTTCCCCTAATATTCAGCTTTCCACAAAAAAATGAATCATCAAATTTTATTAATAAATGAAAAAGATATGATTATTTTCGAGTCTATTTCAATTTTTTTATTTTTTTATATGCATACATAAAACTGAATCACAAAAAAATAGACTATAATTTAATCACTCATACAAATCACATTCCCATTTGAATGCCCCTATTTTGATACCACTATTAGGATTTAGAAGAGCTAACACATAGATTTATCTCATGTATAAAGAAGTAGAAGATACACAGATAGATTATTTCAATACAAATACTATTATTTATCACTCTATATTCTATTCATTGAATAATTCATTCCAAAACATTATACATATATATAGGAATATTTCATATAACCTCTCCCCAATATTCTCTCCCAAAATCTTTCATACTAAGCACACCACTAAATATGATATATTGTTATAACTATTAAAAATATATCAACAATATAATATTCTAACAAACTTATTGTATTAACCATATGGTTATAAACAACCATTAACTAATATTTACCTCTCGGTATATCAACCTTACTATTTACTATTTACCTTTTCATAAATACCTATATTTCACTTAATGTGAAAACTATTTTCAATAGTCTCAAAATGAGAGTCATCTTAGTTGAAAAGGATAATTTTATTAAGAAAACCAACATTCTTCCTTTACAAAAACTTGAATGACAACTTTACAAACAAAATAGATTAATAAAGTGTCACAAAATAGTGAAGTATTCATCATTATTCATGTTGAATACTTAGAATCTATACATATAATTATAAATAGCAATTATCAAAGATGTTAAGCTTAGAAAACTTTAGATAATTAGTACTAAATGATAAATAAAGCTAGATATACCTATGTTACATAAGCAATTGCTCAACTATTAGATAAAGTATCATTGAGTCTATCTGTAAAAGCTATATTATCTTAGAAAATTTACATAGAAAGAAGAAAGAATAATGATTGACTTCAGAAAATATCTAAGTCCTTAATACTTGTTATTTTTTTATCTTCAAATGAGTCTTTGATCTCTTCTTATACCTTCAAACTTAGTTGCAAATTAGTTATAACTAAATTTGATTAGTTATTATTTTATGTTAACTAATTGACTTTTAATAAAGTCAATTAATTATAAACTATAATTGGTTAATGACAAGTTTGATTAAGACTTAAAGTCTTAATTGATCAAGTTATTAAATATAGACTGAGGGTACTAACCTTAATCTGTGAGGACCCATATTAATTAATAATATAATAAAATACACATTTTAATCATAAAATAAATAAGTCTAAAATTGATAAATCCCATTCATATTAATCGATAATGTATATTAATTAATCTTAAGTATATATAATTATATGTCAAAACTCCAAAATTACTATATTTTCAAAATTATCAAAATTTATCAAAGTCTAAAAAACAAAGTATCAAATTAAAATATCAATGGCACTAATCTTGTTTTTGAATCTATGGTGTTGTCCTCAATCTCCAACTTGATTTCTTTAAATTTCCTAACCTTCATTGGTGTCTTTGGCTCAGATTGGCTTTCAACTCTCTTTTCTACACTCCTCTTGGAAGGTAGAATGTCTATCATTTTCCTTCTACCAACATAACCTTGAAATCCAAAATTCAGCCTTTCAGACTTTAAGAGAGACTCACTATGGAAAGCAGTTAAAATCACTCTTTTATATTTTCTAGCAAGATATACATGGGAAGGGGAAGGTGCATTAGAAAGAATGGCCATGTTCTTAAGATCCTTAGCATAAGTGATTTCTATTTTTAGCTATGTGGATTGGTTTGTAGGTAAAAGATCAACAATTGGTTCAATTCTTTCAATAATAGGGGGCTGTAGAGGTAAGTATTATGGATTATGATCTAAACGATAGGATGAACAAATTTGAGAAGGTGTACAAGCTCCAAATATTCATCTAAAAAAAACTATGTTATTTTTATAACCCCTATTGGCTAAATTAGTAGGCAAATTATTTAGAATGTCCCAAAATTTAGAGTCTAAAGCATCAAAGTGAATAGACATTTTGGTTCCTCTATGAAATCTAAATCATCCCTATGAAAACCTCTAATGGGTTGGTTTGTATCACTTTTAAAACTCCGCCCCCCATCCCCTATTATCATTGATCCTTGTTGAACCTGATTGGTCTCACCCAAAAATAATGAATCAAATTTGGAATAAATATTTAAAATTGAGAATCAACAAATTTTTCAAATAAGAAAAATTGAAATCTCTTATATATTTAACAAACTAAAACTTAAACTAAAAATTATCACACTATTTGAATCAAAATCTATTTTTAACAATTTAAATGAAACCAAATACATCTAAAAACTTGACAAAATGATCTTATCTATACTGTATTAAGTTAATATTATTTTAATATAAGATTCTAATATAATTTCAAAAGTATCAAAGAATAGTAATCTTAATGTCCATTTTCAAAGAAAAACTTAAAACTTCAATATTAAGGTGAAGTTTTAATGTAAATCTCATTTTATCTAAATCTCAAAATCACATTTATAACTGTAAGCTGGCCAAAAACTCAAAACCCTAAGATAATCCATATATATTATTTTTTCGCATATCATTCACAAAATGGTTGACTAAAACTATTTAAAATCCATAAAATCATTTCAAAACTTTAACTATGAATCCTAACCATTAATACTAAAACTAAACCCCAAGTTTTCTGAGCTCACCATAAAATACCAAATCTGTAACAAATAATTGAACTAAGACTAAAAACATCATCAATATTTTGAAAACTTAGATATTCCCTGACCAAACATATGCATAAATCCAAAATCATTAACTCTCAAAATATATGCAAACTATCACATATGAAATATGTTTGATGTTTATTATTTTATGCATGCAAAACCTTTCAAAACCCAAACGTCATGTACTTAGGATAAATCCATAATTCATGTTACACCACAAACCCCCAAAAAAATATTATATCTTTTAATTTATCCAATATCTTTTCATGCATATAAATTCTTAATATTATATTCTTTAAAAATACCCACAATGGTCAAGAAAAAGAATCCATCTATTGAAGTGATTCCAAACTATGTATGTGAGTGATTTTTCTAAGATAAGAAGGAATTAAATCTATGAAATAAAAATATATGAGATCCATTTTCATTGTATATAATAAACCCTAAAATTTCAACCTTATTTGCATCTTACAACTAAATGTCTTGCATACTCATCACAAACCGTAAAGAATTAAAAAAATAACATCTAAGATATGCATTATGTCTTTCTACCAAAATAATTAGCTATAAATAATAATATTAATTCGTAAAAAAAATCATAGGAACGTTGCACAAATCCTTTTATCCTTATTTAAAATATCACGAAACCCTTGACTATAGTGAAGAAACTTTGAATAGATTAAGAAAATCACCAAAATCCTCAATACATCTCATGCAACCAAGCTAAAATATTTTTTTAGTTTTTTCTTCTCCATTCTCTAAATCAATTTTTAAATATATACATTTATTTTTCCATTAACCCCCAAAATATCAAATCCATAATCTTAACATGCATGTGGTGTAACCTTTATAAATTCCTTCGAACAAAAAGAAATTGAACAAGCAAGGAACATTTGTATATGTGTCGATGGCAACAAAAAATCTTAACTCTATTTTATCCAAATTTTTAAATTATGGATAACCCATAACTTCTTTCAATCATGCAAAAGAAAAATTTGAAAGACTCAAAAGAAATCATCATAACTCTTAAACATCTGCATTCAAGAAAGTTTCCAAAAACTTTTAAACCATCTCCCATATTTATTCACAAATGCAAATGAACTTACATATTCTTTACAAAATAAATGCTCAAAACTTATATTTGTCATGTAGACTAGAAATCAACCAACACTTTCTTCTTTACTTCAATATTTTCATTCATCACCAAAATATTTTTGAATAACACTGATCAAAACTTGCATAGACATACCTAGTAATACTCCCAAAATCTTTCTAACCAAAAATGTCTAAGAACCCTTTAACTGCAGACTCCAAATTTTAGTGAACCAGACCTTTACTTCTGTAAATGAGTTTGTGAAAATGAACTAGAAACTAAGAATTTGAAGACTTTTATTTACCAACTTACCTCTGTAACAAACTGTGTGACATGCTCACTCTCTATTGACCTGGATTTACTAATTGTGTACTTAGCAACTTCGTTAAGTTATTTTTCATAAAAGCCAAAGTTAGTGATAACCATTATTCATACTAAAACTTCACTATTTTTTTTCATTCAAGTATAATCACCTCGTATTAACTCTCCAATATGCCAAAAATATTTACACATCATAAATCTTTGAGACCATGCTCCTCCATTCAATGTTCACACCAACTCACATTGTCATAGTGCCAACCAACCTCTAGCTCAATAGATACTTTGATATTGCTTTGACATATATCAAAAGGGTCTTAAGACTTATACACAATTCATAATTAACCCTATAATTGCCACCATTTTAATGTTGTGATCTCAAGTTGTGCCATGTAAATAACAATAGGCCCTTTGGTTTATTTAAATATCATAAGTATAGACTTCTTTAAATCTCAAAATTAATCCTTATCATATCAAAAAAAATCTCTATGAATAAGTCTAAGGTTGATAACCAACTTTATATAAATCTATGCCCAATGAGGTATGAAGAATGGTATACATTCCTCAATGTTATATTCACCATATTTGAATACTAGGTAATCATGATTTTAACCATGTAGTTAATAATCATATGGCAAAATCAACTGGAAAAGACTACAAAATAAATGACAACATTACTAAATCAATTCAAGAAAATTAGCACTCTAAATATTCATCATATCATCAATAATGAATGAAACTGAGCCATACATCAAATCTATATTTTCAAAATAGCTTTCGAATGTATTCATTTCAAGTGAAATATTTTTCAAAATGTTGCATCACTATTATCTATTATGAATCATGAATCAAATCAACAATGAAGATCAAAGACCATTAAAAATCTATCTAAATCAAAAAATACATTTTCCAACTAAAACTACCTCATACTAAACTAAATCATTAAAATAATTGATTACATAACTATATATGCATATTTTATTCATTAATCCACCATGATTTTTGAAACCACTTAAAATAATAAATAAAATTTTATCAATCAATCATTACTATTTCATAATTTAAGATACATCTAAAAATACTATCAATGAATAGAGTCCTCAATATAGTTTTAGGTTTCATGACAAGGTCATCTCTATGGCAGCAAGTATAGGTTTTTGAAAAAAATTAGGGGGTGTAAAAAATAGGCATAATACTAGCGCCTTGCTAGTCAATTTTATGTAATAAATTTGAGTAACAAAAATTCCTATCATATAAAATAAATTTCTCTTGAGAGTATGATCCAAGAAAATCATTTCTTAAGTAGTTAGGCATGAACCCCTTAAGTAATGAATTTGAACAAGGGATGGATTGTTCGGCTAGCATGGCATGAAGAAAGGGAAATGAACAATAATGAAGTTTAGGCTAGATGCATAATCAATTACAAATGCTTTAGGTTAAAAATCTAAAAATGAAGTAATAATATAACAACAAAATATAACTCAGCCATATTAATCATTTATTATAAAAAACTAAATTTGTAAGAGTACTTTTTGAAAATGAATGATACTTATACCACTTTCATATCTTCCTTGAATTTTTCCTTCATAATGTGATATTTTCCATCCACAACATTTCATTGATCATTTGAAAATAAAAACACAACAAACCAAAATAAAAAATAAAAATAAAAATAAAAAGTGAATAAGGAAAAAAAAATGAAATAAAAGAAAGTAAAAATAAACCAAAAAGAAAGTAAAAAAACAAAGCACAAGAACAACAAAAATATAACTAATCATGGAATAATTTTATGTGATGACCATTCACTGAGTAACAAATCTAATTTACTTTAAGTTCCTTAATATGAAATGCATTATTTACAAGAGCTATGGAAATTATGTAAGGTCTAAGATATAATGTATCAGATTTATGATGTTTTTCAAGGTCCTCAGGAGCTTTGTCTCAATATAAAACTAAGTCATCAACATTAAAAAAATTATTATAAACCTTTTTATTGAAAATTTTCTTTAACTTTTGCTTAGCTTTTTCTAATTTCTACAGTGTTGTTGCTTTGGATTCATCAAGAGCTAATAAATCAAACAACCTTTGTTCAATTAAATTTGTATCTTCAACTACATATTGTAAAATAGTTTTAGCTGAAGAAATCTAAAGTTTTATTAGAAAAGTATCTTAAAACCCATATGCTAACATAAAAGGTGAATAACCAGTTGCTACTTTAAAATTAGTCCTATCATCCCATAAAGCTTCAAAAAACTTAAGATGTTAGTTTATTTTGCTATCATAGACTAGTTTCTTCATAATAAAAATCAGATTTTTATTTGTGGACTCAGCTTGTTCATTTTCTTATGGATATTACTTAGATTAATTACTAGAGATAATAGAGTATTTTTCTCAGAACTCTAAAAATTTATTTGAAATGAATTGAGGTCCATTATCTGAAACAATCTCATATGGAACTCTAAACGTAGAGAAAATATGTTTTTCTAAATAATAAATTACTTCATATGTTTTTGAACTTTTAAGAGTTTTAGCCTCAGATCATTTAGTGAAATAATCTATGGCTATCAAAATATATCTATTTCCTATAGACGAAGGTGGATGAATATCTAAAATAAAATTAATTTTCTATTTTGTAAAAGGTTTTTCAAGAATAACAGGATTTAAAGGCATTGTAGGTAGTTTATCTCTTCCAACAAAAAGTTGACAAGGCATACAAGAATGAACTAACTTATAACCATCTTGAAACAAAGTAGGCCAATAATATTCTTCCTTCAAAATATTATAAGCAGTTATTTTTTAAGCATAGTGTCCACCATAGTTTCCTTCATGACAACCTCTAAGAACATTTTTAATTTGATTTTGTAAGACATCTTAACAAAACTCTATCTCGATTATGATAAAACAAAAAAAACTCTAATAAATAGAAATTTAATGTTTTTAGTATTAAGGAACATCTTTGTTTCTTATCTAAGTTATTAGGATAAGAATGATTTTTAAAATAATAAACTTAATTATGATACCAATCATCTCAAGCCAATAAATAATCTCATTCATTCATTTCAAGACCAATTTTAATTTTTTTAGAAAATTCAACAACCTTCATGGACTTTAAATGTGGTTTTGAATTTGATTTTTCACCAACTGATAAAACTAAAACCTTAATATATGAGAAAGCATTTTCATCTAAGTGTTTTTTTAGTTCATTAACTTTAATAGTTTTAGAAGTTTAAAATTCAAGATCAAATTCCTGAATGCATAAGATTCACTTAACAAACCTTCCTTGAAAAGTTGGCTATTTTATAAGATAAGATAAAATATATACATTAGATCACATAAAAATTTTGTTTCTCATTAATAAATATCAAAATTTAATCAAAGAAGAAACAAGTGAGAAAACAAAATTATCAATAAGGGGGTACCTAGTTTCTACATCTTTTAAGACTTGGCTCATATAATCGATTGGTTTTTTCTTCATTATTTTCAAATTCTTGAGTTATTATAGCTCTTATGGCCTTTTCGGTATCATTAACATAGAGAATGAATGCTCTGTTCAAATCAATTTTAGTAATAATAAGAGCACTTACAATAGAATTCTTAATAGGATTAAAATATAATTCATCCCCTTCATCCCAGATATATGTTTTATCTTTCTTAAGCAGCAATTGTAATAAATTATATTTGTCAGAAAAATTGAAAATAAAATTTTTAACAAAATTTATTTTACCAAAGAAAGATATTAAACTCGATTGATCCTTGGGAGGAGGCAGCTCTTTAATTTATTTAACATATTTAGGGTCAATAAAAATTCCATCTTTTGAAATTATGTGTCCTAATAACTTACCCTCAGTCACACCAAAAATAGATTTCTTTGGATTTAAAGAAATATATAATTTTCTACATCTTGTGAATACTTCATGAAGGTATTCTAAATGCTTCTTTCTCTTTTTATAATGAAAAGTGATATCTTCTAAATAATTTTGATTAACTATGCCTTTTAGATCATCAAAAGCCACATGCATAGCCTTTTGAAAATTAGCTCTTGCATTCATCAAATCGAAAGGCATTCAGTTATAAGTGCAAGTATATCTACATATGGTGAAAGTAGTTTTATATCTATCATCAGAATTCACAAAAATATTATTATAACTTAAAAATCCATCTAATAATAAAATCATTTTAGATTCTATAACCTACTGCAAAATATGATTTATGCTTGGTAGAGAAAAATTGTCTTTTACACGAGCTTTATTTAGATCTCTAAAATCAACACATAATCTAATGTCACCATTTTTCTTTCTAACCAGAACTAGATTATCTACCTATTCTAAAATATGTTATAATAAAAATGACACCAACATCAATCATCTTATCCAGCTCTTTGTTAATGGTGTCCTCTAACAAAGGGTTGATTTTTCATATTTTTTGCCTAACAAGTTTAATACTAGGCTTAATATCAATGTCATGTTTAATAATGTTAGTATCATAACCTTTAAAGTCCTTGTATGACCATGAAAAGACATAATAAACTCTTTAAAAAATTTAATGAACTTAACTTTCTCATTTTTAGTCACTTAAATTCCAAAATAAACATATGTAGGATCTTCTTTAGTACCAAAATTAATAGGAATAGTTTCACCTATGATTCTTCTTGATAGGTGAAATGGTTGATTCGTTGATGGTACAATTTTCATCATCAATAGAGTCATCTATTTGAAAGATTTACTTTGATGGGTCCTACGCCACACATGTATCAGGCTCCATAATACTTTTGGTTACACCTCAAGGATATATAATTCCAAATGATTTTATAATATCTTTTCCATTCACTAATAATATTTATGAATATGAAGCACTAATCATAGGACTTAAAATGGACTTAAAAGGGTTCTATACCTAATTTTTTTGTAGTATGCTCATCTCAAATACTTTACCTCTTTGTATTAGTCAAAAGGGCCAAAAAATTTCATCCAAAGATGAAAACTATATTCTTAATGCCTTAGATAAGCATGGTGATTAAAATTACGTTTCCAATGTCACTATGGAAAATACTTTGTATATAAGATTATTGTTCCCAACTACTAATCATACTTTAGGGCATTTACATTCATGTTGCTTCACTCCCATCACCCTATATTTTCCATCTCATCCACCCATCTTCCCCATGACCTTGATCCTGATGGTGTGTACTATAATTGCATGCTAAGGTAGGTGAAGGCACATGCTCTATCAAAGTCATGAAATATTGATATCATAGATCAAAAGTAAGGAGGTTAATTGATGATTTATATATAATGTTTGATCCACTCTTTCCCTATTACATCCTTCGTAACTCTTTCTTATCTTAACCATAAATAGTTAAACTTGACTTTTTTAGATGGCTTTTGTTTTATTAGACTCCACATTGTGTCGACAACTCAACCTCACTGACTATATTGAGCATCCATATCCCATTATTATTAACCATCTTATCATTGTTAGAGAAGGATATTGTAACATAAACATCTTTACTCCAAGACACCATCCTTCATGAGGATCAACCAAATCTTGAAATGCTCACCAAGTCCCTTAGGAATATAACACACCTAGTTTGATCATATTGTACATAATTGTTTATTGTTTTATATTGTTTGATTGCCTATTGTGTGTTCATTATTTTTTATTTTTCTTATCTTTTTCGTAAATATTACATTGTATATATCTAATTAAAGTCTTTAATACTAATAATATGTCAAATTTATTATTTTCAAAAGGAACAAGGATGTCATAATGACTTCCCATTAAAATGTTGTTGGGATGTCCTTTACAGAGTTCCTTATTGGCCCCCCTTTTATGAATCTATGAAAAAATGTCAGCCTGATTATTTAAATGTCATGGTGCATCCTATCTAGGGTGAAATTATATGGTTAAATTAGTAAGATAATGGATAAGGGGATTAAGATAAATGATACTTTAGGTTGGATAAGATGGGGAATATGATTGATAAATGGTTAATAGGCTTAGGCTTAAGGTGAGTTAGTAGATGGGATGAAAAAAAATGTTATATTAAAGACATCTAATGTTATATGGTGAGGATTTATTTAGCACTGTTACACGATGAGATCACTATTGCAAATCATGTTGTGCTATATATATTGGCCTTGAGGAGGAGGAGGATATCATGAAACTCACTCATGGTGGTATATCTATAGGCCTAGATGATATGGAACTCACTATGTTTTAGCAATCTACATTTGATCTGGACACCTTGGCTGCAACTTCCTAGGTAACTTTAATATCTTACTTATCGTAAAAAATTGTCAGACTTGTTAAATTTCATATATTTGTATAATTTAAAAGGTAATAATTAATTTTTATGTAGAAATATCAATAATGTATATGATTTTTTTAATGTTGCAACATGATTTTGGATGTCACACAAACATGTGTGTTGCTTCTACTATGCCTGTGTATACCTATAAGGAGGTGATTTTAAAGAATTAATTAATGTTATGGTTCATTGTAAATGTATGGTGTTGTATAAATATATTGAAGTGACTAACAATGATATTTTATTTATTTATTTTATGACCACACTAACTCCACCATTTATTTGAGAGGGAGCAAATGTAGGTGTTACTTTTGTGATTTCATCTACACAACTCAGAGAGGTACATGAGAGTTATTTTAATATTTAAGTGTAAATATCGATGTGTGTTTTGTAATTGTACTTTGTATTAATGAAAATAGTTGACACATGAAACAATTGTCTATACAGACTCCTCTGATGATGTCTTTTGGTCTTGTTGAAATGATTAGCAGGCATGACATGATACATTTGACAATTTAATTTGTAATTTTGTTATTATATTTCAATGATTTAGTCGGTTGGTTTATATGTTTATGAGATAATTTTGAATATATATATATATATATATATATATAGGGATTCATCCCTTCTGTCATCATGAGCACATCATGGGTTCCTATTAGTGATCTATTTCACACTCTCATTCACTAGTGTGAACCAATCATTGACCCTATTGATCACCAATCCCAAATTGAGCATGACTACCAACATGTGGTAAGTGTGCCTATTAATTATTTTTGTATCATTTTAAAAACTTAACTTGTTAATTTTTTAAGTATATTGATCTATTACATGTAAATTTGATGACAATATTTGCATATGAATAGTTGGAGTTGCAAGTGAGTTTTTAGTGGAGGAGGACTCGTAGTTAGCCAGATCTGACACCTCCAACTATGATCAAGACGTCCAAGGTAGAGGATTTTCAAAATAAGGCAAAGAGAAAAATGCATTTTGATGATTAGGATCATGTATTATGACATTTTATCATATGCCTATGTGGCTTGATGTATAGTTTTTTATCATTGTTTGGCTATATGGAATTAACCCAGGATATTGTATCACTTGTGTTCACATTTTTTACACCTTTATATGAATTTTATGTATATTATATACATTATATATTGTTAAACATTTCACTCTATAAATATACTTGATGATTTTAGGGTTTTGATTTTATTTTAATGTATTACATATTCTATTACTAGTTCACATCATTTTCTACCTTAAAATTTTGTCGAGCATTAAAAATCTACATTGCAGTGATCATAGAATATATTTTTGAAGTAGATAAAACTATTTTTGTGTTATGATTTGGTTTGGTTTGTTGTTAAATATATGGAATATAATATAAAATTTAATGTGATTTTAATTATGGAAAATCCATTATATATAACATATCTTATATGTATGGGTTTTGATATTTGCTCTATAAATTTCTAAAGTTTTCCATTTTTTGTTTGTGTTGTTACATTAAGTAGAACTGGCAAGGTAGTGGGCTATCTAGTTTTAAATAATGTGTTTCTAGTCTAATAGATATTTTTGATAACTCCAGCATTATGTGGTTTTCTTGAGAACGCTTGTCCCTCTTTAATAAAATTCATGCATCAAAGACATATTTGGATGCACAGGAAGATCTTGAGGTTGTACCAAGGATAAAAGTAGCTAGAAGTTTTGATGTAAGCATCAACCCATTGATATAGGGGCATATTGCCAACATGAAAATGTTTTTGGAGAGACAAAAAATTAAGGGATTTAAAAAAAACACTAAAATACCTTTGGTGAATTAAGTGTAATGAGGAGGGGCACAAATTATTTTTGCACATGCTTTAATGTAAAGGTAGTTTTCACTACATGTGAGGTCTATCACAAGGCATGAACTAACTATTATAATTATCATTATATGATAAATTTAAAGACCAATGATTATAATTATACTTGTATACTATTATATTTATACTTGTACACTATTACTTCTTGAACAAAAGAATATTCCAAGTCCCTACAAATGACTGTGAATGCACAAAATAGGGTTAATTGAAGGTTTCAACTACTTGGACCTTGAAAAAAGTGAAACTTATCCTTAAATTTAATTTATTACTCTTTATTTAGGTAAGGTAAATATGAATTGGAAAAATCTAACCAACATATCCTTTTTAGTTGCAAGAAAGCAAGTTTCCTCGTACACAGAACCTTGTTACCATGGCAGACTACCAATAAACAATTGTTTCTTGTCTTCAAGGCCTCATGGATAAAAAATAAAATTCACACCATGTTTAGGATGGTGATAAACTCTTATTAAAAAATTATTAGAATTTGAGTATCCCCAAATAGGAGATGAAGCACCTATTTTGACCTCAAGATGACATTTTACTAGATGCAAGATGCAAGCCACAATGCAAGATCTCTATCTTTGGGAGCTCATGGGTGAAAATGACATTAACAACATGTCATGGGTGGGGATTAAACTATACATTCAAATTATTATCATACGAATATGCCTGATTAGGAGATGGATCACCCATTTTGGCATCAAGACCACTTGTCCCTATAAGGCAAGACTAGTGTTTTTTAGGCAAACTTTGGATAGCCATAAAATGGAAACCATAATCCATAGCCATGAAATGAAAGAATAGTTAAGTTAATGTTGAAGTCCATTACTTTCACATTGAATATATCAAATTTTAAGGCAACAAGGAAATCATGGTAGAGGATTTAGTGATCAATCATAAAATGCAACTTTCATGTAGTTAAGAGACAGGTTATTTACCTCCAATAGACATTTCTACTTACAGGACCTCTAATTCAAAATCCATTACTTCCAACACCTTGGGATGTGTTATTTACATGTGTTTCCATAGCCATGGCCTCTAAATCAACATAGATACCCTTTTTACAATAATTATGCCCTCATGGAATATTAATAAGAAATGTTGTCAAGATGTAAGCTACAATATGAGATCTCTATCTCTTGGGGATCATGGGTGAAAACTGACATTACCACCATGTCAAGGGTGTTGATTAACCTCTGGTACCTCATTCTTGGCATCCAAGTATGCCCATTTAGGAAATGAAGCACCCATTCCAACCATAAGACCACTTATCCCTAGTTGCAAGATGCAAGCCATAGTGCAAGATCTCTATCTTTGGGGGCTTGTGAGTGAAAATTAAAATTGACACCATGTTGGGGGTGGGTATTAACCTCTAGTATTGCATTCCTAGCATTTGAGTATGCCTATTTAGGATATGTAACACCCATTTCATCCTCATGTCCACTTGTCCCTAGATGCAAGATGCAAGCCACAATGTAATATCTCTATCTATGGTTGCTCATGGGTGAAAAATGGCATTTCCACCATTTTAGGGGTGGGGATTACCCTCTAGGACTACATTCTTGTAATTTGAGTATGTTTGGTTAGAATATGGATCACCTGTTCTATCCTCAAGATCACTTATCCTTATAAGGTAAAACTAGTGTTTTTTAGGAAAACTTTGGACAACTGTAAAATAGAAATTGTAAGTCATATCCATGAAATGAAAGAACTATCACATGCATTTTAAATTCCTCTACTTTCCCCCTAAATCTCTTAGAGTGAAAAGCTTCAATGTAATCATGGTAGAGGATTCAATGATCATTCTTAAAATTAAACTTTCTTTCCATGTGAGTACACCTAGTTAGGAGATGGAGCACCCATTCTGACCTCAAGAGCACTTGTCCCTAGATGCAAAATGCTTATCTAGTACTGGTGCTAACCATGTGAAGGTGGAATCATCTGCATGAACTAAAAGGTCAAATAGTCAATCATCTACATGAATTGAAAGCTTATCTTAGATTTAAGAATATGGAATTCTACTAACGATGCTGACCACATGAAGTTGGAAGCTAATTTGGAACCACTAAGCTACAAAAATATGTTAATATGTAATTAAATTGAAATTTATATGTAGTACCTAAGAAATAAATAAAATTTGATAAAACTAAACACATTTACATTTGAAAATTCAATGTACCTTGGGACTTCAATCTAAGGAACCACTAGGATTGACTCTATTCTTTATAGTAGCAAGAATTGCTTCATGATCAGATTCAAAATCCTTCTATAGAGTCTTTTTCAATGCCCTACCCTAATTTTTTACAACTAAATATTTATCATAAGAACCAAATTTAAATATTGGAGTATCTCCCTATGTACTTCATTTCTCCAAACAACCATACATTTTAATTTTTGATAGAATAGTGCCAAATTCAAGATCTAGTAACTACCATAAACCCAATGAGATAGTAAATATTTTCCCCATCTGTGACTGTAGAAGTCAATTTCTATTTTTCCTCTACATAATGGCATAAGTAATAATCTGTCCCCTCCTCATTATTCTCATCTATAATAATTACATAAACATACCTTGTATTTCAAAATAAAACATGATTTATGAACATGATCTATTTATATATTTACCACATTTAGTACATGAAACACAAGTTAAATATATGGTACCTAGTTTCACTAGATCAGATACATGGTCAAAGCCACATGATGATTTAAACTTTATAAGTTGTAATGTTGGTTGAACTTGATAAGTGTCAATTGGAATTAGAGGTATATAGCTCCATTCATCCACCCATTCTTGTGACTTGTACTCAATCCAAACAAATTCAATGCATGTAGAATAAAAGCATGCCATGTGCCTCGTATGAACCATCTAAGAACTTCTGTTTGAGATAAAAAAATGAGTGTAAATCACTTTATCTTGTTACTATCATATAATATTCATACCTTGCCTAGTTTTCATCCTCCATTAGCCAAAAATATCTACAAATAGTGGAATTTTGTTGAGCACCATGGCCCATAATTTCATTATACCATTTCACTATGTTTTTTTCATTTTTCAAATTAGCGACCTCTTCAAAATTTAACTCCTCTCTTACAAGTACTCTTTTGAAACATGCTCCTAAACTGTCATGCTACCCTTTTCCATGGCCTACTTTTGTGAAGTTTCAAATATGTTATACAATAGTGGTCACATGCATTTCGTTCAACCAATAAAACATATGTGCATTTTAAAATTATGATGTGTAATTATCTAACCAAATATAATGTTGATTGAAATTAATGGTCATTTCACTCAAATTGCCATAAAACATCTAAAAACAAGCTTAAACATACTCTGAAAAATGTTTTTGATCATCACTGACATAGAAGTGGTACTCCTTTAATATTTTTCGATCATGTTATGTATTGTCAAGTGATTACATGAATACTATATACACCAAAAGGGAAACATGTACTGAATGATAGTAATATGACTAAACCTCTCTTTGTGGTTGTAATGTGTAATTATCTACAAATTCAACTACTAAAACAATAATACCAAGTGGGAATGTGTCTTTACTTAACATTATTTTTTCATCTAGCCATCGATCTTTATGTGTGTGCCTTGCATAATCATACATAATTTCCTTCTTGAATTTGTCCATAAATTTAAAAATAGGTATTTATTTTATAACAAGCTTGCACCTTTTATATTCCTTTCCATATTTTAATTGATATTTAATGATCTATATTTACTAAAAATAACCAATTCTTGTCTAATTTTGTGTACTCTCCTCATGAGTACATTTTTTCAATTTTGGCAATCCACCATAAATGCTGCAAATTCCATCCAAACATGCCTTATTATAAAAAAATGTCCATCTCATCATTCACAAAAAACCAAATGGAATAAATTTCCTTTCTGATTTGGTAGAGATTCCACTCCACACTCCTAAAAATGTTGTCAATATGTAAGGTACAATGAACATGATGAAAAATATCATAATGCATCAAAAATTCAACATGTTGCCTACAAAAAGTAGTGCATGTGTGACTGATTTTCACATAAAAGGGTTTAGCCATTTAAAAATATCTTTGACTAATAGAAATTTATGTATATTTTTAAAAAAAAATAAGACTACAATTGTGTTTGATTCATATCCAACAAATGTTTAGGATGTGGTTCATGGTTACGAGAACGAACTCTTTTTTTCACTACATCTCAAATATCAGGTGATACCCTTATGTTATCTTTCCAAAATTAAGAAAGTAAATTTTTTAGGCATCAGATATTGCCTTGTCTTTATGTGGGAGTCTACCAGAGAGTGCCCACAATTCATAATTATTGGAAAAATCAAGTATTCTACATCTCCCAACTGATTTAACTAGTGTTTTTCTATTTATGTTAAATGCTCAACTTTTTTGTCTAATCAATCATTTTTCTTTATTTTTAACTTGCCACAGAAGTTATAATAACACATCATGTAGCATTGCCATTTTTGGTGTGTTTGTTCCCACCTACTTAATGGAATGCATTATGAAATTTTTCAACAATTGCCTTGGTTACACCATCAATATTAGATGTTCTTAGTCCTAGGGTGTTCATTTTAGGTCTCATCTTATGCACTTTCATCAATGTAACAAATAATTGGCATATTTGAGTTTCATTTAATTAGTAAAAGTGCGAGTCTCAATTTTTTTAGCTTTTATTCTCATATGGTACCAAGACATTTATTTATGAATTGGGTTTGAAATGTTTTCATCAATTTCAATTAAATACATGAATCTTCTTTTCAAAATCCTAGGAGGTGTTCTTAGCAAAAAAATTGATTGATTTGGTATATCCATAATATTTTCTTCATTGCTAGTTTCTTCATTCAATAGTGTTCCCATAGTGTTTTCTTGATTGTTACTTTCACCAATCGGTGTTTCCATGTAGTTTACATCATCATGCATTATATTATCATCATCATCAAAATTAAAAAACATTAAATTTGAATGTGGACTTCCATTATAATTTGGTATACTATCAAAATTACCAATTATAATTTCAAAATTTGGTATAATATTATTATTCATTTCATCATTATTTATGACATTCAATTAATTAGGGATAGTATACTTACATAATATTTTTGCATTTGGTTCCTCTTCTTTTCTCTCTGCACTTGTAATTCCTCTGATGTTTTGCAATATAGCTTATTATTTCTATTATGAAAGACATCACCCATGATTAAATAAAGTTGTAAACTTTTGAGGTTGGGGAAAACAATGCAATTAATAAAACTTAGATTTGCTTGATGTGAAATACCAAGTGGGGAAAAAAATCAAATTATTAAAAAATAGACATGCACTCTTTACTCAACAATAAGTAGACAAAGTTTTTTACTTTTTGGCGTGGGGACATGCATCAAATGAGTATAAACCAAACATGTAGTGTACATAATAGAACAAAGTAGAGTACCTAGGGGATAAAAGTCTCAATCTAAAAAAATATTGACCTAAATATTTTTTTTTTACCTATAACCAAACCACGTAGTGATCCTACCATGTATGATGTCTTGTATATATGCATAAACACCCCTAACCTAAACCCTTAACACTAAAACCTTGATTTTTTTGACATTAATCCTTAGACCTGAAGCCTTATAAACCCTAAACCATAAATCATAAACATTTAAAACTCTAAACAAATCATTTGAGCCCCAATTACCTGAATTTAGACTTCAAATTAAGTCCACATGACTTAGTTTAGTATAAATTGCTCCACCACCTACCCCAATTGAATATTTCACTATGTGTGATGGCATAAGGGCTAATCAAACCCCAAAACAAATTCTATGGTCATAAATATGTTCAAGAAGCTAAAATTATCCTTAATTATCTTAGTGATTAGACCTTAAACCCTAAACCAATCAATTTATCCTCAATTAACATAATTTAGAGTAAGAATTATTTTCATAGTGTTTAGTTTCTCACAAATCACATCATTCATTGCCCCAATTAACTAATTGGCTCAATCTATGATGATATGGGGGAAAATTAAGCCCAAAATCTCATTTTATAGTTAAAAATAGGTTAAAGGGACTGAATTTGGCTCTAATTGCCTTTTTCATTAGACCTTATACCCTAAAACCTAAACCCTATATACACAAAACCTTAGTCCCTAAATCTTAAACCCTAAACCTTAAACCATAAACCATATTGACATTAAAGCATTAGATTTAATCTCACTTAATTATTATCATAGGTTTAAATTCAATGTAAGTCACATTACTTATTAGCCCAATTGATTGATTAGCTCAATTTGTGATGATATTGGGGCTAATTGTTCCCAAAATCACTTTCTATACTCACAAATGGGTTCAAGCATCTCAATTTCCTTCATGATTATCCACCCTAAACCCTAAATTTTAAACACTAAATCATAAACCAATTTATTTAGCCTTAATTGACATCTTTTAAAGCAATAATTACATTTAGAGGGCTTAATTTAGCCCAAATCACATCACTCATTACCCCAATTGAGTAATTGGCTCAATTTGTGATGACATGGGGGCCAATCAAGCCCAAAGTCACATTATGTAGTCATAAATAGGTTAAAGTATCTAATTTGTCCCTATTTGCCTTCACAATCAGACCTTATACCCTAAAACCTAAACCTTATATACCCTAAGCCTTAATCCCTAAACCCTAAACCTTAAACCTTAAATTGTAAACCATATTTATCTTAAACCATTTGATTTAACCCCACTTAATTATGTTCATAGTGATCAATTCAATGAAAATCACATTACTTATTGGCCCAATTGGCTGATTGCCCCAATTTATGATGTTGTTAGGGCTAATTGTGCCCAAAATCACTTTTTGTACGCTAAATGGGTTCAAGCAGCTTAATTGCTTTTGTGATTGAACCTTAAAACCTAAATTTTAAATGTTAAAACCTAAAACAATCAATTTATCCTCAATTAACATCATTTAGAATAATTATTATGTTCATAGGGATCAATTTGGCCCAAATTGCATCACTCATTACCCCATTTCATTAATTGGCTCAATCTATAATGATGTGCCTAGGCCCAATTGAGGCCAAAATCATATTTTGTAGTTATAAATAGGTTAAAGGATATAAATTTGGCCCATGTACCTTCATGATTAAACCTTATACCCTAAAACCTAAACTTGATATTCCCTAAGCCCTAAATCCCAAATCATAAATTGTAAACCTTAAACCTTAAAACAATTGATTTAACCCCACATAACATATTTTAGAGTAAGAATTACATTTACATGGATTAATTCAATTCATACCACATTACATATTGGCCCAATTGAATGATTGGCTTAATTTGTGATGCTACTAGAGCTAAGTGTGCCCAAAATCACATACTATAGTCACAAATAGGTTCAAGCAACTCAAATTATTCGTAATTTCCTTTGCAATTATAATTTAAACCCTAAACCCCATAAATTAAACCACAAGTTATAAATTTGAATTGAAATTAATATAAAAAACTATAACAAAATAATATGATGGTGAAATGTATGTGAAATGCATTTCACCACAAATCACATACATGGTAAATCCATGTACATGGTATTACTACATATGTGATACTTCTACATATGTAGTTTTTATATTTTAATTTTCAAACACATGCCTAAAGGATTGGGAATGGCTTGGATTCCTGAGCCTAAGGCACGAACCTACCAACACACAACTGAATGCATTCTTTTTACTAAATATAAAAAAATTAAAATTCAACCATGTTAAACACTATGAATTTTATCAAAAAAAATCTTGAAAATATTACTAAAACATCGAATATACTCTCCTCTTCCTATGTATGTATGTATGTATATTTTATATTTTCATTACTTCTAAAGTTGTTATCTCTATTTATTTCTAAATAAGTATTTTTATAATTCTATATGTCAAAACTATACATGTTCATATTTGTTTATTTATCTTTTGATACATCGATTCAAATAAAAAAAATTATATGGTTCCAAACTAGACCTAATCATATATGCATTCAAAAAAATCTAATTTTCAATAATTTTTAAGGTACTTAGTAGGGGCACATGGTTGGCTATACATTATTGATCATACTTCAGGGACTATTGACATGTGAAATTAATAAAAAAATATTAATTAATTAATTTTTAAAAATATAGGTTATAAACTAGATAATATTATCTAACTTTCCACTAAAGGGTTTGAAACAAAACTAAATGATTCTCAAAAAATGATGGGTCACATGTAAATCTATCTACTTAGATATTTCCAAAAAACATTACTACCTCTTCAAATTTATGGCATTTGACCTACTTATACTTGACCATTTTAAAAAACAATTAGTAGTTTATAAACTATATTTAAAATGCTACAATTCATGTTCACATGACATCTTCAAATTTTAAATGCAGGTGTCTCAAATAATCCGTACAAGTTATTTTTTTTTTGTGTCTTAATAAAAACATGTCCACTTAAGTCCCTATTTTGGCCCATCATTTCTTTGCACTTACCCATTTATTAATTTTGTAAACATCATCATAATCACCAAATATTATGTCTAAATCATTTATCATAATTGCATTCATCATTAACTCAAAACATGACCTATATCATCATCCAAGATATCATTCAATCGCATCATATATATTCCTTTATCATCTCATTCACAAGTTCATTACATATATAACATCATGATTGCATCATTATGAAAAAAAAAATAAATAATCATAATCATAAAATCATTATGCATAAATCATCTAAAATACATAAAGTAATCAATTTCATCATTTACTCTATTCCTAGATCATTAGCCATTTGCATACGTTACCATCATCATATAACCATGAAAATACACAATATCATAAACATCACAAGATGAACATAAATAAGTATATCACATCAAACACTTAGTACCATAAAAATCAAATACATTAAATAATTAAATTTCACCCATCAAGCCTACAAGTGTGTCATAACCACAAAAATTCATACTCATAAAATAAATAAATAACATAAAAATCCATAAATGCATCACATCACAATATCACCCAAAAAATGCATCATCATATATATAGTCAAAATCAAATTCCCATGAACATGTCAAAAATCATATACAACATATGCATCAAGGACATCCATGTGCTAAAACATGAATATACAAGTCTAAAATATGATAAGTGTCTCATATCAAGACCCAGGTGGTCCATGAGGCCCTCTTAACAGTTGATGAATGGATCTTAAAGAAGTCTGGTTGTTGGCCCTATAATATGGTGCTCAATCATCTATTGGCATGACCCCCTCATATAAGCCCCTGTAATATTGAGCCTCTTTGATCAGTCATGATATCTATCACATAACATCTCCCAATACTCATCTTCAGAGGAGTATCATACTCTCTTCCTTTGCTCTCTTTTCCACCTAAAGCTCTACCTCCCTATAGCTAATCCTAGTTTGTAACAAATCATGAGCACCCTAAATTTATGTAACCTACCCCTAAAGGGTAGATATCTATCTATCATAATCACCAATCTACCCCAATAAGGTAATCAATCATGATAAAACATGACCCATTTATATGTCTCTTTTGTATAACTATCTCTTGAGGTTAGCTATCAAACTTTGGTACCTATCCTTCTTTATAGTGATACTAGATATCTCTACCACTCTAGCTTTCACCTCATACTCTAGACTAGCTATACAAGCCTAATCCTTAAGTCTCATAGATGTCCCTAATGGCCCATCACTATCACCTCCACTATGTCTTGTCCTTATCCTTGTGGCTAAAGGTACCTACCCCATTCCCACATCTCCATCTATAACCATCAGCATAATACCATCCTCACCATCTCTACCATCTTGTTATTGTTTCCTCTATGTTCTCCATATCCGTAGTCTAGCCTATGCCTCTAAGACTCTCCTCACTAACCCTATCCTAGACTATATCTATAATGGTCTCAACATCTAACTCTACATCCACTAGGATATACAGACTAAAATAACACCAGGATCAACTATCACTAGCTAATAACCCCATGTTACTAGTGTAATATTATCATACCCAACTTGGGATACATCTCTATCTACCCTTAAACCCCATTGACCTCTCTCTTAGTCACTCTAAGTGAGTAAATGCTTTACTCCAAAAACATCTTGTTGTATACCAAACCAACATCATACACTATCTAGTCAATATCTGTCAACCTATAATCATGTTGACTTGTCAAATAACACTCTATCATCATATAACTCATATATGTTGCATACTCCAACCAAATCCACTAAATTTGCCTATACAACATCTAGGTAATATCTGCATTTTTCAAACTATCAAAATCCTATTTTTAAAATCTCATTTTACCTACATGAGCCTATTACACACCTAGAATAATCCTCCAAGCAAATACTAGTGGCTCCTCTGCATCGTAGTCTTCTCTAGTGCATACGAGCCTATCTATAGCAACGTACTCCCATGACCAAACCTACAATAATAAAGATGGGCCAAAACTAGTTGCTCCTTTATAAGCACCCATATGTATCTCTGATATAAGTGGCCTTACACAATGGGAAACCATGAAAAATCCTATGTAATTGGACCATGTCAACCACTACATCCCCCATACCTAACTAAAACCACTAACCACTCTTGCCTAATAATTATAAACAAAGAATAAGAGACATGAATGCTAGGGTCACTTGATCACTCATGCCCTCAGGTTAGTGCCCTATCTATGTCTTTATGAGAGTCTTGTATGTCAACCTATAGGTGTCTACATAATATTTACATAGTATCTCTAATTGATTCACTCCTCCAATAAATGTTATCTTCCCTAATCAATAATTTGAAGATGCACTAGACATCCTCTAGAGTCACTATCATCTCCCTTATCACAAATCCCCTTAAGGGATCATCATGCAATCTTGTTCTCATTAACTCTTTTGTGAATTGGTTTTTATTTGAAAAACCATTTTCCCCATCACTTCAGTCATAATTCCATTTTAAAATAAGTCAAAATGTATGCACTTAAATATGCTCACTTCTCTATATCCCTAATTTCATTTAATAATCATCCATTTCATTTAATTTATTTATTAACTAGACCCTTCCTAGCTAATAGTCTAAACACCTTTACTTTTTCATATATCATCACATCATTATGTATATCCCATAATATATTATTCCTCCATTATCCACCCTAATAAAATCCTATTAACATGATAATATTATTTATTCTCGTTTGCCACTTTTTTATTTTTAAAATTCTGACCACCTCTTATCCACTTGGCCATAACCTTTCCTACAAACCTAGTTCCTAGTCCTAATTTAAATCTCCATTAAATCATATTAAATCCCTTAATCCTCTCTAGAATTATGCTTAACCCACCTTGAGCCCCTCACTTCCCTTTCTATGGAATTATAATGATTTTTTAAATCAAAGGCTCATTTAACAACATGTCTTCCAAAGAATATTTAATTCCTTGGAAAATTAAGAGCACTTGATCTTCAAAGGCCCAAATTTGAATTTGGGCCATCCATTTACCCTCACTCACTCCTATATAAACCATTAAAATCTCTTGGCCATGGTAATGAGAAATTTAGTAAGCTTGTTAAGCCTTCATGCTCTCTTAGCCATTACCATTACACTCATAATACTTTGTTTATCATATTGCATCCATAACCATTGATCTCGTGCACCCATTGAGTCCATTTTGCATCCAAATATTATCAATCCAACATTAATTAAGAATTTGTCTTTAATAAACATTTATGATATTATATGAAAGAATCAAGGAAGTAAAATGATGGTAAGGTTGCTCTAAATTAATTATGTTTGCTTCTTCAATATCTATTTTTGATGTTTTGTGAGTATTGAGTAAGTTTTGATAAAATTGTGAATTCTTACTGAAATTAATCAAATTTTGTATCATATAGTATACATGATTATCCTAAATATAAACCCATGTTGACTTCTACTAAAACATTGTTGAATCTACATGCACAATGAACGAATGTTGAATCAATGACACCTATTTGATAAATCTAAAAACCTTTAATTTTTTAGGTGTTAAATGTTTTCATTTCCATTTTTGCCTGATTAAAACACATTTTGATGAAATAAGAAACTGAACAATCTCTAAATTTTTCTCACTTATTTATAACCTAAATTGCAAACCGGAAAAGACCCCTTGACTGGAAATTAAAAAACAATCACAAAGGTATCTAGTATGCCATGACATAGTGAAAGACATCTTAGGGACAACATTTTATATTTCCATTTAGGAGAGGTGGGTCATATGATTCTTATCTTACCTAAGTTAGTGTGTCATGTCAAATGACCCATAAACACACATTTTATAAATCTATGTAGATCACACTAATTTTGAACTTTAATATTTATTGGTGTGCCACTCATAATCCTATGAAGATGTCTCTTGCATTGTCATCTTGCTTTCTACCCACATTTACAAAGAGTGGAGAACACAAACCTCGATATACTCAACCCAAAAATATTTTCCTTTCATTGATACCAAATAATCTAGCTACGGTGAGAGGTCTCAATGAATATATTTCTCATATTTCGCAACCCACAAATGTATAGTGGAAAGTCACTTAATAATAAAAAAAAAATTATTTATTGAAACATAGATTACATAACATAAAACTAATTTATAATGATACAACCTTACAATGATCAAACAAAAAACCATAAACATATCTCATAGGGTCGATCAAGCACCATAGTGTGGCTCAAATGACTCAACTCTACTAGTCTTTCTCATATCTGAATACATGTTTTTTTCAATTATCCTTAAAACCTCAATTAAAATCCTTCTCTATTATTGAATCAAATTCTTAAGAAATTGATCCAAATTTGGATCTTGAATGTTATCTGCATGGGTTAACTCATTATATATTTTCATTGTATGATATTATAATTTGAAACACTCTTTCTATTGCTATTAGGAAAAGAGTATTTTCTATTACAGGGGATAAAAAGGTATTTTATTTATATTAAAATTATATTCTAATTCCATATTTTAAATTATATATAAAAATAGACAAGTTACAAAAAATGGCACTCAATTTAAAATTCATATAAACATTTTGTGGGCTTTGGAAGACAGTTATCTAAAATCTTTGAAGTTACTCAAGAGATGACTATTGAGCTTTGGAGCTTAGCTAAGACACATGAATTTGAAGAATTTTATGACATTTTAAACTATTAGTGGTTCATTTAAATTTCATGGGGGTTTATAAGGATGGAAGAGGATAAATACATGCCCCCATAATCACAAACCAATAAGCAAGGAAGCAACAACAATAAGAGGGGAGAGATTTTTAGCAAGTAATCTTCTTGATTGTATGTAGTTTTTGAATTAGAGTGCATATAGGAAATAATAAGTGATAAATTTACATGGAATATGAGTGTTTTTGAGCATACTTAAATGTATTTATGTTCATGAAGTCCTCAATAAGGCACTAAGCTTGTATGTGTATTATGAGATCATGGAATAAGGAGAATATCCCTCAGTTTTACTGGAGTTTTCTTAATTTTACTTTCTCCAAGGAAAAATAATGTATCTTTAAATTATGTTTTGTTATTTCCTTGCTCTAATATAAATTTTTTTATTTTCCTTTCCATATGCAACACTTTTAGTTCAATTTTAAATAACATTCATGACTGTTTAAAGCAATTTTAGTTATATAAGTAATCAAGGAGTTGTTAGGAATTGATAGGAACATATTGGTATCATTTTATATATTTTATATGACATTAATTATTTGTTTTAATAAGTATTAAAATAACATTTTATATCTTTTTACATGGAAAATAACTTGAGAGGAACACCTTGTCTTAAAAGGATCCATGCTAGTGAAACTTAGTGTGGAATATCCACCTAGTTTACAAATCAGATTAGTATCAGAGTAGGTTATTATTTTTACTATAAAAGTGTTTATTAACACATTTATTCAAGTGTTATAATTTATTTCATGTTATATTTATGTGGTTATGGTGTGACCATTATGTAGATGTTCCCTTTACCCAGATAGTAAAGTGCTAGATGAGAGAGTTTTAATTCATTGGCAACAAGGTGGGTTAAATTAACACTATTGTTGTTTTTAGGATAATACAAGCCTCTTGGTATTATATGGAGTGATTGTTTTCTCCAAAAATTATTCTATGGACCAGTTATCCAAGGGACGTGAAGTTTTTCTTCTCAAGATGGGAAAAATCTACAGGTAATAATAGGAGGCTTGAGAAGAATGTTCATAAAATTGGATATGTTATTATTTTTATTTTGAAAATTGGAATTGTTTCAAATATTCTATGTGGAAAAAATAAGGTATTAGGTATATTCAATGGTGATACTTTATCCTATTGTCTAAGAGGAGTGGGAAAAAAATGTTGCTGCAAATGAAGAAAATAACATCAAGAAAGGGAGAGAAAGAGAGTTGGGAATTGAGTTGAAAGTGTATTTTTGCCCTATATGTAACCCTTTTTTTGATATGAAGGTATTGTAATTATGGAATCATGTTTTATGTGAGTGAAGAGGAGATTGAAGTGGTTGTATTATAGGTTTTTCCTTTTATTTATTGGACTAAATAATAAGAAAGACTGGATGTTTTTATGTGGACATAACCCATATTGGGTGAAACATGTTAAATTTGTGTCTCTATTATGTTGTTTTTTTTTGCATTTTATTTCTATCTTTAATTCATTAATATTGATTTGTGTTCTATATTCCTAAAAATTGGTATCATAGTCGAAGGTTTATTTGGTAGATAAACTTGTAAGAAAAGAGGGTTTCTAGTTCGAGTGGGAGCAATGGTAGAAGAAGAAAAGTATAAGGTCAAGAAGTTAAATGGCCAAAAGTACTAGCTATAGAAGATGCAAATGGAGGACTATCTATATCATAAGGATATTTTCCTACCATTGGTCAATATAGCAAAGAAGTCAATGAATATGAAGGATGAATAATGGGAGGTTCTTGATAGAAAGGCACTAGGAATAATATAGTTGTCCTTGGTAACATCAGTGGCCTTCAAAATTTCAAAAGAAAAGATAATATTGGATGTGATGAAGGCAGTAGATAGAATAAGGTATTTCTTAAGAATCATTTATTTAATCTATAAATGTTATAAGGTAGGTTTGTTGTTGATCATTTAAATGAATTTAACATGGTCACAAATTAGTTAATCTCTTTAAGATTACATTTTAATGATGAGGTTAGGGCTCTTTTGATTTTGTGCTCATTGCCAGAAATTTGAAATATATTGGTCATGGTTGTGAGTAATTCTATCTTTGGTTCAAACATTTTAAAGTTTAATGATGTTATTTGTGTTATTCTTAGCAAGGAATGATTTGACTATGGAGAACAAGGGAAGACAAAAGGATAGAATAAATGGCCTAGGGAATCATGGTAAGTCTTAGAAGGGTAGATCCAAATTCAAATGAATGTTAGTGTGCTAGATTTGGGGCAAGAAAGGACACTTGAATAGATATTATTGGTTTCAAAAAGGAAAATGAGGAGATGGGCAATAAGATAAAAATCAAGAATAAAATATAGCTGGTGATGTGTTACAAGATGCTTTAATCCTTTCTTTAGATAACATTAATTATTTTTGGGTATTATATTCAAGAGATTCATTTCATGCTACACCTCATAAGAAATTTTCTCAAGACTATGTTTAAGGTGATTTTGGATAGGATTATTTGGGTGATGGTGAACCCTATAAAATTATAGGAAAGGGTAAGATATAGATAAAATTAGAGAATGGAAACAAATGGTTGTTGAAATAAGTGAGGCATGTTCTTGAGCTGAGAAGAAATATAATTTCAGCAAGACAATTAGGAAGTGAGAGATGCATAGTTACATTTATAGAAAATTCATGGAAGGTCACTAAATGATAATTGGTAATAACAAAAGGATAAAATGTAGATAAATTATATTTAAGGGACTATTTTAGATAATTCAGTCTTATCTATAATCCAACTAAAAAACAAATATCAATAATATTCCCATTATTCAAAATTTTATAATTTTAAAGTCTCTCCAATATAATAAATGGGGAATAAATCCAAATTATTACTATAATATCTATGTGTAACTTATACAAAACTCAGAAACTATTCATTTTCAAATATTATCTCCCATCCAATATAGGGAAATAAGTCCAGGTTATCTGAAATATCCTTTTTATCCAATAGTAATGTTGACTCTTCTATTGCTTTAGCTTCTAGAGAAGTGAATACAAAATTATGGAACCAAAGACTTGGGCACATGAATGAGAAGGGGCTGTAAGTTCTCCACTTAAAGAATTTATTTCCAACTTTGAAGAAGGTGTATTTGAATTTTATTGAGCACTATGTGTGTGGAAAACAGAAGAGAGCCAAATTTATCATAGTTGGGAGAACAAAAAAGGATAAAAAGTTAGAGCTTGTGCATACAGATGTATACGGACTAGCTCAAGTATCATCCCTTGGTGGTTCTTATTATTATGTTATTTTTATTGATGATACAATTAGAAAACCTTGGGTTTATTACATATAAAAAAAATCTAGTGTTTTTGATACTTTTAAGAAATGGAAAGCTTTGGTTGAGAATGAGATAGGAAATAAGTTGAAGTGTGTCTAATCAGATAATGGAGGTGAATAATACAGCAAGTAATTTGATAATTAATATTCACTCTATGGGATATATAGAGATAATATGGTTCTAAGAACACCACAACAAAATGGTGTGTCAAAAAGGATGAATAGGATAATCATGAAGCATGTAAGGAGATCGAGATTACATGCAAGGTTTCCCATATAGTTTTGGGTAAATGTTATGGATACTACTATTTACTTAATAAATAGAGAGCCTTCAAGTCCTTTGGATGGTGGCATTCTAGAAGAAGCATGGATTGGTAAAAAGGTAGATTATTCCTTCTTAAAGACTTTCAGTTGTAAAACATTTGTCCATATTGATAAGAAAATATAACCAAGCTTAAATCAAAATCCAAAAAATATACTTTTATTGGATATGGAGTTAATGATTTTGGTTATAATTTATGGGATTTTGAAACTTGAAAAATAATTAGGAGTAGAGAAGTGATCTTTAATGAGAAGGTCATGTACAGAGATCAGTTACAAGGAAATAAACAAGAAAACCCAAATCAAAATATGTAGTAATTGATGAAATAATAGGAAATGAAATTTCAAAAGTGCCAAAAAATGAAAATGTGCAACAACTACAACAATAATAACAAGTACTTCAAACTCCTAAAAGTGTAGTTATAAGATCTACCAGAATAAGTAGACTCCCTGAATGATATTCTCCTTCACTTTATTATTTATTATTATTTGATAGTAGTGAGCCAAAAATCTATGAAGAATCAATGTAGGTAGAAACTAGAAAGAAGTGGGAACAAGGTATGAGAGAGGAAATGGACTCCTTGGTACATAAGCAAACATGGGATTTGGTTCAGTTGCCTGTAGGTTGTAGAATAAATGGGTTTATAGATTGAAGGAAAAATATGGAAGCAAAAAGAGGTACAAGGCCAGACTTGTTATAAATGGGTTTGCACAAAAGAAAGGTATTTTAACAAAATATTTTCCCTAGTAGTTAAAATGACTTCTATAAGAACTATTTTAAGTTTAATAAGAGTAGAAGATTTGCACTTTGAACAGTTAGATGTGAAAAATACTTTCCTTCATGGTGATTTAGAAGAGGAAATATATATGGAATAGCCATAGGGATATGAATTAAAAGGTAAGGAGAAAATGGTGTGCAAGTTGAAGAAGAGTTTGTAAGGTCTAAAGCAAGCTCCAAGGTAGTGGTATTTTAAATTTGACATTTTTATGATAAAACAAGGTTATAGTATATGTCATTCTAAATATTGTGTCTATTTTAAGATATTAGATGATGGAAGCTATATAATCTTGTTATTTTATGTAGATGGCATGTTTGTTGTAGGGTCTAACATGTAAGATATAAATGATCTCAAAAGAAAATTAGCAAATTCTTTTGCAATGAAAGATTTGGTTGCTATAAATCAAATCCTTGGTATGAGAATAATAAGAGATAGGAAAAATAGAAAATTTGAATTATCTCAAGAAGATGTTAGTCAAGTTCAATATACAAGATGCAAAACCTATAAGTACACATTTGGTAGGGCACTTTAAATTAAGCAAGGAATAGTGTCTTAAAACTTAGGAAGAAATTAATTACATGTCTAAAGTTCTATATGTCTTAGCTGTTGAAATTTTAATGTATGTTATGATGTGCATGAGACCATATATTGCTCATGTAGTGGGATTTTTCAAAAAGTTTATGAATAATCAAAGAAAGGAGCACTGGGATATAGTTAAGTGGATTTTTATGTACTTGAGAGGGACCATTGATAGATGATTATGTTATTAAGGTTTAGATGTTACCTTAAAAGGATATGCTGATGCAGACATGGATAGAGATTTAGATGGTAGGAGGAGCATCACAGGTTATATTTTCACTATTGGTGATACAATAGTTAGTTAGATTTCAAAATTGTAAAAGATAGCTAGTTTGTCAACTACAAAGGCAGAGTATGTTATAGATATAGAAGCAAGTAAGGAGATGATATGGATGCAACGATTCATGGAAGAGTTGAGGTAGAAGCAAGAATATTGTAGGTTGTATAGTGATAGACAAGGTGTGATTCATTTAGCAAAGAACTCAACATTACACTCAAGAACCAAATATATACAACTCAGGTATCACTTCATTCATTTAATTTTAAAAGATGGTCAACTAAAGTTGGAAAAGATCCATACAAGTTAGAATCTCATAGATATGTTAATAAAGTAGTCACAAGGGAGAATCTAGAGAGTTGTTCATCTTTAATAGGTCTTCAGGGATAACAAGGAAGATGAGAAACATGCCAGGATCAAAGTTTAAATAAAATTCCAAAGAAGATTTGTAGAGGTGGAGTTGCAATAATTAGTTTATAAGTGGGAGATTGTTGGATGGTGGAGCCTGATCTTATTATAATGTCTAGTTCTCTATAGGGGGTGCGGGGGGGGGCAACACCCCCTCCCTAGTCACCATGGGGGTCCATGGGGGAAGTGACCTACTTGGAAGCCCCACTAGATATTTTTAGGGGGAAGTACCCTCAAAGAATTTTTTTTTTAAAAATGCATTGTAAAATATTGTAATTTCATAGTAAATCTAGACCATTCACTATTAGGTTTTAGATCTAATGGTATAAATTATGTTTGTGAATTTTAAGGACTGGTTATTTATATGTGAATGTATCCCACATTGGGTGAACCATGTTAAATTTGTGTCACTATTATGTTAAATTTTATACATTTTATTTCCATCTTTAATTCATTAATATTGACTTGTGTTCCATATTCCTAACAGTCCATAAAAATATACAAGTTCAAAAAAAACATCACTCGATTTTGAGGTCATATGCAAAATTTATGGGATATGGAAATTAGTTATCTCAAATCTTTGGGATTACTCGAGCGTTGACTATTGAACTCTAGAGGCAACTATTGAACTCTAGAAATTATCCAAGACACTTGAATTTTAATTATTTTATGACATTTTAACTTTTTTTATGGTTCATTTCAATTTCTTGGGGTTTTCTAAGGATGGAAGAGGATAAATATAGGCCTCAAAAATTAGAAAATAATGAACAAGGAAGAAACAACAATAAGAGGGGAGATATTCTTAACAAGTAATCTTCTTGATTTACATGGTTTCTAAATTAGAGTGTGAAAATGAAAGAAAAAGTGAGCAAGTTGCAAGGCATATGAGCATAGTTTGATTATACTAAAATGGAAGTATGTTCAAGAAGGCATAAAGAAGGTAGTAAGCTTGTATGTGCATGATGAGATAGTGGAATAAGAAGGAGATCCCTCACTTTTGTTGGAGTTTTCACGATTTGATTTTATCCAAGGTAATATGGTGTCTCTTTCAATTATATTTTACTAGTTCCTTGGTCTAATATCAATGATCTTGTTTTCCTTTCCATATGCAATACTTTTAGTTTAGTTTTAAATCACATTCATGACTATTTTTAAGTAATTTAATATGCAAAAAATTATATAATAAATCAAAGAGTTGTTAGGAGTCTATAAGACTAGATTGGTATGATTTTATGTATTGTTTATGATAGTCATTATTTTATAGAATACATATTAAAACAACATTTTAGGTGTTTTTCTATGACAAAGAACTTGAAAAGAACACCTTGTCTTGAAATGGTCCATGTTGGTAAAACTTAGTATGGAATATCCACCTAGTTCATGGATCATTTGATGTGTTTATGTAGATACACAATTACATTAATGATAAAAAATACACTAGCAAATATCAAATTTACACAAGTCTCTATGGTAATAAATATAAATATAATAGTTACATAGAACCACCATTCAATGTGAAATGACACATAATCAACCCCTTCATCAATCCTTAACAACATATTAGCATAAATTATCATATTTTTGAGTGGACCATAATCAAAGATTTACTGGATAGGATTGAAGGTATGAATAAATTACCTATGTGTAGAAGAGAGATCAAACAAGAGCTAGAATAAGCTTATTACTCAACAATCGAAAGATTTCAATATTAGCATTAGAAGTATTGACCATAAAATCTTTATTAATTTATATTATATATTTGAAATATAAACATGTCCTAATTCATCATGAATGTGCAATTATATTTCGCAATGACTTAAAAGTACACCTAAGTAAGCTAATTAAACATGTGTAGGGAAATAACATTAAATATAACAAAAACCTACACTAAAACCCCCTTTAAGCATACCTTAGGTGGGTAGTAAAATTAGGTCCTAAAACAAAGATATAATGAGGTACCCAAGTAAAATATAATGCCCCTACAAAATAGGATTTGAGAGTTTTCTAAACCCCAAGAATATCTTACAGATGAAGATACTTGATCTCAGTGAAGGGTTTGGTGAATATATCAGTAACTTAATCTATTGTTGGATGAACAGAGATCAATGACTTTTTCATAGATGAGATCCATAATGAAATGCATGTGAATACCAATATGCTTGGTCTATTGATGGAAGATCTATTCTTGTAAATTTGGATTGTGATTTGGTTATCATAGAAGATGACTGTTGGTCATAAAAATTGGATGCCAAACTCAGTGAGAATCATCTGAAGCTAAATAGCCTTAGTGGAAACATTAACATATCCTTTGTATTCTACCTTAGTAGAATATAAATCAATAACATTATGCTTCTTTCTTGACCAACTAATTAGACCGAAACCAATGGAAAAATTGTATCTTGAGTTAGACTTACGATTCTAAATATCACAAGCCCAATCTAAATCTCTATAACCAATTAAGTCAATATTGATGCCTACTCCATAGTGAATCTCAAAAATATGAGTACCTTGAATGTAGTGAAGAATCCATTTAGCTTATTTCTAGTGTATGTAGTGAAGAATACATTTAGCTTATTTCTAGTGTATCTCATGTGGTTCTTACATAAATTTAGAGATGGAGACCATTCCCACTACCTACGAAGTATCATGTTTAATGTGCATAAGGTATATGATACTACCATTAAATTATAAATACGAGGTAGCATCAACTAAAGGAGATATACAATCAACCTCAAGCTTCATATTAGATATAAATGGAGTTAAAGTTGGCTTATAGTCGTTCGTGTCAAACCATGCAAGAAAATAAAGAGCATACTTAGATTGTGCCATAGTGATCCTAAAGTTAGACTAAGAAATTATAATCCCAAGGAAGTAGTGAAACAAGCCTAAGTTAGTCATTTATAACCTATCAGACAAATCAATTTTCATTATTGTGATGATAGATGAAGAACTCCCCATGATTAATAGATCATCCGTGTAGAGAACCATAATCAATAGTGAAACATCATCATGGAAGATGTAGATATTCATCTTAGAATAACATCTAATTAACCCAAATAAAATAGTAAAGGAGTCCATCTTGGCATACCAAGATTGATAAGCTTGTTTGAGGCCATAGATAGATTTCTAAAGTTTACAAACTAAGGAAGAATCTTCCATAAATCCTTGTGGTTGCTCCATGTATATTTACTCATTGATGTCACTATGAATAAATACACCCTTCACATCCATCTGATGAACATCCTAATGATTTTATGTGTCAATAGTGAAAGTTACTCAAATTGAGTTCATTTTGGCAACTAGGGAAAATGTATCGATATAGTCAATGTTAGGTACCTGAGAAAAACCCTTTTCTACCAAACATGATTTGAACTTGTGTATAGACCCTGATGATATAAACTTTATTCAATAGATCCACATAAATCAAACAAATTTTCTTCCCTTAGGAAGTGGGACTAAATCTCAAGTGTTATTCTTTAGCAAGGAACCATACTCCTATTCCATAGTATTATCCCACTCAGGAGTGTTTGATGCCTCACAAAATTATTTTAGATTAGAAGTAGATGAAATGAAAGCATTTACTCCATCTTAAAATTGTGAATGGGTTCACCTATTATCTTATGGATGTCCAACCCATTGGACAAATTTTTATAGTGTCTATCTATCCCAAAGTGGCCCAATGTTCAAAGAGTTAGGAGGGGATTCCTCATCCTCTTAAGATATTCTAAGACAAGGGAGAGGGGAATCCTTATCACTAATCTCATCATCATAACTAAAAGAAGAATTTGGATCATTATGAATCTACTCAGGTATATCTAAATCATCATAACTATCATCAAATCCTAGAGCATCTAAGGGGGAGAGGTGTCTAGTGTGGAGTATAAAGTACCCTCTTAAAAAATAACACTCATTTCAATGCATAACTCATGATTTGTGGGATGGATAAGCATTTATCCCTCGACACCCTTTGTATATCCAATGAAAATTCAAGGATGAATTTGAGATTCCATTTCCTTACATTTCTTCTTGGGAATCTAGGCCATAATACAAGATTTAAACACTCAAAAGTGATTCATTATGTGTTTTTTACTGTTCCAAGTTTTAAAAGGAGTGACTCCCTTCAATTTTTTATTAGGAACTTAGTTATAGATATAATAAGCATAATTTATGGCCTCAGCTCAATACTGAGGTGCAATAGACTTGGAATGTATCATATAATTTGCCATTTTCTTCAAAGACCTATTCTTGCACTCTATAACACCATTTTGTTGAGGACTATATAGAACTATACACTATATTTCATTCCCCTTTGAAGTGCATAATTATTCAAAACAATTACTAACATACCACTATTATCATTATGCAAAATCTTGATGGATTTATCTAAATATTTTTGTACAAGCACCTTTAATTCTTTAAAATTATTCAAGATCTCATATTTATTCTTAGGAATGTATACCTAGGTATACCTCTAATAATAATCAATGAAATTAAGCATGTATTTATTCCTATTGAATGAAGATTTTGGAAATGGACCAACAATATCATTATGGATAAGATCCAATATTTCTTCATCTCTCCATTATTTTCCCTTGTCATACTTCTCCTCAAGATTATTACCAAGTATACAACCCTAAAAAACTCCATAAAAAAATTTGACTCATGGAAACTGTGAAACCATGTCATGGTGATTAAATTCTTCTAGGTATTGATAATTGAGATGGATGAATCACACATTCCATAATTTACTCACCCTATTTGAATGAGTGAGCAGTCTAGTTGAGGGTTGATAAGGTACAAAATGTAAAAATATATACAATTGTATCTAGTGATCTAAATTCTCAAATGAAAAAATGGAGTCATTGTTTGCTTCCCTAATAACCATGAAATTGGGGGTGAACTCCACATTTTTTAACAAATTAATGTGAGTGATTTAATAAATAGATAGAATATTGGTAGATAAATAAGGAACACATAGAACATCATGAAATGTCCCATCAGTCACTTAATTAGATGCAATCCCACTAACTTCATTGAAATTATTGTCACCTAACAAGATGGAAGGTATAAAATAAGGTTCCAAAGATGAGAACATGTTTTATGATGATTCCATGTGGTGTGATACACCATAATAAATTACCCATGTGGATTGCTAGGACATAATTTAAACAAATTTTTTGCCCTTATCTTTGCCCTTATTACTATCTTTGGCCTTAGAAGACTCATGTGCTAATGAACGCTGATTAGAAGAACCATGGACACTAACATTGTGCTTCTTGAGTATTTTTGTCAATTGTTCAATTTTCTTATTCATGTATTTGAATTCATCATACCCAGATTTATTGAAGTATCCACCTGTGAGTCACTCTTTCTTGGATTTCCCATCTAAAGAGGAGGACTCTTTTGATGCTTTGGAATTAGCATCATATTTATGACCCTTTCTTTACTCTGAATCTTTTTTATTTTACTTCTTGTCCTTACTGCCAAAATCCTTCTCTTTGTCATGACTAATAATTAAGGCATGTAATTTAAAAGACTTTAGTGTACCCATTTGAATGAGCTTGTCTTGCTCATGAGTCAAGTCAGCAACAAAGTCATACAAGGACGGTGTGGTCCATGTAGTTTAAAGGGCATGCTTGGTGGTATGGAAGGTAGAAACTAAGATAGAACATTTGAAACCCATTTTGGTAAGGATGGAAAGAATCAATTGATCATCATTTTTATCAATGCTACATAGTTTCAAATACAAGATGAATGATTTGAACTTTGTGAATAAGCCTTGTAACATATCAAAATCACCTAGGCTCAAACTGATGAACTCATTCTCCAACTCATGACCTCTTATTATGTTATAATTTCCAAATATTTTTCCAATATGATCCACACTCGATTTAGAGTAGTATCAGATTCAATATAAAAGATCAAGTTGGGAGACATGGATATACATAGTAGATCATAAGCTTTGTCACTTTAGTTGTACCACTTAACCTTCTTTGCTTCAAGTGTCAATTCTATTTTTATATCCATAGTGATCTGGTGTAAGTGTTTACTCCTCAAGAAGATTTATATTTTTAATTTCCACTCATGATGGTTGAATGGTGTAATAATCAAAATTGAACTCAGATCCATGATGCATAAAGGAAGTATGTGCTGAATTATGTGTGCTTACACATAATGATATGCAAACTCCTAAATCTACATAGGTTTAAATTCACATGGTACAAGAATATTACCAATGCTTAGATCTCAAAAAAAACTTTCACTTTCAAAAAAATACACCTTAAGAGGAGTGATAGGTTGAAAGGTTTACATGTTTGAACTTATAAATGACAAGGTAAATCTTCACTTTTCAAATTTTGAAAAATGTGAGTGTGCAAAAATTTTAATTGGGTGATAAGATTAATCCCCCACTAGTAAGAATCAAGGTTTAAGCCCTCTCTATGTGACCACACCATATGAATATGGGAATAATACCCTATGTGAGTATTCCTCCTGTTACTTTGATTGATGTGTGATAATGAATATTGTTGCACTTGACAAGCTTAAATTTGACATCCTCGTGACTATTTTGGGGGTCTTTTCATAGTTGTTAGATTTTTTCTCTAATCCTGTAGTCAGAATGTTTGACACTAGAGTTTTGTTTTAGGGACATATGTCCCTCTTATATTTTTCAAAAGTTTAGGTAGTTCCCATAATGGACTTTTAGGGGTTGAAAGCAGTCAGGGTTTGTGTACTTGCAGACTTGCTAAGATTTCTAGCAGTGCCAAGATTTCCCAAAGTTCTTACAATGGAACTTGGGGCTATGGGAGCAATCAAGAGTTCTAGTAATGGAAAAATTGACTATCAATGCATATAAAAGTTTGATGTTGGGGTTTTAAATTATGGATGTACCCTGGATTTATGATGTTAGGATTTCAGACTGCATAAGTAGTGTAAAGTTTTATGTCAGGGTTTCAAGCATAAAATATGGGTGGGGTCTTCATATTTTTTTGAGGATATGTCAGTCCTAAAAATGTTGATAATGCTAGAGTTTCTTGCATTATAGCAAACACCCAAAGATCTGGTAATATGCACATGTGTATTAAAACTCTACCTATCACAAAAATACTAAATCTGGTATGCCTCTTGAAAATCCACTAAAGACCCATTAATGATCTCTAAAAACCTAAAAAAAATATCCAATAAATTTATTTTCCCTTGGAGAATCCAATTGTACATATTTATGTAAAATCATTGAAAAAGCCCCTAAAACTGTCCAAAAATGGGAAAAAATGATTGTCACGAAACTAGATTGTGTTTACAACTGATCTTAAGGTTTTGACACCTTCTAAATAATAAGGTGTAGGATTTTTGCATGAAATCTATTAAGAACCTCTATACTCATATAGCTAAAATATTAAATAAATTGATATATAAATACAACATTATTTTTTGGTGGGAAGGAATAACTCCACAATTCTTTGGCTCTTCAAGGGGGATACCTCCTTATCATAGCATTTAAATATAATTGATATGTTTGCTTGGATGATATTACAATTGACCATGCCCCTCTATTTATACTACTTCTAATCTATTCCACTCATCTTTTCTATGCATGTGGGATTTTTAATATACTATTCATTACTATTAATTCTACTACTATATATGTTATTATTCTAACCCTCCCTAGGTACTAGATGAAATACGACTAGTAAGAGACACCTTTATCTTATTATTTTTCTAAATTTAGATCAATAGAGGACCTTAGAAGAAGAGAAAAATTTAGGAAAGAGTGAATATTCAATATCTAGGTTAATAAATGGTAGATTTATGACATCTAAGCTAAAAATAAATATTTCACAACATGAACAATGGCATTCATCTACCCAAAAATCTTTGATATGTTAGAATGGGCCACAATCATAGGTATACTAGATATGATTGAATATAAAAAGAAATTACCCATGTTTATTAGTGAAATCAAACATGAATCAAAAGAAGCTTATCACTGAATAATTGAAATATTGTAATAATAGCATTAGCATCATTAGCCATAAAAACTTTAAGAAGGTACATTACATAGGTGAAATATAAATATGTTCTCACTTCCTCATGAATGTGGGACTATCTCTCAAAATGACCAAAAAAGACACCTAAGTAAGATAACCAAACATGTGTAGGAAAAAAACATTAAATGAAATAAAAACCTGTACTAACATCGTCTCTTTAGATGACTCAAAATTTAGACATAGATTTTAGACCAACTTCTAAAGATATTTTCAATTCCCAAACTTATCAAAGCTTGTCAAATTTATTTTATGGTGAAGAATAACTCATCCAATAATTATTGAAATAAATTAGTTCTATTTGTGCCTACATAAAATAATTAGACACGCGGTGACCCTAAATGAAACTAAGATGATTATGAATATATCTTAGACCTCTAAACTTCTTCACATATCTCCACAAAGTTGTGATTGTAAAAAATAATATAAAACATCTTGTGTAGACCTTTGTAGGCTCTCATAGACTCCAATAACAATGGTGCATAAAAATAGACATGTGTGGAATAAAACAACAAACTAAAAATATAATAAACATATGTGCACTCATTGCATGTGCAAAAACACAAAGAACTACTGCACAATGCATGACTTGTACAAAATAGAGTATAAAGTCAATGCACAAATAAAAAATTGTAGATGATACACTTAACTTGTTTACCTAATATAACATACTTTTTGTTGATGTGGGATTACAGGTATGCCTTAATGCTCCAACATCACATGTTATTGGATCTTTTACAATCATTGAGATATTTTAGTTTCATTTTTTTAATTATATGGGAGCATGATAAATATCAAGGTATTTTGACTATTTTCTAGTTTAACATAGACCACAAAATATATGCCATTTCTTTAAGTTCCAAATAGTGCTTCCAAATTAGGGTAACAAGAAAAATTTTATGTTTCAAATGATTAAAGAGAAAGACTGGGAAATCAAGTGAAGTATTTAGAGGTTTGAACCAAGTGATAACAATAAACTCATGTATGGAACCATAATTTTATCATCCCTTGTTTATAATTATATGTGTTTTACTTTATTTTGATGTAATATTTTGATCTCTTGGTTGTCATGGTATTTTTTTATTATGATCCATACTTTCTTATTAGTATAGAGTTTGGGTCATACATACCAATCAACCATTTTTTGGTTTTAACTAACTTTATATTTATATTTATATTTTGTGATGAATTTTTTTTTTTGTGTGTGTGTGTGTGTGTGTGTGTGTGTGTGTGTGTGTGTGTGTGTGTGTGTGTGTGTGTTCCAATTTTAAAAAAGTATGAAATCAAATATTTTCAAAACCTTTAATATATGAAATGATTTTCAATACATTTTTTAAAAAAATTAATAGATAGTTAGATATTTTATTAATAAGAAAGTAATTTTATATTAACATATCATAAATTAATCCAAAATATATATAAATAAATTTAATCACATTTAAATATTAAAACTAGTTTTAATTTCAATATTAAAATACTTGTGATAGGAATAATAAATTAAAAGAGGAGATTTTTGTAAAATATATAACTTGTTACAAATTTGGAGGAAATTGTTAAAAATAGACAATGTAGATTAAATATAGACAACAAATTTAACACCACCCATAAAAATAGGAGAGTCAAACAGAGACTATTCTTGACAACCATACAAATGCTTCTATAAAATTAAGGTAGTTTATGGAAATGTGATGTGGCACCTAGAAATATAATTAAAAAACTAGTTAAATATTATGTTGTTAGTGTAGGTATTTGTTTTCCTTATATTTTTCTATTTGGATTATTCTTACACACGTGGATTATTCCTCTACTTGAGTTAGCTTGCTTACGTTTACTTAGATATAGGGAGTTACTATCGTTCCTTATCATTGGCTAGTGGATGTTACTCTTTGATTGGTCATTTCAGACTTAAGAGTTACATGGCTATTCTAGGCCATTGTGATCATTCATGGATGAATTACACATTACTATCCTATTTTTACATCTCTTTGTGAGCTATTCCATTTATTAATGTGTTGGATGATTTGTCTTTTTTTTTGAAATATAACTAAATCACAAGCTATTAATGAGATGTGTGGGATTCTTAAAAATCATGACTTCAACCCATATTAGGTCATTGAAATCCCCAATCATAATGTGTTGCATAAATTTTCCCAAATCAAAATTATGACACCACTTGTAATGAAATTACTATATAGGTAAAGCATAAAGGAGTAGACCCACACAATATAAATGGAAGCAGAGTATAAAATGGAAATATAATCTAATCAACCACTTCAAGGGGAAATATCCAAAACCTTATAGTAAGAAAATAAATGGTGTATGATGATGGGAGAGACTTTTTCATCCTTGTTTATAGACATAATTATGTATAATCACATCCCTTCATCATAATTAGGTTGAACTAAAGAAACATCTAAAACTAATTACTCAAATTCCAAAGGTTACCTGTATTGAAAGCCATATTACCCTAAACTTAGTACACTTAAGAAAATGGAATATTAGGGGTGTAATTATTTTTTCTTGTTGATTATTGATCTAAATTATGTGTAATTAACATATTATGTGTTTTGTCCCTTGGTTTTTTATGTAATGGTTAAAATAGATACATTAGCATAGTTATAACTTATTTTCTAGGTATCAAAATTTGGGCACTTGTCAGTGATCAACACCACATAACATAACTAATAATGTTTATTTTATGTGTGATCAGGGATTGAATTGTTGATATGATGTTTTAGTTCATTACTATTATCATACTTGTTATATATTTATCTAGAATAATTTATATGATTGATGTTTGATTATACAATGTTTGACTCTATTTTTTTGGATTATAATTCCTATTGAAAATTTTAGAGAAATATCTTTTACTCCATCATGTTGGTGCTAGTAAATAAAATCTCTTTAGCCTTATTATGCTACCATCATCAGCTCATAGCCAATTGTGCTTATCAAATTTCAAGAAATTTACTCTTTAAATGGTATTGTTAAGCTTTCAACCAAGATGAAATGGGGGCCAAGTGAAAGGCCAAAGGTATTGAATCTTAATATCATTAAATAATTTTAATGTTCATATTAGCAATCTTGGTACTTGTTATAAATAATTTAATATGTGGTTATTATCTATGTTTTAACATAAGGTTATATTGATTTTGTAGTGACCTTTTAATCCATGTTAATATGGTTATATTATGCCAATGAAACTTGTTGTGAATTCATTGTTGTGTGACTCCTCGGATATAGCCTTTATGTTTAATATATTACTCAAATTAACATTGATTTAAGACCTAAGATGAGATCATATTGGTAACTATATTTCATCTACTTATAATAATGATAAAGACATCTATATTAAAGATCTAAATGTGATGTATTTAAGTTGATGGGAAGTCATCATTGGCATTAATTCAATTGTGTCATTGATCTCTTGATACTCTAGCATTGCATATGTTTAATATTACTAAATCAATATAAATCCTTTCACGTGGTCCTATTTTTCATGGTGGTCAAAGGACTTAGACATGACTGAAGTAAATTCATTAATTATTATTAAATATTACATTTAGCATTATCAAAAAAATTAATTGTTGTATGAAAAATAGGAATATGTTTTAATATGAAGTTTATAATGGCTAAATACTATTTGTCCTAAGTTTGGGAAAAGGTATGATTAGGGTTTGAAGGGTCATGGATATTTTTGAGTGGTATTTTGTTAGAAAATAAGAAGGGTTTCTTTGGGGGATGTGAAAATCTATGCATTTTACTTGGGCAGAACAAGAATTCATGCATACTAGAATCATGGAATCTTTAAGGATGGAAAACTGCAATTTGGATAAGAGGTTGTAAGGGTAATAAAGTAAATAGTGAGAAATGGGTGGATTAAAGAAATAGTGTACTTGGTGGAATCCATGGAGGAAGAATGGATAACTATCTTAGTCACTCAGGGAAATGGTAAAAGGAGGAAAATAAGGCAAATAAAAACTTGGTGTCCTCCATTCAGGCACATATCTTTTCCTCTTATTATGTGTCTACACATTTATTTCCTGTATCAAGAATGGCATGTCCTAGGGTATATAAATTTGGATTTGGTCATAGACATAATTCATGTACTTGATATGTACATAGGGAATGATGCCCTATCTATGGATTGAATGCTTGTGTATTATTGTAAACCTACCAATACACTCTAAACCTAATTGTCTTAAATAAATAAAAAGTGTAATAGATTTGAGCATCTATATTTAACCATTGATATTTATATCGTTGAATCTCCTTCAATGTGAGTTGATGCACATGGTTTTATGATTGCTAGTTTTGTGCATTTGATAAACTCTATAGTGGTTTGAGTTGAATGACTAAATATATGTTCTACTTTGATAATGTGAAAGAGGGTTTTATATTCATAAAAAAAACTGCCTCAATGATGGATGCTTGTAATTCTTTTATCAAAATGCCTCAATAGTGTATGCCTACAAATTATTTTTCCTCAATGATGGATGATAATTAATCATTTGTCAAAATGACTCAATGATGGATGGTTATAATTTTTTTGTCAAATTTCCTCAATTATGTATGGCTTATGCATGGCTACAAATTGTTTTGACTCAAGGAAGAATGGATATGAATTATTTTGTCAAAATGACTCAATGATGGATGGATGTATTTTGTTTATCAAAATGCCTCAATTATCTATGGTTGTAAATTATTCTTCCTCAATGAATGATGAATGTGAATTGTTTTTCAAAATGACTCAATGATGGATGAGTGTAATTTGTTTGTAAAAATGCCTCAATTATGTATGACTACAAATTATGTTGCCTCAACGAAGGATGATTTTGAATTATTTATCAAAATGACTAAATGATCAATAATTTTAATTTTTTTGTCACAATGCTTCAATTATGTATGGCTAAAATTTATTTTACCTTAATGAAGGATGATTGGGAATTGTTTATCAAAATGAATCGATAATGAATAGCTGTAATTTATTTGTCAAAATTCCTCAATTATGTATGTCTATAAATTATTTTACCTCAAAGAAGGATGACTATGAATTATTTATCAAAATGACTCAATGATGGATGTCTATAATGTTTTTGTCAAAATGAATCAATGATGAATGGCTGAAAATTATTTTACCTCAATGAAGGATGATTGTGAATTATTTATCGAAATGTCTCCATGATGTGTGCTTGTAATTTATTTATCAAAATTCCTCAATTATATATAGATGAATAATATTTTGTCTCAATGAAGGATGATCATGAATTGTTTGTCAAAATGACTCAATTATGGATGGTTGTAATTTGTTTGTCAAAATGTCTCAATTATGCATGGATGAAAATTGTTTTGCTTCAATGAAGGATGACTATGAATTGTTTATGAATATGAGTAAATGATGGATGGATGTAATTTATTTGTCAAAATGAATCAATGATGGATGTCTAAAAATTATTTTTCCTCAATGAAGGATGATTATGAATTTTTTTATCAAAATGACTCAATGGTGTATGGCTAAAATGTGTTTGTCAAAATGCCTCAATTATGTAAGGCTATAAATTGTTTGGCCTCAGTGATAGATGCCTATGAATTTTTTGTCAAAATGAATCAATGAGGGATGGCTATGAATCTTTTGGTACAATACTTCAATGAGTTCATTTTGTATGGTGCGCTTGACTTAAGTATTCAATTACATATATTATATTTGTTGTTAATCCATATAGTTTTGTTAATTCATATTATACTATTCTTAATCAAATAATATTGGGGGCAAGTCGTTAGTAATGATTGGTACAATCCATCAATTGCATGTTATCATGTTAATGAGAAATATGGTTTGATCATTTTTAGGAGCATGACTATAGTGGATCTGCTAGAATTTTAAAACTATTCTTGGCATATTGTGTTCATATATTCAGAGGTTGTTACTACTATTTGCATAAGTATAATTAGTTTTTTTGTTTGGCATAGTGGAATGTATATCTAAAAATAGTGCAAAATTATGTTTGACCTTTCCTCTATGATTGTTATCAAACTACTTAGTTCACTTGAAATACTTACAATTAAAGTGTAAACCATATAGATATTTATTTTGTGGTTTAGCTCCATTGATATAATTATGGTAACCATACTAGAATCATAAATAGTTTCATTTTTTATGGTAACAAGATGAGAGAGAGATGTCAATATTTGTAGAATCAACATTGAAAATATCTTTTACAAATTTATGTTTCTTCATATTGGTTATTATGGTCAACTCTTGGATAAATGTTCTTGTTGGCATAACTACTTATATCCCAGTCCTAGATAAAAATTATGCTTGAAACACTTTAATTGCTTAAATTTATGTTATTATTGTATAAGCCTTCTAAGGAATTATATTTTGATTGACTTTATGGATGGTGTTGCCCAATCCATGACAAAGTATGACTAAAATAATTATTGTAATAATGGGTTGCTCTATATTATGAGGGTTTTGATGAGAAAATTGGGTATTAAATGTTGATCTTTGTTGTTAAAAACTTTCTTAGTCTTGCATAAATAAGACTCATGAGTATCATCTTGGTCAATACATGGTTTGTATGTTGTCGATTATGGAAACTAGGACATCTTTGTTTTACCTATGTGTTAGAAATAATTCATTACTTTATTTGATTAAATAGTTATGCTACCATGTGTGTGTTGTATTATATCTCTTATTTGATCATGTCATCTAGCTGGTTATAGCTACTTCAATAGACTTGTCATCATACATGCTAGAATAATTTTTATAGCTATAACCTTTGATTTAATATTACGAGGAGATCCTAAGAACATTGGAATATCCTATTTTTATGCATTAGTAGAGTGATCTTGTATCTTATAGATCTTACCATAATTTTAAAAACCACTTGGTGATTGTAGATAGATAAAAAAAAATTGCATGTTGAGTTATACTAGGGTTACTCATATAATAATTATGCAAAAATGAAAGACATCTTGATTATGTTCAATTTTATGTTTTCAATTTTCAATGGAAATATTTCACTAAATATCTCTGCCTACTTATTGAATACCTGTTGTAAATCACCTTATTAGATTTTCAATGTATTAGTTGCTTACCTAAAGGGATATGAAATGTTGTAAGCATTTGCTGATCCATTTCTCTATAATTAAAATTTGCATGTAATAACCAATTTGAGTGCCTTGATGTTGTGGACACCCACCCCCCCCCCAAATGTAGCTTGGTTATGCCTCTTTTCTTGGTCATATGACATTAACTAGTTGTTTACATAATAGAGTCACAAATTGTAATATGATTTCATGTCCTTGAACATTTGGCATTGGGCCAATATTTTGGATACCGTACTCTAGAGTTGATGTATCAACAATTGTTTTAACTAAGGTTTTTGAAGTTTATTTGGTTATTGCATCTGGTGCTATCTTTGTACATTGGAATGGATATTGTTTATTATCTAAATGTACATGGTTGACTGAAAATATGTATTGTGAAAATGATGAATAAGACTTTGAGGGATAAATTGTATCTTGCATGTATTTCATGTCTAGGATGATAATGATAAATTGTATTGTGATTAGAAAAGTTAGCTCGTGGTTCATTAGATACTATGTCATGCATACAACATAACCCGATTTAGATGGATTGTGACTTCTTCAGTTGGTTAAAAACCTTCACTTGTGTTGGTTTAATAGTTTGGAAAAGAATATAATGTGTATAGTTGATTGATTCCTTTATTGCAAGTTTATAATTGCATTTACGTTGGGCTATATACCTATTATTTATCTATTATTAAAATATAAATATCTCATCCTTAAGATACTTTTATTGCAACCATTAATAAAGTAATTAAGAAGAAGATTCCTCTAACCAGTCTTAACTAAATATTAGTGGTATATGAAATCGGTCATAAAGTTTCATCTAACCAATCTTTTTTTTTCCTAATTTTAATTTTAAAATTAATTACTTAAACTTAATTATTAATTTTGAATATTATTTAACCAAGTTAAAAATAATTGAATATTTATATTCCAATATAATTAAAATCCATTTACCCATATATAATGAGAACTTATGTGAACAACATGGATGGTTCGATCGTGAGTAAAGTTAGAAAGGAAATGCAACCCACCTTATAATTTAAATTTTTTAATACTCTTTAAAAAGTCGAGTTTGTAGAGTCCCTCACTATTAATCAAAGGCTTTTAGCTATTGTTGAGAGTAAATTATCGGTACATCGATATCGTCAAACAAGTATTCATTTTTACCGTCCGTACTTTAACTGCCGTACACAAAAGTGCTAACAAAGCACAATGCTTAGCCATAGTATGCATTGGTAAGACACTGTCTCTTTAGCTATTACCTTAAAAGCATTATAGCGAAGTCCCCGTGATATAACGTTAAAATTCTTATCACGTTAATATAGCTCATATTGCTATTGCAAGTATACTTCCGGGAAAATTACAATCTAGTGATGGTTTGGCTTTAGTGGTTGAATTCGGCTGAATTACTGGCGATATCATATTTAGATGTTTCACCATTCATTCAATGGAAAAGCAAAGACTAAAGACTAAATATAATATTGTCCCACGTTAGATAGGATATGCATTGCATTCTATTATATCAGTCAGCAAAGGCTAAATGGGGCACGTGCGCAATCGCCAAATCAAACTTCGAGTCATGACCAACAGACACAGGCTTTTGACCTCGTCTTTCTCATTTTATAACCTAACTCCACTTTCAGCGATATTCAGCAAAGGGAAAAAAATACTGCGCAGACCCTGCGTCGGCTGAGCGTCTGCAAGAATTTTTTAAGTGGAGCATAGTGATGGACGTTAGCAACAACTGGTTGCTGGGTGACGCTGATGACTCACTCTCATTCAATAATATATATTTTTCTGATTTGATCCTTGCTTGTAATAATAACAGTAACATAGAGATTTGCTCTTTTATTAGATCGATGGAACGGAATTCGTTGGACGAAACTAGTACTGATCGTTTCGAAGAAACAAAGAAGTCGAAGGCGAGATGTCCATCTCTTGTGGTGTCGACTCCTCCTCCTGACAATTTTGTGCAAAAAACCGCCTCCTTCCAGATGGGAGACAACATCATCATGTCGTAGTTTTAAGAATATTGTGAACCCCTGTTTGTGTAGCACCGAATGGGATAAACTTCCTCTCAATGAGAATGATTCGGACGATATGCTGCTGTATAATCTATTCAAAGAGGCTGCAAACAATGGGTGGCTTCCCCTTACACCACTACAGCCGCTGAATATTGTTAATCATAAGCAAGATCCAACAGTTATAAAGAAGGCTGGTGTTGATTCAAATGGAAATGGACAGAGGTGGCACTACAGGGGAGTGAGGCAGCTGTTAGGTTGTGGAGCTAAAAGCTTCACTGATGCAAACATGGAGGAGGTTGCTGAGTTGCAGAACAACTGACGTTGGTCTAATCAACCGACGTCGGTCATATCCAGTGAGCAGAGCAACCGACATCGGTCAGGATCGGCCGACGTCGGTCATCTCCAAACAGACAGCGACTGACGTCAGTCACCTGTGCGGTTCCAGAACTGTCGGTTACATGAACATTTAGTTTAACGAACCGGTTGTTTGCATGTAAAGACTAATTTTAGTCTTGGAGCTATGGTTCTAATTATTGTAATTAGAAGTCTAATTATTGTTTGCATAGGATCTATATAATAGACCCATGGGTTGTATTGTAAAGTGTGCTAGATAGAGAGAGCAAGGTTAGCTCCTTCAGAGGGAAGAGAGCAAGGTTAGCTCCTCATAGTGCCAAGTGCCAAGTGTGTATGATCAGGTAGATCTGCGGGAGTGCAAGATCTGGTAGAAGATCCACAGGGGTGCTAATAGGAGGACAAGGGTTCTTTCGAGTATGTAAGATCTAGGTCGGCAGGTGTGCAAGGCCAGGTTGATCTATTGTATAGCAAGATCAGGTTAGATCTACATGGTAAGTAAGGTCGGTTGATCTGCAGGTGTGTGTGTGTGTGAGATTTAGGTTTGCAGGTGTGCAAAACCAGGTTGATCTGCAGGTGTGCAAGATCAGGGAGGTCAACAACACAACAGGGAGCAAGATCAGGTGAGATCTACTTGGAGTACGTGGTGTACTCGGACTTGGAGTACGTTGAGTACTTGGTGGACTGGCAGTATTGTTACTGACTGGTGGAGGTGAACAACAACTCTGTGTTTGAGTTGTTTGTTGTGACCGTAATTGAGAAAGTGAGCTCTTGAGGAAAAATATCTGCATGCCCTAGAGGTGTGGGAAGCCCTAGAGGTGTGGGAAGAAGATTGTGGCACTTCTTCATTGTATTTCCTTCTGGATGAGTATTAATACAATTGGGTATTGTCTCTCATATTCTGTGCTATTTTTGAATTCTAGTTAATTATTTCTTCTGGTTTAATTTCGTGTTTAGTTGCTTGTACAAGGTAATCAATTGTGCTCCTAATCTTGACAAAGTGGTATCAGAGCTAAGGTTGCAGGGAGCAGGTTTGTGTTTGATTACAGGTCACTCTCAGGGGTTTCTGATTGAGTGGGAGTAAAGCAATGGCAGAAGAAAGTAAGCTAAGAATGGAGGAATTCAAAGGCAAGAATGATCAATTATGGAGTTATGGAAAGAAAGAGCAGGTAAAGAAAGATTGTTGGTTGGTAGCAGATCAGCATGAAGAAAATAAAGAAGCAAGTATCATTTCAGGTATTGATGCACGGGATGCTCTTATATGTTCCTTGGATAAAGTAGAATCTTAGATTATAGATTTTGTTGCCTCTTTCCATGCAGCCCCAAATAGAGTATTTTTCCATGTTAAGGTCCATGTAGACTTTGGAAAGATTTATTTCGAGGTTGGTGAGCCTTGTCAAAGTATTGGCAAAGGAAAAGTGCGGCTAAAATTGTAGACGGGCAACACATGGGTGTTGAAGAAGGTCATGCAGGTCCCAGTCTTGAAGATGAGGCTAATTTCTTTAGAAAAGTTGGGTGATGAGAGATGCACAGTAACTCTCACAGCGAATGCACTTGAATTAGCATGTGGTAAGAAAGTAGGTACTCTTTATCTACGTACTTGTATTACTAATTCTCCTTCTGTTGCAAAGACATGGCTATGTAAGGTTAGTCACATGAGTAAGAAGGAGATGCATGTTCTTAAGAGGAAGTCAGATGTCTTTGACAAACTTAAGAACTAGAAAGCCTTGGTGTTCATGGAGGAGATGATGGACAAAGATCAGTCAAAGGGGTTGGGTATTTCTGAGTAGGGCAGTTTAGACAAGGTTTTGATTCAAAGTAAGCTCGCAGGTAAAAAGTCATCACTCACAAGAAAACACAGTTACCAACGTCGGTTAGAGGAAATTGACGTCGAACAGACAGGTACCGACGTCGGTCATGTGCAGACTAAAAAAGTCAATGGTGTCGGGCAGGTTGACACAGGCATCGGTTAGGTAACCGACGTCAGCAGTCAGATGGACATCGACGTCGGTCAGGGAACCAGCGTCGGCGATCAGGTAGATTCGACATCGATTGGGTGCAGAACAGGGTCAGCCAGAGAACGGATTTTGGGCAGACAGCAAGCTGTCAAGGAGTCTCAAATACCCATGTGGAGGATTGAAGGGGTAAGTAAGCCTCAAATTTGTTATTCACCTTCTTTATACTACTTCAACAGGTTGCTCACTGATGGTCAAGAATCAGGAAGTTTTGAAGAGGCAATGCAGGTAGAATCTAGGAAATAGTGGGAGCATGGCATAAATTCTTTGGAAGAGAACCAAACGAGAGATTTGGTAGAGTTGCCAGCCGAGATAAAAGTACTGAAAGACGAATAGATTCCTAGGTTAAAGAAAGGAGAGAATGGATACGTGAGATGGAAGGCCAGGTTATATGGTCTTGAGCAGGCTGCAGAATAGTGGTACAAGTTTGACGGGTGTATGACAAAGCATGGCTTTAGTCAATGTCAATGTAACCATTGTGTTTTCTTTACCAAGTTAGATAATGATTACAACATTATCCTATTATTGTATGTGGTGTATATGCTTGTTACAAGGTCACACATGCAGGGAGTTGCTAAGCTAAAGGTAAAGTTAGTTCAGAGGTGTGCCATGAAGGATTTGAGAGCAACAAAATTCTTTGGCATGAGTATTCCTAGAGACAGGGAAGGTCACAAGTTGATGTTGTCTCATGATGATTATTTGAATAAGGTAGTGCAGGATGCAGAACTAGCTAGCACACCTATGGATGGATAGTTCACAAAACAGGGTCCCCAATCACATGATGAGGTTGAATACATGTGTACTAGACCTGAGTTTACCCAAGTAGTGGGAGCTATTAGCAAGTTTATGGTCAATCTGAAAAAGAAACACTGGAAAGCAGTTCAGTGGATTCTCGGTATTTGAGAGGGACCAGCAGTAGGTATACATGCTATGCAGGGTCAGGGACTTCTCTACATGGGTATGTAGATTCAGATATGGTAGGTTACTTGGATGACAGGTGTTGCACCACAGGATGTGTGGTGGTTGGTCTTTAAGATTGAACTTGAAAAGGAATACAAGCCAGGAAACAAATTAAACGATGTACAGGTATAGGTACAAGTGCAGCTATTTATCTCTAAGTGGGAGATTGTTAGGTTATGGAGCTAGAAGCTTTACTGATGCAAACATGGATGAGGTTGCTGAGTTGCAGAGCAACTGACGTCGGTCATATCCAAAAAAATAGTGACTGACATCAGTCAAGATCGATCGACGTCGGTCATCTCCAGATAGACAGCGACCGACGTTGATTGCCTGTGCAGTTCCAGAACTGTCGGTTACATGAACAGTTAGTTTAACAAACCAGTTGTTTGCATGTAAAGACTAATTTTAGTCTTGGAGCTACAATTCTAATTATTGTAATTAGAAGTCTAATTATTATTTGTATGGGATCTATATAATAGACCCATGGGCTATATTGTAAAGTGTGCTAGATAGAGAGAGGAAGGTTAACTCCTCATAGTGCCACAGTGCCAAGTGTGTATGATCATGTAGATCTATGGGAGTGCAAGATCTGGTAGAAGATCCACAGGGGTGCTAATTAGAGGACAAGGGTTCTTCTGGGTATGTAAGATCTAGGTCGGCAGGTGTGCAAGGCCAAGTTGATATGCGGTATAGCAAGATCAGGTTAGATCTACATGGTAAGTAAGGTTGGCTGATCTGCAGGTGTGTGTGTGTGTGCGAGATCTAGGTTTGCAGGTGTGCAAAACTAGGTTGATCTGTAGGTGTGCAAGATCAGGGAGGTCAGCAACACAATAGGGAGCAAGATTAGGTGAGATCTACTTGGAGTACGTGGTATACTCAGACTTGGAGTACATTGAGTACTTGGTGGACTAGCAGTATTGTTACTGACTAGTGGACTGGTAGTATTGTTACTGACTGGTGGAGGTGAACAACAACTCTTGTGTTTGAGTTATTTGTTGTGACCGTAATTGAGAGAGTGAGCTCTTGAGGGAAAATATCTGTATGCCCTAGAGGTGTGGGAAGCCCTAGAGGTGTGGGAAGAAGATTGTGGCACTTCATTGTATTTCCTTCTGTATGAGTATTAATACAATTGGGTATTGTCTCTCATATTCTGTGTTATTTCTGAATTCTAGTTACTTATTACTTTTGGTTTAATTTCGTGTTTAGTTTCTTGTAAAAGGTAATCAATTGTGCTCCTAATCTTGACAACAGCGGCATTGGGGGGAATTTGCAGCAAAAATACAAGATCCCACTAAGCAGGGCAACTGAGTATGGCTAGGCACGTTTAACACAGCGGAAGCCACTGCACTTGCATATGACCATGCTGCTTTCAGAATATGCAGATCAAAAGCGCTGCTCAACTTTCTGCTCCTCTACGTTAAAAGTGATTCAAGTAATATTGAGACACAGCCGGCGGCTGGCCATTCGAAAAAGAGGCGAAGAGAAGAGGGAACAACAGGCCCTACTGATGCGGCCATCGACTCATTCCACCTAGAATAATCTAGTTATGTTTGTTCAGTTCTGATTGTTAAAGTAGGCAATATCAATTCAAAAACCACAGTAAATCTAAAACCACATCAACTCAAGGACTTGCCAAACCGAGTCTTTACAAAAGCTTTAGTGTATATTTCTATAAAATTTAGAAAATTTTAAAAAGGCTTTAATAGATATTTCTTCTATGGGAAACTGGTGTTATATCAACATGCAATATATTATCACATAAAACAATGTAGATTAGATTTAAATAGTAATATCATATTTACAATATAAAAATATTTATGATGAAGAAATAAGTTCACATATTTACAAATAGTTGTTAGAAAATAGACAATATGAAGTAGGGTGAAAAAAAATGCGAATAAAATTCGTAAAACAGAAGTGAATAAAGACTATGCCTTAAAATTGTTTAGATGCTTCCAAAAAAGTAAGGTGTTTTCTGAAAAATATGACACCATTCGAAAACATTATTCATTGTTTACAACTCAATGGATATCTCTAGGAAATTCTTCTCCTTAGTCCAAAACCCTAGCGAAACAACAAAGACAAGAAATGGATAATGACCATAGAAGTTTTTATAGACTCTACTCTTTCACTCTAAATAGTATAAACTATCATATTGTTTTGAACAAATGTGTAAAATTTCTAGAAACAATATGATAATTTTTTTCATCTCAATCTGATCTCCAAACACTTTTCTTAATTTTTTGAGTTTCTTTTTAATCACCTACAAAATAAAATTCTTAATCTTATCCTAATTGATCAAAAATATTTGAAATTTTAATACAACATATAACTTTTCTATATTAAATCATAAAATAATTAAACTATCTAAATATATTTTTCATTCTCTTTAACAATAACAATATCAAAAACAAAAGATGAGGGATTAGAATGGAGTCTTCAATGCTGTCGCCATTTTTTATATCATCTCTTTTTGTTTCTCCAATAGTTTCTCATGTTGATTCAACCCAAACTTTCTTGCTCCATAATAGGGTTTTCCTTCAATGAAACATGAGGCTTCATGTAAAAATGAAGGTCAAATGACAAATCAATACTTTCATTTCACTTAAAGGCTTTTGCTCATGTTTCCTTGAATCAGGTGAAGGTTCTATTGGATGTTAGGTGGTTCTATTGGATGTTATTTTCTACCTAGCTAAGAGACAATATAGGATCTTGAGATCCACTTATAACACACCCCATGATCCTTTCTTTAAGGCTGCACTTGTGGTTTCAAAATATACACATAGGGTTGAGCCATCATATTCCTTTCATAAAATTTTCATTTTGACTCTTTTCTGTTCTTCACCAATTGTGTTTGATAGTTTTGTTTTCCCTGGGGATTGACTGAGACCAAATTTGAAACACACCTATTGTTGTCCCATCCAACCATGGGTTCTGTGAGTTTGAAAATAAATAAATGCAAATAAAATGTCAACCCTTTTATTTTTGGATATTTTAAGATTCAAAATCTTGCGGTAAATGCTTTGAGGGAATCTCATTTGAAGAAGCAAGTTAGGATGGACTTGGTTCTGGAGCGTAGAAATTTCATTAGTATTGGTGTTTTAGAAACCTAAATCGTGTAAAGCTTATAAACCAATGACATCCTCTTATCCTGAAATTATTTTTAATAGATTTATCTCTGTAGATTTTAATCTAAACCTAGGATCTATTGGACCTAGATCTGTGTTCATTCTCTCAAATTTAGAGATGGTTAAAAAAAGTAAGAATGTGTGTTTGGAAGTGGCTCATAATAACAAGGGAACCCATAATCGTCAAGCTTATAGTAATGATTTTATGTTATTTTCCTTACATTTGGTTACAAGTACCAAAATATGAGCAAAATGTGGTCTTAGAAATGGGTCAAGAAGTTTTTATAGAAGAAGCTAACAAATTAGAATTGGGGTAGATTTTTAGATTTAATGAGTTATGACTTCTCTTCTAGAAATAAATTCTTGTATCTCTAATTATTGGAAACTTATTTTGTTTGAGAATATTTTTTATGGGTTAAAGGAGTAAGAGAAATGCCTATTCAATCTAGTCCTTGGTCATGGGTTTCAATATTTCTCTTCAAGAAACCACGGTTTCTAGAGTTTAACCTTTCTATGCATACTTTCTTTATTTCTCATATTTAGGTCAATATGCTTAATCTACCTTTGTAGTTCTTGGGAATTCTTAGTTTGAGTGGATTTTGGAAATAAATTAGGAAGACTCCTCTTTGTTCCTTTGGAAACTACTCATCAGTTTCAATCTACTTTTTCAAGACTTTGTGTTGATTATTTCTTTTTAGGTTGTTTGCCTTAGTAAATTAGGATCATACTTTATCTAAAGACGTTATTTGATTACACTATGATGTGCTAGATTTTAGGTGTAGATCATGCTTTATCTAAAGCCATCTCACACATTCTTATCCACATAAAAAGAGCATATCTATAGGTATAGGAATCAATATAGGTAAGAAAGCTTTATGATATAAGGGCATGTAATACCATCATCAATAAGTGAGAATTGATGATATAAGTAAGCCCTTGATAACTTATCATGATCAAAACAAGGTTTCTTGATGGAACATCCAAGGTGTATTAGAATTCTTGCATCATTAAAAATCTAAATTTTAGTTCAAAATTTGGTGGTATTTATTTAGACTTGAATTTCATCAAATACTTAGCATACACATAGTGATGGTTATGACTCCTCATGCCACCTCACCCCAAAAAAATATCTTGTGAATTTTGTGGGTTTTCATTGAGATGGTGTGTAAAAATTCATTTGGAATAAGATATCATAGATTGAGAGTTTCAAACACAATAAAATATTATAAAAATTATATAAAAAGAATCCAAAAAATGTTTTTCATTACAAATGCTCATATTCTATAATTAGAGGAGTTTAAAGGGAACACAAGCCTACTTTAAAAATGTACAAAAGAATATTTTCAATGTCAACACTTAGAAAAATAGAAAAACAATAATAAAGAAATAGGAAAAACGGATTTTTTTTTGGATATCCCAGTTGGAATGAATGGGGCATCAATTGAAAATACAAATCCATATTTAAGATACGTTTTTCACATACATGGTGTAAGGGAAAACATTATGGGTTATTTCATCTTAAATAATAATAATTTGAGCTTGGTAATTATATGTAAATGTCCTACAAAGAGCATATGTGTATTGTTTTAAATGAATAAAATAAGTGTTAGAGTGTGTATTAGGACATTTTAAAGTTTTTATGGACTAAATATTTTGTAATAAGAGGAGGAAATTCATTTCATGATTTTGTTTTTTTAATATTTTGGTATGCGGGTGTGCCTTCAAAAGGCTTAAAATTTATGTTTTATTCAAAATAAAATTATGGGTTCTGTGTGAGTTCCATATGAGGTTAATAATATGTTAAAATTGGTTATGAAATTCATTTCAAGTATTCATACCCTTATCTCCTCAATCATTCGTCTATATTTTGTGTTTGGTAGAACTTTTACTTGCTTACTAGTTTAATTCCCATTAAATAATGAAAACTATAACAACCATCCAGTAAAAGGATGAGGCTAATATAGTTATGGATAAATAAGCGTGGTGAACTTGTTTAGGTTGTTTTTTACCGTAATATTATATGAAATAGTATGTTAATTTAGATTTTAAAATATGGTATTTAGGCATGAATTTTAATGTAAAACATCAAGAAATAGATTGTATTAGAGTGATGAAACACTCTCTAACCAGGATCATACAGACATGTCATTATCATTAATGCATTGCACACAAAACTAAGCTATCTATTGCTCACAAATAGATTACAATGCAAATACTCTCTATGCCTCCATGCTTCTCCCCTCTCTCTCACTTGTTTAGCTTGCTTCAACCCTTGCTTAACTTAATTTTTCTTACTTGCCTTACAAAAGCTCTCCAAGGGTATTCATAATATAGGAGATAGTAAGACATGAGTGGAGGACAAGTAGGTGTCCTTCCGACTAGGTGAGTGGTGAGGCCATTGTCTCCCACTGAGGAGCCAATGTGACCCACTAAGCACTTAGGCATGTGCACACCATAAGCAATCTTAACTAAGATAATTAATCTACATTAATTATTCTAACACTCTCTCTTAAGTGAAAGTTAGGGAGTGTATAAAAACACAAATAGGTCCCGGTTGTAAAGCCTAATGAGGTACCCATGTACAAATATAAAATGAAATACTAAATCTCTTTATGGTAACCAATCCATCTTATCAAAATACATGGATGTCAATTCTCTATAACTACCAAGTCAAATAGGAATTAGTACTCTTTACATGGCTCACTCAATAAAAAATATTGATAAAAAAACCACAACGAAATTGGAAAGAGAACTTATGTTGCAAGGTGTCCCAAGAAGCATGACTCAAAGACTCAACATAATGCTAAATTAGGTGTGCTGGATGCACTCAATGGACTCAAAAGTCTCAATAAAACTCAAATATGCACAAGTGGTCTAGATCCATTGATTGATCATTGAAAATTAGTTGACACTGGAATTTACTTGAATAGATCTTACGAAAATATACTGTCAAAAGTGTTGATAGTGCAAAAAAGGTTTACCAACTAAATTTGATCTACTTTCAAAAGATGTGGTGTGCCAAAGGTTATCAAGGAACATGAAAATCAAATAAGCAGTAATGAATTTGATTTAATGTTAGAAGATGCAATGCATCAAGGGTTAATAAGGAACATGACAACCAAAGAAGCAAGATTTAAAAAATAACCCCCTATTGTTGATTGGGTGGAGTGATGCAAAAAAGTCTATATGAGTGGGATGAATCCACTACTCAAACACTGACAAGCTAATACTGTATAAATCTATATCATACTAAAAGAGACTATCAAACTATCACAGAAGACATGCTGACACTAGGATTCACTAGAATAGCTACACTTCAAGCTAATAGAGATTGTCAACTATCTAAAAAGTGTTGATGATATAGATCAAATATCTCTCAAGAATAAGAGAGTTGCTCCTCAAATAAGAAGTTGTGTACGAATAATGAAGTTGAAACTTGGAGGAACCAATCTAGTAAAATACTCACAATAATACTGATGTTACCATCACAAATAATCATAAATCCATCCCAAATAAATATGGATAGTGAAATATGTGCTTGAAAAAACATCTTAATGTGTGCTAGGTTGATCACATCTGACAACTAAAAAGTGGCAAAATAAAAATACACAAACAATGTGGGATGTCGGGCTCTATTGAAAATGCATCCATAAGTGTACAAGTGATAAGGGGTTGGGATGTAGGGGTATGGGATATCAAAAAACACTCAATTTAACATTAAAAACACCTCTCAGAATGGACATTGGTTAACACCAAAAATCTATGCATGAAATGAATATGTGGGCCAAGAAGGTACAATGAGCAACAACCTTCCAAAGAAGGTGAGAGTAATAAAATAGTTTGTTTTGATTGTGAGTAGGTCTGACTTCCTATCAGACTAGATCTCACCATCCATCTTCAATAGTTGAAATAAATACAAAAAAAAAAATACTTTTATTTTTTATAATAATGATCATCCTTTTTACAATTTTGACTCACTTTACAATTTTGTCTCACTCAAATGAATTACCCTTATAATTATAAATGCCCACTAGATGATGTTTACCACTTTTGATGAAAATGTCCACCACTAAACAAAATTTTAGCCTTACCTTACAAACATGTCCTCCAATAATATTATTTTATTAGAAATAATAAAAAGGTCTTTTCTCCACAATGAGAACCACTATTAAGAACAAAACATTGTCCCCACTTTAAATCATGCACCTCCATAGTCAATATGGCCTCCTTCATTAATAAACCCTCTCCACTTATAAATTTTCCCACCATACAATCATATGTCTTATAAAAAGCTTTATAATTTCAAACAAATTCATATAAAATATAATCTTTTTAAATAACCTTCAAACCTATTGGAAAACCATTTATGGTTTTCAAAAACCACAAACTGAAAAAGGTGGTTTTGAGAAGAGAATTTGCAAGAAAGGATGGAAGCAATCCACGCGGTGGCTGGATGGCAAAGCTCACGATGGTGTTGAAGGATGCATGCATGAGGAAGGTGTCATTCTAAGGTGTGGAAAAATATTGACCAGTTATCTTCACCCTCTAAATCCTAGCCAGTTGAGTGGCTCAGGAGTCATTGAGTAGCTCGTTACCCATCATTATGATTTGTGTTGGGATGAACCAGAAGTGGATGATAAGGTACAACCAACACCAATAACACTAAGGGTTGTTATTGTGATGGAGACGACAAAGAAGGCAGAGAGCAAACAACACCAATAACTTGAAGACAATAGGTTTCAACTTTCTTGAGGATGACAAATATAAAGTAAAAAATATATATAATGTTTGATATGAATCACAACACCATAGTAATAAGTAATGAACATTCATGTCATACAATGTCACACAATTTGCATATAATGACACATATAAGGTCCAAAAGACAAATACAAGTGATATGTGAATGTTTCACAAAAAAGTAAAGCTAAGGGACACACTTAAAAGGCATGATGATTCCACACAAACAAGAACATGTACATATTACAAACATAAGGCCAAGGTCCACACAAAATAGACAAGCAACTCCTAACTTCTCATGTAGTAAGTAAGAGTTCAAAAAGAAACATAGATCAAATGAGACGAATCTACATCACCCATATGAATCAATTTCATGGTTTGGCATTGCACATATAAAGCTTTCAGATACAAGAGAAGAAGATCATACAGTGACACCCATTTTTTGAAAAAATCACTACTGACCACTACAAGTCAATATCGATAATAGATACTAACCCAAAGTTGACAGAACTAATCATAGATAAACAAAAACATAGTTTCATATTTGGACAAATCACATACCTACTTCAGCATATTTTCCATTATAAGAAATCAGATATATTCAAATAGTCAATCATAAAAGTTAGTTGCTTATCCATTTTTATACTTAATAAATTTATAATACGCCACTTGTCAAATCATTACAATCTGTTAGAATAATTAATGTTTCTTAATTATCTTAGTTAAACTTGCTTAGGGTGTGCACATGCCTAAGTGCTTAGTGAACCACATTGGCTCCTTAGTGGGGGACAATAGCCTTACCACTCAGGCCTTAGTTGGATACAATGGTCTCACCACTCATCTAGTAGGAAGGCTACCTACTTATCTGCAACTCACCTCTTACTCTCTCCATGAGCACCCTTTGAGTGCATTTGTAAGGTAAATAAGCATAGAGAAGTTAAGAAAGGACTGAAGTAAGCTAAGCAAGTGAGAGAGAGGGGAGAAGCATGGAGACATAGAGTCTCTTTGCATTTTAATCTATTTGTGAGTAATAGATAGCTTTGTGTTGTGTGCAATAAATTAATGATAATGGCACGCCTGTATGATCCTGGTTAGAGAGTGTTTCATCACTCCCATATAGTATCAGAGTAAGACATGACAGTGATTACTCATTTGTTTATCTCTTTATTTTTGTATTTAGCCATCTCTAAGCCTAACCAAACTTTAGATCTATTCTTTGGAGGCTGAAAATTGATTTTTTCAATTGTTTTGATCTATTGAATTTTTGGCACTATATTATACAATTTGAGATTGAAGAGCTTAGGCATGCCTAGATCCAAAACTGATAGAGAGTCTTTGTATTGTAATCTATTTGTGAGTAATAGATAGCTTTGTGTTGTGTGCAATAAATTAATGATAATGGAACGCCTATATGATCCTAGTTAAACAGTGTTTCATCACTCCCATATAGTATCAGAGCAGGACATGGAAGCAATTACTCATTTTTTATCTCTTTATTTTTGTATTTATCCATCTCTAAGCCTAGCCAAACTTCAAATCTATTCTTTGGAGGCTGAAAATTGATTTTTTCAATTATTTGGATCTGTTGAAGTTTTGGCATTATATTATACAATTTGAGATTGAAATTTTATATATATATATATATATATATATATATATATATATATATATATATATATATATATATATAATGTACATGCTACTTATGTGCTTCAATTTTATATTTATTTGGCACAGATCTAATTCAATCTTATATTTAATACTATGATGAAATACATTCCAAATGTTCACATGCTACTACATGACTACATCCAACATATTATATAAGTTATATTATGAGATTAATGAATTTTAGGATATGATGTTCATCTTAAAAGAGAGAATCACAATGGGCTTAGCTTGATAATTCTAGTCCTCATGAGCAACAAATGTCAGATTTGTGATGAAATAAAATCTTCATATCACATTATGGTTTAGAATTCTCAAATTATAGGGGCATATGACATGCATGTGCACTCTGTAGACACCACAAATGTGTCTACACCTTGGTTCTCCCCCCTTGTCCACCTCAAACCCCTATCCTAACCCTTGGCCTTAGTCCCCTCCATTCATTTGATTAAAATAACTTAAATATTTTAATTAAGTGGCCCCCTTTCCACCTCACCCTTGCCACCTTGGATCCTCCCTTGAATCCCTCCACCTTCCTCCTAGCATTTATTATGCCAAATCTCCTCATTATCTTCCTCCCACGCCCATTTAAGCACCCTCATGACCGTTCTTCCCACAATCCCTCGCCCGGCGGCGTGCAAGAATGCGCAGAGGCTATTTTTAGCCTCTGTCCCCATTCTGCCACCGCCGACGTCGGCGACCCTTCGGCCAACGTCGGCAAAACTGCCGGCATCGATAGCCTTCAAGACCCCTTTCTGCATCCGTTGCAGCCCCTGGACCCTGGAGCTCGCAAACTGAATTCTCTTCGCTTCTCTGCGTTTCTTCCTGGCATCCCGCCTCTTGAATCTTTGCATCAGACCCTTGTATCCGTCCTTCCACTTGACCTCTCTGCCAATCACTCTGACTCTCTCCCTCAGGTACACAGCAAGCTTCTGCAAGTGAACAACAAGGATTCTTCATCAGCAACAGGCTTCACATCCGGCATCATCAACAACAAGATCAACACCTTCTTCAGCAGGGCACAGGTAAGTACTCTGTTTGTTTTCTTTATGCTTTCTAGTCCTCTATTTTTAAACTAGATTCAGCTCTTCTTTTCCCCAACCCAGACTGCTAACCAAACCAGGCAGACCCAGATTCCTATCTCTCTGATTGGTCTCCTTTATCTCTCTGTCCCTTTTCGACATTTTGTCCATTATCCCAAGACCTCTGCACAGACCTTCAACTAAAACCAGACTTCTCCTAGACCATTTTGTACGTCCACAGACCCGTCCACAGACCAAGCCCGGACCAGACTCTGTCCAGACTCGACCAGAACCTGCCTAAAACCCTGTCCAAGCCTATTACCCCGACCGACGCCGGTCATTACCCCCACCGACGTCGGCAGACTAACCGACGTCGGCACCTTTTACCACCGACGCCGGTAGGACCACCAACGCCGGCGACTGTGACTAAGCCGACAGCTTCTTCCAGGTAAGCCTTTGCTTCCTTTTCTCTTTCAGTTTGCTATCATTTCAATTTATTTTGGTATTCTGTCATTTATCAGTCATTTATCTTTTATCAAAATAGTGGGTTGACCTCCCTTAAGGAAGTTCTCATACTTCTGGGAACAAGCTTTCGCTTGGCAATCCACCATCTATCTATCTAACGCCTTTTTGTCCAAGTTTTCTTCTTTGCAGGTGTCATTCCTCCACAGCCAAAGAGGGGTGCTCACGAGCATCTGGATTACGGTGCGCAGTCTATATCCAGGTACTTCCATGCCTTGTCCATTACTTCTTTAGTTTCTTCTCTCTTTATAATCTGAAAAGCAAATTAGCGATAGAAACACACTCATTATTATAATTACTCGAGTACAAATTCACATACATTTGATGCATATGCAAAGACATGTGAAAAATAGTTACAGATTTTGAACAATTGCAAGCTCACTTGACATCATATATAAATATAACTTATAGAAATAGGGGGAATGATATTCATTTGTGTTCATGTTTCTACATTGTGAATTTTAATTTTTAATTTTTGTTGGAAGGCCATCTAATGATAGATGTTTTAGTTACCTCTATACTGCAAGTCCCATAATGTTGTATAACTTGCTTTATGTAAATTTCCAATTTATTTTCTAACATTGGGATAGGAATGCAACCAAAAATTTCCACTGGTTGTGCAAATTTAACATAGCCAAAATCAAATTTTTCATCATTTTTAAGAGCTATACATTTTTGTAACAAATGTACTCTTTTCCCAGGAAAAGTTTTTCTTAGGCTTTGAAATGTGGTAGGATCATCGATATATTAAACAAATAAGTCCAAGCAAGGCTTTTCTTATTTTTATGGTTTTATATGTAGAACTAAACTCAAATAATTTTATCTTTGTTCCATGTCATTGTCTATAGAAAAATTATCTATGACGTGTTGCATCATTCTTGTGCTCCATATAATAAAAATATCCACTACATCCCCCAAATTATACATAAAAGCTACAGAAAATGGAAGCAATAAAGTCAGATCAAAAGCTTTAATCACATTAAAACTTACACATTCAATAGGTATTTCCTCATTGTGGCATGTGGAATTGAGATTTATGGGTTCCAGAGATTCAGCGTCTGGACTTGCCACTTTGTGTATTTTTCCTTCACCAATGACCTTACCATTATTTATGAGAGAAACATAGTCTCCACAATGGAAAGCCATTTATGTATGATTTTTTACCCTGGACATTTGTAAAACACATAAGAAGAGTTGTTAATCAGGTTATTTATAAAATCAGTCCAATTTATACCTATATGTAGGAGATAAAGCTATATTTATACTAGAACATAAGCATGGAGATATGTTAAAATCTAAAAATGTTAAAAAGGTAATGCATAACATTTTTTATAATGACACAGTTTATGTCAATCCAAAAAAATATATCTTTTAATATCATATATTGCATACTTCAATTCTTGCTTTATTCCACTTTGAAGGTATCTCCTAGGAGATACATTTCAAACATGCATCAGAGTGGAATAGTTGTGTAGAGAAAAATAGATAATTAATTGAATATTCAACCATGTATTTTATTACAATACAAAATGATAATGAGAAATGGGGGTTTTGAGTAAAATTATGGAAAATGATTAGCTTCTTATATTTTGGGATCCTGTATTGTATTTGAACCTATGTTGTGGACCCAAAAGTTTGAAGGTATCCTTTAGGAGATACCATTCAAATTTGTCTATGGGTACCCTTGAAGGTTTGAAAGGCCTTGTAATACCTTCAAGGGTACATGCGACATTAAGCTTAAGACTTCATTTTTCAATAGTCAAGGACATGTGACATGCACCCATCAACCCAAGACATTTTAAAATAAATCCCTTGACAAAATTTATTTTCCTTATGAACCTACCCTTATACCTTTATGAAATGATCACTTTTGTCTCAGATCCCTTTACCTAACTAACCTACCCTATGGCCTTTTTGTTGCAACCATGTTGGCCTGGCACAATTACCCTTGGCCCTTTTTTGAATTACCCTTTAGCTTTTTGAAATGGCCCTTTCCCGACCCTAACGTACCCTATGGGAATTTTTTTCTAGACCATTCTATCCTATGAAGTAGACCCTTTAGCCATTTTTTTCATGAAGTAAGCCCTTTGGACCTTTCTACACTTACCCTTCAGGATAATGGGCATGGCCCTTTTCTATCTAGAGCCTACCCTTCAACCCTTTAAAAGTGCCCTTCAACCTTTTGTAAAGAACCTTTGGTATTTTTATCATCACCACTTTACCCTCCAGGACTTTTTCCCTGGGCCCTTTTCTCTAAAGGACTTATCCTTTGGGGCATTGTCCTGGACCTTTATCCTTTAACATAGACCCTTTAGGACTTTTGTCATAGGCACTTTGCCTTATGAAGTAGATCCTTCAGACCTTTTGAAATGACTATTCAAGATAATTTTGTTGGATATTTTGCTTGAAATTTTTTTCCCAACAATATTGCTAAACAATAGGGTTTTTGTTGCACGTCTTTTATAAAATATTGGTTCTCAACATAAACCTGAATACCTTACTACCAATAACAATACTAGTCCTTTTCCATACTTAACCAAAATAAAGTTAAAGTTTCTTTCAATAATATATACTAAAGACCCCCACCAAATTGAACTAACAAAGTTTGAATTATACAAGAATATTAAAAAAATGTAAACATTGGGCATTTATGTTACACAAATTGATATTTAATGAAAAAGCCTATATATGTGATACACAACCATTGAAATCCTTCATTGCTTTCAATCAAACATGCATTCAAAGTTTCATACTATCCAACAATGACAAAGAGCCTTAGATACTATCTCAAAGAGCACTGTGAGTAAAACAATGATTAAGCTAGAGTCAAATGGATCATATAGCATACATAGCACCTAGAAGGAAACTACAAACAACATAGAGTGTATACTATAATGGTGTCTTCATCTAGGATATTTAGGGGAGAAAATTGTAATGAAATTACTTAGATGTTCACATAAAATGAACATATATCATACATAATAAGCAAATATGAGAGATCACATAACAATAATTGACAGTAGAGTAAAATACTGGATAATATAGAAAAGCCATTTTGAGAGGGCAACTGCCATAATAATGCACTAAGATCAGAATAATTAACATGATGATGAAAGAATAACCACTACCTCTTATATATAGTCTACTTAGCCATGGTTATTCCATAGGCTAACCTAAATAAGAACATAGAGAAATGTAACAAGAATATAAAAGAGGTATGTAAGCCACAAGTCAGCGACATATATCCCTAGAGATGCTAAAGGTTAAGGGCATAGCATGCCCCTCCCCTTAAAAATAACATTGTCCTTAATTTTGATTCAACCCTAAACTTTGTTGTACAAAGGATTCATCCTCCCAAGTGGCATCTTCACAAAGCAGATTCTTCCATTTGATCAGGTACTCTTTAATCACTCAAGACTACAACTTCTTAGTGTGCATTTGAAGGATCACCTCAAGATCAAGAATAACTCTTCTTTCTTCATCTACTTTTGGTAACTTAGTTTGAGTATTAACTCTATGTCCAATGATTTTATTTAGGCATGACACATGAAATACTAGATGTATGAGAGTGGAGGAAGGAAACTCTAACTTGTAGGCCACACTACCAATTTTTTGCAAGATCTGATAAGGCCCATAATACTTAGGGGATAGCTTGTTAACCCTTTTATATTAATTTATGGGAGTCTGTTTGTATGGTTTTAATCAAACAAAGACCCAATCACCAATGTCAAAATGCCTTTCACTCCTATGTTGATCTGTCTACTACTTCATATGATTCTGAGCCATGGCTAAATTTTCATGCAAACTTGCAAGGACCTTCTGTTGATGGTGAATATGTTATTCAACTGCATGAACCTTAAGATGGACCTTCAAAGTTGAAGTGATATATGGAGGGTGGTATCCACATAGTGATAGAAAAGAAGACATTTTAGAAGAACTATATATAGAAGTATTATACCACCATTCAGCAAGTGGCAACCAATGAACCCATTTATCCTATTTATTAGAAATAAAACAATGGAGATATCCTTTCAGACATTTATTTTATACCTTAGTTTGTCCATCTAATTGAGGATGATAGGATGAACTATGAGCCAATTGGGTGCCCAAATATGCAAATAACTTAGTCTAAAAATTGCTAGTGAAAATGGGATCTCTATCACTAACAATGATCTTAGGGGTACCATGCAATTTTTGAATTGTATTGAGAAAAGAAAAAGCTATTGTACTAGAAAAAAATGGTTGTGATAAACAAAGAAAATGATCATACTTACTAAGATGATATACCACAACCATGATAACATTTTGACTAACAGATATTGGTAATCATGTAATAAAATTCATAAACACCTCTTCCCAGTGTTGGCTAGGGATGGATAAAGACTGCAAAAGACCTAGGGTTTTGATGGTTTCTCCTTTATTTTTTTTATGGACCATACATTTATCCACATATTTTTGGGCATCCCCCTTGAGTCCTTCCCAAAAAAATACTGCTTGATTATATGATAGGTTTTCAAAAGTCTTGAATGACCCCCAATTGGAGTTGCATGAAGTTCTTGAAGAATATATTTTTAAGAAGATAATTCTTACATATGTATAATTTGTCTTTATACCATAATGCATTACCCTTCCATGTGAATTTTTCAAATCCACCCAAAACATGTTAAAGATTTTGAATGAAATCATGAGTAGTACTATCATTATCCCATTCTGATTATGCTTCCTTTAGTCAATCTTCCTGTAGAATGGTCGTAGCACATAGCAATGCCTCAACTAATTCATCATTCCTAAATAGTGCATCTACCACTACATTGTCCTTACCTTTCTTGTAAACTATTTCAAAATCATAGCCTAACATTTTAGTTACTCATTTTTTTTGTTCTTTGGATGACAACTATTATTATAAAAAATATTTGAGACTATCATGATCAGTCTTTACTTAAAAGTGACGACCCATCAAATAAGGCCTCTATTATTTGATTGCATGTAAAATGTCCATCATTTCCTTCTCATAAATGAGCTTGTGCTTATTTTTACCCTTCAATTGACAACTTTCAAATGCAAGTGGTTTTCCTTCTTGCATGAGTACAACACCCATACCATACCCAGATGCATCACATTCAACCATAAAATTCTTGAAAAAATTAGGAGTGGCCAATATTGGAGTGATGTACATAGCCAATTTCAATTATTCAAATGCCCTGGTATCTTTATCAGTCCACTAAAAAGAGTATTTATTCAAAAAGAGGTGAGTTGGGTTGTAATACTACCATAATTTTTGACAAACTTGCTATAGTAACTAGTTAACCCTAGAAATCCCCTTAGTTGATTAAGTGTCTTAGGAATTGGTCAGTCCACCATTGCTTGGATTTTTTTAGGATCCACTTTCACTCTAGCATGTGAAACTAGATGACCTAGATACTCAACCTCATAAGCTCCAAAAGAATATTTGGAAGGTTTGGTATACAACTGATATTGTTTCAAAATTGAGAGTACATGTTTCACATGGTGCAAATAGTCTTCCCAATTTTTACTATAAATGAGGATTTTATCAAAAAATATTAGAACAAATTTTCTCAAAATGGCCTAAAAATAGTATTCATCAAACTCTAAAAGGTGGATGGTGCATTTATTAGCCCAAAAGGCATAACCAAAAGCTCATAATGGCCCTCATGAGTCTTGAAAGCAGTTTTGGGTATGTCTTCATCATGGATCTAGATTTGATGATACCTAGAACACAGATCTAACTTGGTAAAATAAAGAACATCATTTAATTCATCTATAAAATCATCAATGACATGAATATAAAACTTATCTTTGATAGTGTACTTGTGGAGTTCTCTATATTCAGGGCACATCCTCCAAGTGTCATCTTTCTTTCTCACCATGACAACCAGTGAAGAATATTCACTTTGGTTATGGTGAATGATTCTTGTATCCAACATCTCTTGTACCATCTTTTTAATTTCACTTTTATAGACATAAGGATACCTATATAGCTTGATGTTAGGTGGTGTACTACCAAGAATAAGTTTGATAACATGATCATGTGTGCAGCTAGGTGGAAGTCTTTTTGACATGTCACCAAAAATAACTGAATGGGTATTAATCATTTTTTACAGATCAGGAGGTGTAGATGGCTGATTTAGCTAAAGTTCCATGGAAAATAAGCGAGGTATAAATCCTTCAGCAGCCTTTCGAAGAATCCTTGTCATTTGATGGGAGCTAACAAGTTGTGGAGATTTATCCCTTAATCCCCTTAGCTCAAATGTCCTTCCCTCAGAATGAAAATGCATGAATAATTCTTGGAAATTCATCTCAATAGTGCCCAAAGTGGTGAGCCACTATACTTCTAGAACAATGTCAGCCCCCCCATAAGAATAACAAACATAAGAGAATCCAATAAGTAGTCTCCCATGGCCAGCTTAATACTATGGCATTTTTTTGAGCAGTTGATAGTACCACCATCTACAATCATGACCTAAAATTCTAGAGTAGGATAAATGAAATAGTTCAAGTGAGCAACCAACTTGTTGTTGATGAAGTTGTGTGTGTTCCCAGAATCAATCAATACAGTAACCTTTTGTTTCTTTAAAAAACCAACCACCTTAAAATTTTGGTGAGTACTAATACCTGAAAGAGCATGATAGGAAATAGTAGGTTGAGAGTCTTCAGATTCCTCCTCAAGACCATCTTCATCCTCACCAATTGCCTCCTAGTCATCATCATCCTCATTGGCACCTTCAATGTAAAATAACTTATTTTTAACAAAATGATGGTCTTTTCTCCATTTACTATTGTAACCATAACACAACCTTTTGGATTACTTCTCTTTAATTTGTCGAGGTGTTAATCTGGTGGGTTGAAGATATGATGGTGATGAAAAGGTGCGATCACAACTAGTAGTGAAGGTTCTCCATTTGACCATCTTTTTTTTCTCTACCATGCATGATTGTGGGATAGCTTCTGATACCGATGTTGGGTTAAACATTTGAACCTCCAATTGGATGTTATCTTTGAGACCACCCAAAAATAGATCAATAAAAAATTTCTTAGTGATGTCTTCCACCCGTAAGGATAGATTTTGAAATTGATGAATATAATCCTTCACAATTCTTGTTTGTCATAGTTTGGCTAACTAGTTGAGGTAGTTCTTAAAGACATTATTCTTATAATGAGCCAACAACTCATTAGTGAAAATAGACCATGTAACAAGAGCACCATTCTTTTTTTATTGATCACACAACCAGTGATACCAAATGAACTACTCAAATTCTAGATACAAAGACGCCACTATCACCTTCTAAGAACTAAGAGTTTGATGCAGATCAAATAAATTTTCAATTTGGGTAATCCAAGTGAGAGGATCCTTACTATCAAACTTACACATGTCCACTTTTGGCAACATCAATTTTATACCAGAATTGGAGTTGTTAGTGTTGAGAGGAGGAATTGAATGACGAAGTGAAGGGTTATTTGACTATAATTGAGATGAAAGGGCAGCCAATTGAGTAGTGATATGATTCAATTGAGCGTGAACCCTATTAATCTCTCCATGCATCCTTGAAACATCAATTTGAACTACAATAAAGTCATCATGCCACACCAAGCCCTTTATGTCAGCCTAAATTTGAGAAATCAATAGATCTAAAGTTCCAAATCCTATGTCATCGACAGAAGGAGTCTTACAATTTTCTTTCCCCTTTGTCTTCCCCATGTAGAAGGATCGATCATATACAAACCCTAGGACAGTTTTTGACCCAAAAAAAGTATACCAAAATATGGTACCATTGTGATCATCTCACCAAGATGAATCCAACAACTGCCTTTACGCGTTAGGTTAAAAATTTTGATGCCAAAAAAGTGCACCAATAGAATATATTGTTACGATCGTCTCATTGAGATGAATCCAACGACTGCAATTGTGCAAAGAAAAAAAAATTCATACGTTTTTTAAATTATTTTTATTTTAAAATAGTGTTTCAAACAATACTGCATTGCTAAAAAAAATTAATTCTTCCCAGATTGTAAGTTATGTTTTTTTACTCCTTCCTCTCTCAGAAGTCATGCCTCTCCAGATCTAAAAAAATAATGCCATAGGAAACTTGCTCAAATTGAAGCTCTGATACCACTTGTAATGAAATTACTTATATGTTTGCACAGAATGATTATATATCATATAGAATAAGTAAATATCAGAGATCACATAGCAATAATTGACAGCAGAGTAGAAAACTAGATAATATAGCAAAGCTACCTTGGGGGGGAAACCTCTACAACAATGCATTAAGAGCACAATACTTAAAATGATGATCAAAGACAAACCACTACCTCTTATATATAGTCTACTTAGCCATGGTTATTTCATAGACTAACCTAACTAAGAACATAGAGAAAAATAATAAGAATATAAAAAAAAGTATGTAGACACATATCCCTAGACACTCGAAAGGTTAAGGGTGTAGTATAAATCTGCCATCACCATACTCAATTGACGGCTCCACAAAGTTCACAAATATAGTGTTTGATGCCACCATATTCAAGAATAGGTACACCAACTATTCATAGCTATGGGATGTAGTGGATTCTATGGGTGTATTTTCATTAGAGGATGAGATGACACTCATTGATAGGTTGTTTGTCAAAGAATTATTGGCTTTCAAATACCAAATGTTACATTTTGTTGTCACCAAGACAGAGGTGATGCCATGCATCAACCTCCTATTGAATTTATTCTTCTCGAGAAAGATATCATAGGACACCCTCCTACATTATTCTATCAATAACACAGTGGTTGCATGCATTTTGGGCACTGACTTCCAAAGATACCTATTTTTGAACATAATTGATGCACACTACAATAAGCATACATTGTCATAGTTCAACATAGAGAGCTCAATTGAGAAGTCATTATCTTCATGGTTACTCCCAAGCCAAACCATTGCATGGAAAGGGAAGAAGCCAAAGGGGCCTATTTCCATAAACAAGTTCATAATAGGGATTCACATTGACATGGCTTTGTTGAATCGACTCTACGGTATGCCAAGTATTCATTTTGTCAATTTAGACTGGGTGCCATTACTTTACATGATGCTCACCCATGATGCTATATATGTCATGAGAGACATAATCAACGTGTTCCTGAGGGAGAAAATAATTCACAAAGATAAGCATCCTATGCCTTTGGGAAATTTCTATATGATGTCATATTTGCTAGATGTTATTATGGGAACTTGTTACAGATACTTTAGGGAATTATGGAACCAATAACATGATCAAGATAGCCAAAGATTTCTATCCATAGGTTTGGAAAGCCATTCATGGCTCACCCATGCCTAGAATTGGATAAAATATCATAAGAAACCTAGAAGGTAAAGGGGCTTATTTCCTCTATCTAAACTTCATAGTTATAATGATTTGGGGAAACAAAGTTAATCCTTTATGTCTCCCAAAATACGTCCCATACAAGTTAGTAGAGCAAGAAATTGCTTTTCAACTATGGTGGAGTGTTGAAGAGGACCTATCTAGGTAGAAGAAGGCTTTGTTCTTTGGTAACCATATAAAAATTAGAAGAATGGTTTACACAATGAGGAAGCATTTTAGAGAAGTAGGTAACAAGTAAAAGAGTTATTCTTTCTTTGTGCTTCCATATAGAGATTGGGACCTGCAATGGGCTTATTCAGAATCACATATAGGGATTTAACATCCCCTATAGCCATGTTACCTATTCATTTGATTTTGTGTTTCTTAATGTAAAGGATGATGCAGACATGTTGGAAAGAGCAAGGATTGTTGGACTTCAAGAAGATCATTTAAGAATGATCCATGATGATCCTTCAGTCACAGTAAGAGAATTGGATAGCAAGAAGGCTCTATATAAAGTTTGGGAGCATTCTAACTTCTGGAGAGGATAGTCTAAGGAGTAATCCAAGTACCAAGTGGGTCCCTCATCTCAAACCCTCCCTTTGAAATTGAAGATGAAGACTATGAATAAAGAGCCCAAGTTGTTTGAACCCAGAACAAGCAAGGGAGAATAGGCAAGAGACCCCATCAATTTAGATTTTGATGAGGAGGAAACAATACAAGAACAACTAGTTGCCAACACCATTCAAACTACTACTACTATGCCCTAGACCTAGACTACCACATCTATTTATATAACAACACAAGAGAAAATGGCATTGACTCATCAAGGCTCCCCTACATAGTTGAATAGCTATCATGTTTATACGATGAATCCTAGGACTCCAACAAGGAGTCCCACGTTTGAAACATCATAATGCTTGCTTGCTTCACCTCCACATTCAAAACCAATAGAGGGAGAGGTTGTGATAATTAAGTACATTGAGGATGACTCTGATGAAGAAGTTAAGTGTGAAACAGCTAAGGCCATGAGCCTTCAAACAAAGCCTACAACGCCAAGTTCCTGAGGTACTCAGCGTTTCATGAGTACTCTTTTATCTTTTGGGCCCATTTTTGACATGTTTCTATTTCTTTTATGTTGAGGACACCCCAGGCGTGAGTGCCTACTTCCGCCTCTATTGACCCCTTCACCCCTACCATATTCACTTAGTTCCCTCTTATCACCCCTGAGGTGGAAAAAGATGTTGCTTCCACCACCATGGCCATTCCATAATCCACTTCCTTCCCAATCACCATACCTACCTCATTTGTCCCTTCTAGTACCTCCACCATCAGAGTCTTAAATAAGGTGTCTAGAAAGATACAGACTGCATTAGCCACTCCACAATTTCAAGTCCAATCCACTCAAATTTCCCTTCCCATACCATCCACCACCTCCATAGAGGAAACCATTGTGATAAGTTCTAGCAAGGGAAGGAAGCCCAAGCCTCAATTGATTACAGTCCATCCACTCCCTCAATTTGGAGGAGTGGATTGGTCCAAGATTATTTGGCCTTCCCTGCTCAACTTCCTTTTCAAGGCTCAAAAGGAATAGTAGGTTCAGGAGGAGGTAGAGAAAGAAGTTGTAGTTAGAACCTAGGATGCATCTCAATTGGATATTCCTCCATGGGTGATAATGCCTAGTTTCAAGATCATTGAGCTTCCCTCTATATCCACTCTATTTGACACCCCATCTAGTAGTATACAGAGAGTGAAGAAGAGGAAGCTAGAAGATGACAAGGGCATAGAAATAATTATAGAAGAAAGACTAGAAGTATTCTCCCTCACTAAGAGGAAGAATAGATAGCACAAATAGTCTCCTTACATTGAAAATCTTGTAGACGTAAGACGTAGCCCAAGCCCATAAGGATGCTATAGTTTCTATCCATGAGGGAACATAGATGGCTCAATAGGAACTTGAAGTTGAAGTTCAAGAACTTGAGGCCAAGGTGGAACAATTAAAGGAGAAAGTGAAGACCGTGCATATCCTTGCAAACATAGAAGCTGAGGTGTAAGAAGCAAATTCTTGATGCTACAACTCTTTGGAGGCAATAGAATTCATGCAAGCCAAAATGGCCCCTCATGTAAATAATTCCAACCAATTGTATAACTCATTAACAGATGACAGCGCTAAGTTGAAAATGCTCATTGTATACACAGAGAACTCTTTATACAATCATCTAGATTTAACGACAACACTAGAAGCATCCAAGGCCTTGAAATTGGTTGTCATAAGACGAGGAATCACGAGAATGCTTACAAGTAGTTGGGGCTCTAATCCCCAAATATCAAGTGCACGAGGCCAAAATTCTTATCACGTTAAAATTCTTATAATGTATGTCTGACTTCGTTTCCTCCGAGTATACTTCCGGGAAAATTACAATCTATTGATGGTTTGGCTTTAGTGGTTGAATTCGGCTGAATTACTGGCGATATCATATTTAGATGTTTCACTATTCATTCAATGGAAAAGCAAAGACTAAAGACTAAATATAATATTGTCCCACGTTAGATAGGATATGCATTGCATTCTATTATATCAGTCAGCAAAGGCTAAATGGGGCACGTGCACAATCGCCAAATCAAACTTCGAGTCATGACCAACAGACACAGGCTTTTGACCTCGTCTTTCTCATTTTATAACCTAACTCCACTTTCAGCGATATTCAGCAAAGGAAAAAAAATACTGCGCAAACCCTGCGTCCCGCTGAGCGTCTGCAAGAATTTTTTAAGTGGAGCATGGTGATGGACGTTAGCAACAACTGGTTGCTGGGTGACGCTGATGACTCACTCTCATTCAATAATATATATTTTTCTGATTTGAACCTTGCTTGTAATAATAACAGTAACATAGAGATTTGCTCTTTTATTAGATCGATGGAACGGAATTCGTTGGACGAAACTAGTACTGATCATTTCGAAGAAACAAAGAAGTCGAAGGCGAGATGTCCATCTCTTGTGGTGTCGACTCCTCCTCCTGACAATTTTGTGCAAAAAACGCCTCCTTCCAGATGGGAGACAACATCATCATGTCGTAGTTTTAAGAATATTGTGAGCCCCTGTTTGAGTAGCGCCGAATGGGATAAACTTCCTCTCAATGAGAATGATTCCGACGACATGCTGCTGTATAATCTACTCAAAGAGGCTGCAAACAATGGGTGGCTTCCCCTTACACCACTACAGCCGCTGAACATTGTTAATCATAAGCAAGATCCAACAGTTTTAAAGAAGGCTGGTGTTGATTCAGATGGAAACGGACAGAGGTGGCACTACAGGGGAGTGAGGCAGCGGCGTTGGGGGAAATTTGAAGCGGAAATACGAGATCCCACTAAGCAGGGCAACCGACTCTGGCTGAGCACCTTCAACACAGCGGGAGCCGCTGCACTTGCATATGACCGCGCTGCTCAACTTTCCGCTCCTCCACGTTAAAAGTGATTCGGGTAATATTGAGACACAGCCGGCGGCTGGCCAGTCGAAAAAGAGGCGAAGAGAAGAGGGAACAACAGGCCCTACTGATGTGGCCATCGACTCATTCCACCTAGAATAATCTAGTTATGTTTGTTCAGTTCTGATTGTTAAAATAGGCAATATCAATTCAAAAACCACATTAAATCCAGAACCACATCAACTCAAAGACTTGCCAAACCGAGTCTTTACAAAAGCTTTAGTGTATATTTCTATAAAATTTAGAAAAATTTAAAAAGGCTTTAATAGATATTTCTTCTATGGGAAACTGGTGTTATATCAACATGCAATATATTATCACATAAAACATTGTAGACTAGATTTAAATAGTAATATCATATTTACAATATAAAAATATTTATGATGAAGAAATAAGTTCACATATTTACAAACAGTTGTTAGAAAATAGACGATATGGAGTAGGGCGAAACGAAAATGTGAATAAAATTCGTAAAATAGAAGTGAATAAAGACTATGCCTTAAAATTGTTTAGATGCTTCCAAAAAAGTAAGGTGTTTTTTGAAAAATATGACATCATTCAAAAACCTTATTCATTGTTTACAACTCAGTGGAGATCTCTAGGAAATTCTTCTCCTTAGTCCAAAACCCTAGCGAAACAACAAAGACAAGAAATGGATAATGACCATAGAAGTTTTTATAGACTCTACTCTTACACTCCAAATAGTATAAACCATCATATTGTTTTGAACAAAAGTGTAAAATTTCTAAAAACAATATGATAATTTTTTTCACCTCAATCTGATCTCCAAAAACTTTTCTTAATTTTTTGAGTTTCTTTTTAATCACCTACAAAATAAAATTCTTATTCTTATCCTAATTGATCAAAAATATTTGAAATTTTAATACAACATATACTTTTTCTATATTAAATCATAAAATAATTAAACTATCTTAATATATTTGCCATCCTCTTTAACAATAACAATATCAAAAACAGAAGATGAGGGATTAGAATGGAGTCTTCGAGTGCTCTTGCCATTTTTTATATCATCTCTTTTTGTTTCTCCAATAGTTTCTCATGTTGCTTCAAGCCCAAACTTCCCTGCTCCATAATAGGGTTCTCCTTCAATGAAGCATGAGGTTTCATGTAAAATGCCAGGTCAAATGACAAAACAATACTTTCATTGCACTTAAAGGCTTTTGCTCATGTTTCCTTGAATCAGTGGAAGGTTCTATTGGATGTTAGGTGGTTCTATTGGATGTTAGTTTCTACCTAGCTAAGAGACAATATAGGATCTTGAGATCCACTTATAACACACCCCGTGATCCTTTCTTTTAACGTTGCACTTGTGGTTTCAAAATATACACATAGTGTCGAGCCATCATATTCCTTTCATAAGAAAATTATTTTGACTCTTTTTTGTTCTTCACCAATTGTGCTTGATAGTTTTGTTTTCCCTGGGGATTGAGTGAGACCAAATTTTAAATCCACCCATTGTTGTCTCATCCAACCATGGGTTCTGTGAGTTTGAAATTAAATAGATGCAAATAAAATGTCAACCCTTTTATCTTTTGAAATTCTAAGGTTCAAAATCTTGCAATAAATGCTTTGAGGGAATCTCATTTGAAGAAGAATGTCAGGATGGACTTGGTTCTAGAGTGCATAAATTTCATTTCTATTAGTGTTTTTGAAATCTAAATCGTGTAAAGCTTATAAACCAATGACATCCTCTTATCCTAAAATTATTTTTAATAGATTCATCTCTGTAGATTTTATTCTAAACCTAGGATCTATTGGACCTAGATCTACATGTTAGGGTGTGGAGCTAAAAGCTTCACCAAGGAGCATACTTAAACAGGTTCGGGTCTACACAGACGCCGGCGTCGGTCAGGAGCGACCGACGTCGGTTAGTAGCAGTTGCAGAGGCGCCGACGTCGGCGGTATGGTCGGTCGGCGACGGTCAAGGCGAACAGGCAGGAACCGACGTCGGTTACCTGCGTGTCCAGAAATCTATTTCCGTGGACAGCAGCGAGTGTTTGCATGATAAGTTTGAGTCGTGGACTCAAGCTTGCGTCTCTATTATTAGCAATACTATTTTTAGAGCCCTTGTTCAAGAGGCTTAACTGTTTGTTGTAAGAGCATGCTCAAGTTTCCTATTTCTATATGTAGGAAGATCTTCTTAGCTTAGAGTTGTAGAATGTGTGTAGAACTGTAAGAGTAGAACATTGTGAATGTTTGAAGGACAGTACAGAGTTGCATCAATCCAGGTTGTTGGATTTGAGTGTACTTGAGAGTGAGCTCTTGAGGAATAGAGATCTAGTGAGAGATCTTGTGTGCATCTGAGAGAGGTGTGGAAGAACGAAGTTTCTTCAAATTGTATTCCTATTGTAAAGAGTTTCAATACAAGTTTTCAGGGTGTTTTCTTGTATATCTTGTTCTGTGCTATTTATCATTTCAGTCACTTATCTATCTGATTTATTTCTGCGTTTATTGCTTTCACAAGTGTAATCTATTGTTGGTTTGATCCCCCAACAAGTGGTATATCTTCAACTCAATCATGAAGACCAATAGAAGTTGAATGAAGATTCAACTTCTCCATCGTAACCGGCTTTGTTAGCATATCAGCAGGATTCTTGTCTGTATGAATTTTCTCCAGCTTCAACTCACCATCTTCCAATACCTGCCGTATGAAGTGGTACCTTAGCTGTAAGTGCTTGGTTCTAGAGTGAAAGGCCGAGTTCTTGGCCAAATAGATTGCACTCTGACTGTCACTGTACAATCTGCAACTCCCATGCTCCCTTCCAAGCTCTTCCATGAACCGTGTCATCCATATCATCTCCTTGCTAGCTTCTGTAGCTGCAATATACTCTGCTTCTGTAGTTGACAAGGCTACAACCTTCTGCAGCTTAGATATCCAACTAACCGCTGTTCCACCTACAGTAAAAACATAACCTGTGGTGCTCCTCCTGCCATCCAAATCCCCTGCCATATCTGAATCTACATAGCCATGTAGAGAAGTATCTGAACCTCCATAGCACAAATGCTTGCTGCTGGTTCCTCTCAGATATCTAAGGATCCATTGAACCGCTTTCCAATGTTCCTTACCTGGATTGGCCATATACTTGCTTACTACTCCCACTGCTTGGGCAATATCTGGTCTAGTACACACCATTGCATACATCAAACTCCCTACTGCGGAATAATATGGAACCGTACTCATGTACTCTACCTCATCATGTGAATTGGGACATTGTTCTTTGCTTAGCTTAAAATGTCCAGCCATAGGTGTACTTACCGGTTTTGCATCCTGCATATTAAACCTCTCCAACACCTTGTTCACATAATCTTCTTGAGACAATATCAACCTGTGATTTTTCCTGTCTCTCCTAATGCTCATGCCAAGGATCTTCTTAGCTGCTCCCAAATCCTTCATGGCAAACTTTTGAGCTAACTTCTCCTTAAGCTCAGAGATATCCTGCATGTGAGACCCTGCAACCAGCATGTCATCTACATACAACAATAGAATAATATATCTACCGTTATCAAATCTCTTGAAATACACACAATGGTCCGATTGACACCTACTGTAGCCATGCTCAGTCATAAACCTGTCAAATTTCAAGTACCATTGCCTTGGAGCTTGCTTGAGGCCATACAAGCTTTTCTTTAACCTGCACACAAACTTCTCCTTACCTTTGACCTCGAAACCTTCTGGCTGTTCCATGTAAATTTCCTCATCCAAATCTCCATGAAGAAATGCTGTCTTAACATCTAGCTGCTCGAGATGCAAATCCTCAAAAGCAACCAAAGACAATACAACCCTTATAGAAGTCATCTTAACAACCGGAGAAAAAATTTCACCAAAGTCAATACCTGGCTTTTGTGCAAATCCTTTTACCACTAATCTGGCCTTATATCGCATCTGACCATCCTCACTTTCCTTCAACCTATAGGTCCATCTATTCTTCAGTGTTCTCTTACCAGCTGGCAATTCAACCAAATCCCATGTTTGGTTCTCTCTTAAGGACTCCATCTCCTCAGCCATGCCACGCTCCCACTTACTCCTGGACTCCACCTGTAATGCTTCTTCAAAACTCTCTGGTTCTCCACCATCAGTTAGCAATAAATAATATAAGGAAGGAGAATATCTAATTGGAGGCTTACTTACCCTTTCAGACCTCCTGGTGGGTGTCTTGGACTTGTTTTCAACAATCTGTCCACCCAAATTTTCTGACAATGACCGACCTCGGCCACCTGTAGACCTGTCACTCGCCGTCGTCGGTTCTACCTGACCGACCTCGGTGCCTGGTCTGCCGACGTCGGTCTCTGTATGACCGACATCGGTTTCTGTACTGCCGACGCCGGTTCCAGACCTGCCGACGTCGGTCTCTGTGTTTTCCTGCAAGTGATTATTTCTTTTTCCCGCGAGCTCATTTTGGACCATAACTTCGTCCAATTCACTATTGCTCTGCCTAGATTGATCCAGCTTCCTTATCTGATCACTGTACATCACTCTTTCATTGAAAACAACATCACGGCTCCTGATTACCTTGTTAGTTCCTAGATTCCAAAATCTGAAACCAAAATCATCTGAGCCATAGCCTATAAACGTGCACCTCATAGACTTAGGATCAAGCTTCTTTCTATTTTCCTTATCTATATGCACAAAGGCTTCACTACCAAAAACTTTGAGATCTAGTGAGAGATCTTGTGTGCATCTGAGAGAGGTGTGGAAGAACGAAGTTTCTTCAAATTGTATTCCTATTGTAAAGAGTTTCAATACAAGTTTTCAGGGTGTTTTCTTGTATATCTTGTTCTGTGCTATTTATCATTTCAGTCACTTATCTATCTGATTTATTTCCGCATTTTTGAAATCTAAATCGTGTAAAGCTTATAAACCAATGACATCCTCTTATCCTAAAATTATTTTTAATAGATTCATCTCTGTAGATTTTATTCTAAACCTAGGATCTATTGGACCTAGATCTACACTCATTCTCTCAAATCTAGAGATGGTTAGAAAAATTAAGAATGCTTGTTTGGAAGTGGCTCAGAATAACAAGGGAACCCATAATCGTCAAGCTAATACTAAGGATTTTATGTTATTTTCCTTACATCTGGTTACAAGTACCAAAATATGAGAAAAACATGGTCTTAGAAATGGGTGAATAAGTTTTCATAGAAGAAGATTCAAAATTAGAATTGGGGCAAATTTTTGGATTTAACAAGTTATGACTTTTTTTCTATAAATAAATTCTTGGATCTCCAATTATTGGAAACTTATTTTGTCTAAGAGTATTTTTTATGAGTCAAAAGAGTAAGAGAAATGCCTATTCAATGAGGTCCTTGGTCATGGGTTTCAATATTTCTCTTCATGAAACCACGATTTCTAAAGTTTAACCTTTCTATGCATACTTTCTTTGTTACTCATATCTAGGTCAAGATGCTTAATCTACCTTTGTAGTTCTAGGGAATTTTTAGTTTGAGTGGATTTTGAAAATAAATGAGGAAGACTCCTTTTTAATTATTTTGGAAACTACTACTTAGTTTCAATCCACATTTTCAAGACTTTGTGTTGATTATTTATTTTTAGGTTGATTGCCTCAGTAAATTGGGATCATACTTTATCTAAAGACGTTGTTTGATTACACTATGAAGTGTTAGATTTTAGGTATAGATCATGATTTATCTAAAGCCATCTCACAAATTCTTATCCACATAAAAAGAGCATATCTATAGGTATAGGAATCAATAAAGGTAAGAAGGCTTTATATTATAAGGGCATGCAATACCATCATCAACAAGTGAGAATTGACCCTATAAGTAAGCTTTTGATAACTTATCATGATCAAAACAAGGTTTCTTGATGAAGGAGCATCCAAGGTGTATTAGAATTCATACATCATTAAAAATCTAAAATTTATTTCAAAATTTGGTGGTATTTATTTAGGCTTGAATTTCATCAAATACTTAGCATACACATAGTGACGGTTATGACTTTTCATGCTACCTCACCCAAAAAAATATATCATGTGAATTTTATGGGTTTTAATTGAAATGGTTTGTAAAAATTCATTTGGAATAAGATATATCAAATTGAGAGTTTCAAACACAATAAAATATTATAAAAATTGCATAAAAAGAATTCAAAAATGTTTTTCATTATGGATATTCATATTCTATAATTAGAGAAGTCTAAGGGGCACACAAGCCTACTTTAAAAAAGTACAAAAAAATTATTTTCAATGTCAACACTCAGAAAAATAGAAAAATAGACATAAAGAAATAGGAAAAGGGGATTTTTTTTTGGATGTATGAGAATGGGAGGCATCAATTCAAAATGCAAATCCATATTTCAGATAGGTTTTTCACATACATGGTGTAGGGAAAACATTATGGGTTATTTCCTCTTAAATAGTAATAATTTGAGCTCTGTAATTATATGTAAATGTCCTACAAAGAGCATATTTGGATTGTTTGAAATGAATAAAATAAGTGTTGATTTTGTATTACAACATTTTAAAGTTTTTTGGGACTAAATATTTTGTAATAAGAGGAGGAAATTCATTTCATGATTTTTTTTTTTATTATTTTGGTATGTAGGTGTGCCTTCAAAAGGCTTGAAAATTAGATTTTATTCAAAATAAAATTATGGGTTTTGTATGAGTTCCATATGAGGTTAACGATATGTTAAAATTGGTTGTGAGATTCATTTCAAGTAATCATACCCCTATCTCCTCAATCATTCATTTATATTTTGTGTTTGATGAAATTTTTACTTGCTTACTAGTTAAATTCCCATTAAATGATGAAAACTGTAACAAACATCCACTAAATGAATGAGACTAATAGACTTAGGGATAAATAAGTGTGGGGAACTTATTTCGGTTGGTTTTTACCCTAATACTATATGAAAAAGTATGTTAATTCAGATTACACAATATGGTATTTAAGCGTGAATTTTAATGTAAAACATCAATAAATAGATTATATTGGAGTGGTGAAACACTCTCTAACCAAGATCATACAGGCATGCCATTATCATTAATGCATTTCATGATAGGAACCTCGTACTCACAATTGACACAATAATAATCCAATACTCATATATTGATCTAAAACACTGATTACACACAAACACCAATTCCTTTTATGGAATGAGCAACTCCATATCACAGGGCTCTTCGAAGGGGATACCTCATTTGAGAAATATCAATTACAATATTTCTTCTTTGATGATCTATAACATTATATGCCCTTTTATTTATACTATTTCTTACCTACCCCACTCATTCTAATGCATGTGGGATTATTCACTATTCTACTATTATACCCCTATCTAGGTACATTACATTCCATCCCCCTTAAATATGTTTTGCCCTCAAAACATGATAATAAATAGGAGGATGACTAAATGAAGGTTCAACCATACATATTAAAATAGGTTGAAGACTAGATAGAATCCTATACATACATCCTTTTTTGCTTATGTTTCTTCTTTCTATGTTAGGAGGTGAACATATACAACAACATGGTGAACATAAGCACTATAACTACATATTGAAGTGTAACCTGAAGCATGATGATCATCTCTTCAAAGTGAGAGTAAGGGTGCTCAAAATAGTTTGCTTGATAAATTAATTGAGGATATATGCCATCCCCCTTAGCATTATTATTGACACATATTTTGTTTAGAGTGGCTAACCCCACAAGAATCGATAAATAGAAGACCAAATAAATCACCCTCATATAAGAGAAGAAGATATTCATTCCATGATATGCAAATGCCCTCCAATTCTATGCATGTAGTTATTTTTGCTTCATATTCTTCAACTATAAGAAATGAATCCACATACCATTCACTATAGTTATGTTCCTAATCTATCCATGCATTAATTTCCACATCATATTATGTGCTTATATGGAAGTGAAGCTCAATTATATTGAAAATAACATGAATATTATTTAATGAATGCATTGCTCTAGATAAAATACAAGGCTCCATGACTTTTTTTAAAATAAAAGATTAGTCACTAAAACTATTACAACGTTTAAAATACCAAAAAAAATCCAAGACATCAAAATATTCTGGAAATGAGACAAGGACACATAAAACCCAAAAAAAATTTGGCTTAATTTGATACTATTTTTGACTAGTTTAAATTAGAACTGTCGGATTTTTTTATGACAAAAAATGAAAATCTACACTTCTTATGCTTGCTCTATGAAGCTCCCCAATATTCTTGAAATATAAATCATGATCATGAAAATGGCCCTAAAAAGTACTCTACTACCAATGATATGAACCTCATATCTCACACATATAAATACACATAAACACTGATTATATTACTAAAATACTCTTTTTTAGCAGGAAGGAATAACTCCACAATCACTTGCCACTTCAAGGGGGATACCTCCTTATCAGATTATTAAATTCTAATTGATTTGTATTTACTATTATGATCTTATAATTGCTAATCCCTCTTATTTATATTATTCTAATCTACCCAACTCTTTATTCTTATGCGTGTAGGATTATTCACTATTATATTATTATAGTATTATACCCCTATCTAGGTACATTACAGATGCAAATTAGTGTGCTTGAGGAGGCATATGAGAGTTCTCTAGATATGAAGTTTTACGTTCTAAAGATGTGTCTACTAAAAACTATGGGCCCTGCAATTCCCAAGTAGAGCTATAAGGAGGCTAGGCAAGCCTAGTGTGAAGAAGAGTGTTTTTTTATCAAACTCTCCAAAAGAGAAAATCATCAGTATTACAAAGAAATTTCTTAATTTATTTTAGTGCATGTTTCCTATTTGGTGAATGGCATGAATTTTTTTTGGTGATCCTTATGGTAGTTTGAGAGATAAGGCTACTAAGCATGTGTAGTAGTTCTTCATGATGTGTGGAGATCTGAAGATGATCTAGATGTGTAATGGCTCAAAAATATTAGTGGGAGTCCCTATTAGATGTTTATTTATGAGTTCTATTATATTTTAGTGGTTTTTTGTGTTCTTTCTTCATTAGTTACAATACTTAGTTGAAGAGAGTGTTGGCATGGAGCAAGAAGAAGTTGTCAAGACAAGAAATGGTAGGCTCAAGGTAAGCGGGATTTTGTATCATCCTTTTAAGTTGGTCCTTTCATATTGATGGTATTTTTAGGTCTTCAATATCAATTAGTGCCCACTTTGTCATTGTGTCAAAGGGGGAGAAAGTTATTATTGTGGGAGTGCTTGAAGAGAGAGAAGGTGAGTTGTATATTGCTATATATGATGATTGTTGACATCAATGACAAAGGGGGAAATTTTTGGAGTATTGTAAATAATGTCATGGTGATGTCATGGAGATGTTCTGGTGAGTGGATGAAGTACTTTGATAGCCTAAGTAATAATGACCAAGTGTGCATTGTGTTTGTCTTAGTTTGTTTGAAGTATGCCTTTTTGATCTTCAGTGTTGACATGGATACAGATGTTCAAGGATGAGTATGGAATATTGAGCATGTGAAAAATGTTCCTAATATGTTTTCTATGCTTTGAGAGCTTGTGTTTGTAAGTGTAAGTCATCTAGTTTTCCATAGTTTTCATCTAGACACTTTGGGTCCAATGGTAGAAAATATGAGTAGGTAGTTTGATGACATCACCACTACCACATGGAATTGAGTCAAGGGGATTTGGTCATATGGTTGTGATCATAGTAGTCCCTAGTTGTTATGATCCATATCTCAAGTCATACCATAAAGTGTAGTCGAAGATATGAGGATGCAAAGTTGGCTACTTAGACATAATTCACTATGTTCCCATACTTAGAAAAATATGCAAAAGGGCTCAAGTAGAGCTGAGTAAGAATGTTGATGAGGTATAATTAACATGAGTGGAGGTGTCATGATAAAATGATCATATGGGTTTATTCATTTTTATTCTTAGTTTCTATGTGCTAATTCTCAAATCATGCGACTAAATGCGTCAAAAGATATGTAAGTGCAAAGTTGGGATCCCAGGTATTTTGACCATGTTTTCCCATACTTAGCCAAATTTTCAATGTGGCAAGAAGATTCAAATAATAATTTTTATGGTGGCATATCTTGCACATATGGATGTTTCAGGAGAAGGTGATCATATGGGTTTGTTTCGTTTTATGCATAATTAATTTTTGATAAATTTAAGATCATGAACCAAAGCATGGTAAAAGTTATGCAGGAGAAAAGTTGGCCTTTCAAGAAAGTTCTAAGCATAGTTGGCTCTATGACAAAATATTTTGAGAAGGTATTTTAATGGTGATATATCTCACACATATGAAGGCTTCAAGAGCAGTTTGTCACATGGTTGGATTCTCCTATGTAAGGAGATCATATGATCTAAATTTGAGATCAAGAATCTAAGCATAGAAGAAGTTATTAAGGTTTAAAAATGGCTACTCAGGCATATAAGCAAGGTTCCCATACTTAGTCATTTTTGCACAAGTTCAATTTTGAGCAGGATCGACGGTGCATGTTGTTCCAAGAAGTCAAAAAGTAGTAAGATGAGGATAGGTGGATGATGTTTAATGAATAAGTGAAGGTAAAGGATAAGGATCTAATAATGAGTGGGTTTTTGTACAGATTGATCAAACAGTGAACATTGATAGTTAAAGACCTAGTTGATCTACAGAGATCAATGGAGTGCATTAAGTTAAAGTTTCTAGATTGCACGAGATGAGGTCAACTATAAGATGTTTAACATTTGAGAATTGGAACCTATGCATTAAAGTTTGGATAAGATCAATGATGCATAATTGATCTAAATATGAGAGGACATGAGATGCAAGAAAAGTGGTCAAAGTTTAATTATGACCATTGTCATTTAAATATTTGAATTTTACAAAGGAAAAATCTAGTCTATGGTTTTTAGACAATAAATTTTTATCCAAGATGAATTTGCTCATATTGTACAAATAAAAGATGAAAAGGATTCTATGGTGCATCTGATAAACCTAATTTGAAGATCTGAAAGTGTGTACAATCAAATATATTAATATTCAAAGTTAAATGTGTGTTCATGCTTGTTTTACAAGTGACCTGAGAAGAGTATTTGACCTTATATAGATATTTTTTTGATGTCTCATGATGAATTAGATATTTAGGAGTGTTTTATACTCCATGAGGATGCTTTGTGTGGATTTTAGATGTGTGATCAATCTATATTGAGTATGAACAATGCTTAAGGAGTTGATTGTGTATTCATTCATGATGTTCATGTATACCAGGTTAGTGTTTGAGTTATTTAAACATACGTAGATGTGAGCAAAAGATGACTATGATTATTTGAGGATGAATAAGGGATCATGTAATGTGGACCTATATATTTATAAGTGGTCTTATGTTCTTGTTTTGTTTGATGATGTGCTAAATGTGTGAATAGGTCTCCATGAGACTTATAAGAGCTACAGGGTTCTTATTAAAAGGTGTAACTACTTAAGGGTGACACATAGATGTTATGGTTGACCTATGAATTTTGTATTAAGCTATGTCTTCATGTGAGAGCTATCTTAAGGGATAAGGAATTATTAATGGTTGACCAAGGTGTTGATTATCAAGATTTCTCTATAAATAGTGGAACCAAAGATGATGGTTTCTAGACTTGTGAGCAAGAGAATTGAGAGAGATTTGAAAGAGACTTATGTGTGTGAATTGTGAAGTGAAGAAGGGGTAGAGTGCCATAAATATGAGTTTAAGAGAATAATAGATTGAGAACTCTTTATATGACTTATAGGTCATAATTATATTGTCAGAATAGCATTATTGTTATTTGAGTATGAACGAAGGTGAAGAGTGATAATCAAAGGTCCATCATCAGGTGTTGAAGACATCAGTGCAAAGGTGGATGTGTTCATAGGTGTTATTTTGGGTGCTCAAAATATAAGGGGGTTATTTCTTCCTTGCAAGGTGAAACTTGCTTAAAGTCTAGTTGTTGTGGGTGCTCAGCTAGATAGGTGTAGTAGCTCTTTATGGTATTATAGTCTCACTAAAATAAGGAATGGTAGTTCCTTGATTAGTAGCTTACTGGTCTAAATTAGTTCTTATTATTATATGATAGCAATCCAATTCCAAGTTCTAGTGGGTTTTATTCCCCAAGAGGGTTTCCCACATATGTCATGTGTTATGTGATTGATCTTGCATTGTCTCTCTTGCTTCCTATGAATGATGTGTATGTTTCATGAATGCTTATGGTAACTGATTAAGTATTTGTAAAGATCATAATTAGAGTTGGATCATTTGGGATCACTTACTCACCCCCCCAATCTTAGTGATTGTACCTCTAATAAAAATCACATATAAAACACTATTAGACCTTCCTATAAGTATTCACTTATAGTCATGCTGAATGAGGTGTGTGAAGTTCTAAGAATGTTCAGGGAGGTGTAATGAATATTTTAAAGAGGTTGAATACACTCTTGGAATATGAACAAGCAAGATTAACTTTTAAATGATATGCAATATACTATGACAATCAATTCAAACTTCATTTTCATTTATGTACCATTGACAGACACCTATAGGTGCCCTACACGAGAATGTCACATTGAAATGGAAGTGTTTGGGACTAATTTAAAGTCTCACTAGGTAGAAAATCTCAATCTAAACTGATACGAGCTCTAGGATTGGTCATGAAAGTAATTCATCAAGCATATAATTTTACATCATACCATCTACCCTGTATACTACTACATGTGCACCTATAGGTTCCCCATAGAGGATTGAGCATGTGGAATGAAAGTGTTTTTGACAGGTCTAAAGTCTCACTAGGTAGAAAGCATCAATTTTAGGACTTTAAGGAGGACTAGGATTGGTTTTTGAGTCAACATACTATGTACATTTCCCATATCTCACTCTCACTTCCCTATGTGACACCTACATATGCACCTAGAGGTATCCACAAAGATCTAAGAAGATTGAGTCTAGAAGGCTGAAACTTGTTTGAACCTTCCTCAAGGTATTGAAGTGTTGAAGGTGTCATAACAATCATTGTGTATTTTTGGAGTGGAAAATAGGCTTGAGAATCATACTAAAAAATTGATGAAATGACTTCAGGGACATATTACCTTAATCCCTCTAAAGTAGGATCTTGTTTGTACTTGGTGCCATCATATGGAAGTGTGATATGAGACTTAGATAGATCCAAATGATTCCATCTTGAAATTAAAACATAGTGGTGAGGCTTTGACTAAAAATTTTAGTTGTTTCTTCAAAGGAGTGTGGTGTTATAAGACTTATATTCCATGCATTCCTTCACTGTAGAAGGTTAGTATTCTCTATGGTGCTTTGAGCTTAAAATGACCCTATGATGCAACAAGTGCATGGGAGTTGCATAACTCATGAAATGATGGTCTTACTTGATTTTAAGGTAGACTATAAGACTCCAAGAAAAATAAGAGCATGAACAATCAAATTGAGGGGCACATTACCACCTACAGGTTCCCTTTAGGTCTGATAACTACAGCTTGACTATAGTATAATAATTGGTTAGAGAAAGTAGTTGGACATTGGAAAACCCCAAACCACATTGGTCTAAGTCAAAAAAAATATGAAGTGAGATAAAAATACCTAGATGAGGTCTTATAACATGAAAAACAATGCCAAACATAAAATGTTCACCTACAGGCTTCCCTTTTTTTTGGTGGAAACATAATGCACTATCTACAAACTAGCCCAGTCAAGAAGGTATAACCTGAAGAGTTTAATAGAGGTTGGAAATGATGAATATGTTTTAAATTAATTCATTTTTATGATTCCATATTCATGAGATTCTCAAGATAGTTCAAGATCCATCTTTAAATTTCACCTGTAGTCTATGTCTAAGAATCTTGCATACAATCAGTATTCAAGAAGTTTGTCTAGGGTTTCATGAGGTTTAGAGGTGATAGGAGTATAATGTAGCATTGAAATTCAATACAGAGGGTCTATAATAGTTAATTTATCTCCCTATGTGTTCAAATTTCTTGATAAAATAGGGGAGATACCCTCTATTCTATCTTAGATAGAAGGTACTCCCAAAAAGTCAAGTCTATAGGTAGGAGTAGGTAGGTGATAAAAGATGAGACAAAAGTGTTAAAACATTGAAATTAAAGTGTGTAAGGTTGATATATAAATGTAAAAGTATAGATAATACCTTAAAACCATCAAAAACTACACAAGGTAAGTTTAGGCATCAAGGATATAATCAGACTTATTAGGCCTTAACTAGGCCTAAAATCCTAAAAGGTGTAGTCATCACTTCTAACACCAATTGAACATTGGAATGTGTTGGGTCACCTTCAAAGGGAGATATGAGAGTGTTTATATCTTTTAGTTTACATAAAATGCCAACAGAGAGGTCAATCTTGGCTTAGACTAACTCAAGCTTACACAGAATATAGGGAAGGATTTGAGAAGCCAACTTCAGAAGCTCATAATAGTACGTATACCTAGCGTGGGAGCCTGAGGAGTTAAAAATGATTGAAAAGATTCCTAAACATGTATTTTTTGAAATTTGTTTGAGGATTTGGAATCGCACTTTTATGAACAATCCTTAGAGGTCAAAACTACCTAAAACCCTCTAAAACCCTTATAATGACCCGATGAGGAAAAGATGGATAGAAATGCATCCAAGAGAGATAATTTGAGAAATAGAGTGACTTGGACTTGTAGAAGAATCCCTAGGGATCTTTCCCATTATGTTGGCTTCTACCCTGCTTTTATGGACATAATGTAAAACTAGTTTTATTGATAATTTTTGGTGTTTTTTAAGTACAAAGGAGTTTCAAAGCGTGAGAACCAATTTGGGAGATAGAATGAGACCTAACCTAACTCCTAATATCCATATATTGCTTCATCAAAGTACATAATTACCTATATAAGCAACTTCACTTTATCCAATCCAAAAAGATATAATGAATGAAGAGTGATCACCAAGTGAGAAGGTGATAAGTCCAATTGGGAGGCCTTTTAAGGTCTACCTAATGAATATAAGGGAAGGAAGACTCTTTAAAAATGTCACATCATCCTCAGTATGGACTAGTCTGAGAATCTAAAGCACACCTTGGTGCCAAGTGTAAATGATGAGTGAAAGAAGGGTGATTATGACTGCAGACAATGAGAACACTTGGCTAGGAGAATATTTATGATTAGGGACACATATAATGCATGTTGGAGCCTGTTTCTAACCCTTTAATCATAGTGAAATGATGTCATATGTCCTTGGTCAGTTGTAGAGCATTCAAGGAAGTCCAAATGATGAAGGCAATTTTAAGGAGCTAGTTGAAGAGGGATAGTTTGAGCAAGGAAGTGATGTGGACTTTTAGATGACTCCCTAGGGCTCTTTTCGATCAAGTTGGATTCTACCTTACTTATATGGACAGGGTGTAAAACTAGTTTTATTGATATTTTTGGTGTTTTTTAGGTACATATGAGTTTAAAAGGTTGGAGACCTATCCTAACTCCTCATATTAAAATCTTGCTTTAGCAAAACACATAAGTACCTATACAAGTACCTTCACTTTAGCCAATCCAAAAAGACATAGTGAATGAAAAGTGATCACCAAGTGAGAAGGTGATAACACCAATTGGGAGACATTTTAAGGTTTTCCTGATGAGTCTAAGGGTAGGAGGACTCTTGAAAAGTGTCACATCATCCTCTATATAGACTGGTTTGAGAAATTGAATCACACCTTGGTGTTAAGTGTGAATGATGAGCAAAAGAAGGGTGATATAACTATACGTAGTGAGAACACTTGGCCATAATAATATTGATAATAAGGGACACATCCAATGCGTGTTGGAGCCTCTTTATAAGCTCTCCCTCATAGCACAATGATGACATATGTCCCTAGTCTATTGTGGAACATTCAATGAAGTCCAAATGATGAAGGAAGTTTTTAACAAGCTAGTTGAAGATTCCTATGCTAGATTTTAGGATTTTCATGCTTGGAAAAACATTATTCCATATATACCTTGCATGGTATGTTCCATACTCCATTCTCCTACAAACATAACTCCTCTCAGCTTGACAAGTGTTTTTGTGACTCTTGGAATTCATTATTCTCTCTCCTTTCTCACATTCTATAAGTACTAGCCATTTTGGCTCTTATTTCATAATTCCACACCATGTATGGCAAATACCTACTAGTTTGATGTTATACTTTGCATTTCAATAATACAATAAATCTAGTTTTGAGTTGACAAACATCTTATCTACATATGCAAATTAATTAATAGAAAGGTCTAGTGTTTCTATCCTTACTTCTCATTATCCTTTCATGTCTATTACAAGGAGTTCTCATTCTAATAGGTCATATAGAGTGTAACTAGTGTGTAATTTTCCTTAGATTCAACAATCTACTCTTTGATCTACTTACCTTAAGTTATCTCATGCATATCACCTCTATATTGAAATACTTATGTTATAACATCTTAGGACTTTGAAGCTAGTTTGTAGGTCTTGTTTCTTAGTGAAATAAGTATAATATCATTGTGGAAATATTTATGGTGTATCACATCCTTAGCATAATTTCCTTTCGTGCACATTTCTTCCCCTTTTCTCATAAGTAATTTGTTAGTATAGTTGATAATCAATTTAAGGAAAACTTAGGGAACAAACCCTTAAACCTAGAAGTCTACTTCTACTATTGGTAAACCCACATACCTAGAAGTATTCCAATGGTTCTTAAATATAGAGTAGGATTGAACAACCTTCTCGAAGGTGCAAGATTTGGTGACAACAATTTTGGCACACCCACTGAGATCAAGGTCCAAGAGAGTGGAAATATTTTTAGTGTGTCTTTCCTCTAATCAACTTTTGGAAGCAATCAAGATAGCACCAATGGTGACTCTAAATGAAATCTTATAGTTGTAATCAGTATAAGTATATCTTGTTAGAGGTTTTGATTTGTTCTTGTGTTTCATTTGACCCATGAGGATGATATGAATAGATTTGATGAAAATCCCCACTATGCATCTCACTATCAACCTTGTCATGACCCATATTACACCCCTCAACAACCCTATCACAATTTCTATCAATCCTATGATCCATGGCATCCATATATTCATCCATTCCCTTCTCCATATGGACATCATGTTGTTGGATAGTGTAGACACCTAAAAAGTGTCTAACCCTTGGTCTTCCTCTCTCCCCTTGGTCCCTTGCCACTTCGACTATCCCTAACCTACCTAGGTCTTATTAATTGAAAATAATCATCTATTTTTAATTAATAAGTCCATTTTTCCCTCTCCTTGCCACCTCGCCACCCTAGGATACCCTCCTTGGATTCCCTTCATTCCCCGCATGGCCATTTAATGCCTTAGACTCCCATTCCAACCTCTCCTCTCGCCCATTTAACCCCCGTCGACCGTTTCATCCTCGCATTCATTTGACCTGGCGGCTGGGAAACGGATAGAAGGCTATTTTTAGCCTTTTTCTGGCCTTTTAGCCGCTGACGTCGGTCAGCCCTCGGCCGATGTCGGCGATATTGCCGACGTCAGCACCCTTCATAATGGTTTTCTTCACCGTTATCTCTCTCTCCGGTTCCGCTTGGCTTCTCTTGACTTCTCTGCGTCTCTAGCTCTCGCATCCCGACTCTTGAATCTTTGGCATCAAACCCTTGTATCAGCAATCTCTCTACCAATCAATCTGACTCTCCCCCTCAGGTACACAGCAAGCTTCTGCAAGTGAACAACGGGGATTCTTCATCAGCAACAGGTCTTCAACAAGCGGCAACAACAACACCTTCTTCAGCAGGGCACAGGTATGTAGTGCTCTGTTTATTTTCTTTATGCTTTCTAGTTATCATCTTTTAAACTAGATTCAGCTCTTCTACCCCCCCAGACAGTTAACCAAACCAGATAGACCCGGATTCCTATCTCCCTGATTGGCTTCCTCTATCTCTCTGTCCCTCTCTGTCCATTTGACTCTCCTGTAGCTCTGCACAGACCCCCTGACTGCCTCAAACCAGACTCAAACCCGTCCACAGACCATCTTTAAACAGACCACAGATCAAGACCTGGACCATCCACAGACCAGACCCTGCCCTGACCCGTCCGGAGGCCATTGCCCCGACCGACGCCGGTCATTACCCCCACCGACGTCGGCAGACTAACCGACATCGACAGACCCGACAACCGACGCCGGTAGGACCACCGACGCCGGCGACTGTGACCAGGCCGACAGCTTCTTCCAGGTAAGCCTTTGCTTCCTTTTCTCTTTCAGTTTACTATCATTTCAGTCTATTTTAGCATTCTGTCTTTTTATCAGTCATTTATCTCTTTATCAAATAGTGGGTTGACCTCCCTTAAGGAAGTTCTTATACTTCTGGGAACAGGCTTTCGCTTGGCAACCCACCGCCTATCCATCTAACACCTTTTTGTCCAAGTTTTCTTCTTTGCAGGTGTCATTCCTCCATAGCCAAAGAGGAGTGCTCACAAGCGTCTGGATTTACGGTGTGCGATCTTTATCCAGGTACTTCACATGCCTTGTCCATTTATCTTCTCTTAGTTTCTTCTTTCTCTTAAATCTGAAAAGCGAATTTTGAATAGAAACATCTCTGGCACGCCCGGTGGGATCCTAGGTTCCTCCTGGGTTCCTTTTCCTTCTTCATTCATTTAAGAGCATTAGGTTCTTACCTTTTCTCCTCCTTCTTTTCTTCTCAATGACACTATAAGCAGAACTAAAACGAATCTTTCTTCCTTGCATTTCTAGACTAGTCTAAACATCATACTCTCAACCCTTTCTCAAATTTGTCTTCATAACAAACATCACATTTCGACTTGGGCATTAAAACACTTTGCATTTATTTCTGCTTGTGCTTGCATCTTCTTAGTCCACATCTAGTAACTTAGACGCATATTGAATAAATCGTAGACACTTGATGTTACACTACCGGACCACATGCACTAAAACAAACATAAAACATACCTGAGACAAGGCCCGACTGGGATTTCATTCCCCAGTGGATACCTTACCCGTCCCGGTGACCCTACTTGGATTTCATCACCAAGGGGGAAGCCCACTCCGTTCTCTGGCGGAGTCTAAACTCTAGGCGAGGTATATCTTGGCTAAGCGAGACCAGCTAACCACTGGAATCGTGAAGTGAGGGGAGCTTTCTCCTTAGCACCAGGCCACGTACCAGACCCTAACACAGATCTTTGAGCACCTAAAACAACACCCGAAACCATCTTTATACCGCCTTCTTCTAGGACCCATTTTTCAGCCAATCTCCCCAAACATTCATCTAAGGCATAAGCTACAATTTCTAAGGTTAATTCCTAGGATTTATCGCTTAGGCTTGTCTGTCTCTCTCTGTTTTCCTCTTCTCATCTGTTTGTTTGAGTGTGTGAGGACGCTTTCTTCTTTGTTTTTCCAAGAATCTTCAAACCTTTTGGTTCTCTGGAAGACACAGTCACCGACATCGGTTCTGCCACCAACGTCGGCCTTCCCCTGTCACCGGCATCGGTTCTGCTACCGACGTCGGCTTCATCTATTACCGGCATCGGTTATCTGACTAACGTCGGCCACATTTATTACCGACATCAGTTTTTAAACCAACGTCAGTCTCTGTCACTGTCCTTTTTCTTCAAAACCAGCAGCCTGAAACCTATCCCTTCTCTGTCAAAAAACTCCATTCTGGTTTTCTGAGACTGTAAAAACACAGTTTCTGAAACCAGGACTCTCTTCTTAACCACTTTAGCCAACAGCCGCTTCCGACTATCCTGTCTCTAACCAGTCCTATCATGGAGTTCCACTCAGAGACTGAAAGAACTCCTACAGGACCGACCCCGACCCCGACTCAAATTCCCATCATCCCTGAAGGGGACCAAGATTTCGAGAGATTCTTGGACCTCAATACTGCAACCCTCCAAAACTATCTCGCGAGAAACCCAACACGAGACCTTTCGGGTGACGTGGCGACGACATCCACACCATTCGCCACCCAACCCTTTATGACTCAGCCTTTCGCCTCAACTATTAACCCAACCATGGCCAATACGCAAAGTTTGGCCTCCCCGTCTATTTTTAGACCGACCTCCATCGGGGTTCCATTACCCCCTCAACTACCTGCAATTCAACCAAGTTCTACATCATATCAGAACTTGATTGCCTCGACCCCTCACACTCTTACGCCCACAAATATAGGAGTGCCAACCTGTCTTTCTACCAGTGCCACCATTCAACCACCTTTGGCAGTGCCCAGTCAACCTATACCTTCGACCTTCGTAACGCAACCACCTCTAGCCTCCACTTCCGCCCCTGCGACCAGTCATCCGTACATTGTACAACCGACTATGTCGCACGCCTCCTCAAACCTCTTCCAAGTGCCTTACAACTTAGGGGGCGCTCAACCCGCCAATCCGTCAGTAGACATCATTAAGATGCTGATGGATAAAATGTCCAGTCTCGAAGCCTCCATTTTTGGCTCAAGCAATGTCCTGTCTTATGACCAGATTTGCAATGAACCCATCCATCCTTCCGTCCCTATTCGACCATATCCTAACCATTGGGAGCTTCCTAAATTCACTCGCTTTTAGAGTAAGGAAGACCCACAACAACATCTACGGGCATTTAGACATGCCTGTTATCTTATTGCCCATGACGATGCATTGCTTTTACGCACGTTCCCTATGTCGCTTTCTGGCCCAGCCCTTGACTGGTATAGTTCTCTTGCCAGACACTCTATCTTTTCATTCATCCAACTCGCCCAACTATTTCTTGACCATTTCTCTATCAACATCACCAAACAAGTCTCAATCACAGACCTTTACTCCATCAGGCAATTTGACGACGAATCTGTAGTCGATTTTATCGCTCGTTGGAGGGGCCTGATTAACCAGCTCTCCTTCTCTTTACCTCAACCCGAGCTCATCGAGCTCTTCTCTCGAGCATGTGCCAGACACATCTCTTCTACCTTGCGGATTCAGACATTTCACACTTTTGACGAAGCTTTCATCATGGCTCGAAAGCTTGAACTCTGCGCCCTTGAAGAAGATAAGGTCAAGTTGCGTCATACCAACGCGAAATCTACCAATGGCCATTCTTCTTCCAGACCTTCTTCTTCTGCCAATTCTGAATCTACAGGAGTGGCCCATACTGTGGTCATTAGATCACCATCCTCAACAACAACGAATTACTCTCAACCTTCGACATCTTCCAACATCACCAAACAATTCCAACAATGGTACATTCAGCATTCTTACACTCCACTTGGAGAACCATACGCTTCCGTTTTGGAAAAACTACTCAAGCAGGGGGTCCTCAATCTCCCTCCAATCTGACCACCTTAATTTGACCCTTCAAAGGCCATCCCTACATGGTATAGGGAGGCCAACTTTTGTCCCTTTCATCACGTCCAAGGCCATGACATCGACAACTGCCAAACTTTCAAAAACATCGTCTAAGACATGATCGACAAGGGGGATCTTATTTTAGATAACCCGAATGCCCCACCTAACCAACATATTGACATCTTCAAACAACCATTTCCGAATCATCTGCCTACTCAAAACAACGTCCAGACTTCGACCAATGACCCTCAAGACCATGACATTCACACGATTAGCACTATCTTGCCTCTTGTCCTTGACCAACCTCTTCCATTAAAGGATGAGGAACCTCCTTCTCCTACTAGTCCTCCATCTACCTCTCTTGTATCGGAGGACGCTTTGACCACATCAACGCCATTAAGCCCACCTTCATCCGAAGACCCTACCTTACCTACTCCTCAACTACAAGTAGAAGGCATGATCATCCATGCCCTCTGCCCACTTGAGGAGCCAGACTCTCTTATTTCTTCTCCACCAAGAGAAGAACTAGTCTCTCCACCCGTTTCAACCGAGGAAGACCCAGTCGCGGTTTCCTCTTGCCCTTTGTGTGAGATTTCTACATCTCACTCACCTCCGTCCACATCTAAACCCAAACCCACATCTAACCTCGCCTCGCACAACGGTGGCCCTCAACCCAAACACACGAAAGCTACTAGACCACACTGGAGAACTCCTCCCCCACCTTCGTCATTACCTTCAATCTTGGGCCCGCATCCGTCCACTTTAATAGGAGTGCTTCCCACTCCCATCCTTCACAGAGGCACATCGCCTCCATTACTTCCTCATCCCATCAGACATACATCTCATCCGAACCCTCGACCTATGCCTCTTTCACCTCCCAAACCAACGTCACCAACCCTCACTGCAATAAAGCATCCAGACCCGTTAGCAGGTTCATATGTCTTGCTCTTACGGCACTTGTTGCAGTCGTCTCGTATCGACCTCCTGCCTCTTAGACAATATCAATCTCTCAGACCTAAACCACCATGGTTCGATGACACTCGCATTTGTGTGTATCATCACACACCTGGGCACGACACGGAGCATTGTCATGCCCTCAAGGTCGCCATTCGCCAATGTCTTGGGAATGACACCCTTCTTCTTGACCACGTTATCAACAAACCCTCAACACCGCCTCTCTCATCGACTCTCAGATCAAGACCCTTTTGGTTCGACAAAATCTAAATTTTGCAACTATCATCACACTCTGGGACATGACACTGAGCATTGTTGTGCTCTCAAAGATGTCATTCGTCAACAACGGAGAAATGATTTCCTTCTCACCAAGGACCCTCTTAACCACCTCTTCGACAAAACATCAACCCCGACCCATGCCTCCCCAATCTCATCGCCTAAATCAGGATCTCCACGCCAGACTGTGGTCCCTTTGCCGCCTTTGACCCCCTTATTCGACATTAACACCGTCCATCTGACCACTAAACCTCAACCGACCTTAACCAACCTTTCAAATATTCTCCCTACCCGCTGGGGGAATTCATCCTTTATTCAAACCTCGACCAACTGTTCAACCCAGTCTCTACCACATATCAATCACTCATTTTATCTTAAAACCCGACCAAGTATCCACCGACCCAACCCCCGACCAATTATTCGACTAGTCTCAACCAAACTTCAACCAAATATCAATCACCCTGACCTCTCGACCAAGCATTCAACCTTTCTCAACCAACCAACGACAATGTCAACCAACTTCACATCCATCAATCAACACCTGACCAATCTGGAAAGAGGCAAATGGGGCAGGTTTGCTCCCAATTGACTCGGACCTTAACATACTAGCATGGCCCAGGGTCTTATTAGACCTTAAACCCCTTTTTATGTCTTGCGTCTTCGACCATTCTTCTGTTAGTCGAGTACTCGTCTACTTGACACGTAATTTGAGCTCATCCCTTGAGCAATCCTCGTCCTCTTAACCCTCATCCCTTTCAACCCTATTCCCCTTTAACAAGTCCTCTACGACCCTTTTATGATGCATGGATGCTTTGTCCTAATAAAAAGGGGCGTCCTTGAACTTCTACAGCCTTGTCCATGACTCTAAATCAAAAAAATCAAAATCAAGATGTCAAAACATATCCATGGTCACATAATCAAGTCAAAATCAAAAAGATAGACTGCTTCCTCGAAGGACAGCTGTACTATCATTGCTGTATTACTAGACTGATCCCTCGAAGGACAGCTAGGCCAACTTATCAAACATTATAAAGCAAAAATATAGACCACTCCCTCGAAGGATGGCTATGACTAAATCTCGCTACAAATAGCAACTTTTCTTAGAAGCTTCCCGCATTGATCAGCTTTGCAAACTGAACTCTACATCAAATGACATCTCTATGCAGGCTTCCCGCATTGATCAGTCCGCGCAAAAAAAAAAAAAAAAAAAAAAAAAAAAAAAAAACGGGTCATGGACTTGCCTTGTAGTTGTCTCAGGGTCTCCTATAAAAGGGGCAAGGTTATTCCTGCTCTTAAACTGGGTTACCCTATCCTCCTCCTATCACCTGCTCAGAGGACTTCGAGCTCACTTTAATGTCACAGTGATTCGATTACCGCCCTAGCACCATACTAGTCAACGACGTAATGCATAAACGGGGCTTTGGTTCTAATAACCCCTATCTATGTTTCCTTTCTGGTCCTTGTCAATGAAAGAGCAATTTGCCTTTCACCTTTTCTCTACACTTTGGCCACATCAACTGTTGACTCATCCTTAAACCAAACCAACTTAAACATTTTTCAAACCAACCTCAACATTTTCAACATGACATTAGGCATCGCCTTGTCCATTTCACATAGTTTCTATGGACACCAATACACATGGAAACTATTGACCAGACCCAATTTATGTTAAGCATAAACCAATACTTGCTGAAGCATAAATAGACCTCCATTCATTTTTAGCATGCATCCATCACGACTATGGAAACTTGCTGGAGATGAAAGCCTCTCGACCCCTATGACATCTATAGCATCATCTTACCCTCGTCATTTCAACACATGACCAAACTCATCATCGACCATTTTGACCCTCGCAGTCCTAACTACATTGGTCTGAGGCCCTATGACCAGGGCTATGTAGGCAGGACTCAGATACCACATCCTCTGAGGTTAGCTCGACCACCCCCGTTTGTTCGTCTCTTTGATGGACAAACCTTCTCTTCTGCGACCTTGACCTTGACCACGACCAGTCTATCGACAACTTTGACCAAAACCCAATCATTTTCTTTGACCAAGACCAATCATTCTCTTTGACCAAGACCAATCATTTTCTTCAACCAAGACCAATCAATCCCTCTGACCCTTCCTCCCTTTTAGGGAGAACTACATCGGCCTGAGGCCCCTACGACAGGGGCTATGTAGGCAGCACTCAGTTGACATGGGGTCTTCTGGGGTTAGCTCGGCCGCATCCTTTCGTCCATCCATCCTCTTGACCACCAACCATTGGAGATCATGCGTATCTTCTTTGACCCACTTCCAAGCCAATGTTGCCTTGGTTGTTTTTGCGTGTGTGCTACCTCACGGTTGGTTAGCAGGATTGTCCGCAGACTATTTTTGACCCTTCGCAAGTATAGGATCGCAAACCGGTTGATCCCTACTACTTGTGGCTTTTTCGTGTTTCTGGGAGCACTTCTTGAGCCTGGGATACCTGGAACACAATGACCATTTGGAGCTTCAGCTTAGATTGAGTGACCCGATCAGTAGACGACTAAATGCTGGGGCCTGATTACTTCAATTTTGGCACTCCTTGACCCTCGACATGCGACAATTTGACCTGACCATCTTGTGCAGTGGTATGCGTGCAATCATGACTTTTGCAGCGTTCTCACTCACCTCTCTCTTTCTCATCCACCTTTTGTCAAATCAACACCCGACATCAGGTTCCTTCCCTTGACTCCTGCTTTGAGGGGGAATACCTCATCCATACTTCGGGGCAATCCACATCATCCCTCACATAGGGCAACCACTCCCTGTTTTTGTCTTGCAGTTCGTCTAGAACAACCAACAAGACAAAAAGGGGCAAATGTAGACACCTAAAAAGTGTCTAACCCTTGGTCTTCCTCTCTCCCCTTGGTCCCTTGCCACTTCGACTATCCCTAACCTACCTAGGTCTTATTAATTGAAAATAATCATCTATTTTTAATTAATAAGTCCATTTTTCCCTCTCCTTGCCACCTCGCCACCCTAGGATACCCTCCTTGGATTCCCTTCATTCCCCACATGGCCATTTAATGCCTTAGACTCCCATTCCAACCTCTCCTCTCGCCCATTTAACCCTCGTCGATCGTTTCATCCTCGCATTCATTTGACCTGGCGGCTGAGAAACGGATAGAAGGCTATTTTTAGCCTTTTTCCGGCCTTTTAGCTGCCGACGTCGGTCAGCCCTCGACCGACATCAGCGATATTGCCGGCATCGGCACCCTTCATAACGGTTTTCTTCACTGTTATCTCTCTCTCCAGTTCTGCTTGGCTTCTCTTGACTTCTCTAGCTCTCGCATCCCGACTCTTGAATCTTTGGCATCAAACCCTTGTATCAGCAATCTCTCTACCAATCAATCTGACTCTCCCCCTCAGGTACACAACAAGCTTCTGCAAGTGAACAATGGGGATTCTTCATCAGCAATAGGTCTTCAACAAGCGGCAACAACAACACCTTCTTCAACAGGGCACAGGTATGTAGTGCTCTATTTATTTTCTTTATGCTTTCTAGTTATCATGTTTTAAACTAGATTCAGCTCTTCTACCCCCTAGACAGTTAACCAAACCAGATAGACCCAGATTCCTATCTCCCTAATTGGCTTCCTCTATCTCTCTGTCCCTCTCTGTCCATTTGACTCTCCTGTAGCTCTGCACAGACCCCCTGACTGCCTCAAACCAGACTCAAACCCGTCCACAGACCATCTTTAAACAGACCACAAATCAAGACCCGGACCATCCACAGACTAGACCCTGCCCTGACCCATCTGGAGGCCATTGCCCCGACCGACGCCGGTCATTACCCCCACCGACGTCGGAAGACTAACCGACATCGGCAGACTCGACAACCGACGCCGGTAGGACCACCAACGCCGGTGACTGTGACCAGGCCGACAGCTTCTTCCAGGTAAGCCTTTGCTTCCTTTTCTCTTTCAGTTTGCTATCATTTTAGTCTATTTTAGCATTCTGTCTTTTTATCAGTCATTTATCTCTTTATCAAATAGTGGGTTGACCTCCCTTAAGGAAGTTCTTATACTTCTGGGAACAGGCTTTCGCTTGGCAACCCACCGCCTATCCATCTAACGCCTTTTTGTCCAAGTTTTCTTCTTTGCAGGTGTCATTCCTCCACAGCCAAAGAGGAGTGCTCACAAGCGTCTGGATTTATGGTGCGCGATCTTTATCCAGGTACTTCACATGCCTTGTCCATTTATCTTCTCTTAGTTTCTTCTTTCTCTTAAATCTGAAAAGCGAATTTTGAATAGAAATAGATAGCCCTATGAGGAAGGCTATAAAAAAATTATTAATAAAATCTCTCTTATCAATCCCAATACAACTCCTACCAACCTTACCATGATGCCTATCAACCTCAAGAGGATTCTTATCATGAAGAATCAAATAATCCCATTAATTTTACTTCAAGACACTATAAGACAAAATATGAAATCCTAGTATTACAAATGGTAGCTCATCATAATCCTCATTATCACATTCTTCCTCCTCCATCAACCCCATCTTATATCAAATCTTTGTTGAAACTCATACTAGATCTACTAAATAATAAAAAATGGATGGGAACATGGGATGATGAGTTTTATATACTCCCTAACCATGAGATGGAACTGTTAAGAGGTATTTTTCAAGGTTGTATGGGCATGTGGGAGGTGTTTAAAGAGGAAATTCATAGTGACATCAAAGAATAACTTTACTTCCAAAAGAAGTTTTTCCAATGCTCAATAAATAGGCTAAAGATGTGGGAAGACAAAGAACTTAAAAGTGAGCTTGTATTTGTTGAAGAGACTCAAGGAGGCTATGGGTAAGGTGAAACCTTTATTGAAGTAGGTGTCTTTCCTTTATAACCAACCCAACTTATCACTCCCCCATGAGCTTACTCAAGAAGTCATTTTTCCCAAATACATTCATAATCCCTCCACTAAATCATATACTCCATTTTTAGCCCATGATCCTATACATCACCCTCCCACATCATCCCTTCTTGAAAAAGAATCCATTTTGAGGGAAGCAAGTGAAGAAGAACAAGCTCAAAACAATAGTTGATCAAGAGGATGCTTCAAGTTATTATGAAGAGTAAATCACCATAGGAACTCCCCTTGGTTAACGCAAGTGAAATCCCATATTATTGAGTGAAGATAAAGATGTTGAAGAACATGTTATAGCTACACACAAGGAATTTGATCAATTGTATGAAGGGAGAGGTGTTTGAAAAAGGCTCCATTATTGCTAAGGTAGTTGATGTCCATGATGAAGAAGCTCTTGAACATGATAGTTATGAGGAAGAAGATGATCTATGGTAAATTTTCAATGCCACAAGTCAAGATTTTGAGCAACTGAGTAAGTCTACCACTCCCCAAACAGATGCATATCTGATCATGAGGCTATTGATAATCCTAACAAGAAAGTTGTTGAGTGTTTGATCAAGCATGAAGTTGAGTGTCATGAGATGACTAAATATAAACACCAATACATTGGTCAAGGGGATGTCATCCTAGAAGAGTCTCATGAATCCAAAGTAGGAGATGCTATCCTTGAGGAACACTCAACACCTCAACTTGAAATTGAACCATTTATAGATGTACTAGATCACAAGGAAGATAAACTTGATGACCTCATAAATCAATAAGATCAAGTTGGAGGGGTGATGGTTCTCAAAGATAAGGAAACAAAGATGATTGAGATTAGAAGATGAGGGTTTTTCAAGGTATTGAAGAGCTTTACCAAGTTGAATACCAAGTACATGATAACATAGAACAAGAGAGCACCATGGAAATCAAAGAGGTGTGCCTTATTGAACCACCATTAAAGGTTACTACTGAATATTCTTATGACTAATTTGAGGGTTTTAAAATATAATATGAGTTCATCTCCATAGGTGATCTCTTTTTAGCTACATTTATTTCATTGATCATCATGCCAAAAATATTGGTAAACATCATGAAGGAGTTAGAGATACAAGTGTCAAGGCCTAAGAAACAACATACCACATTCACTCCTTCATTTCATGGGATAAGAAATGTTCCAAGATTTATTTTTGATCTAGGATGAAGGGATTTATTCAGGTTGGTTTGTGTTTAAGCTAGTTTTTTTGAGTTTGGTGTGTGTCTTTGTTTTAGTTATTGTGTTTCGAAAGTGCTCATGAAGCACGAGTGTGTGTTTTCTTAGTTTCTTTTCTTGTGTGTTGTTTTTTATTGGTTTTATATTATTTGGTGTGGTTTAAAATGAAAATTAAGTGTCATATATATGCATAAGTGACTCCAGATCCCAATGTATAGGAGAAGGCTAATGATCTTGGCATAGTTGGCTTGCCACCTCTCAAAAATTGCCAAGAATGTTGACATGAAAAATAATGCCAAACACAAAAGGTTCACCTATAGGCTTCCCCTTTTTCTTGGTGGAAACATAGTGCACTATCTACAAACTAGCCTAGTCAAGAAGGTATACCTTGAAAAGTTTGATAGAGGTTGGGAATGAGTAATATGTTTTAAATCACTTCATTTTGATGTTTCCATACTCATATTATGCTCAATATATGTCAATATCCATTTTCAAAGTGCACCTACAGTCTATGTCCAAGAATCTTGCACACAATCAGCATTCAAGAAGTCTATCTAGGGTTTCATGAAGTTTGAAGGTGTTAGGAGTATAACGTAACCTTTAAACTCAATATATATGGAATATAATACTTAATTGAGTTCCATATATATTCAAATTTCTTAAGAAAATAGGGAAGATACCCTCTATTCTATCTCAGATAGAGGGTACTCCCAAACAGTCAAGTCTGTAGGTAGGTGTAGGTAGGTGATAAATGATGAGACAAAAGTGTTAAAACATTGAAAGGAAAGTGTGTAAGGTTGATATATAAATGGACAAGTATATCTACTTCCTATCAACCATCAGGAACTACACAAGGTAAGTTTAGGCATCAAAGACACAATTAAGCTTATGAGGCCTTAACTAGGTCTAAAACACTAAAGGGTTTAGTCATCCCTTATAACACCAAGTGAACATTGAAATACAATGTGTCACCTTTAGAGGGTGATATGAGAGTGTTTAGAGATTTTATTTTTTAGATAATCCCCATAGAGAGGTCAATATTGTCTTAGACCAACTCAAGCTTATATAAAATATAGGGAAGGGCTCGAGAAGCCAACATTAGAAGGTCATAATAGTGTGGATATATAGCATTGGATATTTACAAGTTAGACATGATTGAATAGGGTCCTAAACTTACATTTTGTGAAATTTGTATGAGGATTGGACATCACACTTTTATGAGCAATCCTTAGAGGTTAAAACTACCTAAAACCCTCTAAAACCCTTGATAATTACATGATAAGGAAAAGGTGGATAGAAATGCATCCAAGAGGGATATTTTGAGCAATTAAGTAACTTGGACTTGTAGAACACTCCCTAATATATTTCTCATCAAGTTGGATTCTACCCTAATTTTATGGATAGGGTGTAAAATTAGTTTTATCGATAGTTTTTGGTGTTTTGTAGGTACAGAGGGGTTTCAAAGGGTGAGAATAACTTTGGGAGATAGACCTACCCTAACTCCTCATATCCATATATTTCTTCTATAAAGCACACAATTATCTCTATAGGTACCTTCACTTTAGCCAATCTAAAAAGATATAGTGAATGAAGAGTGATCACCAATTAGGAAGGTGATAACTCTAATTGGGAGGCCTTTTAAGGTTTGCCTGATGAATATAAGGGAAGGATGTCTCTTGAGAAGTGTCACATCATCTTCTATATGTATTAGTTTGAGAAATTGAAGCACACCTTGGTTCCAAGTGTGAATGATGAGTGAAATAAGGGTGATTATGACTACAGGCAGTGAAAAAACTTGGATAGAAGAATATTGAGGATTAGGGACACATCCAATGCATATTGGAACCTATTTCTAACCCTTTTGTCATAGTGCAATGATTTTATCTCTCCCTGGTCTATTGTTGAGCATTCAAGTCCAAATGATGAAGGTAATTTTTAAGGAGCTATTTGAAGTGTCCTATGCCACATTTTAGGATTTTCATGCTTGGAGAAACATTTGTACATAGAGACCTTACATGGTATATTCCATATTTTATTCTCCTATAAACATAATTCCTTCTCTCAGCTTGAAAAGTATTTGTGTGACTCTTGGACTTTGTTATTCTCTCTCCTTTCTCACATTTTATAAGTACTATAAACTTTTTCCATTGTTTCATAATTCTACACCGTCTATGGTGAATCCTTACTGGTTTGATGTTGTGTTTTTCCTTTGAATAATACAAGAAATCTAGTTTTGAGTTCACAAACATTGTGTCAATGTGTGAAAATTGATGAATGATGATGTCTAGTGATACTATCATTGATTCTCCTTATAATTTCATGTCTAATATAATGATTTCTCATTATAATAGGTTATACAAAGTGTAGCTAGTGTGTTTGGCTCCCTTAAAGTGTGCAAGTTTTCTTAGATTTGCAATTTGATCTTTGGTCTACTTACCTTGATTTGTCTCATGCATATCACCCATATATTGAAATACTTATATTATAACATCTTAAGAATTTGAATCTAGTTTGTAGGTCTTGTTTTTTTAGTGAAATAAGTATAATAGCATTATGGAAATCCTTATGTTGTATCACCTCCTTAGAGTAGTTTCATTTCATGCATATTTTTGCCCTTTTTCTCACAAAAAAATCCATTAATATTGGTGATAATCACTTGAAGTAGAATTTAGGAAGCTAGACATTAAACCTAAATGTATATTTCTACTATAGTTAAACCCACATACCTATAATTATTCCAATGTTTCCCAAATTTGGAGTAGGCTTAAACAACCTCCTCTAGGGTACAATATTTGGTGACAACATCACCTTGATAATCATATTTGATAACCCTATCATATATTCATGATGGTTTATTTTTAATTTTTTAATGGTCATTAATACATTTTTTTAATTTTCAAAGGTATATCTCATTTTCTTCATCATACATGTACTTAACCTAGACAATTAGGCCTATTAGCCCTTGTTCTTATACTAGTCTCTTGCTCATACACCTCTCAACTGGCCATACACATTTTACACTTATGTTTTCAATAAAATTGACCTTATTACATGTAAAAAATATGAACCAGTCATTAAAATAAGTCAGTCATAGCATATAAGACCAAAACCCCTTTTAGGCCTTAAGGAGACCTAATGCAATTAGGCCTTCATTAGCAAATGTTACTCTTTGAACACATATGAACACACACATAATTTTCACATGGTAGGAACACATAATTTTTAAATTTAATATACACATATCAATCTAATATTGGTTCCATGACAACTTTTATGTCCAACCACCACTTGAACCACACCATTAGCACTATTCATGATTAGGCATGTGTATACCTAGGAAGTCTATCTTGAACAACTGAACCAAAAATAAAATCTTATTAAAAAATCATGGAAATAAATCACATAAATATAAGAATAATTACCTTATATTAATTACCATGTTAATTGGACCTCAAAAATCAAATCAAAAGTACTGAAACCATTCTCTACAAGTAGTCCACTCAGAACTACCAATAAGCTTCAAAACATAGTCATGGAAACAATGACTTAAAAAACATGTAGAATCAATTTCATGAAATTTTTTTTGGGTTTATATGATTCTAAAAAATACTAAAATAAACTTACAACAAATATATTATAATTTCAAATATCAATATTGGTCTTATAGACCAATCTCATGGCTTCACTGTACACAGACCTCATTGAGTTAGACAAGTCAATTTGAGAGAAACTTTATGCTATATAAAGTAATATCCAAATATTATATCCAATATTTATATGTTTTATAGGTCTTGAAAAACAACTCCATGAACTTTTATCCATCCCTAATCTCATTCCCACTTCTGCCTAGCTTTTCTCACTATCTGCCTCATTAGGCCTTTTTGTGATAGGTTAATTTTCATGATCAATTTATAAAATTTGAGGTCTATAACATTATTATAAACCATTATGGGCATAATATATAATTATAAATCCTAAAACTCCATCCATTTATCAAGTTTTACTTGGTCAACCCTACCTGCTACAATAAATTTTTGAGAAACATGGCTTTTTGTATAGGATCCATTCACTCACTTGATAGACCAACAGCACTTAGAGGAATATAGGAGAGTCATATACATGTTTTAATAATGAAAAAAGGTCATAAATCAATTATGATCCATTTCTATCAATATATTACATATTGGGTCATAATTAGGGTTTTAGAGAGGTTTAAACCACCTTACAATCTTAATGATCATTCATAAAGCTTAGGCCCTTAAACCAGAAACCAATGCTCAAAACTTTGAGCTAGGGTCCTTCCCCATATAAAAATAATGTATAGGTTATAATTAATAGGTTATAAATTCCAATGAACACATGAAATGTTTTTCATGTTTAGAATTGTTCATTCTATGCACACAAGAAACCTCAAAACCACATTCCATGCCTTTCCTTGAAAAATTTAACCTCAAACTTGGTCAACACACCTAAAAAAAATGAATACCTATTTAAATTATAATATATCCATGATTACCTTAGAAAATGATCTTGATACCTCATTAGGCCACCATCTTTCTCTTTGTTCTTTAAGCTTTAGATCTATAAGTCACATTGGGCCTTAAAGTAGAGTTTCTAAGTATTGTCCAAGCACTCTCCACCCTAATCACATGATCAAAAAAAACCCCACATGTTTTACCACTAATTTTAATTTTTAATAGGTCTTTACAACACATCATTATCCCTTATTAGTTTAAGAAAAGTCTAGAACAATCTATTTACATGTTAGTCCTGTAGGGTCTACCCTTGTAGACTCACCTTGAAGCTCTCCTGAGAGATATAATACTTCATAAACATGATAAAGTATCTTAAAACATCATCTTAAGAATTTTTTAATCCATATTAATAATCCACCATGCTTTTTCATGCACAAGACTAGGCATCATATGCATAAACCTTCTTAAGTTTCCTCATGAGCAACCTTTGACATCAATGACAACATCAATGCCAACTCTCAATAATAGAATAAATTACCAACAATATCCTCCTTTATCATTGATTTAAAACCATACCAAACATTTATCATCTTTATCTCCCCATTCTATTCTTTCTTCCCTTTTGAAATAAATGATAAAGTGATGTATTCAATTCCTGGAATCACACTCCTTGTAATCAAAATACTCAACACAAAGAACTATAAATTTATGAGACATAAAACAAACATGTTCCCTATATATCCATGAATGAATTCTTGAAACAAGTCAAATATTCTTTCAGCAAATGAGCATGATTAGATCCCCCTAAGTACTTAGCTTCTTTAGTGATCGCTAGGGGTAGAAATTACACCCAATTGTTGTCTTACGTGTTTAAAGGTTATCTTTGAAAAATGTCTGTAATATAATCATGTGTAGACACATATTCAATTTTGATTCTTTTCTAACTTACCTTATCTCTTATGAAATGATACCTAATGGGAATGTGTTTGGTCCTTGAGTATAGGACAGGGTTCTTTGAGACACTTACATCACCTGTATTATCACAATAGATAGGTTTAGGACCATCATACTCCACCTTGTAGTCTTTTAGAGTCTATTTCATCCATATAAAATGAGTGAAACATGAATATAATACAATTTACTTAGCCTCACATGTGTACAAAGCTATGGATGGTTATTTTTTACTTATCCATGACACTAGTCACCCACCTAGGAAGAAGGCTCCTCCACTAGTACTTTTCTTATCATCTATACTTCCTACCCAATTTGAATATGTGTAGGCTATCAAATTTAACTCCTGTATTCTTAGATACCACAATCCATACTCCATAGTCCCCTACAAATACCTGAGTATCCTTTTGACTACTTGTAGATGTTTTTCCTTTGGATCTACTTGAAATCTTCCAATAAGACCTATTGCTTGCATGTTGTCATTTCTAGATGTAGTGGTATATAAAAAAATTCAAATAATTGACCTATATGATGTTTGATTGACCTTTAAATTCTCATCTTCCTTTCTCAACTTACATCTTGTGATCATGGGTATACTAACTGCCTTGCAATCCTCCATCTCAAACTTCTCCAAAATCTCTCTTATGTATTTGGATTATGAGATGAATATACCTTTTTCATATTGAGTGGATTTCAACCCAAGAAATAATGATATTTATCCTAGAATAAACATCTCAAACTATTTATTTATCACCTCTATTAAGTCCTTTGTGATGTTCTCATTGTTTTCACCAAAGATAATGTCATCCAAATAGACAACTAAAATTACTTGATAGTCATCTTCTCTCTTGATGTATAGATTACTATATGTAACTCCTCTTTAGAATACTTGATCCAATAGATACATGTTCAACCGAGCATTCCAATATCTATGAGCTTGCTTTAGACCATATAAATCTTTTTTCAATCTGCAAACGTAGTCTTTGTCACCTGATAGTGAGAACCCTTCAAGTTACTCAATGTACACTTATTCTTGAAAATTCCCATTCAAGAAGGTAGATTTAACATCCATCTGGTATACCTTGAATCCTTTGAATCTTGCATAAGCTATAAATAACCTGATGGCCTCAAATATTACTAATGGTGTAAAGTTTGCCTCAAAGTCTACCCCTTCAACTTGTATATATCCCTTGCATACTAATCCAACCTTCTTCCTAGTGACTTTTCCATCTTCATTCAACTTGTTTCTAAACACCCATTTTGTGCCAATAAAATTCTTGTCTTTAGGCCTAGGAGCTGATTCCCAAGTCTCCTTCTTATCTATGTGGTCTAGTTCCTCATTCATAGCACCTATCCAAAATTTGTCTTTACTTTATTATATAAGACTTTTAGGTGTAATCTTGGATAATAGAGCATTATCTTGATTTATATTAGTTATCAGTCTTCTCATAGTTTGTATACATGTATTCTTATTGCTAATGATCTGAGCTTCAGGGTGGTATCTTTGAATCTACCTTAAAGGTCCTTTTGATTATGAGATCTCTTTAGCTTCTTATTCATCATCAACTTTTGTAGTATCCTCTGCATTCTTGAAATCCACATTATCTAAAGTGTTCTTTGGTTGTGAATGAGATTTCCTTGTCTCATCAATTCTCACATTAGTGCTTTCTAATATATTTTTTAGCCTCTTGTTGTGACATCTATAGGGTGAGACCATTGATGAGTATCCTAAGGATATGCCCTCATCAAATTTGGAAACAAACATACACAAGTATTCATCATCTCTTTTGTTGAAATATTTTCTTCCAAACAACCTAAAGTGTTCTACATTTCCATGTCTGCCCTTCCATATTTCATAAGGAGTCTTATTACCATAAGTCCTTATCTATCCACTTTTAAAATGTAGATAGTAGTGCTTACTTCCTATTTCTAATATCCATCAAATAATATAGACTCATTCAACATGGTTTTATACATCTCTTGAACTATCATATTCTTCCTTTCCACTACCCCATTCTACTGAGTTGTCCTTACTACTGAGAATTGTCTTCTTAATCCATGGACCTTATAAAATTTATAAAACTCAATAGAATATAATTATCCTCCTCTTTAGACCTTAGGAACTTGATCTTCCCATTCTTCTCATTCTTAATAAGAGCCTTGAATGCCTTGAACTTGTCATTTTTTATTTATCTTTCAAGAATGCAACCCAAGTCATTATTTTGTAATCATCAATGAGTAACATGAAGTATCTATCTCCATGAATAATTTGAATCTCTATAGGACTATAGAGATCAATGTATATTAGCTCTAAGATTCTTATAGTAGAGTACTCCTTAGACTTGAACCTTTTTCTAGTCTTCTTACCATGTTGACATGCCTTCCAAAGTATGTTTGTATGTTTGATGATCTTAGGCATGTTCTTCATAGAATTCTTAATGTTAATCATAACTAAGTTATCAAATTTTAGGTGACCTATCCTTTTGTACTATATCCAACTTTCATCTATCTTATTGATGAAACATCTCTCCTTTATCTCATTCAATACATATAGATTGTTCTCAGTCCTCTTAATATTACCAATTAGTCTTCCTGATTTGGATCTCCTTATCTCACACCCTTTATCATGAAAGGTTAGTGTGTGTCCTTGATTTCACATTTGATTCACACCTAGTAGGTTATGTTTCAGACCTTCCACATATAATACATTTTTTTATTGGTCTTTATATTATCTAAACTCAAGATGCCCATGCCAACTATATTGGAAATTATGTTTTCTCCAAACCTAACTATTCTTAAAACATTCTTCTTTAAAGATATGAACTTGTTGTTATCTCCTATCATGTGGATTGAAAAATCACTATCGATGTACCATTGCATGCCTTCATATTGAATGTGAAAGGTAGTTTGAGATAGCATAGAGTCATCTTTGTTCTTCTATTCCTCTTTGGTATATAGTCCATCTTACTTCTTGAGATTAATCTAATCCATTTTATCTTCCTTTGGCTTTCATACCAATGTTTGATCCTTATTATGTATTATATAAGCTTTATATGTCTTATTAAATCTTGTGGACCTTCTAACTCTGTTAGAATAGAATCTAGAAATATGTCCTATATTGTGACAAATGTAACAAGAAATATTTCTATACTTGTCTTGGTTCCTTGATGACTTATCTTTTATAGAATTGGGTTGCTTGATTGATATTTTTAGGTTGGTAATCTTGACATGTCCTAATTTCTCTTGTTTTCTCTCAAATTTTCTCAAATTTTCTTTGAAATGATCATGATTAGCCTTCAATGAATATAGCTATATCTTCAACTAGTCATACTCACCTCCTTTTGAATTACACCTTGTGTTGACTTCTTCTAACTGACTCCTGAGATCTTTGATTATCTCCTTTTGGTGTTTCAAATTACCAAGGGTATTCATGAGCTCATCTTAAAGGTCTACTTTAGCTTCTCTTTCTCCACAATCATAGTAGACTTATTCATCATAAATGTTGTCTTCTTCTTGATGATCACAAGGTATTCTTCTGCTACTTTAGATCACATATCAAGTGGTTAAACTTGCCTTAAGGGATTAGGATATGATAACAAATGTTGGAATAAATGTGAATGATATGGGGGGTGAATCAATATTCAAAACATTTGTTAGAAATATTGTCATTGATGTTAAATGTCTAGTATTATTGGTGATAAAGGCCCTATTGCATTTAATGGTGTTTTTAATATTCATATCTTGGATAATGTGTGTTAATATTTATTTAATATTAATGAATATATTTTTGGTTACATATAAGTCAGAAGAGGGCCCATGGAGAAGTCAAAGAGTCATGAGGTAAAAGATGAAAGAGGAATGAGATGCATTTTCTCATGAAGAGTCACCTTGAGGAATTCCAATAGTCACTTTGTGAAGACAAAAGAGGTATGGTGCATTTTTCCATGAAGGGACACTTTGAGGAATGCAAAAAGTTGCCAAGATAAAGACAAAAGAGGAAAGGATGCCTTTTCTTATGAAGGGTCACCATATGACTTTTCAAATGCAAGGATACAAAAGATTATGCAAGTTGGGTGCCATTTTCCATGAGGATTGAAGGGTCACAAAGGGTGAATGCCAAAGGTCATTTGGAAAGCTATAAATAAAGGCTTGAAAAGTCATTTGTAATATGAAAGAGAATGCATAGTTTTTATTTATTTTCAAAGAAAGAAAAGTAGGAGATATTGTAGAGTGTTATTATTTGTTAAGTAACATTAAGAGATAGTTGTGTTTTATACACAAGAGGGATTGGTGATCATGTGGGTTGGTGCTCATGAATCTTTGTAAGGGATTAGTGCTCAGAAATATTTGTTGTGTTGGTGCTCAGTAAAAGGGTTGGTGCTCTTGTAAGTTTGTGTTTGTGAACTTTGTATTTTGAGTTGGAACTCATTCATATACTTGAGATTGTTCTCTATGGTTTTTCTTGTTTTAGTTTTTCACATCTCTCTCTCTCTCTCTCTCTCTCTCTCTCTCTCTCTCTCTCTCTCTCTCTCTCTCTCTCTCTCTCTCTCTCTCTCTCTCTCTCTCGTGTGGTGCAAATTATTATTTTAGTTTTATTGCATATCTTGAATGTATGATTGAGTGGTTAAATAAAATAAATTAGATTAAGTAAAAAATATATAATATACTAATTCACCCCCCCCTCTACATATATTTCATGCTTAACAATTAGTACCAGAGTAAGTTACTTTTGAAAAAGTTTTACAGCAGCTTGAAGGAAGATCAAGAAATCACGATGGCTGGATCACATGAAGGATTTCTAAAAATAAGGCACCTTTGTTAAATGGGATGAATTATGTTTTTTAGAGCATAAATATGAAGACTTATTTGATGGCCCTTGGATTCAACATATAGAAAGCAATGGTGGAGGAATATGAAGAGCCACATACACTTGTAACTACTCTGGTAGAAAAGAAGGCAAGTGAAAATAATGCTAAAGCTCTAAATTTTATTTTATGTGGTTTATGTGACTCAATTTTTTTTAAAGTTATGCAATGTAAATCTGCTCATGAAACATGGGTAAAACTTGAGAATATTTACAAAGGCGATGGAAAGGTTCAGCAAGCTAAGTTTCAAACTTTTAGAAGATAGGTTTAGAGTTTGAAGATAGAAGAAGAAGAAAATATAGCAAGTTATCTCTTACAAGTTGATCAAATAGTCAGTCAGATTCAAGGTATTGGAAAAAATTTAGAAGAATCAACTGTGGTTCAAAAGGTTTTGAGATCTCTACCATTGAGATATGATGTAAAAGTTTCAACAAGCCAAGCTAAAAATGGATGAGCTTCATGGTATTCTTACAGCATATGAGATGCAGACTAAATAAGATAAACCTTTAAAGAAAGAAGTGGATTTCAAGACATCAAAGAAAGAGAAGGTTAAAATTCAAGAATCAAATGATAATTCTAACAATGATAAAGATGACAATGGATCTCTACTCATTCGTAAACCAACAAAGGGCATAGGTAAATATCAAAGAAAATTACCTTTTAAATGTTTTAATTATGGAAAGATTAGACATTTTTTAGCTAAATCCCCAAATAAGGGTAATGATGAAAATTAAAAAGGAAAGTCTACATACAAGAATAATTTCAAAGGTAAATTCAAGAAGGGATTCAAGAAGAAGAGTTTGAATTCTAAAGATCCTAGCTCAGCGAAAGATAGTGGAGTTAGTGACTCAGAAAAAGAGATTCTATTCATGGTCAAACATGAAGATGCTTCCATAAGTAAAATTACAGATGATCAAGAAGAAGAATAGGATGAAGCTAAAGTGAATATAAAAAGAGAACTCATTTGTGACTTAGAAGAGTTAAAATCTTTTGAAAAGAAGAATCAAAGATTAAATCTGTACATTGATAAAAATAAAAAGAGTCAAAGGAAATAATTAAAGATCTACAAGCACACTTTGAAGAAGCCAAAAAGAATGAATAAGATCTAATGGCATAGTTGAAAATAGTAAGTAAAGAATGTGAAAGGTATTTTATTGAAATTGCTTCTTTAAATTCAAATCTTGATAAAACAAATAAAGCAATCAATGATAGAGCAGCCAATGACTCAAAACTTGAGAATAACACTAATATATTGAATAAGATATTAGAAAATCAAAGATCAATGTCAAATAAGTTAGGTATTGGTTTTTAAAAAGAGAAAGAGGAGGTCACTACTCTCATAGACAAGAAAAAAGGAAAGAGCTATGCTGAAGATCTTACAAAAGAAGAAATAAAAAGGAAAGAAATTAAGAATACAAAGGACATCTCAAACAAAGAAGGTTGGAGCGAACAGAGCTACAAAAATTAATAAGGCTAGAGATTCAAAAATAGGTCCCATTTTTATGCTTATTATTTTTATTTTAATAGATATTGTCATAAAAAATTAGAATTTCCAAACAAGGCTAATAGTTTTAGAAATAAGGAAAAGGAAAGTCATGCAGAGTCAAGCAGAAGCCACAACTCTTTTGGTCCTCTATCAGGATTTAATGAAGAGTCCATTATATGTTACAAGTGAAACAAATTTTCACACATAGCTTGGTATTTTAGAAGTGTGTTTGAGTCATTCAAGAAGGACCAGAATTTCAAGGCTCCATTCATCAAGAAGAAAGTTCAGACAGGTTCATGGAAAAAGAAACAACCTAAAAAATTTATGTTGGTACAGAGAGCTTTGCATGTAAGAAATGAAGAAAAGCCATGGTTCATTGATAGTGTATGTTTGAGGCACATGATAGGAGACAATATCAATTTTATAACCTTGAATAATATCAATGGTGGCATAGTGAAATTCAGAGACAATACTACTGCTAGAATTGTTGGAAAAGGTACACTAAGTTTGGATAATGGTAAAACTAAAATTGAAAATGTTTTATATGTAGGTCTTAAGCATAATATTTTGAGTGTAATTCAAATGTGTGATTAGGGTCACACAATAAAGTTTTATAAATAAGGTTGTAAAATTAGAATAATATATTTAGATGTGTTGGTTGTAGATGCTTAGAGAGAAGGCAATAATTGTATATGCTATCAGACATCACAGGTCAAAGATGTTGTTTGAGTCAAATTGAATAAAGTTAGCTATGACATAGGAGAATGGGGCACATAAATTTTGATAATATTTTCAACATCAATAAGAATTAATCAATCATAAATCTTCCAAAAATTCTAAAGCCATTTGACACGCTTTGTGAACCTTGTCAGCATGGGAAGTAGGCTAGAAGGTAGTTCAAAACAAAAGAGTACTCAACCACTCATATGCTAGATCTTGTTCACACTAATCTATGTGTACCTATGAGAACTTAAAGTACTCGAGGTGAGAAATATTTCATGTTGCTTATTGATAATTTTTCATGTATGACTTGGGTAATGTTCTTAAAGAAAAAATCAGAAGCTTTCAGACATTTCAAGGCATTCAAATAATTAGTTGAGAATGAAACCAATTTGAAGATTAAGTGTCTCAGATCAGATCGAGGAGGAGAATTCATGTCAAATTAATTTATTGAGTTTTGTGAATACCATGGAATAAAGATACATTTTTAGCAGCCAAAACTCCACAACAAAATGGAGTAGTTGAATAGAAAAATAGAATAGTTAAAGAGATGGCAAGGACAATTCTAAATAAATCTAAGATAGAAAATAAATATTAGAGAGAGGTAGTTGCTAAAGCATTGCATATTCAGAATAGAGCATTATTGAGAGTCAATAGTGACAAGACTCCTTATGAGCTATGGAAAGACAAACCAACAACAGTTGATTATTTCAAAGTTTTCAACAGTAGATGCTTCATAAAGAGAACCGATGAAAAAATTGGTAAGTTTGAATACAAAGAAGATGAAGGTATATTTCTTGGTTATTCTTGAAAAATTAAAGCTTATAAATTTTATAACAAAAGAACTGAGAAATTTTTTGAAAGTGCAAGTGTCAAGATAGAAGAAGATGGAACACAAAGAATCAGTGATCTAGTAGACATTCTTGAAATCATTGAAGAGGAAGGTTTTGAAGAATTAGATAAAGATGAGAAGAAAGAGAAAATGGGCACAAAAACTCCATCCAAATATGTTTATACAAATCATAATTAAAGTGACATCATTGAGGACATAAATGAAAGAATTTACACCAGAAGAATGATGGCAAGTGAATCTGAGCAAGTTAATTTCTCTTTGTTATCCAAAATTTAACCTAGAACTTTTTCAGAAGCTAGACATGATAAGCATTGGGTTAAGGATATGGATTAAGAATTAAATTAGATAGAAAATAAGTATACTTGGGAATTAGTGCCTAGACTAAAAGATCACAATGTGATAGGAACAAAATAGGTTTATAAAAATAAGTTGAATGAAAATAGAGAAGTGACCAAAAGTAAAGTAAGATTAGTATGTAAAGGATATGATAAATTTGAGGGAATATATTTTAAAGAAATGTTTGCACTAGTGGCAAGGTTAGAGTATATTATAATGTTTCTTGTATATGCAGTGTTTAAAAATTTCAAACTATTTCAAACAAATGTCAAATTTGTCTTCTTGAATGGAAATCTAGAAGAAGAGCTCTACATTGAGTAGCCTGAGGGATTTAATCTCTCAAATATTAGTATCCATGTATGCAAATTGAATAAATCATTGTATGGATTGAAACAATCTCCTAGATCTTGGTATACAAGACTTGATAAGTACCTGTAGGATCAAGGTTTCAAGAGAGGATTTGTTGATAGTAATCTCTACATCAAAATAGAAGGTGAGCATCAATTTATTATTGTGGTATATATTGATGATATCATTTTTGAAGGAAATATTGAAAATACGACAAAATAGTTTTTTGATAATATGAAAAAAGAATTTGACGTGTCTATGCTTGGATAATTGTCATTTTTCTTAGGATTACAAATATTTTAGTCAGATAAAGGAATTTTCATATCTCAAAGTAAATATGTCAAGAAAATGTTGAAAAAAATTGGTTTTAAATATTGTGCACTAGTTGGCACACTAATGTGTATAAAAAATAAGGTAAGCAAGGATTAAGATTCACCTATTACAAATTAATCCTTTTATAGATCTATGATTGGTAGTCTTTTATATTAAATAGCATCAAGACCAGACATCATGCATGCAGTAGGTATGGTTACAAGATATCAATTATCTCTAAAATATAGTCATGTTCAGTTGGTAAAGATAATATTTCACTTTGATTGCTTATACAAATTTAGATTGGCAGGGTGATTGGATGATAGAAAGAGTACAATTAGAGGATATTTCTTCCTTGGTGATAGCTTAGTATCATGGCTAAGTAAGAATTAGAATTTAGTATCACTTTCTATAGTTGAAGCAAAATATATTATAGTATTATTGTGTTGTACTTAAGTGCTTTGAATGAAACAAAATTTGGAAGATATCAAGGTAAAGTATGATGAACCTATTTCTATTTTCTGTGCTAACAAAAGTGTTATAAATATTTCAAAGAATCCATTGATGCATTTAAGAAAAAAAAATATTCCCATTAGATATCACTTCTTGAGAGAAGAGGTTGTAGATCAATAGGTTAAGATGGGGTATATCAGTACTACAAAGTAGATTACAGATATTTTCACAAAAGCACTACCAAAAGACACATTTGAGTATCTATAAGAGAAGTTGGGAGTAATTTATTTTACTTCTTGCCATTGAGGATTAACATTAGTTCAGGGGGAGCTGAGTATTAGCTCTAGGTAGGACCTTTACCATTGATGTCAAAGGGGGAGAATAATAGTTATAGGTATAAGTGTAAAAATAGGTACAGGGAATAGGTACATGTTGTTATAGTAAGGGGGAGTTACCGTATGTTTTTTAGATGATAGTATGTGCAGATTTCTAGATGTGGTAGTTTTAGTTTGAGGTTGCCATCAATGACAAATGGGGAGATTGTTAGAAATATTGTCATTGATGTCAAAGGTCTAGCATTATTGGTGATCAAGGCCCCATTAAATTTAATGGTGTTTTTAATATTCATATCTTAGCTAATGTGTGTAAATATTTATTTACTATTAATGAATATAGTTTTGGTTGTATATAAGTCAAAAGAGGGCCCATGGAGAATTCAAAGAGTCACAAGGTAAAATATGAAAGAGGAATGGGATGCATTTTCTCATAAAGAGTCACCTTGAGGAATTCTAAGAGTCACCATGTGAAGAAAAAATAGGTATGGTGTATTTTTCCATGGACACTTTGAGTAATACGAAAAGTCACCAAGATAAATACAAAAGAGGAAAGAATGCTTTTGCTTATGAAGGGTCACCATATGACTTTTCAAATGCAAGGATATGAAGGGTCATGCAATTTTGGTGTCATTTTCCATGAGGATTGAAGGGTCACAAAGGGGAATGCCAAATGTCATTTGGAAATATATAAATAAAGGCTTGAGAAGCCATTTGTAATATGCAAGAGAGTGCATGGTTTGTATTTTTTTTTCAAAGAGAGAAAATCAGGATATATCGTAGAGTTCTATCATTTGTTGAGTAAGCAACATTGATAGATAGTTGTGTTTTATACACAAGAGGGGTTGGTGCTCATGAATATTTATAAGGGGTTGGTGCTCACAAATAGTTTTTGTGTTAGTACTTGGCAAAGGGGTTAGTGCTCCTACAAGTTGGTGCTTGCAAACTTTGTAATTTGAGTCGGTACTCATTCATATAATTGAGATTTTTTTCCATAGTTTTTCTCACTTTGGGTTTCCACATAAAAATTTGGTCTCTCTCTCTCTCTCTCTCTCTCTCTCTCTCTCATATATAGTATACTGATTCACCCTCCTCATCTCATTATATTCCATGCTTAACAACATTTATGTCATTCATGAACTACAAAAATAGTATAGTAAATTAGCAACACAATAAGAACCATGAGCATGAGAGAAAAACATAATACAAAACAATTATTCAAGTGGGAAACCCTCAAGGAGAATAAAAAACACTGATGATGTAAATGGACTACTATCCTATAATCCAAACATCAATATTTAGTGAAGCACCAACTTCACCTAGAGAACTAACCCCAACTAGCTAATGACCAACTTGACTAGGCTTTAGCAAGCACCCACTTGCAAGAAAGCACCAACCCCTTAGATGACTCAGCACCAAATCAGCCACCTCACACATTTAATCACCTTTATAACCATCTATTTCTCATACAATATATTATTATCTCTATCTTCAGCTCCTCATACACACCTATCCTTCTCAAATTGGTCTCTAGCCTTCTTTTCTCAATTTGACTTCTTATTGACTAGGATTAGTCATATGACCTTGATAATTATATTTGATAACCCTATCAAATTTTCATGATGGTTTATCTATACTCCCATTATTTTATGTAATAATTCCTTCAAATATTTAAATGTCTATCTCATTTTCCTCGTCACACACGTACCTAACCTAAACAATTAGGTCTACTAGCCTTTATTCTTATATTAGGCTCTTGATCATACACCTATTTTTCAGACATAAAAATTTTCCACTTATTTTTTCAATTAATTTTGCCTTATTACATTTAAAAAATATTAACCAAGCATTACAATAGGTCGGTCATAGCATATAGTACCAAAACCTCTTTTAGGCCTTCATTAGCACATGTTACTCTTTGAACACCTTGGAACACTTTCAAAATTTTCACATGGTAGTAACACATCATATTTCACTTTAATATACCAATACAAATATTATATTGGGTCAATTACACATTTTAACTCCAACCACCACATGAACCATGCCATTAGCATTATTCATGATTAGGCATGTGTATACCCAAAACGTCTATCTTGAACAACTAAACCAAAAATATAATCTTGTCAAACAATAATGGAAAAAAATAATATATAGATAAGCCTCATGACCTAATATTAATCACCATGTACATTGGACCTCACAACTCAAATCAAAAGTACTCAAAACCTTCTATGTAAGTAGTCCACTTAGAACTACCAATAAGCTTCAAAACACTATCATGGAAATAATGACTTAAAACAAATATAGAATTAATTTAATGAACTTAAAATGGGTTTATATTATCCTAAAATAACCTCATATCAACTTTAAAATAATATATTATAATCTCAAATATCAATATTGGTCTTACACACCAATCTCATGGCTCCACTGTACATAGACCTTATTGAGTTAGACAAGTTAATTTGAGAGAAACGTTTTTGCTATATACAATCATCTCCAATATGTGTGTGTGTGTGTGTGTGTGTGTGTGTGTGTGTGTGTGTGTGTGTGTGTGTGTGTGTGTGTGTGTGTGTGTGTGTGTGTGATATATATGTCTTGAAAAATAACTCCATTCATTTAGATCCATCGCTAATCCATGACAACACATCCCCAATCTCATTCCCACTTATGTTTGGCTTTTCTCACTATCTGTCTCACTAGGCCTTTTTAGCAATAGGTCAATTTCAATGATTAGTTTAGAATATTTTAGGTATATAACCTAATTAAAAACCACCATGTTCATAATATATAATTCTTATTCCTCAACCTCTATCTATTTATAAACTTTGACTTGGTCAACCCTACCTACTATAACATTTTTTTTAGAAACATGGCTTTTCTTATAGGATCCATTAACTCACCTGATATACCAATGCCACCTATAGGTACTTGGGATATTTATATACATGTTAAAATCATTAATATATGTCATAAAATTTATTCTAATCCATTTATATCAATATCTTCCAGATTGGGTCATAATTAGGGTTTTAGAGATGTTTAAACCACCTTATAGTTTTAACAATCATTCATAAAGCTTAGAACCTTAATCTATAAATAAATGCTTGGAAATTTGAGATAGAACCCTTCCCCATATGTTTTTAATGGATTATGTTCTCATGCAGAGGTTACATGTTCCAATGGCACATGAAATTTCTTGGGTTGAGAACCCTTCCTTTTGTGTACACAAGAAACCTCAAAACCACATTTCATGCCATTCCTTGCAAAATTTCACCTCAAAATTGGTCAAAACACCTAAAAAAACATGAAATAATTTTTTAAATTCTCATTTTTCCATGCTTTCCTTATAAAATTATCTTGATGCCCCATTAGGCCACCATCTTTCTCTTTGCTCTCTAAGCTTTAGATCTACAGGTCACATTAGGCCTTAAAGTATACTTTATAGATATTATCCAAGTGATATCCACCTTAATAACATGATAAATCAACCTACCACATTATAAAACACTAATTTTCATTCTTCATAGGTCTTTACAACACCTCATGACCCCTTATTAGGTTAGACATAGTCTAGAATAGTCTATTTACATGTTAGTCATGTAAGTTCTACCCTTGTAAACTCACCTTGAAGCTCTCCTGAGAACTTCAATGATTAATAAACATGATAAAGTATCCTAAAACATCCTATTACACATATATGTATACATCTTACAAATACACCATGCTCCTTCATGCACAAGACTAGGCATCTTATGCATAAACCTTCTTAAGTCTCCACATGAGTAATATTTGACAACAATGACAAGATCAGTACCAAGTCTCAACTATAGAATCCATGCCAAATAGAATGTTATGGAAAGAGGAAAGAGTGGTTGAGATAAACTTATTCATGTTATGTGATTAATTGTTGCTTACGTAGTATAAAAAACTTTAGGTCAATGTAGTTCATACTAGATTAGAGAATGATAATGATATATTATAATATTAGGCTTATAAGGACTATTAGTCATGTTAGTTATTAGATATATGTTAGGTGTGATGATGATTAGATACTAGAGAGATAATAAATTATTGACTAGAGGACATATTCATGATGATGGACTTGGAGGAATGATTTGATACTAGATGATGGACTTGGATGATTGGATTAAACACAGAGGACTAGGATAAATGATTAAATATGAGATGTTAGATATTATGATAGGTGATAGAGGATAGGATGAATGATGATTATATTCCATTATCAAACCATCATTATTGTAATAAGTCTCATCATAGTCTAAGTAAACCCATATAACACTAGGTAATATGCCCCTTGTTATTAGTATAATTAAGAGGATATTGTGCCAAAATGCATGATTACAAAAGGGGAAAATAACAAACTCTACATAGGGTACCCAATATAGACACTCAAAAACTTTGAAACATGGTTCTAGTCAACTTCCACACCCCTTAGACCCTTATCCCCATTGAGTTAGGATTACCTATTAAAATCTTTAAACCTACCCATTTACCCCCTTGGCTAAAATAATTAAGTTAATTAATTAAATAAAGCTTATTGACAACTCACCTACCCAAACCCATGGCTAGTTGGTCGACACCTATCCTAAAGACCATTTCTACCCTGACAATTAATGAACCTAACCTCCTAGACTTATTCTTCACATATCCCCATGCTTTTTGAAGGTTAGGGTCATTAATTTCCAAGGTAGAAATGGTCTCTAGGCTAGGTGTCAACCAACTAGCCATGGGTTTGGGTAGGTGAGTTGTAAATAGGCTTTATTTAATTAATTAACTTAATTATTTTAGCCAAGCGGGTAAATGGGTAGGTTTAAGTATTTTAATATATAATCCTAACTCAAAGGGGCCAAGTCCAAGGGGTGTTTGAAAGTTGACTAGAACTATGTTGTGCACTTTTTGAGCATCTACATTTTGCCCCTTTTTGTTGAATATATTACATCCTAAAGCTATCAAACAAAAACAATAGGTGCAATGGCAAGTTGGATGGATGCCCTGAGTATGGAAGGAGGTTTTCCCCCCTCAAACCAGGATGTGATTAGGTGAAAATGGAGTTGGGTGTGGGTTTGACAAGTGTAAATGGGTTTCAAAATGGGTATGAGGGTTCAAATAGGTCATTTCAAGGAGGAAAAGTGATAAGTGAAATAAACCATGACATTTAGGTATAGCAAATATGGTTATACTCATAAACACAAGTTGTCTGAGCAAAGCTCACCATGTTATCATGGATCTAGAGAATGGATGATCCTGAGAACATGAAAAAGGTCATAGGTGTTGAAGGTGTAAAATAGGCTCAATTGAGGTCAACTACAAGTTCAACATTAAAAAAGGGTTGAGGTTGACCATAACAACATGAAATGTGGTAAGGTTCATGAAACCATGTAGAGGTTGATGACAAGGAAAGGTGGTGTCATCATAAAAGGATATGGAAAAGGGGTATGAATGGCCTAAAGGTGAGCTAGGTAGGTAAAGGTAAAGTTGGAATAGGGAGTCTATGGGGAAAAAGCTATATATGGTGGGGGATAAAACCCTAAAATTGATGACTGTAAATGGTCAAGGTCACATAGAGACCATCGATGATCACAAGGAATCCCTAAAAATCAATCATAAAAGGTCACATTAGGATTCATTTTGGTCATTTAAAATTTGAACCATGGCATTCCCATATGTTTTATGTGAAACCAATAGTGATTTTCTCTTGTTAAGCTGAGTGAGGTGGGTTTGATTGATGTTGGATTGTGTGTTTGACTAGTGAGGTGGAGGTTCACCTAGGTACAGAGGTAGAGCTCAAGGCTGAGTGATGATGGTGATACCAAGGGCTCCACTATGGCATCAAACATATAATGACATAGCAGATGTATTTATTGTATTACTTTTTGGTTTTTTCTTGGTGGTGCGTGGGTGGATTGGTTATTTAATAAAATGGGGTTATGATATGGAGAGGGATAATTAGGTAGATGGGGAAATAATTTATAGGAATGAAGGGTAGCAAGAAATAGATCAGGTGTAAGCAAAAAAATTATATTTATGTTGAGGTTTTTAGTGGTTTTTGGTCAGACCTAGGGTTTTTGGGTCATTAGCAGTCTCTTCATAATAACCATTGATGGTCGCTATTAACCATCACTGATCGATGGATGACTATCTCACAATCAATATGTAGACTATCGATGGTCCATGAACCAAACCATCGATGATTGAGGGTTTATGGGCCATGGTTTCACAAGGAACCATCATCGATCAATAGTAAATCATTGACAGTTGGTATAAGTTTTGAAAATAAGGTAAAGATGGAATTATAAATGGGTTAAGGGTTAGGTTAAGACTAAACTCTAGAGTTTTAAGGGTAATGGGTGAATAATGAGGTATGTAATTGTGTAAGGGTTAGGATTAATAGGTAAAAGGCATAAGCTATGTTAGAAGGGTAAGGTAAACTAAGGTATACACTTAACCTTGTAGGTGACAGAGTAGATGTAGATGTGTGACTAAGTGCCCTAGCTCCTAGAGGAGGTACGTAAGGATATGACATCATAGGATTTGGAGCATATGAAAATAGTGGTTTTAGGTAGGATGAGGTTTTAACAACACATGTTGAGAAATGCCACTATGTTAGTATCCCTCATCAAGAGATGGGATCTTGATACCAACACTTTCATTTTGTTAATTAGGGAGATTACTATTTTGCTAGAGGATATACACCATATTTTGAGGCTATTGATATGAGGTGAGATAATAGAGGATATCTATAGTGAAGAATTAAATGCATATATGGATAAGTTATATAGAGAGGGCTTCATTCACATGAGGTGGCATGCTTAAGGATTTCATTATGTAGTTATATACCACATAGATAAGGGAAGGAGATAGCTTATCATGATGATGATGATAGTCATGACCTGATACATAGTACCAGACTCTATTTTTGGTTAATTCCCCTTTCTATTTCTAGGCATTCTCATAGACATGATGATGGATTGGATAGTATTCATATAGTCCTTAGTTTTACTAGTGTATATCTATTAAGAACTCTAGGGATATAGGATTCATAGGAGATACAGTATTAGTGTTGGATTTGTGCTGCACTATTGGGTGTATGAACACATTAGGGTGTTATGACTAGGTGGATTGACATGGCATACATGGGACTAGGGGAATTTCAGAGTTGGATTCATGAGATGGAGAGATGACCATGCAATTACAACATCTAAGGGAGTGGTATACGATTTGGAGTGGTATAGGGATAGGTTAGAGGTAATGGTTAATGGGGAGGTTATCTAGAGGCTGTATACTAGATTCTTAACATGGGAAGTTATACTAGGTAGACCTTGTCACTATAGAGTTATAGGTGTATTTATGAGAGACATGAGCATGAGGTAGATCTTATCCCATTTGATAGGGTTAGGGGATAGTTTGGGTTGATTTATGGTGTCTTAGGTGCTTTCTTGAGGTATAGGAGAGAGGATGGTGAGGTACCACTACCTCTTCCACAATTAGAGGAGATGGATATTGACCATGAGTTTTTACTTGTGGATGTAGATATTAATGATGCAGGTATGATGTAGAATTACCTTGTATTGTTTTAGGGTCACTATGTATTGTTAATTTTTAGGGAGATGATGTACAATAGGCTCTTGATGTAGATATATAAGAGGGTGATGGGGACCAGATGGATGTGGATGCCCCTGATAGGTAGGCACTCATCATGGAAAGAGATCAGGGGAGGGTGGAACTAGATGAAACATAGGCAAATCTAGCAGTGCTGACTCTAGAGAGAGATAAATCATAAGTCCAGGTGGCTATCCTTATGTAGTAGAGGGATATAACACAAGCATAAATAGCATATGGGAGAGGGATGCCCTAAAATAGGAAGAAGGGTGGGCACCTGCACTTGCAAGACCATCAAGGAGCATCTCTATGGACATGATCAAGGAACTTGAATACCATGAGGCATTGGTCTTTAGATAGCTTTTAGATGAGCCTTGATATGTTGAGTACAAAGTAATGGTTACTAGGGAACCTAGCAATGCTACACTAGGTTAGTGGATAGCATCAACGGGTGCACATATATGTCATTGAGATAGACAAGTTCTAGAAGGTAGTGGTGCCTCAGGACATTAGATTCCTATGAGATGCTCTATATTATGTATTATATGATTTTGATACCAGCTTACGAGTTGATGTCGTGAGATGTACATATTTCTGGGAGAGACATGGGCATTATTATTATATATGATTAAGAGCTCATTAATGTTATTATGGTTTATGGATGTTATTTATGGTTATGGTTAGTTATTTGATATTCATGATGTGATGATGTTGTTTATTATATGATCATGATATTGTGATTCTTATTTCTCTTATTAGTAGATACACGCTTAATTAGATGTTATAAATGTGGATGTTTTAAAATAATGAATCTATGTTCTCCTTTATCTAGACAAACATGTGATGGATAACATATGTGATGACTCATTGTTTTACCAATGGTTATAAATGTGAAAAATGATGATGATTAATGAGATGTGATTGGTGACTTAGATAGATGAGATGATTTTTGATATATAAGATGGTTAATTTATTAAAAATCTTCTAGGGTTAAAACACTTAAAAAATAATGTAAAACTAAATCACTAAACAAAACATAAAATGTTTATTTAAATGTTGTTTAATGAATTTAATTTAATTATATGAAGGTTGATTAATCTTAAAATTACATAGATAAAGTTTGGATAACAAAACCATATGTGAGAAAAGATAACAAAAGATAAACATCTTAATGAATGTAGCAATAAGTAGTCATGAGAAAGAAGGAGACACAATGCTCTTTCATTGGAGAGGACCAAAACAAAAGGAAGCTAGATCTACTTATGAACATAATTCCTTTGCATGCTTCACATCAACATTTGTTGGCTTGTTAAAAAGTTTCTTGATCACACAGTGTCAAGTAAGCTCAAAATCCCTTGTTTTATAGAGGCTAAAAAGAGGAGATGGATGATAAAGGAACCTTCATGTGAGGTTAACTTGCATCTTATGTAGGTTTCCAAAGAGCTAGTATAAAAAAATCTATGTCATAGATGGTGTAGACTAATCGATATGGGAAGTCTAATCATGAAAGCCGATTGCAGCTTCCAAATTTTTATTTCTTTTTTTTTTATAATGGGTCTCTTGATATTTTTATATTGATTTGAGAGGTTTAGGGAAGCTAATTGATATGATAATCCTCCAAAAAAATTCTTGATTTTACAAATGCTTTTACTTAGCCATCCTTCAAGGGAATGATCTAAGCTTTCTAAGACTTTTGTTAGGATTTTTGATAGCTATCCTTTAGGGGAGCAGTCTGTGAATGCTAGGAATTACCCATAGGATATATGATTTTGTTTTTATTGTTGTTTAGACATAGTCTTACTTATATAGACTTAAGATCTTACCTTTATGAAGGAAAAACTAAAGCACAAGAAGGTTAAAATAGTCGGTGAGAGGATACTTTGAGAGACAAAGACCATAGGATTCCATCTTATTAGGGACAAAAAGTATCCATGAGAATCATGCCATGGGTAGAGATGTAGTACCCATATTTAGGATTAAAGATACAAATGTGATGGATAATCACATGATTATATGCTTTAATCAATTATCCTTAGTGTGAGGAGATGAAGGTGAAAATATCATAAAATAAGGGATGAGCTTAAGTTAGACAGAATGTGAGTTTGATCTTATTTAATAAAAGAAAGGATGCAAATGTGAAGCATTGAAAGGCTTAGGTTTTGGTTTCATTTCAAGAGAGGATAACCAATAAGCTCGTGATACATACTTGTGTGTTATGATATAAGGTCCAAGCTAATTGCAATCAAACTTTCCCCATTTGATTTTATCCATATTGGTTGCATGTTGATTCTCCTTTAAGATGAGGTCCCTGATGTTGAATTATTTTTCTCTTAGGTTTTTGTTATAGGCACACTTGATTCATTCTTGATAAACATGAAGATGGTTAAATGTATCCAAATGATGCTTGTCAAGTATCTCAAGTTGGGCTAAATGTTCCTGATGATAATTTCCCTCAAAAATGATATCATGTAGGGATATGTGAAGAGAGGGAATTTGGAATTTAAGAGGAAAGACAACCTCTACTCAAAAGACAAGAGAGACAGGGGTAGCACCCTTAGGGGTTTAAATGCTAGTGCAATATGCCCATAAGGTGAAAGGAATGTGTAAATGCCAATCTTTACCGAATGCATTAACCATTTTAGTTAGCATTTTGTTAAGGGTTTTGTTAGAAACTTTAGCCTATCCATTAGCTTGTGGATGATGAGGTGAGGAGAAACTTAACTTAATTCCAAATGCATCACAAAGACCTTGGAATTTTTAATTTTTAAAATATTTACCATTATTGATGATTATGTTATGAGGAACATCAAAATGACAGATAATGTTATGGTTAATAAAATTGATAATTTTTTTGGCTTTGGTTGAAATGAGAGGAATAGCCTCTACCCATTTGGTGAAATATCTAGTCATAATGATGATAAAATGATGTCACTACAAATAATAGGGGTTAATTTTACTAATAATATCCAATCCTCATTTTGATAAGGGCCATAAATCCTTGGATACTTGGAGGCTATGACTAGGTATGTGATGTAAATTGGTGTGTTGTTCATATTTAACACATTTCTTCATATAATCACAATAGTCCTAGTTAAGGGTGGGCCAATAGTATCCAAGGTGAAGGATACGTTTAGCGATATATAGGCCATTAAAGTGTCCCCCACAAATCCTATCATGTGTTTCTTTGATAGCATGAGAAATTTTGTGACTACATAGTCAACAAAAAAGGAAACCATCAAAGCCATACTTATAAATAATTCACCCTAATATGGTATAATGAGAGGTGTTCTAAATAAATGTTCTTCAACCATTATTATAAATATTATATGGAATGATGCCTAGGTTGAGATAGTCAGAGATTTGCTTGTACCAAATAGCATATGGGGCCTATTCCACACTATAAATGGAAGGAATGTCTGATTTGGTATAAGCAGGCTTGGTAAGATTATGGATAATGACAAAACTCCTAGAATTTGAAGGTGTGTATGGGATTTGGGAAGCAAGGGAAGCCATTGTATTGGTGAACTTATTCATAGATCATGAAGTCGCTTGGATAAGTTGATATTTAAATGATGCTAAGAGTACATCAAATAGTTGTTTATACTATTGTAAGATGTCATTTTTACATTGATAAGAGCCATTTATTTAATTGACCACTAGTTGAGAGTCACCAAAAATATTGATCATCTTGACTCATAAGGCTAAATCAATCTAGAGACTTATCACTAGGGCTTCATACTCAGCCATGTTAATGGTAAAATTGAAATCAATCTTGAAATATAAAGGAAGGGGTTCACCATTAAAGGGGATGTGAATGATACCAACACCCCCACAACATTGGCACGTTGATCCATCAAAGAACATGGTCATTTTATAGGTGGCATCCTCTTGATATAGAGTCACGATGGGCTTGTCAAGAAACTCAAGAAGATAAGGTTAGTTGTCTGCTAAAGGTGCTTCAGCCAATTGGTCAGTAATGACTTTCCCTTTAATTAACTTATATTGGAGGAACCTAAGATAAAAATCAACTAAAATCATGACTCATTTAGCCATATGATGGTTTAATTATGGCTTGAAATGCATATACTTGAGCAGACTGATATTGGTTATGACATAGGTCTTATGGTTGAGAATGGAGTGGTGGAATTTAGAAGCTATGAAGACCAAGGTGAGGTAAAGTTTTTTAGTATGGGTGTATCGAGTTTCGTACTCTTTAAGCATTTGACTTATATAGTAAATGGATTTTTCTTTGTGCTTATTATCATGATGCACAAGCATTGCCCCTAAAGAGTGGTTGGTGGTGCAAATATAAAGGTATAAAGGTTGATCCTCTTTGTTATGAATGAAAATGGGTGGAGAAAGAAGGTATTTTTAAAATGAGTCAAAGGCATTTTAATAGTCTCTATTCCAATTAAAAGATATATCTTTATTAAGAAAGTGATGGAAAAGTTGGCATCTATTAGATAACTAAGAGATGAAGTGACGAATGGATTGGAGCTTCCCCTAAAAACTATAGAGTTGCTTGAGGTTCGTCAAAGGAGGCATGTCAAGGATCACTTTGACTTTGGTAGGATAGACTTTGATTCCTCAAAAAGAGAAGATAAAGCCAAGGACCTTTCTTGATAAGACCCCAAAAATGCATTTTTGGAGGTTGAGGAAAATAGGGTAATGGATAAGGCATTTGAAGATAACCTTGAGAACTGATAAATGATCTTTATGATAATTAGATTTCCCAAGAAGGTCATCTAAGTAATTCTATATGGTTTTATGAATAAGGTCATGGAAGATGTAAGTCATAACATGATAGTAGGTTACCCCAGCATTTTTTAACCCAAAAGGCATGACCCTATAGCATAAGGTTCCCCATGGGGTGATAAAATTAGTTTTATGTTGGCCTTTAGGGCAATCAAGATCTAATTATAGCCTGAGAAATCATCCATAAGAGATAGCATCTCATGAACAATTGTAAGATCAATAAGCTAGTTGATTCTTAGCAAAGGGAATTCATATTTTGGGTAAGAAAGGTTTAGATAATGAAATTCCATGTAAATGTGAAGTCCCCCTATTGTTTTGGTGATAGGGATGACATTCGAGACCCATTGGGGATAATCAATGGGTTGGATGAAATTCATGGATAAGAGGCATTGAATCTCTTCTTTGATAAGAAAGGATATGTGAGGGGGCATCCGACAAAGATTCTACCTGATAGTATTGGCATCATGGGTAGTAACAATATTATGGGCAGTAATGGAAGGGTGAATTCTAGTCATGTCAATGTAAGACCAAGAAAATTCTATACTATGATATTGCAAGGAGGATAAATCCTGACACTCTAAGGAATCTAACAATTGTTTGATTTTGATAATGTGTGAATATATTGATTACACAAGTTTACATCCATGGTGGATTAGTTAAACATGGTTAAAGTCTTAAGAGGGAGAGATTTATGGATAGAGGGATCTTCTACACCAAGATAGGTGAGAAGAGAATTGCCATCCTAACACTAAATGGTATTAATGGTAAGAGAGTTGTCTTCTATCATCTCAAGATGAGTCAAAGGAATGGTTATGGTCTCCCCATACTTTTGATAAGTCAAGGGTAAAAAACTAATCACGTTGATGAAAAAAATTAGGGGGAATGATTTTGAGATCCTCAAATTTTAATGGGAAGGGGTTGGTGAGGATGGAACTTCCTCATCAATGATGGTAATGGGAGGTGAATTGGTTGGATCTTTAGGTAGAATGAATTTGAGACCATATATCTCATGAGGCTTTTGGGTCTTACATGGAAACAACTCATGTGGTCCATATTCATGATGTCCTAGACTAAATGCCTTCTAAACACACCTATAGACGTTTGTCTTAGCAAACTCTGGTTTATCCAGATAGGATAAATCAAAGGTGAATGGTTGAGGAGATGAGGAAGCAGAAAATGGTTGATCAAGTCCCCCATAGATAAGATTAGTTTGGAGATTGGGAGGCTTGAAAGGAATAATGGTTGTGATATTTGAATAGTTACTAAGATTTTGGTCAAGGTTCCCATACTCTTGTGGAATAGGAAAGGCATCCAAAGTCAAGAGGAGATACTCTCTAAGTGAGAGATGTTAGAATGTTGATTCCATGGGGTCCTTCATGTGGATTTAGGTAGAATGGATGGATGAGCTAGTTGAGTCTTGTTTGATGGAAGAGGTGGAATCATCTTTGGTTGGTGAAAGTTTGGTTGATGGAAAAAAGAGATCACCATTTAGTTGGTACATAATGTTTCATGATATAAAATGACTTTGGTCAGCTTGTATGGTAACTACTTGACCCTCATGCTCAAACTTGATGCATTGATGTAGGGTAGATAGCACACAACCATGAAATAGATCCAAGGGTGTTCAATAAAAAAATTTACTAGAACTCACCTTTTGCCATGTAGAAGAGCTTGGGAAGAGCGTGAGGTCCTAAATGAATGTGGAAGATGATTTTCCCTAAGGTTGTGGCTATAGTGTCATTGACGGATTGGATTACCACTGTGGTTTCTAATATAATATTATCAGGTAATTTTAGCTAGTCATACATGTGGGAGGAGATAATGTTGATTTTATCCCCTCTATCAATAATAACTCTCTTGATACAAGTTTGGTTTATGTATGTGGTAATGAAAATGGAAGGATCCATATCATCAAGATAAATGGAGGGAATTTCTAAATCCTTAAAGGTAATGAGGGTGGAAAGCTGAAGGGCTCTAATGAAGGTTAGTATAGGTTGAGGATCTTCTAGTTGGACCTCTACATACTAAAAGGCCTCCATCATTATTTGACAATGATGGGGTGAGGTATTGATTAGCTCATACAGCATCATGTTCACCAATGTTTGGTGAAGCATTTTTACAACTAATCTTTAAATTGATTCAGAGGGGATGAGTTGAGAAACACCCAAGATAAAAAAAAATTGGGCTTGGGGGAAGGTGATTGGTTTTGGTTGGGTGAGTTGGTGGTGGAAGAGGGGTATGTCCATGGAATATATTCTTTCATTTTCCCCTTATCCTTGTGTTGGTCTTGTGATCATGTGACCACATGGATGGTATAAATTTGGGGATAAGAAGGGCTAATGGACTACTTCAGTTCCTTCTCACTCTTAGATGAGAGTGTGGGAGTAGGTAGGTGTTGGGTGGTTGCTTTTTATTCTTGGATTGGTGGTGGGATCATGGGAGGATCTTCTAAAAATAGGTCATCCTCATCAAATATTTGGTGTACTGTAACTTGGATATTTTTGTAGGTCTTTGTATCATGCCTAGACATTCTATGGCATGAGCAGACCAAATTATCATTAAACCAAGATGGCTTGTGACTATGGTGGTTAAATGGTTTAATAGGTGGCAAAGATAAAAAAGAATCTTGAAATAATCTTTTCAATATGGTTGAGTAATACTCAAGCAAGGGTGGCAAGGGAGTGGAGGTTTTATCTTTGGTAGTTGGGGTGGAAGCCTTATTAGGAATAGGTTTTGAAATGGGAATTTCGGGTGGTGGAATTTTCTTGGTGGGTGGTTTTGGAATAGTTGGATTAGGAGTTAATGGTTTGGAGATGGATGGTTTAGGATTGGAAGGTTTATTTTTGAGTGGTTTGGAAGCATAAGATACTCTAAAAATGGGTAGAGGTGTAGTTAAGAGTGGAGGTTGGGTTTGGACTTTCTTTGGAAGATTTGGTCTCTTAACCAAAATAGAGGGTTGGGGTCCAAATATGGAATAAATATGTGGTTTTATAATGGAAGGCAAGGTAGAAATGGGTGGCAAGGTTTTGGTTTTTGAGATCCTAGGTGGCTCCACTTTCATGGTTGGTTTAACTTGGGGTTTCTTTGGTGGCTAAATGGTGCTAAATATAAATTTAGTGGAGGGTGAGTAAGGATCTAAGTGGGAAGCATGACTAGGTTTTTTATGGGCTTTGTTGGGATGGCATAAGGTTCTTGGGATACTTTGGGTGGACTTAGGTTAGAAGGTTTGCATATGGTTTTGGAGGTAAATATTTTCAATGGCTTGTTTGAGATGATGGTGGGTTCACTAGTGGAAGTGGAAGGTTGGGTTGATAATGATATGGTTGAGGGATCTTACTTGACTGGATAGGGGAGCCCAATATGATGCCAAAATGTGGCATGATCCATGTTGGGTTAGGATAGGAAATCCAAGTTTTGAACCAATCTAGAGAATGGCTTATAGATAGGTTTGGTTCTTTTGGTATTGGACTCAAAGGACAAACCCATGGGTTGAGAAAGGGAAGCGGTTTCCTTATCCTTTTCCTCAATAAAAGGCTCAAAGGTTTTGGAAGGTGATTCCTTCATGAGAGGGGTGGATGAAGAAACCTCTTCTTTAGGAAGGCTTTCTAATGGAAGAGTGGAGAGCTCAATCATGAAAGAAAAGGTAAGGGAAGTGATGGTGATCTCTTCTATCATGCATTCCAAAGGAGAGGGGATAGTGGATTCCACTACCTTAATACGTCCAAAAGGGAGGATAATGGCTTCCTTTTTTTTAATTTCCAAAGGAATAGAAGTAACTCAACTACCTCATTAAGTGGATGGGAAGAAGAAGTGGTTTGGGCTACAGTTTCCTTAACTATGAGTTCACTAAGAACCACATTAACTGTGTGATCTTCATGGTTGTGAGAGGATTCTACTTTGTTACTTTCATTATTGGTGCAAGGTAAATTCCTCGAAAAAGGTTGTCTAAATATGTCAAGTGACTGATTTGGGAGTGCATTGGGATTATCCAGCACAAGTCACCCCTTGTCAATCAACCCTTGGACAAATTTTTTGAAGGTATTACATCTACCAACATCATGCCCAATGACATGGTGGAAGGGACACAATTCATTCTCCTTATATCAACTAGGTATAGGATGAGAGGAGTCAAATTATTGTGAGGGTTTAATTGGAGGAAGTTGTATGATATTTGTGTTCAACAAATTTTCCAAAATAGAATGATATAACTCCTATAGTGGAGTGTATTGCTTTTGGTTAATGAAATTTTGGTTTCAGGTATTTTACTTGGAATAATTAGAAGAGTTGGATTGGTTAACAACTGATGGAAGAGCCATTTTTAGCATTACTGCATTCACAGTTCCCTTAGTTTTAGTGTTGGTTTTATTGTTGGTTATGGAGGAGAAAGCCTCATTTTATTTGAAACTAGAGTTTTTGTTTCTCAATTTTAGCTTCCCCTCATCAATGGATCTAATCTCTAATTTATGTGCCATATTAAAAGCTTCATCAAAGGTCCTAAAAGTCTAAACCTATAAGGTGAAGGAAATATGTTTTGTACAATCCTAAGAAAATAGGTCAATAAGCTTGAGTTGGGGCAAAGAGAAAGAGAGATGGTTAATCAAAACTCTCCAATGAGTTACAACATTAGCAATTGACTCATCATCAAATTTATTGATAGAGAAAAGGTTAGTAATGGAAACTTTATTAGAGATGTTTATGAAAAAATGACCTAAGAAGGTATGGGCTAATTGGGAAAAAGATAAAAAAGAGTGCTTGGTAATAGAACTATACAAATCCAATGTTTGACCACATAAAGACATGGGGAAGGTGTGAAGAAGGATAAAATCATCATAATCAATCAAATAAAAAGAGATCCTAAATCATCTAAGATGTTTTTGGGGGTCTTCCTTGCTCTAAAATTTAGAAAATTTTGAAAGATCCCATTGAGAAGGGTATGGTTAGATGAGGATGGATGGGTGAATTGGTTCATTACAAATTTGATCATATGAAAAGAGGTTATGGGCACTGGTAATGGATGAATCTAAGTTCGTCATGTTGTTTGTTAGCATCTTTATTAGATTAATTTACCATTGAGTACCCCCATAGTTGTAAGGCAAATTATGTTGGGGTTGGGTAGGTGCAACATAAGGGTAGCTAGTGTAAGGTTGGGAGGATGCCACGTATTGGTACATGGACATGGGTGGTTGGGAGAATGACATATATGGGTAACTAGACATATGAGGTTGGGTATAAGGTAGAGGTATATACCCTTGTGGGCTAGGTATGTAGCCTAGGTTGGGTGGAATGGCCACTTTTTGACAAATAGATGTTGGTTGGGTTGGAGGAATGGTTGGGTTGATAAGTTGAGGGTGGGTGGTAACTTTAGTACTAATGGATGTAAGGGTGGAAGGAATGGAAACTACCAAGACTTGGAATGGAGTGGAAATTGGCAGGTTGGAAATGACAAGTGGAAGGCTAGTGACACTAGTAGAGGGAACTCCAATGGTAAGTGGAGTATAGGCTACCAAAGTTTGGGTTGCTCCTATACTAGAAGAGATATTGTTTGGGGTAGAAGATGTCTGGGTGTTGGTTGGTAAAGCAGGTTGATTTTGAATTGTGGTGTTGGAAGGGTTATTGGTAGAAGATGATGTTTAGGTAGAAATGGTGGAAATAAAGATGCTACCCATAAGATGGGGTGGCATGCCATAGAGTGGCTCAATGGGTGGAACCGAATCAGGGGTATAGTAACACATAATATTAAGGTAAGGTTGGAGGGCTATGGGATTGTTATCCATAAGGGTGGAAAAATCCATATCTCCTTGGGTAAATATCTGAGGTATAATAGGACTTCTAGAATGATGGGGTGAACTTTCTACATCCGAATGGTGCTCCATGGATGAGGAAGAAGAGGAAGATGGGTGATTGGGAGGTGGATCCTAATTTACTTGGTTTCTTAGTTGTCTTGTCAAAACCATGAAAAGGAGGAAGAAATAAAGGAAAAATTGATCTCACAAACTCAAAAGAGAAACAATCAAAATAAAAAGATCTGAAAGAAAACAAGCATACACTAAAGTACATTTAATCCTATAATACCTTTTATCTTTCTTTGGGATTTTACATTTCTCAAGACATCTTACACTTCTTTACAAAGGTAAAGAAGGGAAGGAATGAGAGACCATATAGGGATAGATGGGCATGGTAAATAAATATGTTTGGACCATGACATTGATGGGGTTGATAAGGAACATAGGATATGACTATAGAGATGAAGTGGATTTTGACCCCAAGTTTCAAGGTACTTAAGGACAATAGATTGTTTTACCATGATATAAGAAACCAATTTTCATCATGGTACTTGCCCAAGGCACTAGAAGATTTGTTTTCACATTAGACAAGTGATTTTATATTTAGTTTTTTAGCATCCTGATTTATTAGAGTCATGCAAGATTCAGGATGTAGACATTTTTGTGATTTTAATCCAACACCTATTCTAAGAGATGTGATGTTAGGACCATGTTTTCACTACTAGATGTATTTATGTCCTTGTGACTTTCATTGACTCTTGATTGAGACCCATCTAGACATTTAGACTAGGTGTCTTCATCACCCCTATAATATATCATGTTTCTTAGGTTTGTGAGGTGTGGAATAGATGGATTTAGGGCTTTGATTTGATGATGAAGTATAGGATTTGATTGCATGATATGATCATGAGAAGAAGCTATGATGAATGATTAAGGATTAGTACTAGTAGTCACACACATCATTGGAGATGTTTGATATTCCATATTTGATTGGTACCATATTATAAAAGATTGCACAAGATCCAAGACACTTTAAATTGTAATTTATATTTAATCTAACTATTTGAAGGATTAGTAGCCATCTTGATATTTCTTTCGACAAGGATTTGATCTTTAGACTTCATTATATCTCGACTACTCCTTGGTGCCTGACCTTGGGTTTCACCATAAGAGATTGATCTTTGACTTGATATATGATGATTATTTTGACTTTGATGGTCCCCTAGTGCCTTAAAAAGGGTTTCATTATGGAAAGACACTTTTTGATTAAGCTGAAGATTTGAATTTTATTTATTTTGACTTGTTGGATTAAAAGTGATTTGATCATCATGTATGACATTTTGTATATGGTCTTAGACCTTTGTATTATTGGTATATGTTATGTTACTCAAGGAAGGATCCAACAATGTGTGTTCCTATCCATCCTTATAAAGGGAGGTGATTAAATGATCATTGATAGGTAAAAAAGGATCTATGATGGATGAAGGATTGGGAGATGGTATGATGAGGTCAATGAGTGGTGATTGGGTAGCATAGTCCTCATAGGTGTTCTTGGGAGACCCAATTTTGACATCAAATGAAATCCATCAAAATCAACAAAAATATCCTTAAGACTAAAGTTAAGACACACATACAATGCATGATCAAATCCACTATGATGATATTTGATAGATAAATCTTGTAAAACTCAATTATGACTTCATCATCTTGATTAAAATCAAAAGATATGATTAGTGAGTGGTTGACATATATATTAGAGTTAATCTCAAATAAGTAGATGTCATCATGAGATGTAATATCTATAAAAGATGATGTTTTTGATGAGGAATCTAATTTGGATACTAGTGTTGAACATTTTCTTGATGCATATAAGACTCATGGTTAATCCAATGCTAATTTTGATGTACATGATGTGATGCTACCAATAGAGGATGATTTATCTACAATTAACCTCTCAACATAGAGTCTTTGATATGATTGATGAGAAGAAGATGAATGAGGACAAATGGATTCACCAAAGATAGGTCCATGGAAGAAGGACTCTTGATAAAATGGAGGACTAGGTTTATGAGAAATGGATTCATCATCAATGAAGGATTTTTCAAACATGGGGAGACTGTGGAAGTTAGACTTGGTGTCTTGACCTTAGCTTGGAAAGGGAAGGGATTGATCATGATCAGGAATGGAATCTTGACATTTCTCTTCTTATTCACCCTTGGATGTGTACCCATCTGATTCATTATCAATTTTGATGTCACCATAGTCAATGATGTCCTAGACATAATTTTGAAAATTATAACATTGATTAATGGTATTCTGCTAGGTTTGGTGATATTTGTAATAGTGGTTGGATTTATACCAAGATGGCTTAGGCTTGGTGAGATCAAGATGTCGTATGGGTGGATAGACCATCATTTCTATGGTAACAAATTTGTGAAAGATGGATTCCAAAGATATAAGAAGAGTATAGGGCCACTCTTCACTTTAAGACTTAGATGTGGAAGCATTGGACTTTAGATCAGATGGGTGTTGGCATGACTCAGTGGGTTGACTAGTAGTAGATAAGGTGGATAAAATTGGATTCCCTTTACTAGTAGAGGAAGGGGTAAATAAATGTATATGATTGGTAGACAAATAGATTAAATATGATAGGTTAGGATGAGGGATAGGATGGTTGTGGACTGAATCTAATGTTGGATAGATAGAGTCAAAGTTTGTAAGATATGGAGTGCTCATCTCAAAGAGGTGAGAAAGGAGTACATCCCTATTAGCCCTAAGGCATTGCTCAATCAAGGTAGTGACCAAATCAATTTTATAATTTATGTATCAAGATAGGAGAAAGTATGGATGATGTGGTTTTCCATCCCCAATCAACATGTGTGGGGGATTGAATGGAAAGATTAAGGATGAACATGGAATGTGTGGGACAAATTTGGACAAATGATTTCTTTAGTCTGATATCAAGTTTGATTATATGTTTGATGTGATGTGATGTTTGAAAATTAAATATAAGATCAAGTATACCAAATTTAGGATATGAGCTAGACCTTGATGATTTTGAGTGGATTCAACTAGGTATGCTATAACAAGATATAAGATTTTATAGGGGGTTAGATAGGATTGAGAGACTGATTTCAACTAGAGATTGATTGGATTAAGACTATCTCAAGACTAATACGATTAACTCAAATAGGATGAGATGATTTGATTTATAGGTTGATAGGATTATGATTATGACTCAAACTTGATTAGACACAAGTAAGCTTAGAATTAAGATCCTAATGTGGAAATAGTTATTTTTTAGCATGGATGAGAACTAACATATGAATATAAACATGATGAGATGACTATTTTAGTCAAGGGATGATAAGGTAAGGATAAGTTGGACTATGGCTAGGCTAGCTTATAAGGGATAAAGTGGTGGACAAGGTGATTAGGCTAGACAAGGTTAGGATAAGTAAGACAAGACAAAGTGATGTGAGGATATGGTGATAAAAAATACAAAGATATAACCAATATTAGTTATAGATAGGGTGTATTTAGTCTTGAATATGACATTGGAGATTACTAATGCTAAATATAAGTGAATAATATGAGGTTAGACTATGATAAGATGTGATAGAGGGATGATAATACTTGACTAAGGTATGTAAGTGATGGGAGTATGACTAGTGCTAGACACATGAGATTACATTAGGATGTGACTAAGATGAGAGGGGTGATGAGGGATAAGACAATATGAAATATGAGACAAGATTAAATGATGTACACACATGTATAAATCAAATACATACAAGAGGATATTGACAAGGATGTATAAAATGATGCAATGATGAGACAAGGATATACAAAATGATGATATGTGAAAGAGACCTAGATAGGTGTGTATAGGATTGGGTAAAAGGATAACTTATCTCACAAACAACACTAGTCTAACACAACACTCACCAAATCAAGCAAACCACAAACTTATCACTAGTAAACTAATTTGGGAGTGTAAATCTATAATTGTACTATCTAATAGTTTTATGGGTGACGCTATAGGTTGGTGACCTGTTACAAAATATACCAAACTCTTTTGACCCCATTTTCACATAATTATCACTTGGGATATGATACTAACTCTAGAGACAATTCAACTATTATGATTGATGGTCCTATTCTAAGATTGAATGGCTCTCTAAGGGTATCCCTAATATACACGAGGTAGATGGGGCTGAATTCATATAGGGTGATATTTGATGCTTGGATTAGATATTTAACTCTTTCTCTTCCTATAATAACTATATGAGTTCAACCACATAGATTAACAACAATTTTCCTTGATTTTTATACTCTACAAAAAACATAAATTGTGATCAAATGCATGGTGATGAAATTCATATCACTAACCTCTAAGACAATGGAAAGTTCATGGGAATCACTTCCATGCCATGTTGGCCCTAAAGAAAAATAAAAATGGGAGGGTTTGTTAGTGGGTTTTGATCCTCCAAAACTTGCCACTAAGATGTAGGGAGAATAACATACACCATTGTAGCCCTCAGGTGACACTCAAGAAAACAAAAAGATTTATTAACCAATTTAATTAAGTGATACACACACACACACACACACACACACACACACACACACACACACACTCTTGATGATTTAAATAATACCAAACTCTTTAATGGACATCCTAAAAATCAAGTGATTAGTAGTTTCAATTTGGCTATCTTGAGGGATAACCTACAAGACATAATAAGACCTACAAGATAATTGGTTAGGTAAAATCAAGCGAGATAACACTACCACTAAATTCACCCCTATAAATATCCAAACCAAATTTTAATCTAATAAGTTTCAACAAAAACATTAAAAAAAATTATAGGTTTTATATCATAATTTTTTTGACTGAGGGGACACGATGTAGGGGTATGAGGGTGGTAGCCCTCAGCAGGGTCAAGGGGAAGTGTAAGTCAATGTGGATAACTTTCCACATGTCAATTTGGCTATTTTGAACTTGTGGAACCCTTGGAATAACTTAAAATTCACTAAAATTTATCCCAAAAAATACACTCAAAAGAGATAATTTTTTAAGAAAAATAAAGAGAAAAATTGCTACTAGTTTGATCAAAACCATAGATACACAGTCAGTTATTAATTAAAATCACTTTTAGAGAATCAAAACCATGACTAGCAAGTCAAAACCACTATTGAGGAATTTTCCAATTATTCAAAAAATTATCTAGTAGTAACCACATGGTTAAATATATTCAAAATCACTTATAGCACCTAAAAAACTGCAGTTGCAAATAAACAATCTTGTAAAACTACAATTGCAAATAAGTGATATTACAAAAGTATAACTTCAAATAAGTGGTATTGTCAAGCTGTAGATTACAATAAAAAAAATATAAATGTAAAAGTAATTTTGTGATAAGTTAGAAAAATTCTTATTTTCAAAATCATTAATAAGGGAAACCCTGTGAGTTGTTATATTACGTAGAATAATGAAAGTTTTTAACAACATAAAATCATGATATGAGGGCTATGCTAACAATTTTTTCACTGATATAGAGAACGGGAGAGTCTTATGATGGCTATCAATTAAAAAAAAAAGATTATTAGATATATTTATACAAAAAGACACAATTATGACTATATATATTAGATTATATATAATTTTTATGCCAGGTTATTGATAAAAAGAAGCCTCATAATTCCGATGTTAAAAACTCCTACAAAAACTATTGAGTGAACTATCATTTCCAAGGACTGATTAGAGTAGTGTGTACTATTAGATGATGTTATAAATAGATGATAATATGCATAGATAGATAGTAGGGGAATATGTATAATATGTGCAGACTTCAGATTAGAAACATTAAAATTCCTACTGTAAAGTTTAGAATCACAAATACTAATAAGCAATTTTGACAAAAAAATGTAATTAGTCTATTCAAAATCATAAATAGAAATCAAAATCATTAATAGTATGTTCAAATCATAAATAATATTCAATATCAAAAATTATGAGAAGCGATTTTGACTAACAGGATTAAAATGAGTTACCTTGACAGCTAGCGGTTAAGTTGGTGGTTTATGTCAAAATCACCATTGTCAAGGACAAAATCACAATTTAAAAATTATAAATTATAGATCAATATCACAAGTCACTTTTAAAATGAGATCTTTAAAATTTTGAGCCCCTAATTCATCCTAACTAGACCTATAAGTTTAAAATTACTCACACTTCACAAACAATGGTTAGTTCAAAGGAGACTCCCACTATGGTCATTAAATATGAGATGGAAATTTTGAGTAATAAGATTTTAGATAATGGAATTAACCCAAAATCACTCAAATATACAACATACTTCATGCATTTAGAGCCATTAGACTATAATTCATGTAACATCAATATTAATAAAAAAATATAAAATCTAAAGATAATTTCTCTAAAAAGATTCAAAATGAAAGATTAAAGATTAATGATTGCTTCCAATAGACTCAAACTTCCTTAGATAGCATGTGATTGATTATATCTTGATTAAAATTCTAAGATGATAGCATGGACTAGTTTTTTGTGAAGATTTCTCACTAATTTTCTCATTGTTTTCAATGGAGGAGTGGTTGGATTTAAATAGGCCTTGGAGGGAAATTTTGCAATGAATAAAAAATTCATTAGAAGTCTCTAGAGAAGAAGACTATAGAGAAGAATGAGGGAATTATAAGGAATTTAAAATTCCTTATAATTCTCTAGAAATTAATAACTCTATATAATGTGGAAGATGAGAGAAACTTCTAGAGAGTAAAAACCTCTAGGTTCATGTTAAGACTAAATGAGGATTTAAAGGGGATTATGTGAGGATTAGGGGGTAGACTTGTAGGAAAGCCTAGGAGAAGATAAGTAGGTGGGTTATGGGAATTTTAAATTCCCAAATATTAGACAAGTGGGATAAGATTAATATTATATGATAAATTTCATATTATAAGAAGTATTAATTGACTTATCGGGGATATATGGTTAGTAGATGAAGAATGAAGAAGTGGAATAATAGAATAATGACTAGAAAGGGGTTAGTAAGAATAAATGAGGTAGATAATTAATAAATGAAATTAGTGTTAGATAATAATCATATTAGTGACAAGAAATGAGGTGATCAATTTTAAGTGCATAAAAGTATTAATAAGAAGCTTCACCTCCTTGTTATCTCAGATAGAGAAGGATTTTAGAACTCTATTTCTGCTCAACTAAACACTCTTAATAGGCAACGTGATGCTATAGAAGTATTTTTGTTCCATCATAAGAATCCCTTGCCACCACTCATTACAAATCCTATTCTAATGGATACTTAACCTAATCCATAGATCTACCCTTCACCCATCCATTATTTCATCTATCTCAACCCAACCTCGAGAAGTCGAATGCATAGTTTAACATGTCATATTTTAGTACACATAGTTACCAATAATTTTTTTTTTTTTTTTAAATTTAAATGTGATGCATAGATATATAGCATGTGGGTAGTACTCATGCAAGAAGGAAGACTCATTGCATTTAAGAGTCATCAAATAAAGGATAAAATAGGCTAAAGTTAATCTATGAGAAAGAGATGATGGTTATTCTTCATGTAGTCAAGCATTGGATACCTTGTCTAATGGGTAGACAATTTAAGGTAAGGATTGATCATGATGGTTTAAAATATTTTTTAAAACTCTTATTTTCATCAAAAGAAAAAAAAATAAGTGGGTGACTAAAATTTTGGGAAATGACTTTGAAATCATCTATAATAAGGGAAAAGAGAATGTTTTAGTAGATGCACTATCCAAAAGGGATAAATCCACTAAGTCATTGTTATGTGTAATGACCATTTGGTAGGTATATTGATTAGAAGAAGTAAGATTACAATGGGAGAATGTTAGGGATCCACATGTTCTAATTTATAATATATAGCATGGTTCTTATGATTTCAATAAATTTGAGTGGAAAGGTGAGGCATTATGGTATAAAGATATATTATATCAATGTAAGAATTACATCCTAAGGCACAAGATCCTTAAAGAGGTTCATGCATCTATAATAGTGGGGATCTCATTATTTTTGAAAATCTATTATAAAATCAAGCATGATTTCTTTTAGAAAAGAATCAATGGGGATATACGTAAATTTTTAGTTGAATGTATGGTGTGTCAATAAAACAAGGATGAAATAATTAAGACACCATGTCTTTTACAACCCTTATCCATTATTATCCAAAGGTGGGAGGAGGTTTCCATAGAATTTATTATAAGGTTATAAAGTTCTGAAGGTAAAATTTTCATCATATTAATTATGGATAGGCTAACAAAATATGTTTATTTTTAATCCTTGTCATAACCATTTGTAGCTAGTATACTAGGTGTTGCTTTTCTTGATATAATTCAAAAATTACATGGTAATTTTTGTTATTTGCACAACATGCCCTAAATTAATCAATGAAATAATGGAACCTCTTTTTTATATAAAGTCTAATATTTTACTTCGTTCAAGTTTGTGCCTTGGGCTTTTCTGATCTATTGACCTAATTTGAAAGAATATTTAGGATGCTTCCATTTGGACTTTAATCTTGGTTTATTCATTTAGCCCAATCTAGAGTTGAGGTATTAATTGTATTCAAATGGTATGAAAAGGGTTTGAAGTTGGGAATTCACTGATGTAACTATTTGAATTTGATTAGATCTAATAATTCTTGGTTTATCTTGAATCATGTTTTGGAATGCTTTAAAGTTTCTCTTTTAGACCATTTTGCCTTATATTTATGCAAGTTATTTAAATTTTCATAGGGTTCTGGTGATCTTTTCCTTGGCATCTTATTATATTTTGGTATTCTATTTTAATTAGTTGGTTAAGTCTATATACACATAATATTTTCAAACTTTTATCACTTATTGACACTTTGTTTCTTGCAAGAACCCATTGAGACTCAATCTCTCTGAGTGCACACCTTAAGGGGTGCACTAAGAAAGGGGTGGTTAGACCATTGGTGCTTCGTAACATTGTTGTCTCTTTTTCCACTTGACATCTACACACTTCTCTCTTAAAATAATTTACTCTGAGCTTATTCTTCTTAGTTATACTTATTCTAATCATTTATCACATCATTATCCTCCTATTCCTTACCTCATCCCCCTTTTGATAGTTGGTTGTACTAGGTCAATTGGGTTAACCCTATACAATTTTTATCCTCTAATTACTATACATTGTCAACTAAGTCAACCCTATACTATTTTGGGGTGTTTTTCAATTTGAAGCTTGTTATCCCTTTAGCAAACATAGCTTAGTATCTAGTGAATTATCTATCGAAAACATACAAGGTTGATTGGGTTAACCCCAAAAGGCCAACATATTTGGAAGGATTTAGGGTAAAATCCACACACACACACACACACACACACACACACACACAAAGAAAGAGAGAGAGAGAGAGAGAGAGAGAGAGAGAGAGAGAGAGAGAGAGAGAGAGAGAGAGAGAGAGAGAGAGAGAGAGAGAGAGAGAGATGTAGGTATGCTCTATCTTCTCTGAGTAAGGATTGATTTATAGATATGATGCATTTTTTATTACATGCATTCTGATGAACCTAATGTGAACTAACCCTTGTAGACTTGTTCAATTATTTCATTATTTTCATCATTATTTTTATCATATATTTACCATACTAGTTTGACTACATAGACCCAACTCTAATTTCTATCTTCGAGTTCTTAGGTATAGGCTATTAGATCAACCTAGTCCACCCAATACAGGTTTTTAGGTACATAATACTAGATTAACCCAATCGACCCAATAAAGGTTTTCATCTTTCTAGACTTCAAATATATACTATTGGATTAACCTAATCAACCTAGTATAGTTTCTAGACTTTCATATACCCTATTCAACATACTAGGTTAACCTAGTCGACCCTGTATAGTACAGGTACTCAGCAACAAGTTCCTATAGAGCTTGATCTACCCAGTCAACCTAGTTAGTAGGTTTTTAAAGAATTTTAGAAGGTTTTTTGACATTAATCTTCTTTCTCAACATATTTGATCAACCAAGGTTCTTTTTTATCCTTCTATCTCTATCTTTATAGTCTTTCCTTTCATAGTTTGCAATCTTCAAATCTACCCTTATAAAGTCAATTGGATCGACCTTGGTGACCTAATTCTATATTTTATGTGTTTTCTAGATAATTAGGTTGAATTTAATGACCTTTTTAATTTTCATACCTTGATTTTTTGGTACAATATTGACCATTATCTATATTCTTTGCATATACTATCGACTGCATTAACACTCTACCTTATTTTAAAGTTGGAATTAACCTTTATATGATAGTAATTAGTTCACACTTTTATTTCTTATTGTTGCATGCTTAGAATAGATCACATAACTTAATTATGTGGTTTTTAATTAATCATTTAGTTTCACCATTTCTATTTTATACACACATGACCAAATCACAAAATATAAACAAGCATTTTAACATGTAACTACCCAAGGCCAACCTACTTGGATTTCATCACCAAGGGGGAAGCCAACTTGAAGTTTTGGTCAAGTATAAAACATGGTTAATGTTATATTATAGATAAGCATTCTATACCCTTATTTTTTGAGTGTATGAAATGAGGGGATATTCCCTAATACCATGCCTGTATCGTTACCATTATAGATCCCTTTCATCCCAAACTACCTGAAACTATCCTTAGATTTATTTCTAATTCCTTAATTATATCCAACTTACCATCACTTTTTAAAACATATCCTAATAATCTTATCAATATTTGAGTTGACCATTTAGCTAGTTAATTACTTTCCAATTTGACTGCTTGTTCTTTGCTCAATTGTATTTTGTATTGCAAAAACTTACATTAGCCAGTATTGGTACAAGGTTTTGTGTTGTGTGATTCAATTAGATTTCCAATTTTAATCCAATTAATTGATTCATTTCCCTTTAGTTCTTACTTTTCAAATTAATTGAAAACATTATCTTGTTTTAATTCACAATTTGTTATAGGCTCTCTAATTTTCCCTATCTACTATACTAGGTCAACCCAATCAACCCACTACATTTTTTAGCCTCTGTTCATTGTACTGGATCAACCCAGTTAACCCTATATTATTTTTAGACCCTGTTCACTCTTTATCTAACCTCTATTCACTATACTAGATTGATCTAGTTGACCTTGTACTATTTTTGTCATTTCATGTTTCATTGTTTTCTCATATCTCTTTCTTTCCCTTCATCATGGACTTTATGCTTGATGACAACACTAGATTATAGTCAATAGATACGATGAATTTTACCAATCCTTATAGGGTTTACCATAGATAGAATAAGGCTCCTCTCTTAGATGCTAGTAATGTTCACATTGACACTTGCATAATGAACTCTGGGACTTCTCCTAATGCCTCTTCATGGCATAATCCTCTCTTCTAATTATTAGACCAAACTAAATTAGACTATTCCCTTGAAATGCTCTTCTTTATCTCTAAATTTCCTCAACATCAATTAAAATATCCCTCTACCATTTACAATCTTATGATTAATGGTCAATCTGAAGAGCATCATTCACCTAATCCTACATTCCCAATTGGATTTGGGGGTACCACTTTATTTGATTCTCAGCCTCTTCCTTTGATTATAACCCCTTCTTACACCATGACCTCTTATTTTCTAATTTCATCCACCTCCATGCCTAGTATATCCACTAAAAATGTAAGTTCCACATCTAGTGGTCCTCTCATAAGATCCCTTATAATTAATCCTTCTACTAGTTCTTTGTTTTCTACCCAAGGTAATCATGTTTCTAGTTCTTCTTCCTCTCAACCATTCATTAGTCCATCTTTTGCTACACAAGTGAATTTTGCCATTAGTGCCTCACACTCACATAGTTCCTCTCAAGCCCCTATCAAGACCAATAATGGTACCCAAGCCATTAATACCAACACAATTACCAAGTCTAATGCTTCTTACTATGCTAATCAAACACACCAATTATTTTTACATACACTCAATCAAATGAATACCTTTCAAGCTTATAACACAAATAAAAAGATGAGAATACAAAACCACCTTCTTAATATTAAATTTCATCCTCAACCAATGTCTTATTAAACACATATCCAAAAAGTTCACCCTCCTCTTCTATATTCTCAAGGCAATCTCATCCCTTAACCTCCTTTGATCAATAAAACCATTAAGCATCTTCAGAATGAGCTCTTACTACTCAAATTGCTAACATTGATATAAGAGGTATCACACCTACAATTTTTTATAATGGATCAACCCATCCTACCTTTCAACTTAAAAAATTTGGAAATCTCTATAAGGATTCGATTAAATTGAATACTTTTGTTGCAAATAAACTATTGGCTAAAACCCTCACAATTGATGCCTTGGATTGGTATAATCAACTTAGAACTCATTTTATTACTATTTTGGAGGATTTAGTGAATTCTTTAGTTCAAGAATTCCAAACTAATGATCTTCCTAAAAACACTTTGGCCCACTTCATAAATTGTAAACAACTCAAAAATGAAACTGCTAAGGCATTTGTTAAAATGTGGAAAACTTTATCAAACAAGTGTGAACATAACATGGCCGATGATAATATTTTACATCTCTTTAATAGTGCCCTCTTTCCTAAATTAAAATATTAGGTCTGTAATCTCTCTCCATGCACTTTGAAGGAGGTTATTAACTAAGCTAAATGTCAATATTTCCTTATGCATCAATTTGAGCCAACCCAACCTTCTGCAGGTCTTCACCTCTTACCTAAAAATAAAAATTGCAATGTTACAAATGATGGTGTTATAAATTATTATGACACCATTCATAATGTTCAAGCTATCATTCCCAACCAATCTTTAGAACTAGCTCCCCTTTCAATACTATACCAATCCTCAATTATCATCACTTAACAACATTAACGTTCACAAACCTCTATCTTCAAATGAATTGCTTAAGAGTCTATCTAGGCCTCTTTCAAGAGAACTTGATGCTACCCATATTATAAAATCCTGGTATGATCCTAACAAGTTTTGTTTGTTTCACACTATTTGGGATCATTCTCATGAGATCTGTAGATAACTTCATTATTTAGCTATGGATTTTCTTCTTGGTCCTAATTTTGATCATAATTCTATCATCCAAAGGTGGCAACAAGCCTATGAAATTACTTTTAAGGATTATAAAACACATGATAAATTTCAAGCCTTAAATCAAGCTAATGCTCATTTAGCTATCTACAAAGACCCTCTTCCTAATCATCAACCTATTCAAGAGAACCAAGAAGGGCCCACCCCTTCCACCAATAATATAGAAAGTCTTTTTTACCCCACTTTTGAAGAGAATGTGGTTAGCATGACTAATATGCAAAGGGTGGTGCATTGATTTATAACCTATTTACACTCCATCTCAAACGTATCATGTTATCCAAGATTCTCCCCCAATTCATTTAAATGAGTTAGGGCAAGATGACCTTATAACTTTTGATGATCCTATTTCCAATTTTCCCTTGGATGACACCTCTCATTATATTTCAACCACCATTCCTTCATCTTCCAACATTAATGACAATCAAGCCTCTACTAACATTTCTTCTACCATTTCTCAAAATCAACCTAATCTACCTAATTCATTTCATAACATCATTTACAACCTTGTTCTAAGACGTTTACTTCTTATCAACAAAAATTCTAATGTACTTGAGCTCCTCCTTCTAAGGACCTTATTAACCACTATCTACATATTTATAAAAACCTTATTATGGGTTATGATGAATGGGATCCCATCGTGGAGCTCACTAATCTCCCATCCCAAATTCCATTCCTTGAGCTTATGAGGAATTTTCCATGTCATAAAAACCATCTTATGTAACTATTATTTGAGATGAATATCCCTCATCTTCCCCTAGTAGGATGGGAAGTAACCTTATCTAAATTTTAGGATAGTATATTACAATAATGTGAAGAGATGTATATCAATATTGATGAAACTATGGACACTTTTCTTTCCTTAAGATATCCTATAGCCTCTATGATTTCTGATGAGATTTTGCTTTGTGTGGATGATCCTCCCTTATTAATTAGTTTTTAAATATGTAATATCCAAGTTAATGCATTGATTGACAAAGATTTTGTCACTTGTGTTTCCTATCTTTACTTTAATAAAACCCTTAGATATTCATAATGCAATCTCAATTCCACATGTAACACCTACCAAGGATATGATAGAAGGCAAATTCCTCTTCTAGGATGTGTGTGGCTTCCCATTGCCATCACACCTATCACTGTTCACATGAAGGTGATCATATTTAACTTTCCCTTTTCTTATAACATCTTTCTTGGTAGGTCGTGGATGCACCATATGAGACTGGTTTCTTCTTTTGTGTGCTAATACATTAAATTCCTATTGACACAGTGGATTGCACCTGTGGGCAGGAGGCCAAGCTCTTACATTTCCACACGCAACAATGGAAACTCCCCTCTCATCTGTGGGACCGATGAAGCTAGAGGGGAGAGTCTCTAGATAAGGGCTAGCTCCCTTTGATGCATCATGTTTATTCCAATAAGTGATGAAACATATATATATATATATATATAATGGGGGGGATGAAAAGGGAGAAAGAGATGCTGAAAATAAACTACTCTAAAAGAGGTGATGCACCAAAATAAAGTCGACCTTCTCACATCCACACTATAAAACCAGACAAACACATACATACACTTCAGACTTGGCAGAAGGGCCAGGCTGCAAGAAACATGGTAGGGAGTCTCTAATGGAGAATACAGAGAATAGAGATGACCAATGGTGCTGTGAAACACACACTTATGTAGTAGCTTCTTCTACTTTTGCACTTCCAAATATAGCTCTCCTTGTCAGCTGTACAAATGGCACCTTATAGACAATAGTTATGTTGGTGTTGAACCTGTGAAAGCATCAAGAAAACAATGACTAAACACAAACCAACACTCAAGACATACTCAGAAATATCTATCCAAGATAGAGGTGAAAATGCATTTTATTGATTTAGGTGAAATTTTTCTAGGGCTATGCCTTACAAATGTGGAAGATGATTCTAAAATGACAAGTCCTCAATATATAGGAGAAGAAAGGAGGCCTTTTGGCACCCCTTTTATAAGTAACCCATGTGCCTTATGAGCATTGGGAAGAGCAAGTTGCTTAAAACATAAATGTTATGTTGGCCCTGGCCTTGACTTCAGGTGTTTCTTGACATGGCCGTGTTATTTCCTCATTAACCAAGGTTGCTCCTTGAAGGCACCTATGCAATTTTTTTGCTCATAAATATGAAATGGAGAAAAGGGGGTGCATGATTGGTCATTCATGCCTTCTCATGGTCAATTCATAGGCACTGTGTCACTTGCTAGAGTAATTTCTTGAGTCAACACTCCCCTTCACCACTTGGACAACCTGTTTGCTCCATGCTTGGCACTTTTTCTTTTCCATATCTTGTCTCTTTTTGGCTCTTTCATCTCTTGAGCTATCTTCTAGTGGGTCACTGCATTGCTGGGCCTTTTCCATGGTTAGCACTCCTTTGGTTCAAAAGCAAACAGCTCTTTCATTGTATGAAATTTGGCATTCACGCAGTCGTCATCACTTTGAAAACCAATGGCTAATTTGTTTCCTCATATTTGATAGCTTTTGTGACATCATCGTATTTGGCAAATACCTTCAAGCTTTTCCTTTTTGATCCTACACATTAAACTAGAGGCATTAAACTAACCCATTAAACCAAAAATGGTTCAATCAGTTCAACAGTTTAACCATTGCATGCTGATGAACCAAATGGTTAAACCAACATTGAACCTTGGCCTTGAACTTTGCTGATAAACTTTAAACATTGCACTCAGGTTGAACCAAAGCAGTTTAAACCTTAAGCTTAAACTGGTGCATTGAACCAACTAAATGAACCAATTAGTTGAACCTATCGGTGAACCTTTGTTTGAAACAAGTGATGAATCAATTGTCTTGAACCAAAAAAATTTGAAATTTGGCCTTGAACTTTGCATTGAACTCAGCTGATTGAACCAATCTTGAAGAACCTGAAGATTGAACCAAGCACCTACAGAGTCTATAGAAACTTCTGAACTTGTGCAAAAAATTCCAAAAATGAATTGGCCTTAAACAACAGGGGAGAAGTTGACCAATTTTTTGCCCTATTGGGCAAAATGGTCAATAGATTGGTGCCTCCCAAGGGAAACATGCCTGCCATGCTTAGAAGCTAGTTACCTTAAAATCCATTGGGTGCAGAGTCAGATTGTAACATTAAAATAGTAACAGCTTTGATAAATTCTAGAATCAATCACATAGATTCACTCCAAAAAGAAAAGAAAACATACACAAGGCTAAGAAAACTACTTGTGCAACAACACTTAGGGAAAATAGGGAAAGAAAACAAGGGAAAATATATACATATGGAAAGGAGACTCAGTGGTAGTGCTTCAGATGTATCCCATTAACTGGGATATATAGTTCTTCACCATCCAACCTAGAGAGTTGGAAGGCATTATGCTACTTATACTGAGTGATTATGTAAGGGCCACTCTAAAGGGCATCAAACTTTACGTGTTTCCCAAGCTTAGCTCGATCCTCATCCCATTTCAATACAATATCTCCTTTAGAGAAATCCTTTGGTGAAGACTTCTTGTCGAAGTGTCTCTTTACTTGTTGTTGATGGCTAATCATGGAAGCCATAGCCTGGTCCCTTGTCTCTTGGAGCTCCATCAGCTCACACAGCCTAACCTCCATGCTACTCCCTTCCTCTAATTGCAATTAGAGAGCAAGGTCTAATGCTAGCAATTCAAGTGAGATGGGAAGCCTAGCTTCCCTTCCATATATGAGCATATATGGAGAATTTTTTATTTCTCTCTTTGGAGTGATTCGATCAGCCAATAGAGTTATTTTTAGCTTGGCATTCTAGGTCCTTTGATTTTATTCCATGGTCCTCTTGATGATCCTAATCAAGTTTTTGTTGGTGGACTCAGCCAGCCCATTCCCCTATGGGTAATAATTAGATGAAGTGCTAAGATATATAGCATACCTTAGTGCCCATTCGCTTGTTTTGGTTCCCAAAAAAGCCAATGCATTATCTGAGATTATGGTTGTTGGAATCCAAAACCTCATCACCAAGTCCTCATAAAAATCCAAGACCACACTTTCATTTGCCTCCTTCAAAGCAATAGCCTCCACCCACCTTGTGAAATAGTTCGTGGTGGTCAGGACCCACTTATGTCCAACACTGGAGGGAGGATTAATCATCCCTATGAAGTTCAGGCCCCACTACATGAATGGCTACTCCACCTAAATAGGCTATAGAGGCATGGCAGACAACCATTGCTTCCCTTCAAAAAGTGCACACTTCTGGCACTTTCTTACCCAGGCATGGGTATCCCTAAAAAGAGAGGGCCAAAAATAGCCAGCTCTCATTATCTTTGTTGTAGTAGCTCTAGGAGCGAAATGACCACCTACTAGCCCATTGTGGAACTTAGACAGCACCTTGTCAGCCTAGTTTGGGTCTATGCACCTTAGAAGGACTCCTAAGAGATCCTTCCTAAATAATACTCCATCAACCAAAACATAAGGGAGAGACTGGAGCTTGAAGTACCTTCTTTTAGTCCTGTCAAGACCCTGTAGGTAGTCACCAGTGAGAAGGAAATGCCTTAGGTTTGATGTCCAATCCTTTATGATAGCTGGTTCCTCTATTGTAGCTACATCGTGGATTAGTAAGCTATCTTCCCCTTCCTACTTGAAGTCCTCAACAAGGTGTTCACACAAGCTTCTTTCCCTCACCAGCTTGGTGATCATGATGTATATGTCATACTCCATTACTCTGGTGATCCACCCTACTCTTTTCTCATTTAGGTCTTAATTGGTTAGGAAATCCTTGATGCCAGGATGTGGAACCATCAAGTGAATCCTGCTGTTGGATAGCATATGCCTGAATTTCTTCAAGCTCTGCACTACTACCAAGACTTGCTTCTCTACATACATATATCTAACTTTGAAATCCTCTAACCCCTAGCTAAAAAATGCAAGTGGTTGCTCAAGGTCATCACCATTTGCTTGACTAAGCACGACAGAGATTACCTCTTCATTGCCAAAAGTGTAGAGGTTAAAGTCTTTATTGAAGTCAGGGCTGTTCAAAGTAGGAGCCCAGGTTATGGCCTACTTGATGGCTTCAAATATATCTTGCCTTTGTGTTTTCCACTTGAAATCCTCACCCTTATTTAGCATGCAGATCAATGGCTTGACTATCTCTGTGAAATTTGAAATGAATCTCTAAATGAAATTTATTCTGCTAAAGAAACTCTGCAAGCCTTTCTTGTGACTGGGTAGGGACATCTCCAGGATGGAACAAACTCTCTCAAGGTTAATAAATAAGCCCTCCTTGGGCACAATGTGGCCAAGGAGTTTCCCCTCATGAACAGCAAACATGCATTTCTTCGGATTAAGAGAGATGCCAAACTCCTTACACCTTTCAAAAATCTACCTGAGGTGTCTCATGTGTTGGCTCACTTCATTGGAGAATACCGTCACATCATCGAGGTATACCAGCACATTATTATTTATCAAGCCTCCAAAAGCCATGTCCATGGTGCATTAAAAGGTAGCACCAGCATTAGCCAACCCGAATTGTATCTTCTTGTAGGCGAACATTCCCCATTTAGTAGTGAAAACTATTTTGTGTTGGTGGTAGCCTTACACCCGAATCTAATTGTACCCTGAATATCCATCCAAGAGGGAGAAATGCTCACTGTCAGTCACCTTCTGAAGGATCTGTTCCATGCTTGGGAGGGGATAATGGTCTTTTAAAGAGACTTTATTAAGGTCCCTAAAATCAACACATAGCCTAATCTCTCCATCTTTCTTTCTAATAGGAACAAGATTGGCCAGCCAGGGGGAATGTTTGATTGGAAATATAATCTCAAACTCAATCAATTTGGCTAGTTCCTTCTGCATGAGAGGCTCAATCATCAAGTTGACAAGTCTTTACTTCTGTGTGACTGTCCTGGCACCTTATTCTAATTCGATGGTGTGTTGGGTGAGTCTTGGGTCGAAACCCTTCAAATCACTGTAATCACATGCAAAAACATCAGCAATTCCTGACACAACAAAATGAAAGCCTGCCTTTCTTGAAATGTGCAAAATTTTCCAAGCGCAAGCAGCATGTCTTTGAGGATCTCAACCCTTTCATAATTCTCCTCTTTAGTTGTGATGCAAGCCTTATCATTTCTCAGTTGGTCATCTCTATTGAAGATGCTCTCAAGAGTGATCAAACCTTTAGGGAGCTTATTGTTCTTTAATTGGACAACTTGGTTGCCATATTGCCATCGTAGCTTTGCCTGGTTCTTTGTTGTGAACTCAGCTTCTTCCTACAAGAAGAAAGTTATTTGCTGGTCATTCTCAAAAACTGCTAGTTTATAATGTTGTTGAGGACAGAGGGTCAAAATACCACCTTTAAGTAGCGTGAACCACAGTCATGGCTTATCTCCCTAGAATCATCGAATTGAGCACCAATTGTTGTTAGCCTATCTGCTTGTTTGTTCTGCCCCCTAGGAATGGAGGTGATATTGAAAGTGAGGAAATCTTTCATCAAGTCCTAGACCCTATGCTTGTAAGACTTTAGTAAGGAATTTTTTGTCAGATTCTAGCCTTTCACTTGATTTACAATCAGCTCATTATCTCCCAAAACCTGTAATTCCTTGATCCCTCTTTTCTTTTGCCCATTCCAGATGATGGATAAGGGACTCGTATTTTGCCACATTACTTGTGCAAGAAAATTGGAAATGGAAGGCTGAGAATTATCTCTCCTTTGAAGGGAAGACTAACATTGCTCCACCACTAGCTCCCAGCCTAGTTTTGGAACAATCAAAGTATAGCTGCCATAGACCTAGGTCTTCTTGGCTTACTATCATTACATTTCATATGAAGGTACCCTCTTCATGCATGTAGAAGACTCCAAGGCTTACCTCTTCTATGAACTTGTAAGGATCATGCTTGAATTTATCACTTCCCCACTCATCCAAGAGTAGGTCTGCAACTCCTTCAAGAGTAGAGGATGGAGATTAGTCTATCTGGGACTCTTCTGGGTCGATAATGGTGTAACTGACATTTGCTGCCTTGAGCGAATATGACTCTAGATGGTCTTTATGGAGTGGCTTAGATTCAATTTTTACCTTGGTCCCATACTTGGTTTTAAAAACTAGATAGGACCAATTCGCTGCTAGATAGCCACCTATCTTTGATGTGAAGTCCCTGGATAAGCAGATTGTAAAATAAGGAGGGACATCTGCCACTACTATATCATGGGGAATTGAGAAGGTTGGGCAAGAATGTAATGTCAAGCTTAAACCCTTCAATATCTTGACTATTTTTGTAGGTGTCCCATCCAACTGTAAGACTCCCTTATTCACCTCTTCATATTTCAGTCGCATCTTGTCAGCTATGTACTTGGGCATCACTGAGGTACTGGCCCCACTGTCAATGATGCAATTGTGCACCAAGAAATCCCCTATGACCAAAGACACATAGAAAGGGGGAATTTTCTCTTCCTTCTTTACCTGGCTGAAGGTGGAAGGTTGTCTATTCATCATTAAGATGTTATTAGCCCTTTTTGGGACACCTTGTCGATCCAACTCATGCAATTCCCTTTGTAGCATGTCCTTTTATCCTATAGAGATAATGAATCCCATAACAAAATTTTCATATGTAGCTTCTTCATCTAGTCCACTATATTGACTTGAGGACTGCCTCCCTTTAGGCTTTATTTAGGGCTAAGTCCAACCTATGGTGTAGGCTTAGGGGTTGAAGGTACAAATGGTAGTCTAAAGTTTGGGGATTTTTGATTTGAGTGTGACAGAGGAGGTGCAGTTGTCAGTTAGGTAGTTGCTTGGGCTTCTCCCATTGATCTTCTCTTGAATCTTGTATTGGCTGCAACACAATCAGCCTGATTGTCTGCAATGCCCACATAATTCACTAAATAAAATTCCCCTTCCAAATGATTCATGAGGGTAGAATCAGGTTGGGCCTAATTACTACTCGTGCTGGGTTGCATTGGAGCCTCAAAGACCTATGGTTGAGTGGCTGTCTGATTGTCTACATTCTGGCAATAACTCATCATCTCATTTACATAAACAACCTGGTCTTGACCATAACCCATGGTCAAACAACTTGGCTATTCCTGGACCAGGTTGTTTTGAATAGGCACCATGACCTTAGATGATGAAAGGGGACCTGTGTTGTAGTTTTTAAATAGCCTATTCTGAGTAAGCTGACCCTATCCTTGATTGTATTTTTGGAAAGAGGGTCTAGGGGCTTGACCATAATGTTGGTATCCCTAATTTGGTCTATTGCTTTGATATTGTTGCCTTTTAAGAGCTACAAGTTCATTTGACATACTCTGCAATAGACTCTTAACTTCATGAAGCTCATTAGACAGAGTAGCAGCTAGTTTTTCCATGCTAGGTGAAGGATCTAATGTGGGAGCAACAGCTTGAAATGGAGGAAGCATTTCTTGGAAAAGTGGCATGTGGGGTCTAGGGGCAATTTTCCTAGCCTGTATTAAGCAATTTTTGGCTGCTATGGCTATGTCATAAGTAGTAGGTAGCACATGCCCTCCCATGGATTGTATCATTATTGTAACATCACTATTTAATGCCTTCAAATAATACAAGCATAGCTAGCAGTTGGTCTTACCAGGATGGGAATTCTATCCCAAGTCTTCTAAAACTGCGTGTTGAAATCTTGCATATACTCATGTGGATCCCTCTTTATGGTTGTTAGCTGCTCAACAAGCGAGAGGTCATCACTCTTTTCACCAAAACAGTCTATCAACTGAGTACCCAATTCATTCCAAGAATGGATCAAATTTATAGGCAAGGTCTTGTACCAGTCAAGAGCATTGCCCTTAAGAGACAATGCCAGTAATCTGATTGCGATATTTTCTTCTATGACATTGTGAATATTGCAGAGGTTAGCAATATTTCTAATGTGCTAATTGACTATTATGGGCCCCTCTCCATCGAAAGAAGGCACATTTTTTAGGGAAGCTCCTGGGATTGGGTCATAAAGTGGGAGATTCAAGGGGCTCTAACCATAAAAAGCCACAAAGGGCAATGCCATAGCTAGGATGGGATGTAACTGTAGTTTTGTTATGTATGCATCTCCTACAATAGGTCTAGGAGGGTGGTTTTTTGAATAAGGATGGGTATTCTCAAACCTCAATCTTTTTGTTGAGTTTAAAGGAAACTCAATGAAATCAAAAGGAACACCCTTAGAAGCAGACTGTGTGGTGACTTTAGGCATAGAAAGTTAAAAAAAACTAGTCTTTGATTGGAAAACTGAAGCTCTTACCAGTGGAGTCACCAGATGCTAGAAATCTTTGATTTGCTATAATAGGACCAGCATCAATCCTGAAACCTTATCGAGTTGTCAAACTGGGTCCCACCAGGCATGCCAAAAATTGTTGATATAATGGATTGCACCTGTGGGTAGGAGGCTGAGCTCCTACCTTTCCACTCGCAATAATGGAAACTCCCCTCTCATCTGTGGAACCGGTGAAGCTAGAGGGGAGAGTCTCTAGATAAGGGCTAGCTCCCTTTGATGCATCATGTTTGTTCCAATAAGTTCTGATACATACATACATATATATATATATATATATATATATATATATATATATATATAAAATGGGGCGATGAAAAGGGAGAAAGAGATGATGAAAATAAACTACTCTAAAAGAGGTGATGCACCAAAATAAAGTTAACCTTCTCACATCCACACTATAAAACTAGACAAACACATACATACACTTCAGACTTGGCAGAAGGGCCAGGTTACAAGAAACATGGTAGGGAGGCTCTAATGGAGAACACAGAGAATAGAGATCACCAAAGGTGTTGTGAAATGTACACCTATGTAGTAGTTTCTTCTGCTTATGCACTTCCAAATATAGCTCTCCTTGTCAGTTGTAGAAATGGCACCTTGTAGACAATAGGTATGTTGGTGTTGAACCTGTGAAAGCATCAGGAAAAAAATGACTAAACACAAACCAACACTCAAGACATACTCAAAAATATCTATCCAAGATAGAGGTAAAGAATGTGTTTAATTGATTTAGGTGAAATTTTGCCAGGGCTACACCTTAAAAATGTGGAAGATGATTACAAAATGACAAGTCCACAATATATAGGAGAAGAAAGGAGGCCTTTTGGCACCCCTTTTACAAGTGACCCATGTGCCCTGCGAGCATTGGGAAGAGCAGGCTGCTTAAAACATAAATGTTGTGTCGACCTTGGCCTTGACTTCAGGCATTTCTTGACATGGTTGTGCTATTTCCTCATTAACCAAGGATGCTCCTTGAAGGCACCTACACAATTTTTTTGCTCATAAATATGAAATGGAGAAAGGGGGTGCATAGTTGGCCATTCACACCTTCTCATGGTCAATTCGCAGGCACTGTGTCACCTGCTGGAGTAATTTCTTGAGTCGACACTCCCCTTTGCCACTTGGACAACCTATTTGCTCCATGCTTGGCACTTTGTCTTTTCCTTATCGTGTCTATTTCTGGCTCTTTTAGCTCTCAGGCTATCTTCTGGTGGGTCACTGCATTGCTGGGCCTTTTCCATGGTTACCGCTCCTTTGATTCAAAAGCAAATGGCTCTTTCATTGTATGAAATTTGGCATTCATGAAGCCATCATCACTTTGAAAACCAATAGCTAATTTTCTTCCTCATATTTGATGGCTTTCAGGACGTCATCATCCTTGGCAAATACCTTCAGGCTTTTCCTTTTCGATCGTGCACGTTGAACTGGAGATGTTGAACTAACCCGTTGAACCAAAAATGGTTCAATGGTTCAATCGGTTTAATGGTTCAACCATTGCACACTGATGAACCAAATGGTTGAACCAACATTAAACCTTGGCCTTGAACTTTGTCAATAAACTTTGAATGTTGCTCCCAAGTTAAACCAAAGCCATTTGAACCTTAAGCTTGAATCAGTGTGTTGAACCAACTGAATGAACCAATTGGTTGAACCCGTTGGTGAACCTTTGTTTGAAATAAACAATGAAGCAAGTGATGAACCAATTGGCTTGAACCAAAAATGGTTAAACTTTGGCCTTGAACTTTGCATTGAACTCAGCTGATTGAACCAAAGCTGAAGAACTTGTAGATTGAACCAAGCACCTATAGAGTCTGTAGAAACTTCTGGACTTGTGCAAAAAATCCCAAAAATGAATTGGCCTTAAATAGCAAGGGTGAAGTTAACTGATTTTTTGCCTTGTTGGGCAAAATGGTCAACAATTCCCTCATAAGGGAGCCATTTATAGGATTCAAGGTGACACTAAAGCTTAGAATTTCAACATTTCCAAGACTGTGGTATCTTCAAATTTCTTACTCTTGAACCTTTGTCTAGCATTCCATTCCATGAGTCTCAATGTATTAACTTTCCCATTAACTCAATTATAGGTTACAATGGTCATCCTGAACTCATTAGGAAAATTATTCATAACCTCTAATATTTAGACTGCGATGAGCTCGATGAGATTAACCTAAAAATTAAAACTTTTGATCTCTCACCTCACCTCATCTTATGGCTTTTTGATTCCTTACAGCCTCATTCTCATAAACCTCCTTGCGATGACATTCCTATAGTCTTGACCAAGACATGACATTTTATTCATCATGCTTTTTTAGATGACAAGGTCATCACTACTTGCATCATAAACCTTCACACCTTAGATTACGATGATGGTTATTCCTTAGATGATCCATTTTTAGGTAGTCTTATCTAAGTCTGTGATGCTAAAATTATCTATTATCATTCTTCTTTATTTGATTTTTTCATGTATCTTCCCATTTTCCCTCATTTACAGTTCCTAATTTTAGTATTTTTACTCTTTATTATCAGGTAGAGATGGTTTTAACACCTCCAATTTCCAAATAACTTCATGGGAATATGCTCATGGGTCATGATATGATTGGGCCTTACCACTTTACTAGGTACCTTAACCACCATAGTTGATTTACCCTTGAGATTAATGTGACTCTCCTTATACCTTCTTTAGATCTCACCCCTTCCTTAGTGGAACCCATATCTGAACCCATTACTATTCTTACTATATTTGAACCTATTTTTTCTTCCACTATTGTTTAGTCTACCCCTACCTCTCATCCCATTGCTCCTTCCATTGAGCCTAGTTCTATTCCTCCTCTATCACCACCTTCCCTTGGTGATGGTTTGCTTCCTTTACCTAAGATGGCTCTATTTCACACCAAATGGTCCATTGAGTTTTCTCCAACTTCTTCCACTCTTGTTATATCCCCTTCTATAAGTACTTCTCCTAAGAGACCACTCACAAGTGTATATATTGCTTCTATAGAATAAATAATCATTATTATACCTATTATTACAAGGTCCAATAATCTATTGATGTGTTATATCCTTCTCCATCCTCAGATAAATTTGTGCCTCCCCCAAAGGTTCTAACTAAATTTATACCTAATTATGGTGAGGTATATTATACATGGCACCAATGTGGCACTCATCACATCAATTATTGATGCATCCTCCAACATCTCAAGGATCATATTCTAGCTATTCTTGGACCTTATTTTATTCCTCCCATAGGTCATTCCCATAAGAAGGATCCTCCTTCTTCTCCCATTACTCCACCTCTTATGGTACCTTCATCATCTTTTGTACCTCCACCCATGATTCCTTCACTTTTGGATCTTACCTCACCTATGGATTCTTCCCCATTGATGATTCTTTCATCTCTCGTAGAGACCACTACCATGCATTCTCTTGAGAATACCTTGCCTAATTTCCCTCCTTAGCACAATCCATCAAGTATTCCTAATTTTTATATGGAGGAGATTAAAAGAGAAGTATTTTCCCAATTTTCATTGAACATTGATGAGACATTGGCAATAGTTCATATCCAATTCCATAGAGATCTATCTGATGTTTTATATAATGTGTGTGGGCATATTTATTAGTATTTGTGAGCATATACATGGTGATTTTACATTTACACTTGGATTAGATGTGTGCTCCAATATTATATTTTATCTAGCTATTATATCATTTGACACTATGTCAAATTCATATTTTTCTTATAGTGATTTTACCTTTTGCACTATATCTTACTTATATTGTCATTTATATTTACATATGATTATATTTATTTATCATTTATTTATCTTTCTTTATTGAGTTTTTATAAAAACTCTCTTCTTGTGTCTTCATGATTGTTTCCTCTTTTATCTCTATTTTTTATGGATAATTATCACTATGACTTGGTTATACCAACCTTGTTCCGTTTCATCATGTTTTCTATTACCATGTGACCAACTATCAAATAATGTATCTCATTATAATTTCCTTATACTAGTCCACTTTGGATTTCCTTATTTCCCTTTATTTCCTTTCCACAAATTAAGCATATACATGATTGAGACTTGAGATCACATGTTGGCTCAGTGTTAAGCCTAAGTATCCTAGTCCATCTTTGTCTTTAGTTACTTAGCTTCCTTTAGCCTTAGCATAAATCTCATTTTGTGTGTATCACCATATCTCTCATGATTGGTCATTCCAAATATATATGGAGGAGGAATCTTAAAAATCCATAAAAATTTAAAAGCCAAATCATTTTAAACAAAACGATAATGATATAGAAAGGTAAAAAATTCTTAAAATTCAAATCACATTAAAAGACATGAATCAAAGCACATCTCCTTCTTCTAGTCGAAGCTCAATCTCCATAATTGGTCTCATGATAGAGTTGTGATCCTTTGGGGTGTGGTATGCTCGTATATTAGAAGATGAGAATAAAACAAATATTTTAGTGCTACATAATTTATCATACAAGTACCTAATCTTCATATTAGACTGACGGCTTTATAAGGGGACCTAAAGAACTGGGAACATGTCGTGGGAAGGTAGGTCCATTTTAATTTTATTTGTACCAATCTACCTTCATGAGTTGATCTTAGTAACACACTTATTTGTCTATAAAGTTATGTGTCTATAGAGAACATGTTTCCTTTGTACATTGATGGTCATTAATCATTTAGTGTCTTCTCATGTCCTTAATATGCCTCTTGCCTCCTAAGGTCTTATCATAGGATGCCTAAGTCTTATTTTACATTCCCTTTTTCATTCCTTATATCCCTCATATTTCCTCTTGAGAAATATTTCTTTGTCTACTGATCACTCCCCTTGGGATCTCATATGTGAGTTGATTTTTAAGACCATGGATAGGACCTAGTGTTCCTCATGAATTACCATCATAGCACCTTCCTATTACCTAAATATTTTGTTGACCAATTTTCCCAATTATTCCGCCCTAGTGGTGTTCCCTTTGTGGAGTTGTAGTGTAAGACCATGGATAGTACTTTGACCTCCTAACAAAGTTTTCCAATAATACAAGTCATAAACAAAAATTACATGTGTCAAATATGAGATAAGATGTGATCGATTATGAAGTTACATGTCATTGACATGTTTCCTAACTTAATTTAGTTTTTATTATTGACACTTAATTTTTCTTTTACTTTTATCTTATTTTTTTGAGTGCATATAAGAATCCATCCATTTCTTGAATTTTTCATACTTCCCAACTTGAATTAGTATGACAAATTCTAGACCAAACCTTTTGCCAATTTTTTTTTTCTTTTATATGTCCCAACATGAAATAGTATGATTGATTGACTTAATTGATTTGTTTTTATACCATTTGTTCTATTTTATATACCTTCCATTTTATTACATTGTTTTCATATTTCACAATGTAATTTAGTGTGATTTTAATTTTTTAAATTTGGTCCAAAAATATTTCACTTGGTTTAAAAACAACTTCCCTTTTACCATTCTTTTGGTTCTTTATACTTAATCATTTCTTGTTATTACACATTTCCCAACATGAAAGAGTATATAGTAAATTTTTGATAGATTATATTTTATCAAGTCCTTTTTGTCTATTTCTTTATAACCATGCATATGTTATACATAATGATATAGAACAAACCACATCTCATATATTTTTTATATCATATATAACAAACAACTTAATACATGTGCTATAAATAAATATATCCAAACCATCCACAACCATGACCATGATAACAACAATAGACATAATCAACATCAATATGATAAGGTGATCCATCATACATACATTTTATATATATCTATATATATATATATATAATGAGTTTTGATACAAAAAGTATAACCATATATAATGCTCTAACTCTATGGCTAGGCCCCAATAAATATATATATATATATATAGAGAGAGAGAGATATATATATATATATATACATATGTATATGTATATATATATATACATATGTATATATATATATATATATCTGTATATATATATATATGTATATATATATATGTATATATATATATGTATATATATATATATATATGTATATATATATATGTATATATATATATATATTGGGGCCTAGCCATAGAGTTAGAGCATTATATATGGTTATACTTTTTGTATCAAAACTCATTATATATATATATATATAATGAGTTTTGATACAAAAAGTATAACCATATATAATGCTCTAACTCTATGGCTAGGCCCCATCCCATCTATCTCATGACCTAGCCACATTGTCTATCGATGCCTCAATCTAACCCTTCTATATAAAACATTGCAACAAGGTTGTCCAAGATCTCATTACATCCACCTATCCCTCTAGATTCACCACTTGTGCTTGTGCCTATGCCACCTGGGCTAAGGTCACCATGTGTGTTGCTCTCTATTACTCCTACACCTATATCATATGGGTCATGCTCATTGTATGTGCTTATGTCATCTATGTAAATATATTGAGATGTGAATCTCTTTCCTTTACAATAGCCTATCATGTCCATATCTCTCCTACACCCATATTTATTGATGGTTACATCCTCTCTCTCTATGCTCATATCTATCTTACTACCTCTCTAGCTAATCTAAACTAGCTCACCTGAGTTGGGGTAAATGATACACTGGGGTCCTTCAATATAGTAGGGTCATACAACATCAACACCTCATCTAGGATGTCATGGAGTTCTCCCCTCACAATGAACTCCCATCTCTCCTCCTCATCCTTTGTTATGCCTACAAAATCACACTAAATAGATATTAGATCAATATTATATCTCAAAATATATATCTATCTCTACTCTATTTTTAAAATAATTAAAACTTAAGTAATAATTTACTCATCTTTATTAACTATCTATGTATTGACCACTATGGTCTCACCATCTGCATGACCTCTAAGATTAGTCTCTCTATCTGCATGACCTCTATGAATATCCTATGTAGGTCACCTCCTAAATATAAATCCTATCATCATATCTTGAGTCTACTTTAGACTATGCTTGAGTGGACTTTCAATCATCCAAATCTCCCCTGGCTTACCTATTGGGTCATCTAAGATGGTGATAGTCTCAACTATCTCCTAAACCTTCTACCTTCATTGGCATCATGTCCTTGGTTGTTGTTTATCCTCTTAATGTGAAGCTAGTTATGGTACCTTTGGTGCTAACACCTCTGTACCCATCTCCTCCTACTCTGCTCCTTGTCATGCCTGACCAATCCATGGTCATTCATGATGTGGTCTAAGAATCAGCCTCACCATTAGTGGCCCTAATCCTCTCCTCTTCCATGGCTCTCTCACATGTTGAGCATAAGGCTCAAGTATCAATATTGATGCTACTAGATGAGGTAAGCCCAACTATCCTGGTACCCATACCACTAGATATGGCTATCTCCACTAGGTGTAGTGCCTTATCACCTCTATCCTCACTATAGCTAGTATAACTATATCCCAATTAGGCCATGTAGTCACCATGTGCTCATATGGCTACCATACTATGTCTATGCATCTCACCATATGCAACACTAGCACATGGGGCATGACATGCACTACCTAGTCCTCTCTCTATCTTCATACTTGAGGCAATTTATCATCAATCGCATAGGGCAACCCATTTATCTGATACATGGGAAACCTCTCATATATCCATGCCATCAATAATATGATCGATCTTATCAACTTTTGCCCTTTGATCAGTACTTTGTACATATCATGTATGAGTTAGAGCAAGATGATAGACTTGAGATCATATAATACTCTCTCCTCTATCATCATCTTACTCAAGGTTACCACAAATAGTGGTACCTTATCTTCTAACTTGTGACATAGCACTCATTGTGTCATAAGCCCTATCATAGATTTTTAGATATCTAAAATATGTGATGTATATACATCAAAAAATTTACCTCTTCACCTTATCAAAACCATCTTTGAGACTATAGCCCATTTGGTTAAGGCTCTCCTCTTCTCAATGCTATATAGTATACCTGTAGACATAGGTGCTCCTACTATCAGCAGCCCTAAGATGACATGGACATCCTCTAAAGTGATAGTTATATGAAATCAAAAATGTATCATGTCTATAAATCAATCTTGGATCAAAGAAGATATAGCATACATACACTCTTGATTGTGATACACTTGGTAAATAGTAACATGACCAATATGAGGATTCAATAGACTCGATTAAGGGATCACTTGTCATAACATATCTTGTAGGAAAGGGTTCCAAAACCTACAATATAACATAATCACATAAAAGCCCTAATGGATTCTTAAGGTTTAAAAATTCACTTATTCTAATAATAGGAAATTAAATCTAATCTAGTGCACACCAAAGCTTTTGGCACAAATCAGGGGTTAGAAATAATAAAACTAAACATGTAGTAGAAGATATATACTCACATTAATGTATATAGAATCATAATACATGAGAGAAGAATACAAATGAATTATCTATATACTCTTACAAAGGAGAAATAAAGTTAGGAATACTTACCTTTGAAGATGAACCAATCAAGCCTAAATCTCTCCCTTGGCCAAGGTGTTTCACAAGAGATTGTTATGGTATGTAAGGATAACGAAGATAAAGCAACTCTAGGCTACACAACCTATCTAATCATCTAAAACACTTATCCACACAATAAGATTTGTATCTCCAAGGAAAGTATGGAACCCTAATATTTATTTCTCAAATAGAATGGTCAATAAGCATATGTTCATTCATACTTCTTTGCTCTTAATTCTTCTTTTATGAAATGGTGGAAAATGAACTTGTATATATAGGTGGATCTTGCCCTAAATCCTCATAGAAACATTAGTTGTATAGGGTTGACCTAGAGTGTTTTTAGAGATAATTCACTAGGTCTGAACTAGGTCAGTTAAAAGGCTAACAAAATAAGAAAGTGAAAAATACTCGTAAACTATACTCAGTTGACCCAGTCAACCTAGTACAGTTGGTTGACCAAAAGGGAGTTAAGGAAAAAAATGATGGATAATGCATGACAAATAAGAGAAATGGGTAGGACTGAGGAGAATAATCTTAGGGTAAATTATTTTAGGAGATAAGCATGTATATGGTAAGTGGAAAAATGGACAACAATCTTATGAAGCACTAGTAGTTTGCCCACCCCTTTGTTGGTGCACCCCTTAAGGCATACACTCAGATAGATTGAGACTCAACATGTTCTTGAAATATAAAAATTGTTAGTAATCAATAAAATTTTGAAAATATTGTGTGTATACATATGCCCCACTTGAATCTCATCATGTGTCACATAAGTACAACACGGGATGGTGCTTCAGGATAGAACATGATAACACACAACATTGATTCTAAGTAAAGTGAAATAAGTAACAAATAAGATAAAAGAAAGGATAAAATTTAAAAACATATAGCTTTACTTACCTTATTTCTATATATAAAGAGGTAAGCTACAAGAGATGTGAAGGCATATAGTGTGAATAATACTAGGTGAACATGAAAAGTTAGCATAAAAAATAGTCAAAAAATTAAAAAAATGGAAGATAGGCATATGGTAGTGGAAAATATTATCTATGTCATCATGAATCCAAAGCATTTTATGATTATGAAATGGATGAGTAAAAACAAATATATAGATAAAATAAGGAATCGATGTAATAACTAGGTAAAAATAACTAGATCGATCTAGTCAACCTAGTAGGCTAAAACTAGGTAGAATCCATAGTGTCGACCCAGTAGGTATGGGTCAACCCTATACATTTTGTAGGGTGCCATCATAATGCAGTTTTATAACTAATTTGAAAGGTCCAAAATGACAATGCAGCACTAGGAGGGGGAAAATAAGAGGTTTGACTAAGATTTTGAAGTCAAGATTAAAATATTTAAGGCAAATGAATGACAAAATGATGGCAAATGAATGACAAATGATGGAAAATTAATAAAAATTTATAGGAAAGAAATGAAAAATGATAGGAAATAAATGACAAATGGTAGGAAATAAATGACAAATGACTATAAAACATAGTAAATCATGTTGACAAGTATGTAAAACATAAATGACAAAAAGGAATGTAGAACATACTAAGTCACATTGGGAAGCATGTAAAACATAAATGAAATATTAGATATCAATGCAAGAAAACTTGAACAAATATATGTAAGAAAGTGAAAATTAAGCTCATGTAAGATAGGCAAAAAGACTAAAAATGAAATGTAATTGAAGATGTGAGACAAACATGAAGAAGGCATACATAAAGAGAAAAATGTAATAATGGAAAATGTCTGATGTAATATAAGTGAAGTCTAAAAAATTCAAATAAGAACATGATGGAGAAATGAAAATCAAAAATATCCAAGGGATGAAAACTCAAACTTATTGCTTATTCTGAGATATAATGTAAGAAAACACAACCACCTAATGATATGGCTAGTATGAAAATGAGATGGTACAAAAATAAATGGTGTAAGGGTGTCATCCATAGGTTCTCAAACATGTTGTTTTGCTCCAAGTATAGATAAAACTAAAACAAAGTAATGCTAGCATGTTTGTAAGATGTGAAGTAGAAGGAATAATAGAAGAGGGAAAACAAATTTAGAATTATAATTTTCTTATAAAGGGGTGAAATTAAATGGGTGGAAGAGAGAATGAAGGAAAAACCAAGGTATAATAAATCTTTATCAAAGTCAAGACACTCAAATTAGGTTTGTTATAATAAGAGGACTTTCGACCTTAAGGACTGTGAAGAACATCTCTTTGCCAGACAAGTCTTAGGTCAATAAATGAAGTATATAGATCATTTCATGAAGGATATATGCTTGAAAATTAAAATGGACCTACCTTCCCACAATGTGTTCCCCATTCATCAGGACCCCTTATAGAGCCATCATTCTAATATAAAGATTAGGTACTTACTGTTTCCACTCAAAATTCGCTTTTAGATCTAAGAGAAAGAAGAAACTAAAAAGTAATGGATGAGGCATGGGAAGTACCTGGACTAAAGATTGCGCACCGTAAATCCAGACGTTTGTGGGCACTCCTCTTTGGCTGTGGAGGAATGACACCTGCAAGAAAAAAGGAAACTTGGACAAGAAGATGTCAGATGAATAGGCAGTGGGTTGCCAAGCAAAAGCTTGTTCCCAGAAGTGTAAGAACTTCCTTAAGGGAGTCAACCCACTGTTTTGATAAGATAGGTGACTGATAAAAAGACAGAATGCCAGAATACAGAAGTGAAAAAGAAATTAGAAAGGAAAGAAAAGACCAAAATGATTACCTGAAGGAGCTGTTGGGCTGAAGACAGTCGCCGAGGTCAGAAATGTTGCCGGCGTCGGTTATCTGATCTACCGGCGTCGGCTATCCTGCCGACGTTGGTTGGGGTAGTGACCGGCGTCGGTCAGGGTTATGGCCCGTGGTCGGGTCTGAGTTGCTTTCTGGACTGTGGACGGGTCTGGTTCGTGAACGGGGGTGAGACAGAGTTCAGGGACAAATTTAGATGGACTGGGGAGTGGTCTAGCTTTGGTCGGGTGCCTTATACAAGGTCTTTGTTGACAGGGGGATGGGGAAGAGGAAGAGACACAGAGGACAGGACCTGAGAAGGCTTTGCAGCCTCTCAGGGGGAAGAACAGAGGGAGCAGAGGACAATAGATAGGATAGATTACTGAAAACTAAATAAATGAAATGAAAAAACTAGACTTTGCTTACCTTTTTGCTGACTGAAGGAAGGAGGTGCTGTTGTTGGAGCCACGGAAGACTTGTTGCAAGAAGAGAATGCCTGATCCAGAGCCTTTTCACCTGTTGCTGCTGTTGCACGAGGTCAAGACAGAGGAGAGATGAATGCCAAAACACCAAGAGAGATCTATTTGCAAGCTCAAGGGTTTAGGGGGCTGCAACGGATGTAGAAAGGGGTAATGAAGGATGCTGACGCCGGCAGTTTCACCGATGTCGGCCGAAGGGTCGCCGACGTCGGCGGTCGCAGAATGAGGGCAGAGGCTAAAAATAGCCTCTGCCCATTCTTGCACGCCGCCGAGCGAGGGGGGATGGGAAAAACGGTCACGAGGATGCCAAAATGGGCGTGGAGAGAAAATAAAGAAGAGATTTGGCCTAATAAATGCTAGGGGGAAGGTGGAGGGATTCAAGGGAGGATCCAAGGTGGCAAGGGTAGGGTGGAAAGGGGGCCAAGGTCAAGGGTTAGGATAGGGGGCCAAGGTCGAGGGTTAGGATAGGGGGCCAAGGTCAAGGGGGAGGACCAAGGTGCAGACACGTTTGCGGTGTCTACATTTGCCCCTTTTTGTCTTGTTGGTTGTTCTAGATGAACTGCAAGACAAAAACAGGAGTTGGTTGCCCCAGAAAAGGGATGAGGTGTTCCCCCCTCAAAGTGATAGTCGAGAGAAGGGAACCGAAGATCGAGTGTCGATTTGACAGAGAAATGGATGAGAAAGATGAAAAGTGAGTGAAAATGCTGCAAAATTCGTGATTGCGCGTATACCACGTCACGGGATGGTCGGGTCAAATTGTCGCATGTCGAGGGTCAAGGAGTGCCAAAATTGAAGTAACCGGGCCCCAACATTTAGTCATCTGCTGATCGGGTCACTCAATTTAAGCTAAAGCTCCAAATGGTCATCGTGTTCCAGGTATCCAGGGCTCAGGAAGTGCTCCCAGAAACACGAAAAAGCCACAAGTAGTAGGGATCAACTGGCTCGCGATCCTATACTTGCGAAGGGTCAAAAATAGTCTTCAGACAATCCTGCTAACCAGCCGTGAGGTAGCACACACGCAAAAACAACCAAGGCAACATTTTCTTGGAAGTGGTCGAAGGTCGAAGGATGGTCATTGGTCAAGGGGATGGATGGATGAAAGGATGCGGCCGAGCTAACCCTAGAAGACCCCATGTCAACTGAGTGCTGCCTACATAGCCCCTGTCGTAAGGGGCCTCAGGCCGATGTAGTTCTCCCTAAAAGGGAGGGAGGGTCAGAGGGATTGATTGGTCTTGGTCAAAGTCGATGATTGGTCTTGGACAAAGAAAATGATTGGTCTTGGTCAAGGTCAAGGTCAAGGTCGCAGAAGAGAAGGTTTGTTCATCAAAGAGATGAACAAACAGGGGTGGTCGAGCTAACCTCAGAGGATGTGTTATCTGAGTGCTGCCTACATAGCCCTGGTCATAGGGCCTCAGACCAATGTAGTTTAGACAAATTGAGAAGATTGGTCGATGATGAGATTGGTCATGTGTTGAAATGATGAGGGTAAGATGAGGATAAAATGATGCTACAGATGGTGTACTCTGTAGAATTCGCTTTTAGATCTAAGAGAAAGGAGAAACTAAAAAGAAGTAATGGACAAGGCTTGGAAAGTACCTGGACTAAAGATTGCGCACCGTAAATCCAGACGTTTGTGAGCACTCCTCTTTGGCTGTGGAGGAATGACACCTGCAAGAAAAAAGGAAACTTGGACAAGAAAATGTTAGATGAATAGGTGGTGGGTTGCCAAGCAAAAGCTTGTTCTCGGAAGTGTAAAAACTTCCTTAAGGGAGGTCAACCCACTGTTTTGATAAGATAAGTGACTGATAAAAAGACAGAATGCCAGAATACAGAAGTGACAAAGAAATTAGAAAGGAAAGAAAAGACCAAAATGATTACCTGAAGGAGCTGTTGGGTTGAAGACAGTCGCCGAGGTCAGAAATGTTGCCGGCGTCGATTAAGAGGTCTGTCGACGTCGGTTATTCTGCCGATGTCGATTGGGGAAGTGACCGGCGTCGGTCGGGGTAATGGCCTGTAGTCAGGTCTGAGTTGCTTTCTGGACTGTGGACGGGTCTGGTTTGTGAACGGAGGTGAGACAGAGTTCAGGGACAAATTTAGATGGACTGAGGAATGCTCTGGTTCTGGTTGGGTGCCTTATACAAGGTCTTTGTTGACAGGGGGATGGGGAAGGGGAAGAGACACAGAGGACAGGACCTGAGAAGGCTTTACAGCCTCTCAGGGGGAAGAACAGAGGGAGTAGAGGATAATAGATAGGATAGATTACTGAAAACTAAAGAAATGAAATTAAAAAAAACCAGACTTGCTTACCTTTTTGCTGACTGAAGAAAGGAGGTGCTGTTGGAGCCACGGAAGACTTGTTGCAAGAAGAGAATCCCTGATCCAGAGCCTTTTCACCTGTTACTGCTGTTGCATGAGGTCAAGACAGAGGAGAGACAAAAGCTAAAGCACCAAGAGAAGTCTGTTTTTGAGCTCAAGGGTCCAGGGGGCTGCAACGGATGCAGAAAGGGGTAATGAAGGATGCCGACGCCAACAGTTTTGCCGACGTCGGCTGAAGGGTCGCCGACGTCGGCGATCGCAGAATGGGGACAGAGGCTAAAAATAGCCTCTTCCCATTCTTACACGCCGCCGAGCGAGGGGGGATGGGAAGAACGGTCACGAGGATGCCAAAATGGGTGTGGAGGGAAAATAAAGAAGAGATTTGGCCTAATAAATGCTAGGGGGAAGGTGGAGGGATTCAAGGGAGGATCCAAGGTGGCAAGGGTAGGGTGGAAAGGGGGCCAAGGTCAAGGGTTAGGATAGGGGGCCAAGGTCGAGGGTTAGGATAGGGGGCCAAGGTCAAGGGTTAGGATAGGGGTTTAAGGCCAAGGGGGAAGACCAAGGTGCAGACACGTTTGCGGTGTCTACATTTGCCCCTTTTTGTCTTGTTGGTTGTTCTAGATGAACTGCAAGACAAAAATAGGAGTTGGTTGCCCCAGAAAAGGGATGAGGTGTTCCCCCCTCAAAGCGATAGTCGAGAGAAGGGAACCAAAGATCGAGTGTCGATTTGATAGAGAAATGGATGAGAAAGATGAAAAGTGAGTGAAAATGCTACAAAAGTCGTGATTGCGCGTATACCACGTCACGGGATGGTCGGGTCAAATTGTCGCATGTCGAGGGTCAAGGAGTGCCAAAATTGAAGTAACCGGGCCCCAGCATTTAGTCGTCTGCTGATCGGGTCACTCAATTTAAGCTGAAGCTCCAAATGGTCGTCGTGTTCCAGGTATCCAGGGCTCAGGAAGTGCTCCCAGAAACACGAAAAAGCCACAAGTAGTAGGGATCAACTGGCTCGCGATCCTATACTTGCAAAGGGTCAAAAATAGTCTGCAGACAATTCTGCTAACCAGCCGTGAGGTAGCACACACGCAAAAACAACCAAGGCAACATTGTCTTGGAAGTGGTCTAAGGTCGAAGGATGGTCGTTGGTCAAGAGGATGGATGGACGAAAGGATGCGGCCGAGCTAACCCCAGAAGACCCCATGTCAACTGAGTGCTGCCTACATAGCCCCTGTCGTAGGGGCCTCAGGCCGATGTAGTTCTCCCTAAAAGGGAGGGAGGGTCAGAGGCATTGATTGGTCTTAGTCAAAGAAAATGATTGGTCTCGGTCAAAGAAAATGATTGGTCTTGGTCAAAGAGAATGATTGGTCTTGGACAAAGAAAGCGATTGGTCTTGGTCAAAGAGAATGATTGGTCTTGGACAAAGAAAATGATTGGTCTTGGACAAAGAAAATGATTGGTCTTGGTCAAGGTCGAGGTCAAGGTCGGAGAAGAGAAGGTTTGTTCATCAAAGAGACGAACAAACGGGGGTGGTCGAGCTAACCTCAGAGGATGTGTTATCTGAGTGCTGCCTACATAGCCCTGGTCATAGGGCCTCAGACCAATGTAGTTCGGACAAAAGGTTTGATTGATCAATGATTGGATGTGGTCAAGTGTCAAAATGATGAGGGTAAGATGAAGATAAAATGATGCTACAGATGGTGTATTTTGTAGAATTGGTCGAGAGTCTTTCATCCCTAGCAAGTTTCCATAGTCGCAATGGATGTATGCTAAGAATGAATAGAAGTCTATTTATGCTTCAGCAAGTATTGGTTTATGCTTAACATAAATTGGGTCTAGTCGGTAGTTTCCATGTGTGCTGGTGTCCATAGAAACTATGTGAAATGGTCTAGGATGATGTCAGCTGAAAATGATGAAAATGGCTGGGTTTGAGATGAGTCGCCGAGTGATGTGGTTAAATGTGACCAAAGTGAAGAGAAAAGATGAAAGGCAAATCGCTCTTTCATTGACAAGGACCAGAAAGGAAGCATAGATAAGGGTTGTTAGAACAAAGAGCCCCATTCATGCATTACGTCATTGACCAGTGTTGAGTTAGAACGGTAATCGAATCACTTTGACATTAAAGTGAGCTCGAAGTCCCTTGAACAGGTGATAGGAGGAGGATAGGGTAACCCAGTTTAAGAGCAGGAATAATCTTGCCCCTTTTATAGGAGACCCTGAGACAACTACAAGCCAAGTCCGTGACTCGTGTTTTTTTTTTTTTTTTTGGGTGCAGGTTGATCGATGCGGGAAGCCTACATAGAGATGTCTTTTGATGTAGTGGTCATGTTGCGAAGCTGATCGATGCGGGAAGCTTCTAAGAAAGGCGCTGTTTGTAGCAAGATTAGTCATAGCCATCCTTCGAGGGAGTGGTCTATATTTTTGCTTAATAATGTTTGATAAGTTGGCCTAGCTGTCCTTCGAGGGATCAGTCTAGTAATACAGCAATGATAGTACAGCTGTCCTTCGAGGGAGCAGTCTGTCTTTTTGATTTTGACTTGATTTTGTGACCATGGATATGTTTTGACATCTTGATATATATTTGATTTAGAGTCATGGACAAGGCTGTAGAAGTTCAAGGACGCCCCTTTTATTAGGACAAAGCATCCATGCATCATAAAAGGGTTGTAGAGGACTTGTTAAAGGGAAATAGGGTTGAAAGGGATGAGGATTAAGAGGACGAGGATTGCTCAAGGGACGAGCTCAAGTTACGTGTCAAGTAGACGAATACTTGACTAGCAAAAGAATGGTTGAAGATGCAACGCATTAAGAGGCTCAGGTTCTGGCCGTCCGTCTAGGGAAGACAGACGATAAGTCCCTGACCCATACTTGTGCGTGATGATAAAAGGTCCAAGCCAATTGGGGGCGAACTTGCCTCGTTTACTTCGCTCCATATTGGTCACATGCTGATTCTCTTTGAGGACGAGGTCTCTGATGTTGAAATCTCATTCTCGCAGATTTTTGTCGTAGGCCCGCTTTATGTGATTTTGGTAGACATGGAGATGATTAAGGGCAGCAAGACGGTGCTCGTCGAGTAACTCAAGTTGAGCTAGGCGATCTTGACGAAAGTCGTCGTTGGAGAGAATGTCATGTAGGGAGATGCGGAGAGACAGGATCTGTACTTTGAGAGGTAAGACAGCCTCTGTTCCGTACATGAGAGAGAAAGGAGTAGCACCCGTAGAGGTTCGGATGCTAGTGCGGTAGGCCCACAAAGCGAAGGGAATATGAATGTGCCAATCCCTACCTGTATCGTCGACCACCTTCATGAGAATTTTAGTGAGAATTTTGTTGGAAGCCTCAGCTTGCCTATTTGCTTGTGGGTAGTAAGGCGAAGAGAAGCTGAGTTTGATGCCAAATGAGTCGCATAGTTTTTGGACAGTCTTGTTTTTGAAGGACTTGCCGTTGTCGGTAATGATTTTGTGAGGGACACCGAAATGACAGATGATGTGGCTGTTGATGAAGTCGGCAATTTTGTTGGCTTTTGTAGAGATAAGAGGAATGGCTTCCACCCACTTGGTGAAATACTTAGTGGCAGTGATGATGGACTGATGACAAAGAGACGAGTGAGGGTTGATCTCACCGATGAGATCCAAGCCCCACTGAGAGAAAGGCCAAAAATCCTGAGTGACTTGCAAGGCGTGGCTAGGGAGATGACGTAGGTTAGAGTGCTGCTGACACTTAATGCAACGTCGAACATAGTCGCTATAGTCTTGATGAAGGGTGGGCCAATAATAACCCAGGCAAAGGATGCGCTTGGCAACCGAGTTTCCACTGAAGTGTTCACCACAAATCCCGTCATGGACTTGCTTTATGGCTTGAGGAGCTTCAGTGGAGGTTAGACAGCGAAGAAGGAGGCCGTCCAAGCCTCGTTTATAGAGAAGACCCCCTAGCATGGTATAGCGAGCTATGCGCTTGATGAAAGCTCGCCGCGCATTGCTAGAGAGGTTGGGAGGAGTGACAGAAAGAGACAAGTAGTCCATGAGTTGCTTATACCAGTCATCTTGTGGGCTAGAATTGACAGTGTTGATATGGTCGATGTGAGGAGAGATGTATGAAGGCAAAGGTACACGATGCACTGTGACAAAAAGGCGAGATGATGATGATGAAGATGGGATATGCGAAGCAAGAGAAGCCATGGTGTCGGCAAACTTGTTCGTAGAGCGTGGAACAGTCTGCAAGAGGTGATAGTCGAAAGATGCTAAAAGAAGGTCAACACGATTCTTATACCTCTGTAAAAATTTGTTTTTACAGAGATATGAACCGTTAACTTGATTAACGACGAGTTGCGAGTCGCCGAAGATGTTGATAGACTTGATGTGGAGAGAAAGAGCAGTCTGAAGTCCAAAAATTAAGGCCTCGTATTCGGCCATATTATTGGTACAATCAAAGTCAAGCTTGAAAGATAGAGGCATGGGCTCCCCTTCAAGTGGGATGAGGATGACCTCCGCACCCCCGCCGAGCTGACATTTGGAGCCGTCAAAGAACATGGTCATCTGGTAGACGGTGTCATCGGTGGAAAGGGTAGCAATAGACTCGTCAGGGAACTCGCAGTGGGAAGGTTGGTTGTCAGGAAGAGGGGCATCTACCAGTTGGTCAGCGATGGTTTGCCCCTTGATAGATTTCTGCTGGATGAATTCGAGGTCAAACTCTACAAGCAGCATGAGCCACCGAGCCATACATTGGTTCTGGTATGGCTTGGAGTGCATGTACTTGAGAGGGTCGGTGTGAGTGACGACAAAGGTTTTGTCGTTGAGAAGATAGTGGCGGAGCTTGGTGGCAGAAAAGACTAACGCCAAATAGAGTTTCTCAGTATGAGTATACCGAGTTTCATAGTCGACCAGTGTTCGACTGATATAGTAAACCGCTTGCTCACGATGATGCTCATCTCGGTGCGCGATCATGGCACCTAACGAATGGTTGGTGGCAGAGATATAAAGGTAGAAGGGTTGGTCGTCCTTAGGTGGAATGAGGACTGGTGGGGAGACCAGATAGCTTTTGAGGGCCTCAAAAGCCTCTTGACAGTCCTTATCCCATTTAAAGGAGACGTTTTTCTTAAGGAGGTGATGGAAAGGTTGGTAGCGGTCTGAAAGTTACGAGATGAAACGGCGAATGGACTGGAGCTTCCCTTGTAAATTGCGAAGCTGCTTGAGATTGGTCGGGGGTGGCATTTCAAGGATAGCGCGGATCTTGGCGGGATCTATCTCGATACCACGGAAGGAAACGATGAAGCCGAGAAGTTTGCCTGAGAGGACCCCAAAGACACACTTCTTGGGGTTAAGGCGGACATTGTATTGAAGAAGGTGAGAGAAGATGATTGTGAGAATGGTCAAGTGGTCACGGCGGAGTTTGGACTTGCCAAGAAGGTCATCCACATAATCCTTCATGATTTTGTGGAGGAGATCGTGGAAAATGTAAGTCATGGCGCGCTGATAGGTGGCACCAGCATTTTTCAAGCCGAAAGGCATGACTCGATAGCAGAAAGTCCCCCCATGGGGTGATAAAGGTAGTCTTGTGCTGATCTTCTGGTGCGATCAGGATTTGATTGTGTCCTGAAAACCCGTCCATGAGAGATAGCATCTCGTGGCCGGCCGTGAGATCAACAAGCTGGTCAATGTTAGGAAGAGGAAATTCATCTTTGGGATAGGCTAGGTTAAGGTCGCGATAGTCCGTGCAGATCCAAATCCCCCCAGTTGCTTTAGTAACTGGGATGATGTTACAGACCCACTGTGGATAATTGATGGGTTGGATGAAGGAGACAGAAAGAAGGCGTTGAAGTTCCTCTTTGACAAGGAGCGCAACGTGAGGATGCATCTTTCGAAGCTTTTGCCTAACAGGCTTAGCCTTTGGTTTGGTGACAATGTTATGGGTAGCAATGGTGGGGTCGATGCCAAGCATATCGCTGTAAGTCCAGGCAAAGGCCTTGCTATGGTCGGAAAGGAACTGGGCATAGTCAAGCTGCTCCTGAGCGTCTAAAGATTGGCCAATCTTTAAGACGTGGGGAACATCAAAAGAAGAAGGGAGGTTGATGTCAATGGTGGATTCATTTAACATAACCTGGGTCTCGAAAGGGAGGAAACGCTGGATGAAAGAGTCATCGGCACCCATGTAGGAAAGGATGGCGTGATCGTCAACGCAGTGGACAGTGTGAATGGTTGCCGACTCATCTTCTACCATGCTAGGAAAAATGAGAGGGAGAGACCTGGACACCCCATTGAGCTGATAGGTCAGGGGTTCCAGGCGGATGGTGTTTATGGAAAAAAAAACTAGGAGGGATGGAAACCACCGACTCCGTAGGTGACGAAGGAGAAATGGGTGAGTCTGGAGGAGATTGGTCGATGGTTGGCTCGGGACAGAGGTCGGAAGGAGCCTGAGTAGGGTCATGATATCCCAGGCCATACCGTTTCTTGGCATCGTGATCATTGAGCGGCTCGATGGGCTAATGGGAGCCCTGCTCATAACGTCCGAAACCAAAACCCTTCCATGCACACCTGTGAAGGTAAGTGTGTGCAAAGGCGGGGTTGCCAAGAAATGAGAAATCAGATGTGAAAGGTTGGGGTGAAGAAAGGGAATTACAATTGGTAGGAGATTGATTAAGCCCCCCATAGACAAAGTTGGTTTGGAAGTGAGGAGGACCATAAGGTACGATCGTCTCGATTTGATGGTCGTAATTGGGACTGAGGTGAAGGCGTCCATACTCTTGCAGAGTTTGGAACATGTCGAGGGTCAACAAGCGATATTCCCCAAGTGATAATCGTTGGAAGATGTCTTCCATGGGGTCTTTGGTCGGCGCTTGAAGAGGAGGGGCGAGGGCGACCGCCGATTGCGAATTGGTTGAAGCTTCCGCAGATGGAGGTGGTGCCGGAGTTGACGAGTTGATGGGAATGAGGACATCGTTGGGACGGTAGGTGGTGTTGCAAGTCTTGAAGGGTGAAGGGTCAGCGGGGATGGTATGGACTTGTCTGTCATGCTCAAACTTCACACAACGGTGCAGGGTGGAAGGAATACAGGCCATGGCACGGATCCAAGGTCGGCCTAGTAGAAGGTTGTATTGAAACTCTCCTTCGATGATATAGAAGAGCTCTGAGACTGTGCGTGGGCCAACACGGATGTGAAGGATGACTGTGCCAATGGTCGTGGTGGTGGTGTCATTGAAAGAGCATAAGATCGCGTCAGTTTTGGAGACGCAATTCTTGGGAAGAGATAGCTGATCAAAGGTGTGAGTAGAGATAATGTTGATGCTAGCACCGCCGTCGATCATAACGCGTTTGATGCGTGTCCGATCGACATAGGCAGTGATGAAGAGGGCGACGTCCTGATCTTTCGTGTTAGATGTGGGAATCTCAAAATCGTTGAATGTGATGGAGTTGACAGGAGATAAAGAATGGACAAGGGCAGCGAGTGGTTGGGGGTCCTCGGGTTGGACCTCTGCTGCTTGCAAGGCTTGGACAAGGGCTTGACGGTGCTGAGGCGAGGTTTGGATAAGGTCATAAAGAGACATCTTCACGGGTGTCTGATGAAGCTGCTTCAGCATGGAGTCGTGAACTGGCCCAGAAGAGGAAGACGAAGAAGGCTGGGACGCGCCAAGGATAGAAATTTTAGGCTTGGACGCAAGAGGTGGCTTGACGAAGCAAAAGACATCTCTATGTAGGCTTCCCGCATCGATCAGCTTGCGCCAAAAAAAAAAAAAAAAATGAGTCACGGACTTGGCTTGTAGTTGTCTCAGGGTCTCCTATAAAAAGGGGCAAGGTTATTCCTGCTCTTAAATTGGGTTACCCTATCCTCCTCCTATCACCTGCTTAAGGGACTTCGAGCTCACTTTAATGTCAAAGTGATTCGATTACCGTTCTAACTCAACACTGGTCAATGGCGTGCCAGAATGTTTCCACTCAAAATTCGCTTTTAGATCTAAGAGAAAGGAGAAACTAAAAAGAAGTAATGGACAAGGCTTGGGAAGTACCTGGACTAAAGATTGTCGAGAGTCTTTCATCCCTAGCAAGTTTCCATAGTCACGATGGATGTATGCTAAGAATGAATAGAAGTCTATTTATGCTTCAGCAAGTATTGGTTTATGCTTAACATAAATTGGGTCTAGTCGGTAGTTTCCATGTGTACTGGTGTCCATAGAAACTATGTGAAATGGTCTAGGATGATGTCAGCTGAAAATGATGAAAATGGCTGGGTTTGAGATGAGTCGCCGATTGATGCGGTTAAATGTGACCAAAGCGAAGAGAAAAGATGAAAGGCAAATTGCTCTTTCATTGACAAGGACTAGAAAGGAAGCATAGATAGGGGTTATTAGAACAAAAGCCCCGTTCATGCATTACGTCGTTGACCAGTGTTGAGTTAGAACGGTAATCGAATCACTTTGACATTAAAGTGAGCTCGAAGTCCCTTGAGCAGGTGATAGGAGGAGGATAGGGTAACCCAGTTTAAGAGCAGGAATAACCTTGCCCCTTTTATAGGAGACCCTGAGACAACTACAAGCCAAGTCCGTGACTCATTTTTTTTTTTTTTTTTTTTTTTGGTGCAGGCTGATCGATGCGGGAAGCCTACATAGAGAGGTCTTTTGCTTGGTGGTCATGTTGCGAAGCTGATCAATGCGGGAAGCTTCTAAGAAAAGTGTTGTTTGTAGCAAGATTTAGTCATATCCATCCTTCGAGGGAGTGATCTATATTTTTGCTTAATAATGTTTGATAAGTTGGCCTAGCTGTCCTTCGAGGGATCAGTCTAGTAATACAGCAATGATAGTACAGCTATCCTTCGAGGGAGCAGTCTGTCTTTTTAATTTTGACTTGATTTTGTGACCATGGATATGTTTTGACATCTTGATATATATTTGATTTAGAGTCATGGACAAGGCTGTAGAAGTTCAAGGACGCCCCTTTTATTAGGACAAAGCATCCATGCATCATAGAAGGGTTGTAGAGGACTTGTTAAAGGGGAATAGGGTTGAAAGGGATGAGGATTAAGAGGACGAGGATTGCTCAAGGGACGAGCTCAAGTTACGTGTCAAGTAGATGAGTACTCGACTAGCAGAAGAATGGTTGAAGATGCAACGCATTAAGAGGCTCAGGTTTTGGCCGTCCGTCGAGGGAAGACATATGATAAGTCCCTGACCCATACTTGTGCGTGATGATAAAAGGTCCAAGCCAATTGGGGGTGAACTTGCCTTGTTTACTTCGCTCCATATTGGTCACGTGCTGATTCTCTTTGAGGACGAGGTCTCCGATGTTGAAATCTCGTTCTCGTAGATTTTTGTCGTAGGCCCGCTTTATGCGATTTTGGTAGACATGGAGATGATTAAGGGCAGCAAGATGGCGCTCGTTGAATAACTCAAGTTGAGCTAGGCGATCTTGACGAAAGTCATCATTGGAGAGAATGTCATGCAGGGAGATGCGGAGAGACGGGATCTGTACTTCGAGAGGTAAGACAGCCTCTGTTCTGTACACGAGAGAGAAGGGAGTAGCACCTGTAGAGGTTCGGATGCTAGTGCGGTAGGCCCACAAAGCGAAGGGAATATGAATGTGCCAATCCCTACCTGTATCGTCGACCACCTTCATGAGAATTTTAGTGAGAATTTTGTTGGAAGCCTCGGCCTGCCCATTTGCTTGTGGGTAGTAAGGCGAAGAAAAGCTGAGTTTGATGCCAAATGAGTCGCATAGTTTTTAGACAGTCTTGTTTTTGAAGGACTTGCCGTTGTCGGTAATGATTTTGTGAGGGACACCGAAACGACAGATGATGTGGCTGTTGATGAAGTCGGCAATTTTGTCGGCTTTTGTGGAGAGAAGAGGAATGGCTTCCACCCACTTGGTGAAATACTCAGTGGCAGTGATGATGGACTGATGACGAAGAGACGAGTGAGGGTTGATCTCACCGATGAGATCCAAGCCCCACTGAGAGAAAGGCCAAAAATCCTGAGCGACTTGCAAGGTGTGGCTGGGGAGATGAAGCAGGTTAGAGTGCTGCTGACACTTGATGCAACGTCGAACATAGTCGCTACAGTCTTGATGAAGGGTGGGCCAATAATAACCCAGGCGAAGGATGCGCTTGGCAACCAAGTTTCCACTAAAGTGTCCACCACAAATCCCGTCGTGGACTTGCTTTATGGCTTGAGGAGCTTCAGTGAAGGTTAGACAGTGAAGCAGGAGGCCGTTGAAGCCTCGTTTATAGAGAAGACCCCCTAGCATGGTATAACGAGCTGTGCGCTTGATGAAAGCTCGCCGCGCATTGCTAGAGAGGTTGGGAGGAGTGACAAAAAGAGACAAGTAGTCCACGAGTTGCTTATACCAGTCATCTTGTGGGCTAGAATTGATAGTGTTGATATGGTCGATGTGAGGAGAGATGTATGAAGGCAAAGGTACACGATGCACTGTGACAAAAAGGCGAGATGATGATGATGAAGATGGGATATGCGAAGCAAGAGAAGCCATGGTGTCAGCAAACTTGTTCGTAGAGCGTGGAACAGTCTGCAAGAGGTAATGGTTGAAAGATGCTAAAAGAAGGTCAACACGATTCTTATACCTCTGTAAAACTTCATTTTTATAGAGATATGAACCGTTAACTTGATTAACGACGAGTTGCGAGTCGCCAAAGATGTTGATAGACTTGATGTGGAGAGAAAGAGCAGTCTGAAGTCCCAAAATTAAGGCCTCGTATTCAGCCATATTATTGGTACAATCAAAGTCAAGCTTGAAAGATAGAGGCATGGGCTCCCCTTCGAGTGGGATGAGGATGACCCCTGCACCCCCGTCGAGTTGACATTTGGAGCCGTCAAAGAACATGGTCATTTGGTAGACGGTGTCATCGGTGGAAAGGGTAGCGATAGACTCGTCAGGGAACTCGCAGTGGGAAGGTTGGTTGTCGGGAAGAGGGGCATCTGCCAGTTGGTCAGCGATGGTTTGCCCCTTGATAGATTTTTGCTGGATGAATTCGAGGTCAAACTTTGCAAGCAGCATGAGCCACCGAGCCATACGTTGATTCTGGTATGGCTTGGAGTGCATGTACTTGAGAGGGTCGGTGTGAGTGACGACAAAGGTTTTGTGGTTGAGAAGATAGTGGCGGAGCTTGGTGGCAGAAAAGACTAATGCCAAACAGAGTTTCTCGGTATGAGTATACCGAGTTTCATAGTCGACCAGTGTTCGGCTGATGTAGTAAACCGCTTGCTCACGATGATGCTCGTCACGATGCGCGATCATGGCACCTAACGAATGGTTGGTGGCAGAGATATAAAGGTAGAAGGGTTGGTCGTCCTTAGGTGGAATGAGGACTGGTGGGGAGACCAGATAGCTTTTGAGGGCCTCAAAAGCCTCTTGACAGTCCTTATCCCATTTAAAGGAGACGTCTTTCTTAAGGAGGTGACGGAAAGGTTGGCAGCGGTCTGAAAGTTGCGAGATGAAACGGCGAATGGACTGGAGCTTCCCTTGTAGACTGCGAAGCTGCTTGAGATTGGTCGGGGGTGGCATTTCGAGGATAGCGCGGATCTTGGCGGAATCTATCTCGATACCACGGAAGGAAACGATGAAGCCGAGAAGTTTGCCTGAGAGGACCCCAAAGACACACTTCTTGGGGTTGAGGTGGACATTGTATTGAAGAAGGCGAGAGAAGATGATTGTGAGAATGGTCAAGTGGTCGCGGCGGAGTTTGGACTTGCTGAGAAGGTCATCCACATAGTCCTCCATGATTTTGTGGAGGAGATCGTGGAAAATGTAAGTCATGGCACGCTGATAGGTGGCACCAGCATTTTTCAAGCCGAAAGGCATGACTCGATAGTAGAAAGTCCCCCATGGGGTGATAAAGGTAGTCTTGTGCTGATCTTCCAGTGCGATCAGGATTTGATTGTATCCTGAAAACCCATCCATGAGAGATAGCATCTCGTGGCCGGCCGTGAGATCAACAAGCTGGTCAATGTTAGGAAGAGGAAAGTCATCTTTGGGACAGGCTAGGTTAAGGTCGCGATAGTCTGTGCAGATCCGAATCCCCCCAGTTGCTTTAGTAACTGGGACGATGTTAGAGACCCACTGTGGATAATCGATGGGTTGGATGAAGGAGACAGAAAGAAGGCGTTGAAGTTCTTCTTTGACAAGGAGCGCAATGCGAGAATGCATCTTTCAAAGCTTTTGCCTAACAGGCTTAGCCTCTGGTTTGGTGACAATGTTATGGGTAGCAATGGTGGGGTCGATGCCAGGCATGTCGCTGTAAGTCTAGGCAAAGGCCTTGCTATGGTCGGAAAGGAATTGGGCATAGTCAAGCTGCTCCTGAGCGTCTAAAGATTGGCCAATCTTTAAGATGTGAGGAACATCGGAAGAAGAAGGGAGGTTGATGTCAATGGTGGATTCATTTAACATAACCTGGGTCTCAAAAGGGAGGAAACGCTGGATGAAAGAGTCGTCGGCACCCATGTAGGAAAGGATGGCGTCATCGTCAACGCAGTGGACAGTGTGAATGGTTGCCGACTCATCTTCTACCATGCTAGGAAAAATGAGAGGGAGAGACCTGGACACCCCATTGAGCTGATAGGTCAGGGGTTCCAGGCGGATGGTGTTTATGGAAAAAAAAACTAGGAGGGATGGAAACCACCGACTCCGTAGGTGATGAAGGAGAAATGGGCGAGTCTGGAGGAGATTGGTCGATGGTTGGCTCGGGACAGAGGTCGGAAGGAGCCTGAGTAGGGTCATGATATCCCAGGCCATACCATTTCTTGGCATCGTGATCATTGAGCAGCTCGATGGGCTGATGGGAGCCTTGCTCATAACGTCCGAAACCAAAACCCTTCCATGCACACCTGTGAAGGTAAGTGTGTGCAAAGGCGGGGTTGCCAAGAAATGAGAAATCAGATGTGAAAGGTTGGGGTGAAGAAAGGGAATTGCCATTGGTAGGAGCTTGATTAAGCCCCCCATAGACAAAGTTGGTTTGGAAGTGAGGAGGACCATAAGGTACGATCGTCCCGATTCGATGGTCGTAATTGGGACTGAGGTGAAGGCGTCCATACTCTTGCGGAGTTTGGAACATGTCGAGGGTCAACAAGCGATATTCCCCAAGTGATAATCGTTGGAAGATGTCTTCCATGGGGTCTTTGGTTGGCGCTTGAAGAGGAGGGGCGAGGGCGACCGCCGATTGTGAATTGGTTGAAGCTTCCGCAGATGGAGGCGGTGCCGGAGTTGACGGTTTGATGGGAATGAGGACATCGTTGGGACGGTAGGTGGTGTTGCAAGTCTTGAAGGGTGAAGGGTCAGCGGGGATGGTATGGACTTGCCCGTCATGCTCAAACTTCACACAACGGTGCAGGGTGGAAGGAATACAGGCCATGGCACGGATCCAAGGTTGGCCTAGTAGAAGGTTGTATTGAAACTCTCCTTCGATGATATAGAAGAGCTCCAGGACTGTGCGTGGGCCAACACGGATGTGAAGGATGACTGTGCCAATGGTCGTGGCGGTGGTGTCATTGAAAGAGCGTAAGATCGCGTCAGTTTTGGAGACACAATTCTTGGGAAGAGATAGCTGATCAAAGGCGTGAGTAGAGATTATGTTGATGCTAGCGCCGCCGTCGATCATAACGCGTTTGATGCGTGTCCGATCGACATAGGCAGTGATGAAGAGGGCGGCGTCCTGATCTTCCGTGTTAGATGTGGGAATCTTAGAATCGTTGAATGTGATGGAGTTGACGGGAGATAAAGAATGGATGAGGGCAGCGAGTGGTTGGGGGTCCTCGGGTTGGACCTCCGCTGCTTGCAAGGCTTGGATGAGGGCTTGACGGTGCTGAGGTGAGGTTTGGATAAGGTCATAAAGAGACATCTTCACGGGTGTCTGATGAAGCTGCTTCAGCATGGAGTCGTGAACTGGCCCAGAAGAGGAAGACGAAGAAAGCTGGGACGCGCCAAGGATAGAAATTTTAGGCTTGGGCGCAAGAGGTGGCTTGACGAAGGGATAGGTCCAAGGAATGGTAGCTTTTGCTTTGGCCTTGTCCTGTTGCGACCTAGTGGTTATACGGATAGCATTGATTTCGAAAATAGGAGGTGAAGAAGGGGTCGTGTTTTGCTGGTGAGATGTTGACGTGTTTGAAGAGGAAGGAGTCGGGGTCTGGTCGAGAGTGTCCTCAAGGAGAAGAGTGTCCTTCTCCATATGGCGGCGGATGATGGCCTTGAGGGCACAGTAAGTCTCGGTGTCATGTCCTGGTGTACGATGATATAGACAAATTTTCGTATCGTCGAACCAGGAGGGCTTGGACCCGAGAGGTTGGAAAGGCTTGATGGGCAGAAGGGTTATGTCAGAAGTCTGGAGAAGTCGGTGCAATATCAATGAGTATGAGCCCAATAGAGGGTCCGTTTTATTTGATATGCGTGAGGTTGGTGACTTTTGCTTAGGCGAGGTTAGAAGAGGTTTTCGTACCACCTTATGGGTTGATGGCGCGGTGACAGATGGAGATGGCTCTAGCCTGGTGATTGAGAACGCCTTTTTAGGAGAGGGCCGACTGGAGATAGGCAGAGGAAGCAAAGGAGGCAATGAGTTTTGTTTGAAGGCCAGAGTGGGAAGGATGCTAGCCAAGGTCGAAGGATGAGGGCCCAAAATTGATGGCAATGGTGACGGAGAAGGAGGCATTCGTTTCTGTGGTCTGGCAGCCCTCTTTGACTTGGTTGGAAGAGTACTACTGGTCGAGGTCTGGCCTAGGTCCACCTTCACTTGCGGGTGAGTGAGGGCGGAGATAGGACGAACGCCAAATGACTTGATGGGTTTAGATGAGGTAGATGCAGGTTTCGGTTTGGACGGGTTTGGTTGAGGTTTGAGAGTCTGGTCTTTGTCAAGAGTCTGACGAGATTCTGCCTTAGGAGGATTAGCAGCATGTGATGAGAGGGCGCGGGTATGTTGAAGGGCTTTAAGACGCTCCCACAACACCTGAGGCGTCACTTTCCTTGGAGGGAGAAGCGCGATTTTCTCCACTAACCGGGAAAATGGCTGAGAGGAAGATGTTGATGGTTGCGAGGTTGAAGACGAGATGGGTGTAGTGGTCTTAGACGCCTGGTGTGGTGAAGTCATGACAGATTTAGATGAAGATGAAGGGGAGACAGGTTCTTCCCTAGGTGGAGAAGAATCTGAAAAGCGAGGCTCCCCGAGCGGGTAAAGGGCAGGGATGACGGTGCTCTCCACTTGCGACTGAGAAGTAGGAAGGGTCGGGTCCTCCATAGGCAGTAAAACGGAGGATGGCGAGACTGGTAGTGCAGGTAAAGCCGAGGTGTCCTCCAAGATAAGAGAGGTCGGTGGAGAACTAGCCGGGGAGAGAGGTTCATCCATATGTGATGGACTGATTGATGGACTAACCTCTTGAGGTTGATTGGGGACGAAGGGAGAGACCATATTGACTGTTCGAACGTTGTACTCATGATTGTCGTCAATTAAGGTCTGGACGTTGTTCTGAGTTGGCGGATGATTGGGGAAAGGTTGTTTGAAGATGTCAATGGCCTGATTAGGGGGTGCATTTGGATTGTCTAAGATGAGATCCCCCTTTTCGAGCATGTCTTGGATTATGTTCTTAAAGGTTTTGCAGTTTTCCATGTCATGGCCCTTAACACGGTGGAAGCTGCAGAAGTCATGCTCCCTATACCACGCGGGGATGGCGTGAGAGGGATCGAATTGTGGAGGAGGTCGGGCTTGAGGGAGATTGAGGGCTCCCTGTTTGAGAAGCTTGTCCAGCACAGACGCATATGATTCTCTAAGAGGAGTATATCGCCGCTGCATGTATCTTTGCTGGAACTGGCGAGTAGCGCTCTGAGATGTAGATGGCTCAGGCTGATTGGTCAAAGAGGATGAAGGTCTAACAACCACGGCATTAGCTGAAGCCTTGGATTTAGAATTGGATGATGATGGCTTGGCAGAGGAAGAGTCACTGGTCTTAGAGCTGGGATTCTTGTTCCGCAACTTGACTTTATTCTCCTCGATGGCACGCAACTCAAGTTTGCGAGCCATCGTGAAGGCTTCGTCAAAAGTGCAGAAGGTTTGAACCCTCAGGGTGGAAGAGATATGTCTGGCGCAAGCTTGGGAGAAGAGTTCGATAAGCTCAGCCTGTGGTAAAGAGAAGGAGAGTTGGTTGATAAGGCCTCTCCATCGAGCAACGAAGTCAGCTATGGACTCGTCCTCGAATTGCCGGATAGAATAGAGGTCTGTGATTGAGACCTTCTTGGTTATGTTAATGGAAAAGTGATCGAGGAAGAGCTGGGCCAATTGTGTGAATGAGAAGAGAGAATGGCTAGGAAGGGAGCTGTACCAGTCAAGTGCAGCACCTGAGAGAGACATAGGAAACGTACGTAAGAGTAACGCATCGTCATGGCCAATGAGGTAGCAGGCATGTTTGAATGCCCGCAAGTGTTGCTGGGGGTCTTCCTTGTTCTGAAAGCGAGTGAAATTAGGAAGCTCCCAATGGTTAGGGTATGGTCTGATTGGGACAGAAGGATGAATGGGCTCGTTACAGATCTGCTCGTATGAAAGAGTGTTGCGCGAGCCGGAAACAGAGGTCTCAAGACTGGTCATCTTGTCCATCAGCATTTTGATGATGTTTGCCGACGGATTGACGGGTTGCGCGCCCCCTAAGTTGTAGGGCACTTGGAAGAGGCTAGAGGAAGTATGCGACATAGTCGGTTGTACAATGTATGGATGACTAATCGCAGGGGCAGAGGTGGAGGCTAAAGGTGGTTGGGTGGAAGACATAGCTAGGCCCATTGTCGCCACGAGAGGTTGAACTGTGGTAACGGGGGCCAAGGGGTAAGAAGCCACCCTGGTGTTGATAGGGGCCAAGGTAGGCAGAATAGAGATGATAAGGTTTTGGAAAGGAGTGGATAGCGGTTGAGAGGGCTGAAGTTGACAGGGGGCCGGAACCCCGATGGAAGTGGGCCCAATGATAGAGGGAGAGGCCACACCTGGAGGATTGGTCAAAGTCTGGTCAGTGGTCAAAGCGATGGCTTGGGTGTCCAAAGGTTGAACTATGGATGTTGTCGATACAGCCGTAGTCGCGACAAGGGAGGTTGGCATTCCATAGATTGGATTGCCCAAGGAGTCTCGCGTTCGGCTATGCGCGAGATAATGTTGCAAGGCCTTGACGTTGAGGTCCAAGAATCGTTCGAAGTCTTGGTCCCCTTCTTGGACAATGGGAGTTCTTTCGGTCTCCGAGTTGAACTCCATTGTAGGCTTGGTCACGGACGGGGTGGACAGAAGTGGTTGACGGCTAGCGTGGTTGACAAGAGCTTTGGCTTGGCTACGAGTCAAAACCATGCAAGGCAAAGAAGGTTCAGGTCTCAGGAACTGTGTTGCTCAGTTTCAGAAAACCAGGATGGAGTCTTTGGCAAAGAAAGGACAGGTTTCAGGCTGCTGGTTTTAAAGAAAAAGGACAGTGACAGAGACCGACGTCGGTCAGATAACCGATGCCGGTAACAGATGAAGCCGACGTCAGTATTAGAACCGATGCCGGTAACAGGGGAAGGCCGACGTCGGTGGCAGAACCGATGTCGGTGACTGTGTCTTCCAGAGAACCAAAAGGTTCTTGGAAAACAATGAAGAAAGCGACCTCACACACTCAAACAAACAGATGAGAAGAGGAAAACAGAGAGAGACAGACAAGCCTAAGCGATAAATCCTAGGAATTAACCTTAGAAATTGTGGCTTATGCCTTAGATGAATGTTTGGGGAGATTGGCTGAAAAATGGGTCCTAGAAGAAGGCGGTCTAAAGATGGTTTCAGGTGTTGTTTTAGGTGCTCAAAGATCTGTGTTAGGGTCTGGTACGTGCCCTGGTGCTAAGGAGCAAGCTCCCCTCACTTCACGATTCCAGTGGTTAGCTGGTCTCGCTTAGCCAAGATATACCTCGCCTAGAGTTTATCCTCTGCCAGAGAACGGAGTGGGCTTCCCCCTTGGTGATGAAATCCAAGTAGGGTCACCGGGACGGGTAAGGTATCCGCTGGGGGATGAAATCCCAGTCGGGCCTTATCTTAGGTATGTTTTATGTTCGTTTAGTGCATGTGGTCTGGTAGTGTAACATCAAGTGTCTACGGTTCATTCAATATGCGTCTAAGTTACTAGATGTGGACTAATGCAAGCACAAGCAGAAATGAAAGTGCAATAAGTTTTAATGCCCAAGTCGAAATGTGATGTTGTGTTGAAGACAAGTTTTGAGAAAGGGTCAAGAGTATGATGTTTAGACTAGTCTAGAAATGCAAGGAAGAAAGATTCATTTTACTCCTGCTTATAGTGTCATTTGGAAGAAGAGAAAGAGGAGAAAAGGTAAGAACCTAATGCTCCTAAATGAATGAAAAAGAAAAAGGAACCCAGGAGGAACCTAGGGTCCCACCGGGCATGCCAGAATGTTTCCACTCAAAATTCGCTTTTAGATCTAAGAGAAAGGAGAAACTAAAAAGAAGTAGACGAGGCATGGGAAGTACCTGGACTAAAGATTGCGCACCGTAAATCCAGATGTTTGTGGGCACTCCTCTTTGGCTGTGGAGGAATGACACCTGCAAGAAAAAAGGAAACTTGGACAAGAAGATGTCAGATGAATAGGCAGTGGGTTGCCAAGCAAAAGCTTGTTCCCGAAAGTGTAAGAACTTCCTTAAGGGAGGTCAACCCACTGTTTTGATAAGATAGGTGACTGATAAAAAGACAGAATGCCAGAATACAGAAGTGACAAAGAAATTAGAAAGGAAAGAAAAGACCAAAATGATTACCTGAAGGAGCTGTTGGGCTGAAGACAGTCACCGAGGTCGGAAATGTTGCCGGCGTCGGTTATCTGATCTGCCGGCGTCGGCTATCCTGCCGACGTCGATTGGGGTAGTGACCGGCGTCGGTCGGGGTTATGGCCTGTGGTCGGGTCTGAGTTGCTTTCTGGACTGTGGACGGGTCTGGTTTGTGAACGGGGGCGAGACAGAGTTCAGGGACAAATTTAGATGGACTGGGGAGTGGTCTAGCTTTGGTCGGGTGCCTTATACAAGGTCTTTGTTGACAGGGGGATGGGGAAGAGGAAGAGACACAGAGGACAGGACCTGAGAAGGCTTTGCAGCCTCTCAGGGGGAAGAACAGAGGGAGCAGAGGACAATAGATAGGATAGATTACTGAAAACTAAATAAATGAAATGAAAAAAACCAGACTTTGCTTACCTTTTTACTGACTGAAGGAAGGAGGTGCTGTTGTTGGAGCCACGGAAGACTTGTTGCAAGAAGAGAATGCCTGATCCAGAGCCTTTTCACCTGTTGCTGCTGTTGCACGAGGTCAAGACAGAGGAGAGACGAATGCCAAAACACCAAGAGAGATCTGTTTGCGAGCTCAAGGGTCTAGGGGGCTGCAACGGATGCAGAAAGGGGTAATGAAGGATGCCGATGCCGGCAGTTTCACCGACGTCAGCCGAAGGGTCGCTGACGTCGGCGGTCGCAGAATGAGGACAAAGGCTAAAAATAGCCTCTGCCCATTCTTGCACGCCGCCGAGCGAGGGGGGATGGGAAGAACGGTCACGAGGATGCCAAAATGGGCGTGGAGGGAAAATAAAGAAGAGATTTGGCCTAATAAATGCTAGGGGGAAGGTGGAGGGATTCAAGGGAGGATCCAAGGTGGCAAGGGTAGGGTGGAAAGGGGGCCAAGGTCAAGGGTTAGGATAGGGGGCCAAGGTCGAGGGTTAGGATAGGGGGCCAAGGTCAAGGGGGAGGACCAAGGTGCAGACACGTTTGCGGTGTCTACACTTACATGAGAAAGTAGGTAGTACCATAAAGATTTTTTGAAATTCCTTATTCTAATCTACATGCCTATCACACCTCAAAGGACCTCAGCTCTATGTGAGGCCAATTGTGGAGTTTGAGCTTCAATTAGAGATAGGAGATGTGTTTGAAATCACATCTTTTGGTGTGACTTTAACTTTTAAGTTTTTTATGTTGCCTTTTAGATATCATTGCTCTTTGTTTCAAATGATATAGCCTTTAACTTTCTTGATGGATTTTTTAAGATTCCTCCTCCATATGGATTTAGAAAACCAAACATGGGTGATAAAGATGACTTTCATTTGAATATTTTTCATAAGGTTGTTAAGAGAGAGAACTTCAAAGAGAATGGGGTTTAAGAGTCTCATAAATCAAGGTGAAATAAAAGTGCTATCTTGACTTTGACCTTCTTTTATGTAATATAGAGTGAAAGGAAGGGGAAATCAAGAGTGATCTATGGAAAAATTAAATTGCTTCAATTCACAAAAAAAGTGACAAAGGAAAAAAAAAGGATACAATGGTAGCAAAATGTGATTCCTTATCATAAGAATGAGGGAGATGGAGGAAAACATTCTAACATAGATTGTTGTGCAAATTCCATCTACCAAAAGGATCAAAATCTAAAGTTGAGAACAACGATAAAAAACACATTTTCTTATTAAAAAAATGAAAATATGGTAATTTTATGAGAAGAATCACGTCTTATCCATGGTTTTACACTGCAACTAATAAAAGAGAAACCCATGAAGGTGCCACAAAAGAAACATATGAAAAAGAAATAAGAAAAGAAACAAATGTGGTATTTTGTGAGGAGGGCCAAGTCTTATTGATGGTTTTATACTAAAAACTCAGAAAAGTGAAACACATGGGGGTGAATGCTAAAAAAGGGGGAAATAATCATAAAGTTTACTAAGGCAAATAATGATATGAAAAGACAAAAATAAAAGAGATATATAAGGACCAAAATGAAATAAAATGCCAAATGTAATGTGAAATAAAAGCAAATAGCATAAAGGAAGATAATGATGATAGTAAAAATGAAATCAAAGGAACGAAAGTGTATAAAAATAAATAAACATGGGACAAAAATAATAAGTAAAATCTATGCTAACGTCTCTATCAAAGATGAGCATGTAAAAATACAAGTCTATAAGTCTCAAAAGGTTTCTTGAAGCTAAATTTGGTTGTTATTATACATTGTAGAATAAAAGTGGGCATTGTAAGATGCCCCAAAGGGTAAGTGGCTATAGGGATGGTCATCACAAGATGCTCCAACATATGAGTTAGATTGAGGTAACATTGAGCCATTAAAATGATTTGCATTGGTTTGGGAGGTACCTTGGAGATAGGTAAATATGTTGTTTTATTAGATTATAAGGAGGTTGAATGTGACATATGATGGGTAGGAGAAGTATGAGGAAGTAAAGGAGGTAAAGGAGGACCGTGGATGATATGCATTGGATTACGTATTTGAACTAGGTACTCCTTTTTTTTATGTTTAATGGATGCAACAATATTTTTAAAATTGTTCATGTTAGTTATCCTTTCCTTATTGGTGTAGGAAGAAGGATCAATTGTGATTTGAAAAAAATTAGTGGATAAGGTTTGTTCATTAGGTATTTGATGTTGATGTGATTGTGGTTCTTGAGATTGAATTTGAGAAGCTTGAAGATAGTCATAATAATGTTGGTTTGTGAGAATATCAAGATTTAAATGTGGACCAAGCGAGGAAGAAAGAAGAAAATAGTGAAGATCATGACAATACTAATGAGAATGACCTATAGTAGGATACCACTAACAAAATATATCAATATTTTACCATTTTGGAGGAGGTTTGGAGGATCAAAGATCATGGTTTTATAGGGTGGAAATTTATTATTAAGTTGTTTGAGACTCAAGGGAGGGTGGGTTGGGTTAAAATCAATTGAATTAGATGCTCCATTTTGAGGTTGGGGAGGCTTGGATGAATCAATGTTATGGGAAAATAATTGACAAGGTGATTTAGTAGTTGTTTGAGGTGTTTCAAATTGAGTCATAAGAAAGTCTTGCCTTTTTACTTGGTCTAAGGCTTCATCTAAAGTTTTTGTGGAAAAGATTCAAATTTTATATTGAAGGGGAGCCTTAAGAGTAGTGACAAATAGTTTTAAAAGAGTATCATCATTAAAGTTATGATCCAATTTATGAGATATATACTTCCATCATTTGATGAAAGTATGCGAAGATTCATTACGAAGTTTCTTGGCATTGATGAAATAGCTAAGGTAATTTTTAGAAAGGTCATCATGTTGGAATTACTTCACTAGAGCATTGATTAAATCCTCTAGTTGTAAGATTGAATGTCTAAGAAGTTGGTTGTCTCATTCAAGTGCATCACCCATAAATGTTTTGGCTAACAACTTGATGGTAGAAAAGGTGTTAGTTTGGACCCATTCCTTATAGAGATTACCAAAAGACTTAAGAAAGATAGTAGGGTCCTTAGTCCCATTATATGTGATAGTTGGAGAAATGTTTCTAATATCAATAGATGCAATTAATGGGGATAAAGGTTCATTTGAAGATGTTGAAGCATTTGTTACTCATTGGAGGTTGAGGGATTATATTCCCATTGGCATATTTAAGAGGAGGAGGGACAAAATTTTTATTTGGTTGAGACATGATGACTTGAGGTGGTTAACTAATCATGTTACATAAATATTGTCGCATGTTTATCACTTGAGATTGATTGGTTGTTTTCATGATGTTCATTTGTTGTATAACTTGTGTAATAATTTGAGTTGTATCAATAGGTGTGTTTGAAGGTATGGTATTAGCATTGTTATGAAGAGGATAGGTAGTGTTAGTGGGAGGAGGATTCTTTATAGGTGGAGGATTCCCAACATTAGTTTTAGTTATCTTAAGTATGGTAGAAGAAGAAGGAAGCTTGGTAAAGCCACCATTCTTGTGAGTGTAAATAGTATTATCATCAATGTTTTTGAATAATTGGGAACCATCTACATTATTAATTTGAGCGGTTTCAACCATGTTACTTTGGGAAGTGATAATGTTTGGTGCTCTTGTTATGGGTGTAACAAGAGGATTGTGAACATTGATTTTAAGGGTATGAGTGTTAATAGGAGAGGGATTAGTTGGTGGAAGATTCCCAAAATTGGTATTGCGAATAGGATTAGGATGAATTAATTCAACTACATTACATTGTGTAGTGATTGGTTTTGGTTTAGGAGAAGAGGAAGGAAGAAATTATATAGTTTCATCTGAAGTAATGAAATAAACGAGATTATAATCCAAATCCTTGATTATGTAATGTTATGGACTAATAAAAGGTTGAAAATATGTTATCATGATGAAACAAAACTAGATAACCACACAAGGAGAATAAAAAGTGATAAAAAAATAGTACAAGGTCGACTGAGTTGATCCTATACAAAAAATAGGGGTTAAAAAGGGTTTATAAATAGTACAGGGTCAATTGGATCGATCATGTATAACAAACAAAGGTTTAAAAAGGTTTTTAAAGAGCACAGGGTCAATTGGGTTGATCATGTATAGTGAACAAAGGCTAGAAAAGGTACAGGGTTGACTGAGTTGACCCAATACAAAAAACAGGGAAGATGAGAAAGTTTGTAACAAATTGTGAGTTGAAATAAGATAAAGTTTCAAGTAATCAAGGAAATTAAGAATTGAAGGGAAAAAAACAATCAATTGGATAAATTTTGGCCACTCTAATTAAAGCACACAATATAAAACCTTTCATTAACACTAAATAATGTAAGCTTTTGCACACACAATTGAGCAAAGAGCAATTGATCAACTTGAAAAGTGAAGATCTAACTAATTATTCAACCTAATTTTTTATTATATTAATAAGATAAGATTTTTAATGTGATTAGAAGTTGTCTATAAGCAAGGTACTAGATATAAAACTAAGGATGGTTTCAGGTAGTTTGGGCTGAAAGGGACTGTAGTGGCAATGATATAGGCTTAGTATTGTGGCCTACCACCTCACTTCACACATCACATTGATAAGGGTGTTGGGTGCTTAGCTAGAATATACCATTAACAATGCTTTATACTTGACCAGAGCATCAAGTCAGTTTCCCCCTTGGTGATGAAATCCAAGTAGGTTTTCTTTGGGTAGACAAAATGTTAAAGTACTTGTTTATGTTTTTATTATTTGGTAATGTGTGCATAAAATATAAATATTAAAACTAAGAGATTAATTAAAAATCCCCTAATTAAACTATGTGAGCTATTCTAAGCATGCAAGTAATTGGAAAAAAAAGGTGCGAGCTAATTACTAACAGATATGAGGTGAATTCCAACTTGAAATAAGGTATAGTGTTGACACTATATGCACAAAATATAGAATAGGTTTGATAGGGTCAAACCTGTACTATGAAAATAAGGTTTGCAAATGTGTAGGGTTGACCTAGTTATTTTAGACAACACACAAAATACAAAACTAGGTCGATAGTATCGATCTAGTTGATTGTGTAAGGGTAGTTTTAAAGACTATAAAATATGAAAAGAAAGACATAAAATAAATAAATAGAGAGGTATAAAGTAACCTTGGTGGATCAGAGATTAAATTAAGAAAGATTGTTGATGAATAACCTTGGATTATGCTTGTGAAATCTACAAACTAGGTTGATATAATTGATCAAGCTATGCAAAAACCTATTTTAGAGTCTTGAAAATGTACAAGGTTGACTGGGTCAACCTAGTATGCTTAACTAGATGTTTGAAAGGCTAGAAACCTATACTAGGTCAAGTGGGTCAATCTATTTCCTTGTTCCTAGAAACCTACACATAGAAGTTAGAAAATTGGGTCGACAGAGTCAATCTAGTATGATAAAAATAATGACTAAAAGAATGATAATAAGTGAAATAAATCCTACAAGGGTTAGTTTCACATCAGGTTCACCAAAATGTAATATGAAAGTGAGGACAAAGTGAATTCTAATACTAACAAAAAAAGAAATAAAAATGGAAATATGAAAATAATCTAACCACTGGTGGGATAGGATTCATGTTGGGTTCACCATAATGTATGCAATCAACAATGCATCGTGTCTATAAATCAATCTTGGCTTGGAGAAGATAGATCATACCTACACTTCCAATTGGGATACACTTGTTAAGTAAGAGCATGACTAATAAGGGGATCTTCTATACCTAATTAAGGGATCATTTATCATAACATATCATGCTAGGAAGGGTTCCAAAGCCTATAGTATAACACAATATTACAATAACCCTCATGTTAATACATACATAATACTAATACATGGGAGAAGAATACAAATGCATTATCTATCTACTATTACAAAGGAGAAATAAATTTAGGAATACTTACCTTTGAATATGAACCTGATGAGCCTCAACATTTCCCTTAGCCAAGGTGCTTTATAAGAGATTGTTATGGTATGTAAGGTTAATGAAGATAAATCAGTTCTAGGATACTCAACCTATTTAAGCATCCCAAAGACTTATCCACAAGATAAGATGTGTATCTTCAAAGAAAGTATGGAAGCATAAGCTTTATTCCTCAAGTAGAATGGTCAATAAGTAGATGCACATTCGTACTTCCCTCTTAATTCTTCTCTTATGCAATGGTGGGAAATGAAATTATATATATATATAGGTGGCTATTTCCCTAAATCTTCCCAAAAACATCAGAAATACATGGTCAACCCAGTCTACCCAATGTGTTTTTAGGGATAATTCACTAGGTCGGTGAAAAGGCTAACAAGCTTTAAAAGTGAAAAATACCCCTAAACTATATTGGGTCGACCCAGTCAACCTAGTATAGCTAACTAACCAAAAGGGAGTTGAGGTAAGAAAATGATGGATAAAGCATGAAAACTAAGAGGAATGGGTAGGACTAAGGAGAATAAGCTTAGGTTAAATGGTTTTAGTAGAAAAGTGTGTAGATGAAAAGTGGAAAAAGGGACTATAATCTTATGAAGCACCAATGTTCTGCCCACCCCTTTAATAGTGCACCTCTTAAGGCATACACTCAGAGAGATTAAGATTCAACAAGTTCCTACAAGATACAAAGTGTCAGTAATCAATAAAATTTTGAAAATATTATGTGTATACAATAGCCACCTCCATTGTGTCCCCATCCACCTCCCACCTGAAGGTGTTATTCAGTCATTCCCAGCATCCCAAGAACATGAATAAAAAACTAATGCTCAAGGGAATACTAAACATCTTGGTTATCCCACCTAGGCTTATAGATACTAGTCTAGCTGTATCTCCAATCGATAAGTGATTTAATAAATCTGGTAACCATGATGCATTCACTAGTCACCAGAACCTCTATCATCTCTACAATCAAGAAACAACAAAAGATGTATTGGATCTTCCATGTCATGTATAATCAAAATACATTTTTTTTTAATTTTAATAAAAAACAAGCCTATATTGTTTTAATTTATTCATTTAAACTTACTTTTATCCTACTCATCCCTTTTTTCATTTGCATGGTCATTTTGGACCATTTTAGCCTTGTTTCAGCTATTTGCATGCTTTTCCATACTATTTTGGTTCTTTAGTCAAACTAGTTTGACCAAAATTTCCCTATTTTGACTTGGTTGACTTAAAAATCTAAGTCAACTCTCTTATTTTTCCCTCCCTAGTACTGTGTTGTCATTATGAACTTTTCAAATCAATTATCAAAACTATACTAGGTTGGTAGTCTATAAAACATAAAGGGTTGGCACATACCTACTAGGTCAATAGAATGGATTTTGTACATTTTTATCCTACTAGGTTGACTAGGTTGACTCAATTGTTTTTTATTGTTAACCCCTTACATTTTCCTTAAAAAGTACCTTCTAGCACTTTTCTCTCTAAATATTTCAAACCCATTTCTCATCTTGATTTTTCTTACCTATAGAATCTAATTTGGTTTCATTCCAACATATATAAATGCTTAAAATTCAAAATTACTAAAAATACACTAAAATCAATAAAAAACTCAAAAATTAGCTTAAGATTCATAGTGGCCTACCTATCCTGCACCTACCGCCACTCTTGGATCTCCTCATCATTTAACCTATCATCTCCTTGCCATCCTATCTCATTTGGTCTCTCAGATGTTTTATTCTATCCTCCACAAGTCAAAATAACAAATGACTTCTCTTTCTCCCTATTTAAAAACACTTCTCAGCAATTCAAATTTTTTAATTATTTTCAGGCATATTCCTTATTTTGATTATATCTTTGTTTTTATTCATCTATTTTTGAACCACAAAATGCATTGGAATCATGATGATGTAGAGAATATTTTCCACTATCATATGCCTATATTCTAAAATTTTCAATTTTTGGCTATTTTTTACACTAATTTTTACAAGTTTACCTAGTGTTATTCACATTGGATACCTTCACTTTCTCTTGCAGTGTACTTCTTTATCTATAGCACTAAGATAAGTAAAGGTATGTGTTTTTAAATTTTTTACTTTCATTTATCTTATTGGCTTCTTACTGCTCCTTACTTAGCATCAATATTGTGTGTTATCATATTCTATTCCTGAAGCACCATCTTGAGTTGTACTTACATGACACATGATGATATTCAAGTGGGGCATATGTTTACACATAATATTTTCAAACTTTTATCACTTATTGACACTTTGTATATTATAGGAACCCATTGAGTCTTAATCTCTCTGAATGCATGCCTTGAGGGGTGCAGTGAGAAAGGGGTGGGTAGACCATTGGTGCTTCATAAGGTTATTGTTACTTTTGCTACTTTCCATCTACGCATTTATTCATAAAACCATTTACCCTAAGCTTATTATTATTAGATGTACCCATTCCAATCATTTGTCACATCATTATCCTCATGTTCCTTGCCTCATCCCCGTTTTGATAGTTGGTTGTACTAAGTTGACTATGTTAACCTTATACAATTTTTAGACTCTGATTATTTTATAGGGTCAATTGGGTTGACCTTGTACTATTTTGGGGTATTTTTCACTTTGGATCTTTTTATCCCTTTGGCTGATATAGCTCGAGACCTAGTGAATTATCTCATTTATCTCCTAAAAACATATAGGGTCAACCCCATAAAAATGACATATTCAAAAGGATTTAGGGTAAGATCCACCTATATATACAAGTTCATTTCCAACCATTTGAGAATAGAGAAGTGAAGAATAATAAGTGTGAATGAACATCTACTTATTGACCATTATACTTTATGAATAAATATTAATGTTCCATAATTTATGTTGAGATATGGATCTTGTCTTGTGGATAAGTCTTTTGGATGCATAGATAGGTTGTGTAGCCTAGAGCTAATTTGTCTTTCTTATCCTTACATACCACAACAATCTCTTGTTAATCACCTTGGCCAAGGGAGCGATTGAGGCTCAACAGGTTCATCTTCAAAGATAAGTATTCATAACATTATTTATCCTTTGTAAGAGTAGATAGATAATGCATTTGTGCTTCTTTTCCATACATTAGGATTATGTATACATTGATGTGAGTATATGTATTCTATGCATGTTTAGTTTAGTTTGTTTTATTTCTAACCCCCACTTTTGTGCCACAAGCTTTGGTGAGCATTAGATTAGACTTACTTTCTTATTACTAGACATAAGTGAAATATAAAACTAAGGAACCCCTTAGGTTTATTGTGGATTATGTTAGTTTGAAGGCTTTATAACCCTCTTTAGCATAGTGTATTGTGATAAGTGATCCCCTAATAGGAACTAACAGATCCCCATCTTGGTCATGCTCCCGATTAACAAATGTATTCCCAATCAAAAGTGTAGGTATGCTCTATCTTCTCCAAGCCAAGATTGATTTATAGACATGATGAATTTCTGATTGCATATAAAGTCTTTGTATGGCTTTATTAAATTAATTTAGTCACTTTTCTTGAGAATGTTCTAAGGTGGTTGAATTTTGACCAAATTGGACTCTCTTATCCATTAAATTCATCTCCTTTTTCTCCCATTTATGTTTCCTTTTGAATCAAAATGACTTATGCTTATTTAGTTTTATTATTTGTCTTATTCAATTTATTCATGTTGGACTTAATTGGCATCAATTTGGGAAAAGAGTATATTTTTATTTGTTTATATTTTGTGCTTTTTGCCTTTATTTTCTCTTACAACTTAACCATTTTCATGAGAAATTCATGTTCAAAAAACTAAAAACTAATTTATTTTTTCCATAGGCTAATGGTCACTTTGTCTTTCATGGTCCCGAGTGAGTGAGGAGTTATCATTTTTCACTTGCTCACCTCCTCATGATATTTTAAGACAGTCAATTTTCAGTGATCTAGTGGGCTCCTAGATAAGTGAGATATTGCAAGGTGTCTCAATCTATCTTCTTAGCTTATCGAAGCCTTCTCAAATTTCATGATAATCCCCAACCTTATGGATGAATGAGATGTGTCTACATGTCTTTATCTAGCTTCCTTACTTCATCATAGCATATAGATCCTTGAAGCCATGTCCAAGATCCTCTAGATGAACTAAATGATGCCACATGAAAAAATATAACTTCATCATAGACCTGGGGTGGTCAGTACACTTCCCACTTGCAGTGAGCTCCTAGGTTAATGGGATGCTACCAAGTGGTATTATCTTATTTACTTGTTCTCCAAGGATGGGTCATATGCCTTCAAGATTTTAGTGAGGTTTTGGATGAGTGAAATCTTAACAAGTATCATGATCTAGTATCTCTATGACCACACAATAAATTATTGCAATTGGACCTCATTTTCATAGTACATAAATGTAAATTTGACACATGGCATGATCTTACCAATAATAATACACATAGACATCCTTGAAGGTAGTGTATGGACTTAAATATTGATGGTGATTCCATGCATCAAGATTTGAAAAATCAGAATGCTTTTCCTTTGAGCCAAACATTTAAATTGGCTTATGTCTATTGAATATTGGTCATTTTAAATCTTGTTATAAATGATTTAAGGATTTCCCTTTGGGAAAAATTGCTGTAGACCTTTGTAGGTTTTCTAGCTATTTTCAAGGTTATTTATTTTATCTGCTTTTTTGTGTTTTGGTCAATTATGAATTCTACTCAAGTTAAAGGACTAAAAATTTATAGTGCTACATATTTTTAGGTTTGGTCCCTTTACAAAGATTTTAGATGAAATTGGTTATATAATTTAGTAATTTGGGTGGATTTATCCTTTAGTTTTGGTACATTTATGATTTATTTTAAATTGGGATGGCTAATGAGATTTTCCCCTTCTATTTGAAGCTTTTTGATTAATTTTCATTTAAATTTGAGAAGTTCATAAACTAATGGTTACTTTCCTTTTTCAAAAGAATAACAATTATTTCCTTTTTTGTTAGGCCCTAGGCAAGCATGGAGATGCCACTTGTCATTCACTTACTTATTTGAGCCTCTTCAGGACTTACTCACATATTTAAAGTCCTCAAAAATTTATATGAAGGTGACGTGGGCATGAGTCAAGATCTAGGGTCCTCACTTCATTATAGGACCTAAATCTTCAAGCCCAAGTCCATGAGCACCTAGTTAAGTAAGAAAACACCACATGGTAAAATATCACTTCTCTATAGATATAGGATGGTTATTACAATCAAGGAAGGAAACATATCAAATAGGTAAATGGGATGGAACCCCATGAAAACATCCAACTTCACCATATCTCCAGAGTAGTTTGTGCATATTGAAAAAACAACATAGCCTTGAATGCTCAAGATGAGGCCACATGTCAAAATTTCAAAGATCCAAAACAATCAAAGCATATAGAACATTGATTTAAGACCAACAAGCTCTGGGTGACAAAGATCACACCACCATGATGAGATCTCTCTGTGTTAGTACCAAATAAAAGTCAAAGGACATGGGGTCCTTAGCCTAGCAACTGAATGATAAAACATTTCCATATGATATGATCTTGAAACATAAAGACACATTGGATTTTATATGTAGTGAGGATTATCCATGTGACATGACCTTCCAAATATGCATACATGAGTTTTCATGACATTAATTTGACCTTAAATTTGATGACCATCTTACCTATTGAGACCATCAAATTTTAGGAATTGTATTGTGGGTCCAATCATATCTACATGATCAATTAATATCTTATTTCCTAGTAATATAGGGATCATGGGACATAGAAGTCAATGTAAATTAGATATTTAGATTGACTAAGTGGTGATGTGAACATTGAGATTAATTTATTAAAGTGCACTAAATATAAATCTACTTTACTGAGGCATGATCTCTAAATGGATAAAACATGGAAGGTAGACTATCCTAAGGGAATCTCAATGGAATTAATGGGATTGAATTTAGTCCAATTTTAATCAAGCATGGTTTTTGGTATTTATGACATTAGGATTTATTAGGATTTGATTCAAATTTGATCTCAAATGGGCACATCTCATTGAATGCTTGTAACTATTGACTATTCTGACCACAAGCCAAAATAGGTCAACCCCTATAGTTAAAAACTTGTATAAGGGATCATTAATGATTTATAGTGTGTACCATGGTCCTATTTGAGGTCATTTTATATGTCATTATCTTTGTCATGGTCACTTTTAGTCCTTAGATAGTCTATGTCATGTTAGGGGTCTATTTTGAGTCATTTATGAAGCTTATATGGTTTATCATAGTAGAAAATTGTATCAAAATGACTTTCAATGTCCTTTATGTTATAATATTATTAGATGTGTTAGTATCTAATTGAAAATGTCCAAGTTTCTATGTTAGAGTAAGAAAATAGTTGAAAAAGTGATAGTTTGGGAAATTTTAGTTGGTTGTACAACTTTTACAAGAGTGTGGAACATGTGGTAGGATTATACAGTGACTCTTCAACTCCCCTAAACTCATTATCATGTTTGGTTAGCTTTAAAACACTTGAAATTTGCCTGAATATATTTGTTTCATCCATTACTCCACTAGGCAGGCAAAAATGACTAACCAATTTTGGTCTAATACCAACAATAGGGGTTGATTCAAGGCAAAACCACTTGATGGTAGATATTAATCTTAGTCTACTTACATTTCATGGAAAAATTTCAAGTATTTATGGTTTGTGATTTATGAACTAATGCTAAGAAGTTTATTGCTTCTTTTCACTTTCTTATTCTCATACCCTATAGGTTTCTTCTTTATTTGAGTTAATCCATACAAACCAAGAGTTGCACATGTTTCTAGATAGTGTGTAAATCCTCCTCACATGGATTTCAACTCAGTTTACATGTGTAGAGTGACAAAGATAGGCACAAGTACCTTAGTTTGTTGGTTGAGAATTCAATGGCTAGTTTATAAATAATTTCATCAGTTGTAGAAGTTTTTACCTTCATAACAATGTTAATGTAGGGATAGCATATTGTGTTTGTATTCCATTATAAAATGATCATCCTTATCCGAGGAAAGGTAGACTCAAGTCATACCTAGAGGGATAACTTAGTCAGAGACATGTTATAGTAGACCTCCCTATAGATATTCACTTAAAGTCAGGTGAATGAGAGTTTTGAGCATAGTCAAGGTGATGTGATGAAAGTTTCAAGATGTTAAACACATTTTTCAAGAATGATCAATCAAGTTGAACTATGAAAATTATTAAGATCAAGTGAGATAACCAATTCTCTAATGAACATAGTCCTATAACCTTATGTGCACCTATAGATGCCCTACAAAAGACTAATCATGTTGGAATGAAAATGTTTAAAAATAATTTGAATTATCACAAGGTGAAGAAGATAAGTTTAATATTGATAAAAGGTCTAGGATTGGTTAGAAAAAATCCACCATGCATAGTTTATATCCTATCCTTGATGCCTTATGTCTTGCATTTGCATCTATAAGAAACTCATATAGAGGTCTGTGAACATTGAAATGTAAATGTTTGAAACTTATTTAAACCTTCCTTAAGGTATAGAAGTGTTAAAGGTGCCATAGTAATCATACTAGATTCTATAGAATGATAAACAAACTTGAAATCATGCCCATAGTTTGAGAGAGCCACTCCAAGGACATATTACCTTAACATCTCTTAAATAAGGACTCTGCTTATGTTTGATCCTCTCATTCTAGAGTATTTTGAGGTCTGTGCCATCCTAGATGTTTTCATGATGTGACCCAATCATAAGGGATATATTTTAGCATGATAGCCTAGGTGATGGACCATGACACAGTGATAAAAAAGAGTTTCCAATCCATCCAAATTATCATTGTACACTGTTAGTGTTATCTATAGTGTTCTTATCCAAATTCTCACTATAGACTGTTAGTGTTATCTACAGTTTTATTGAAGCCTGAGGGATCCTATAGTGCAATATGACATGTGAAAGAAAACTTGGTCATCATAAGTTATTTATGTAAGTGGAGTGTCACTAATGCCAAATAATAATTTTAAAAGGATTGACATGCAAAGTTTCAACTTAGAGTTTCACTTAAAGGAGTTATTTTTGTCTTCAAGATGGGTACCTATAGTTGACTATGGACTAATAGTATTTTGATAGATTGCCATTTGGATTGTTGTTTAACCCTAAGCATGGTATGGATTACATTGACTAATATATGAGTTTATATTATTTAAGAAGATCCTAATGCATTATATTCAAGGCCCAAACCATAAAATCACCACCTACAAGATTCCCTTTGCTCTCAAAAGGGCCACCAATAGTCTGAATGTAGGTACCTATAGATTGATGATGAGTTACATATGGATGACCTTGAACACATGTATATTTGCCTATACAATTATATAATGAGTTTAAATACTCAAAATAAGTCTTAGGGTATTATATGTAGGGTCTAACATGAGATAAATATACAGGCATATCCCCTTTCTAAGTAAATAACACAGTCATGGTCTGATTGCAGACTATGACTTAGGCAAGATAGGAGTTGGTATAGGTTGTAGTAGGATTTTTTTCATGATAAAGCTTATACCCATAATAATGGAATCATATTCATGATTCTCCTAAAGTAATGGAACTGAGCAGAAACCAAGTTTAGACTTTCAACTTGTAAATAGTCCTATACAGTACACACAGTCAGTCATGTGTACTAGGTTCAAGAAATTGGAAGGGTTAAAGGTGATAAATAGGTGATTCAGCTATGAAATATTTTATATCATATCCCCATGAATATATTTATCCCCTCATATAATTTATTTAATTTATAAGATAGGGTAAGTTCCCTTTGTTCTATCTCAGATAGAAGGCACTCCAGGAAACAAAAGGACTGTAAATTTAGTACGAGAATGATAGGATGATGAGTTAGGGAATATTGAAGCATTTTAGAATATTTTTTAGAGTGACTTAAATCATGAATAATAATTAATTAGGCCTCATATTATTGATAATATAAACATGGTGTCCTAAACTAATAGAAGTACAATCAAGCCTACTAGACCTTAACTAGGTCTAAAGTCCAATTGGAGGGTTAATCTCATTTATAACACTAAGTGAACCCTAAAATAAATTTTATCATCTTCAAGGAGAGATATTCTATTTTTGGATATTTTTTCTATAGAGATAATAATGAGAAGGTCATTTTTTGGCTTAAGAACAACTCAAGGTACATAAAATTCAAAGAAGGGCTCGAGAGGCTAATTTCAAAAGCTCACCCCAGCACAAAATGGTTTCATGGAGACCTAAGAACTTATAAATATTTTTAATAGGCATTTAAATTACCTTTATTAATATTTTTTTATATATTGAATGTCAAACTTTTATGAACAATCCCTAAGGGTTAAAAAATACTTAAAACCCTCCAAATCCCTATATCAGGACCTGAGTAGAAAGATAAGGAAGAAGATGCATCCAAACGAGCTATTTTGGTCTAGAAAGTGATTTTTTATTGTAGATAACTCCCTCATGCTCTTTTCCATCATAATTTTTAGTACGATATTTATACAGATAAGGTATAAAATAAGTTTTCTTGACAAATTTTACTGTTTTATAGGTGTAGGGGAGTCTAAAGGGATGAGAATCACTTTGAGAGATCAAGTGGGACATAATATGACCCCTCATTTTCATTTATTACTTCAAATAAACACACAAACACCTCTACTAGCCCCTTTAATTCATGTAGTTTGTGGAAGACAATGAGAATAGAGAGTGATCACCAAGTGAGAAAGTGATAAGTCCATTTGGGAGGCCTTTTAAGGTCTACCTATTGGATTTAAGGACAAAATAACTCTTGATAGGTGTTATACCACCCATAAAATTTATTTAATTAATAAACTAAAGATCATCTTGGCTCCAAATGTGAATATAGGCCTGTGAAGTTAGTGATGGTGACTACAGATGATGAGAACACTTGTTCAAAAGAAGACTAGTGGTTAGGGACAAATCCAATGCATGTTGAAGCTTGTTTCTAACCCCTCCATAATATTTCATATGTGTAATATATTACTATTCTACTTTGGAGCACTCAAGAGAGGCCAAATGATGAAGGTAATTTCCAAGAAGGTAGCTAGAGGGTCCTACACCAGTTTTTAGGAATTTTCATGCTTTGGAAGGACATTTATCTAAAGAGACCTTTAATGGTCTATTTCATACTCCATTACTCTTCAACATAATTAATTATCATGCCTTGACAAGTGGAATTGTGACCCTTTAACTCCACTTCTCTATCTCTTCTCACACATTCTATAAATGCAAGCAATTTTACCTCTTGTTTCCTAATTTCATGCCTAGTATGGTGAAGCCCTATCAATTTTATGTTAAACTTTTAATTTGCATAATAAATGAAATATGGTTTTGGGTTAATAAACATTTTTTATGCCTTCTAAAATTATTATATCCAATTCACATCAACATCCAAAATTATGGATAAATTTTATAGTTGAATTTGAATGAGTAACTGTCTTAACCTACCTCTAAGATTTACAAATACATCTTCATAAACCATTTTTATATAAAAATCCTTTCAAGTGTATAAATAACCTTAGTTTCTACAACTTATCTCTAGTCCAATTACCTTTATTAGTCTCAATCATATCACCTCTATATTGAAATACTAATGTTAGTGTATTTCAGGACTTTAAAGCTAGTGTTATAGGTCATTGCTCTTAGTGCAAGAGTGTGATATCATAGTGGAGATAATTATGGTGTATCACCCCATAGAATAGTTTAATTTCATTAATATTTCTACCTCTTTTCATCCAAGCAATTAGTTAGTATATGTGATAAGCACTTAAAGGTCAATCTAGGGAGCTAGCCCTTAAACCTAGAGGTTTACCTCTACTATAGGCAACCCATAAGCCTATAGGTATTCCAATTTTTCCCAAATATTAGATTAGGTTTTAGAAACATCCTATAGGGTTAAATATTTGGTGAAAATAGTTATACAATTCCCAGTGTGACCTTGTCTTAAAGACAACTTGTCAAGGTGAATGTTGGTCTTGACAATATCACAGTTTCATATTGTGTGCTACTTAGCATTTGGTGACTTCATTCAAGGTAAAATATGGTTGTGTACCATTATTTTTTCATATTATTGTACTCATAATTCATGTTCCTTACAAATTCATCTTTTAGTAGAGTTTTCAATCCCATCAATCCACCTCTTAAACCATAAACTTCCCTTTGAAGTTCAACATCCTCAGCCTATTCTGCCCTTTAAAGAACAAGAGGAATTTGTTAGCCAAGAAGACCAAGAAAGTGAGGAATAACTTGAAGATAACATGGATAAGAAGCATGCCTTCCTAGAATTTATCACTGAAAATATAATTCATCTTGATGCCTATGATGGCATTCCCTTTAATGCTACAAAGAGTGTTCCTATATTCAATGGTGAAGGTCATGTCACTTTTAGTGAACACATTAGGGATATATCAAACTTATGTAGTTTATGTAATGTCACTGAGGTCAATATTTATATTATATTACTTTCCATGTCTTTTAGAGGAAAATCACTTGACTGGTATAGGATTTTTCCTAGTGATTGTATCACAACTTGGGATGATTTTGGAGAGCTGCTAACATCAAGATTTGAAGATAAGAATGATCACACATCACTCATACATCAGCTCAATATGATTCAAATATCCCCTAAGGAGATAATGCATGATTTTAATGAGAGATTACAAAGGACTGGGCATTAGTTACTTCCCCCCATGAGACCACCTACTATCTTTGTGTTTTCACATATTTGAGGGATATTGGTACTGACATAGCCATAATGTTGCAATCCATCAGTGGTTTTACCTTACTAGAGGCATGTGACCTTACCATTAGAGCTAAGAATGGCCTTATACAAGCTATAATGTTGCCTCAAAATGTGTCTATGCCCCTTCTTCTATACATGTCTATTAATGCTCCAAGTGTTTCTCAAGTTCACAATGCAAATGCCAAGTCAAGGACTACTCCTAAAAAGGTAGAAAAGACAATTAAATTAAAGGAAAGATCTAAAGCCTTAGAATATCAAAATAATCAACCTAATATATATCAAGGTGATCATCAAAACCCTTACCCCTATCATTATCAATATGGTCAACACTATGGGAAAGGGATACATCAATGGCAACCTAATTTTAATAGTCCTGGCAATGCATACAATCCTACTTCAACATCTAATACAAGAGTAATGGTGCCAGTGCATAGCATTTTGATCTAAGAGAAAGAATGGAAGTAAGTCCAATTCATGGATGTAAATGAAGGTGGAGAGAAAGATCTAGTTTCTCAAGGGGGATTCACTCCTCAACAATTAGTAGAGGATGAAGTTCTAATGCAATCTAATGAAGGAAAGAAGCCTCAAGGAGTAAGTTTCACTAACTTCCTAGTTGAAGACACTTATGTCATTAATCAAGTAAATTTAGTTGTAAACAACACATGAGCTAAGAGGAGGGTTCTAGGAGATGTTAATTAGGTGCATACAAATGTAAACAGTCCTCCTATAAGGAAACAAATCATGAATATAAGCATGGAAATCCCCATAAATCCTATAACTTCTTCAAGTCAAAATGTTTGAAGATCTACTCAAGGTGTCTCAATACCCCAAGTTCCATACACTTCCTTGCCTCCAAGGACCCAAGAAAAAGTAAGTACTTCTGATTTGAACATTGTTGACTCATTGAATAATGCCAAGGCATCTATCTCTCTTTGGGATGTCCTTCACATGTCTGGCCAAAAAGAACTCTTGTAAAAGAAATTGTCTACTATCCATGTTAGTCCTCCATCATCAATCCATGGTCATAATTATGTTGATCTTACCAATGATATTAATAAAATTATAGATCCTTCTACCAAATCTGAGAAGCCTCCACCTTTCTACCTCACTCTCATTATGGGGCATAAACTAGTTCATAACTATATAGTTGATAGTAGAGCTAGCACATCAATGATGACCAAGGTTATAGCTAACAATTGGGTATAAAGTATGAACCACATCATAAAGGAATGATTCAATTATATGGTACACCTACCAATTTAGTTGGATTGATCAAAGGGTTGAAAGTTTTCTTGCATTATTATCCTAGTTTCCCTATCCTCCAAGACATTTCAGTTGTTGACTTGCCTGCCCTCTTTGTTATCTACCTTTTAAGAGATTTCATATCTGAGATAGGAGGTTAACTCTTAACTAATTAGTCATTCTTAGCCTTTAGGCCAAGATATGAATCAAAAGTGACCATTAGGACTCAACCACTTGCTAAATTTCACATTGAACCCTATGTTTAATAAAGTTCCAATCTCAATTATGTCATCAATGATAAAGAGGAGTTTATTGTGGATGATATTATATCTTCCAAGATTGAAGGAATTTATGATTTTTTTCTAGATGAGTATGTTATAGATGCTTATGAACATGTGGTAGAAGTCCAATAAACTAAGGGGGTGAATCAGTGGTGGAAACCAATCTAATTCCATTTTCAAACCCTTGAAAATACTTAAGCATTAAATACAATCATTCATGAAGCATATAGATCATTCATAGCAGTGAGAAATCAACATAATGTAATATCACATACATAACACAAGATATACATGGGAAACCCTTTTGGGGAATAAAACCCACTCTCAAGCCTTTGAACAAATGGACTAATATGCTTAAGATGATCATAAATAAAATATTGATCAAATCCTTTTGATCAGGAACCTTGGTCAAGTCCTGACCTAAGGCCTTTAGTGAAGCAATTATTCCATAAGGATCACCTACCCCTAATATGATCAAGACCTTATGACCACATGTTCGGTTAAGTCCTTTTGACCTACAACCTTGATCAAGTCCTTTGACTAAAATCTTTAGTGAAACCCTATTTCATAAGGAGAAATTTCCCTTAAGGAAGATCAAGTCCTTTAGACCCTCCTTGAGAAGAAAACTTCCACCTTAGAACTAATGTCTTCAACACCTGATGATGGACCTCTTGATTATCTAAAAATTGCATAAACTCTCTCTAACTCATACAAGCCTCTCACATAGGCATGCCACAATCTCTCTCAATATTCACTCAAACAGTCCTCATTTACAAACTCAAAACTCTTCACACAACCTCAAACTTCAAGAACACTATACTGTCATTAGAAACATGAACTACACATAATCCTTAATATTATCTAATCATTAACCCAATATTTGGTCACTCCCACTCTCCTCTTATTTCTTTTGCTTTCCAACTCTCTCACATATAAGTCTCTCACTCACAAATCTTCCCCTGTAAAATCTAGAAATCACCATCTTTGATTTCACTATTTATAGAGCATACTTGATAATCAACACCTTGGTTGGCCATTAAGCATGCCTTAACCCTAAGGCATCTCTCTCACAAATGCATAGTTCAATACAATGTTCATAGGTTGGCCATAGCATCTATGGGTGACCTTTAAGTAGATAAACCTTTTAATAAGGCCCTTGTAGCTATTATAGGTCTTATGGATACCTATTCACCCATTTAGCACACCATCAAACAAAACCAAAACATAAGACCACTTAAAAATACATGGGTCCACTCCTTATGTCCCCTTAGACATCCTAAAATAATCAAAGTCATCTTAGCTTACCTTTATGTAAGCTCAAACAACTCAAATATAGACCTTATACATAGAAACACCATTACCAAACATATAGTTAACTTTTTAAGAACTATTCATACTCAAGATAGATTGATCACACCTCTAAAATACTCATAGAGTATCCTCATGAAGTCTAAAACACTACCCAATATCTAATTCACCATGAAACATTGAAAAAACATATATATAATCTCAATTACTCTCCTCAAATCACTTTTAGAACAAGCACAAACACATACTCAACTTCTAGGCTCAATATCTTTGAGTGTACTCACTTTCAGATCTTTAAATCTATATTTCAATATGTTAGGTTGTGGAGCTAAAAGCTTCACTGATGCAAACAGAGGAGGAGGTTGCAGAAGGGTTGCAGAGCATCACAGATGCTGGCGTCGGTCAGGCCAATCGATGTCGGTAGGATTAGACCAGAAGGCAACTAACATCGATCAGAAGTCGGCCAGCGTCAGCACCCCCTAGGCAGACAAGGATCGACGTTGGTCACCTGTGGTTTGAGCTGCAAGTATGTTACGGGCAGTTAGTTGACAAACCAAGTGTTTGCATGTTTAGAGCCAATTTTAGACTAAGAGCTGCGAATCTAATTATTGTAATTAGGTGTCTAATTATTGTTTGCATGAGATCTATTTAAGAGACTCATTGGTTGTATTGTAAACTTGTGCTAGAGAGTAAGAGAGCAATATTATAAGCTCCTTTTGTGTGTGAGGTGAGCATGGTGTGTTCCTCCTAGTGCCACAGTACCAGGTGTGGGTGTTGGATTGGAGAATCAACAGGGTTCTTTAGGAGTGTATGATCTTGGTCATCAGGTGAGCATGGCTACAATAGGAGATCTACATGGTAAGTAAGATCATTGATCTGCAGGTGTATGTGTGTGTAAGGTCAAGGTTCACAGGTGTGCAAAACCAGATTGATTTGCAGGTGTGCAAGATCAGAGAGGATAGCAACACAAGGAGCAGTATCAGGTAGGATCTACTTAAAGTACAGGTGTGTACTCAGATAGAGCAAAGAGGAAGGCAAGGTAGTTCCTTCCATAAGTAAGATCAGATTTGGGTTGCAAGTTGTTACAGTTCAAGGGAGATCTACTTGGAGTATGGTGAGTACTTGTGGAGTGCATGGAGCACTTGTGGAGTGTGTGAAGCACAGGTGGACTGGCAGTAGTGGATACTGGCTAGTTGGAGGTAAACACCAACTCTGTGTTTGAGTTGGGCATTAGGACCTAAGAGAGAGAGCTTTGAGGGAAGATTTACTATTTATGCCCTAGAGGTGTGCGAGCCCTAGAGGTGTGTAAGGAAGAAGAACTGTGGCAGCCTTCTTTATTGTATTTCCTTCTGAAAGAGTTTTAATACAAGTTGTGTATTGTCTCTCATATCATGTGTTATTTCTGAATTCTAGTTACTTGTGTATTCTGGTTAATTTTTGCATGTTAAGTTGCTTGGTAATCAATTGTGTGCTTCCGTTATTTATCTCAACACGTGGTATCAGAGCTAAGGTTGCAGGGAGTAAGTTTTGTGTTTGGTTACAGGTCACTCTCAGGGGTTTCTAATTGAGTGGGAGTAGAGCAATGGCAGATCAAAGCAAGCTAAGAATGGAGGAGTTGAAAAGCATAGATGGTCAGTTACGGTCCTATAGAAAGAAAGAGTTGGTAAAAGAAGATTGTTGGTTTGTGGAAGATCAGCATGAAAGAACTGAAGATGTAGATGTTGTAGGTGTTGTGGCACAGGATGCTCTGGAAGGTATCTTGGATAAAGCTGAATCTTGGTTAATAGATTTTATTGCCTCTTTCCATGCAGCCCCAGGTAGAGGAGCTGGTGAGCCTTGCCAAAGAATTGGCAAAGGGGAAGTGAAGCTGAAATTGTAGGCAGCCAACACATGGGTGTTGAAGGAGGTCATGCAGGTCCCAGGTTTGGAGATGTGGCTAATTTCTTCAAAAGAGTTGGGTGATGAGAGATGCACAAGAACTCTCACAACGGATACACTTGAATTAGCTGGTGGTAAGAAAATAGGTACTCTTTATCTACTTGTTTATATTACTGATTCTTCAACTATTGCAGAGACGTGGCTTTTTAGGCTGGGTCACATGAGCAAGAACGAGATGCATGTTCTTAAGCGGAAGACAGATATATTTGATAGGCTTAAGAACTAGAAAGCCTTGGTGTTCTTGGAGGAGATGATGGACAGAGTTCAGTGGATGAGGCTGGATACTTTTGAGCAGGGCAGTTTGGACATGGGTTTTGATTCAAAGGACCTCACGGGTAAAAAGTCATCACTCACAGGAAAACACAGGTACTGGCATCGACAGGAAAACTAACATCGGTAGTAGTAAGACCGACGTCAGTCAGAAGGACTAACGTTGGTAGCAAGAGACACCGACGTCGATAGGTTGGTAGTTAGGGACAGGCACATGGGAACCGACGTCGGTTGGATGCAGACTATGTAGTGACTGAGGTCGGTCACTGTAATGGATTTTGGGTAGACAGCACGCTGTCAAGGAGTCTCAAATGCCCATATCAAGGACTGAAGATGTAAGTAGGCCTCAAATTCGTTGTTCCTCTTCTTTATACTAGTTGCTTATTGTAGAGCAAGAAGGATCCAAGAAACAGTGGGAGCGTGGCAGGAATATGATGCAAAACCAAGCAGAGACTTGGTAGGGTTGCCAGTAGGTATGAAAGCACAGAGATGAATGGATTCCTTAGTTGAAGAATAGAGAGAACATACACGTGAGAAAAAAGGCCAGGGCATATGGTCTTGAGAAAGCTGCAAGACAATGGTATAGGGTTTGACAGATGGAGGATAAAGCATGGCTTTAGTCAATGTCAGTGTAACCATTGTGTTTGTCTTACTAGGTGGATGATGAGTCATGACATCATTTTGTTGTTGTATGTGGATGGTATGCTAGCTAGCAAGTTTGTACATATAGGGTTTTGTTGAGCTAAGGGTAAGATTAGTTCAGTGGCATGTCATGAAGAATTTGGAGCAGCAAAATTCTTTGGCATGGGAGACATGGAGATCACAGGTTAATTTTGTCTCCAGTGGGAGATGATGTGAATCAAGTGTTGGCGAGGTTCAAGATGCAGAGCCAGAGCACACTAAGGGCTAGACAGTTTAGTGTCTAAAATCACATGAGGTCTAGTATAGACCTGAGTTTGCCCAAGCAGTGGGTGTTGTCAAAGAGTTAGGAGCCAATTCAGAGAAGTGGGTTCTTAGGTATTTGAGAGGGACCAGCAGCAGGGATTCATGCTATGCAGGGTCAGGACTTCACTACATGGGATTGTAGGTTCGGATGTGGCAGGTTACTCGGATGAAAGGAGGTGCACCATAGGTTGTGTGGTGGGTGGTCTTCAAGATTCATCTTGAAGAGGGATACAAGCTAGGAAATAGATTAGATGGGGTACAGGTATAGGTACAGTGCAGCTGTTTATCTCCAAGTGGGAGATTGTTAGGTTGTGGAGCTAAAAGCTTCACTGATGCAAACAGAGGAGGAGGTTGCAGAAGGGTTACAGAGCATCACAGATGCCGTCGTCGGTCAGGCCAATCGACATTGGCACGATTAGACTAGAAGGTAACCGACGTTGGTCAGAAGTCGATCAGCGTCGGCACCCCCCAGGTAGATTGGAACCGACATCGGTCACCTATGGTTCAAGCTGTATGTTACAGGCAGTTAGTTGACAAACCAAGTGTTTGCATGTTTAGAGCTAATTTTAGACTAAGAGATGTGAATCTAATTATTGTAATTAGGTGTCTAATTATTGTTTGCATGAGATCTATTTAAGATACTCATTGGTTGTATTGTAAACTTTTGCTAGAGAGTAAGAGAGCAATATTATAAGCTCCTTCTATGTGTGAGGTGAGCATGGTGTGTTCCTCCTAGTGCCACAGTACCAAGTGTGGGTGCTGGATTGGAGAATCAGTAGGGTTCTTCAGGAGTGTATGATCTTGGTCATTAGGTGAGCATGGGTACGATAGGAGATCTACATGGTAAGTAAGATCATTGATCTGTAGGTGTATGTGTGTGCAAGGTCAAGGTTCATAGGTGTGCAGAACCAAATTGATTTTCAGGTGTGCAAGATCAGAGAGGATAGCAACACAACAGGGAGCAATATCAGGTAGGATCTACTTGAAGTATAGGTGTGTACTCAGATAGAGCAAAGAGGAAGGCAAGGTAGTTCCTTCCATAAGTAAGATCAGATTTGGGTTCCAGGTTGTTGCAGTTCAGGGGAGATCTACTTGGAGTATGGTGAGTACTTGTGGAGTGCGTGGAGCACTTGTGGAGTGTGTGAAGCATAGGTGGACTGGCAGTAGTGGATACTGGCTGGTTGGAGGTGAACACTAACTCTGTGTTTGAGTTGGGCATTGGGACCTAAGAGAGAGAGCTTTGAGGGAAGATTTATTGTTTATGCCCTAGAGGTGTGCGAGCCCTAGAGGTGTGTAAGGAAGAAGAACTATGGCAGCCTTCTTTGTTGTATTTCCTTCTGGAAGATTTTTAATACAAGTTGTGTATTGTCTCTCATATCATGTGTTATTTTTGAATTCTAGTTACTTGTGTATTCTGGTTAATTTCCAGCATGTTAAGTTGCTTGGTAATCAATTGTGTGCTTCCGTTATTTATCCCAGCACAATATGTTCCTTGGATTCCTCTACCACTTTTATTTCTATACCATAGAAAATTTAACTTTTATCAAAATATATTGAAAGAAAATAGATCTTTGGTTTTTCCCTGTGTTAAATTTAAATATTTGAATGACAATGGTTATAGTTAACATTTGAACATAATGCTTAGATCTCATGAGCTCTCAGCTCAAATCAATTATGCACTGTTAATCTTGTTCAATATTTAATACATAGACTACCAAATCCAAATGTTAAACCTCAATCATTTTGACCTCATCTTATGCAATCTAGAAATATTGACTCAATGCACTTCGTCAATCTCTACAAATCAATCAGGGCTTTAAAAATCAACACTCAGCATTCAATCAATCTATATGAACACTTGCTTGCCATTGGATCCTTATCCTATACATTTACTTAGTAATTAAACATTATGAACCTATCCTTATCTCATTACTTCTTAACTTCTTGGAGCATGTGTAACATCAATCTTTCTCAAAATTTAATTTGTGAAAAAATGACCATGGGGACCCTTTCAATATGCCTTATTAGCCATTTTTGAACCTTAATAACTTATTTTGTTCATCAATGTATGATCTTAAATTTGGACCAGATGATATCCTCACATAGGAGAATCTAACCATATGACACACTGCTCCTAAAGCCTTCACATGTTTGATATATATCATCATTAAAATGCCTACTCAAAATCTTCTATCATAGAGCCAACTATGTCAAAAGCCTACTTGGGAGTCCAACTTTTCTCCTACATAACATTTGTTGCACTTCAATGCATGATCTCAAATTTAGAGAAAATCAACTATGCTTAAAACTAAACAAACCCATATGATTAGTTTCTATTGACACCTTCACATGTGCAAGATATAACACCATAAAAAATTTCACTTGGCTCTTCTTGACACATGGCAAAGTCGGTTAAGTATGGGAAAACATAGTCAAACTGCCTAGGAGCCCAACTTTGCATATGCATTTATTTTGACACACTATATTAAATGATCTAAAATTTATCATAAATAAACTAGGCATAAAAGTAAATAAATAAACCCGTATGATCATTTTGTCCTAACACCTCTAGGCATGTGAATGTTGAACTTATCAACATGATTACTTGGCTCTTTCTGGACACATGTAAATTTGGCTCTGGGAAAATAATGAATTCTAACTGAGGAGCCAAATTTTAACCCTCATATATTAGATCGTGCTTTTATGCATGACTTGAGATCTAGTGCATAACAACTAGGAACTAATGTGATCACAACCATATGACCAACTCCACTTTATTCATTCCCACGTGGCAATGGTGACGTCATAAAACTACATATTCAAATTTTCTACCACTAGACCCAAAGTGTCTAGATGAAAAATATGGACTATCATATAAATTCCATTTATTCACAAAATCTCTCAAAGCATAGATAACATCTTAGGGACCTCTTTCACATTCTGTAATCACCATACTCATCCTTGAACATATATAAACATGTCAACACTAAAGATCAACCAAGCCTCCTTTAAATATACTAGGATAAGTACATTGCACACTTTGTCATTGTTACTTAGGCTATCAAAGCACTTCATCCACTCACCATGACACCTTCATGTCATTATTAACAGCTCTCCAATAATCTCCCCTTTTGTCATTGATGTCAACAAACATCATATATAAATATACAACTTACCTTCTTTCTCTTCAAGTACTCCCACAACAGGAACTTTCTCCCCCTTTGACACAATGATAAAGTGGGCACCAACTGATCCTAAGGACCTAAAAATACTTTATAATAGGAAATGACTATCTTAGAAAGATGATACAAAGTCCCCCTTACCTTTAGCCTTCTTCAAGTTGCCTTGAAAACATCTTTTTGCTCCATGCCTACACTCTCTTCAATCAATCACTGCAATCAATAAAGAAATAAAACACAAAACCATAAAAATATGATGGAACATAAAAATAAACATCTAAGAAGGACACCCCCTAAGAACTTTGATCAATAGCACCTTTTGAGTATATTCAAATCTCAACACATCATGAAGAATCATGACATATGCTTACTAGCCTTCTCTCTCAAACTACCATAAAGACCACCGATATAATTTCATTCCACTCACCAAATATAAAACATGCACTAAACCAACTTGAGAACTCACTTTGAAACACGCATACCTTGTTCTTTTAGAGAAACTAAGAAAAAAATCACTCTTCTTAAAACTAGGCATGTCTAGCCTCCTTGTAGCCCTACCTAAAACTTGTAGAGCCTACAATTTTTAGTAAACACATGTTTAGGACCTAAAACCTCATATATAGAGTACTCTCATATTCCCCTTTAAGGACACCAATTTTAAATAACTTGTTCATATTTTAAAATATACATCCTTCATAAACCTACTAGCCAATTAGCCCTCCATATTGACATAAATAAGAATAACTTTACAACCAAAAACCTTCAAATATCTATGAATCTGGATTTAACAAGCCATTTGGCCTATTCAACCTATTAATAATCCCAAAATCTCAACTCATAAGGTAGACCACTTTTCTAGCAAATCCCAAAACCCTAGAATCTCAAAGCAAACAAAGTCAACAAACCTCCTTCTGGTCAACACCCACCTCTAAAACTTCTTGTACACTTGGAGATAACCATTACACACTTTTAGACCAGGATTTGAGCTTCTAAACCATTGGGGACCTTGACTTCTTATAGACCATTCTAAGAACTGCATACTCATAAGCACACACTAAGAAACCCAAGAGCAAACAAAAATATTCAATTTGACTTCAACATACCTTCAAATCACAAAACCACCTAGATCATGATAGAATAAGGTCAACATACCTTTCTATGAAAAAATATTACCTTGATAAATCTCAAATCCTCCTTTGTCATCTAAGAATCTTCAATCTGACCCTGCAAATTGCTTCCATAGATAGTTATCACCATCATGACATTACCTCAACATGTTTTCCATTTGGACATACCTATTCTAACTAAGAAAAATCAACTCTAGTCTTATAGGACCATCTCAAGAATACCAAAAAAACACTTGCTTCTCCATTAAAAGGAGTCTCTTCAGAAGCATAGATAGAGACACCCAATATACCTTAATGCTCTAAAACAAAAATAACTCCTCATATTCCATCTCCCCCTTTCTCAAATTATACTTATAGTTCTTCTTCATCTTCTTATTTTGATGTAGAGAAACAACTTCCTTAACTACTACAACATTCTCCTTTTCTTTTATGATTAGATTATCAATACCTGGGGACAACATAGATTCATGGCATACCTCTTCATCTAAAGAATCTTCCTTTTAGCTTGGAACCTCATCACTAGGTATAAATAATTGATGTTATATATATATATATATATATATATATATATATAATGTTCACTTGGACCATACTTAGCTTAGAACTAGCCTCAACTAATACCTTGGTCTTCTCCTTGAGATTAGTCTCTTCATTCTCAACATGAGCAGACAATGAGACATCATGGGACTCTTCAACTTCTGAATCATTATCCACCATAGAAAACATATTACTTGGACCTGGAGACTCATCATGATTCATAATTATCACCTTTGGTTTCCATGAGTTAACTTGTGATCTTCCTTTTACTCTTGGACCCTGATTAAACCTTCTAACTTGTAGGCCTTTGTTTTTAGAACTTAGCAATGTGACCTTTCTAATCACAATAGAATCATACCATACTTTTTACAAGAAGATCTTTTTACCTTTCCAAATTTGGACAAAATCTTATAATGTGTCATATATCATAACAACTATAGCACTCAACATTTCTTGAAGGAAACTCAGCTTGTCTTACCTTAAATGGACAATGTTTTGCAAAGTGTCCCACATCATGATAGCTAAAACAATCAACCTTGTTTACACATTTTTATTTATGACCCCTATCATATTTTCATGAAAATTCATTATTAATAGGTCTTCTACATTTTCCAACTATATGCCCAAACTGATTATAAGTATAGCAGTAACCATTGAAATATGTATACTTCATCGCATTTGGTTGTTTGATCTGATTTATCTTTAATCTATTTTCACCATCATTCCTTATCTAATGATTTGTCTTTAAAGTTTGATTGTCCTGGTTCACATTACTCTTCATCTTGTCTTGATTTACATTCTTTTGTTCTTCTTCATATCTAAGACTAGTTCTATCACTAGCATGCTTTTGACTACTTAGAATATTATCTAGATCACATGAACTCTTTTCAAATCTCACAAATGTCTTCACCTTACTAGAAGTCTTCTCTAACTTAGATTTCAAATACTCATTTTCATAATCATACCTTGAACATTCATCTTCTTTAGTTTTTAGGCTTGTAGATAGAATTTCTAATTGGCAACTGAGATGTTTGATCATATCTTCATGCTCCTTGGTGTCTTCCTCCATTATTTCCTCATACACACTGAATTGTATCTCATAGTATTTGAGTTTATATTTCATTTTCTTATTTATCTTCTTCTTAGTCTTTAGTACTTTAAGAGCATTCATCAATGCAATCTCATAGTCCACCTCATCTTCATCATTATCTGAATCACTCCAAGTAGACTCCTGATGTGAGTAATTTCCTTCCTCAGCCATGAAGAAAGCTTCATCTTCAATAGAACCATCATCTTCATGATCATATTCTAAATCACTGTCTTCACTCTAATCTGATGAGCTACAATATTCTTTGGTGTAGAGACTCTTCTTATCTTTGAATTACTTCTTATTGTCAAACCTTATGAATCCCTTTTTGATTTTATCAGACCTAAATGATCTCTCGCCATCAACATATTTATTATACTTCTAAGGGCACTTATTAGCAAAATGTCCTACCTCTCCATATTTGAATCATTTGAAAGGCAGCTTACCCTTATACTTGTCTGAACTTGTTTTCAATTTCTTTGTAAACAAAGCAATTAATTCATCCTCATCAATATCAAAAATATCATCTTCCTTGGGTTTCTTACCTTGGACCTTCCTTTTTGGCTTCATCTCTATTTTTAATTTTTCTTCCTTATTGGGTGGTATATCATCATTTACTCTCATCTCATATGCAATAAGAGTGTCATGTAATTGATCCATCTTTAACTAAGTAAGATCATGATTTTTTTCTATAGCAAATGCTTTTGGATCAAAATTGAAAGATAGAGACATTAATACCTTTTTAATTATATTAGCCTCTTCAATAATTTTGATGGTGTTTATAATCTCATCAACTCTCTACATGAAGGATGCCACAGAATCTTCTTATTTTATTTTGAGGCTCTTAAATTGTCTTCAATGAGTCTATAACTTTGCCAACGTAACCTTTGATTCACATGAAAAAATAGTCTTAAATTTATCCCGTATTTCCTTGCTATATGTGTAATGAATTAATTTTTTATACTCAATTTTTGTAATAGCACACGTGATGGCATTCATTGCCTTAGAGTTGTTCTCAAATAGCTTCTTGTCTACAACACTAGATGGAGGAATATCAAGAGCAACATAACCATCCAAAATAGATTTCCATACATAAAACCCTAGGGACATAATATATTTATTCATCCTATCACACTAAAAATTATAATTGGATCCATTGAACATCGATTCTTACTTAATAGAGAAACCACCTTGCACATTATGACTAGCCATTATACCTTGGATCACTTTTAGGATATCAAGTTTTTACCAAAGGACTTCACTCTGATACCAAATTTCTAGAGATAAAAACCACTAATAAGGGGGGTGAATAAATGGTTTAAAATAAGCTAATTCAATTTCCAAACCCTTAAAAATAATTAAGCATTCAATACAATCATTCATGAAGCATACAAAACATTCATAGCATTGAATAATAAACATAATGCAAGATCACATACACAACACAAAATCTTGGGGAATAAAACCCACTCTCAATCATTCAAACACATGGACTACTAACCTATAAGATGATCACAAATAAGATACTGATCAAGTCTTTTTGATCAGGAACCTTGGTCAAGTCCTTATAACCTAAGGCCTTTAGTGAAATAGTTGCTTCATAAGGATCACCTACCCCTAAGATAATCAAGTCCTTCTGACCACCTATTTGGTCAAGTCCTTCTAACCTATAACCTTGATCAAGTCCTTTTGACCAAATGTATTTAGTGAAACCCTATTTCACAAAGAACAACTACCCCTAAAGAAGATCAAGTCCTTTAGACCCTCCTTGAGAAGAACACTTCCACCTTGAAATTGATGTCTTCAATACTTGATGATGGAACTCTTGATTATCTGACAACTACATAAACTCTCTCTAACTCATATAATCCTCTCACATAGGCATGCCACAATCTTTCAATCTTCACACAAATAGTCCTCATATACAAACTCATATCTCTTCGCACAACTTCAAACTATAAGAACACTATATTGTCATCATAAACCTAACATACACATAGTCCTTAATCTTATCTTCTCATCAACCCAATAGCTAGGTACTCTCACTCTCCTCTACTTTCTTTCACTCTCTAACTATCTCACATACAAGTCTCTTTCTCACCAGTGTTTCCCCACAAAATCTAAAAATCAAAATCTTTGATTTCACTATTTATAGGGCATACTTGATAATCAACACCTTGGTCAGCCATTAAGCATGCCTTAACCCTTAATGAATATCTCACACAAATATACATCTCAATACAATCTTTATAATTTGGCCATAATATATGTTGGTCATCATTAAGTAGCTACACCTTTTAATAAGGCCCTTGCAGCTCTTATATATCTCATGGAGACCTGCTCACCCATTTAGCACACCATCAAATAAAACAAGAACATAGGACCACTTTAAAATACATGGGTCCACTCCTTATTTCCCCTTATACATCCTTAAATGATCACAGTCATCTTAGTTTACCTTTGTGTATGCTCAAACAACTCAAAAAGAGACCTTATACATAGGTACACATCACTAAACATACAGTTAGCCTCTTAAGCATTGATCATACTCAAAATAGATTGATTACACCTCTAAAATATTCATATATCATCCTCATGAAGTCTATAACACTTCACAATAGCCAATTCACCATGAAACATTGAAACATCATCTATATAAGCTCAATTACTCTTCTGAAGTTACTTGCAGAATAAGCACAAGCACACAGTCAACTTCTTGAATCAATATCTTTGGCTATACTCAATTTTAAATATTAAAATCTATATTTATATATGTGCCTTGGAATCCTCTACCACTTTTATTTTTACATCAATAGCATATTTTACTTATATCAAAATATATGGATAGAAAATAGAGATCTAGTTTTTTCATGTGTTAAATTCAAATATTTGAATGACAACAGTCGTAGTTAACCTTTAAACATAATGCTCACATCTCATGATCTCTCATCTTAGATCAATTGCGTTCCATTGATGTTGTTCAATCTTTAACACATATACCACCAAAGATAAACATTAAACCTCAATATATTTGACCTCATCTCGTGTAATATTGAAATTTTGACTCAACACACTCCATCAATCTCTATGGATTTGTCAGGTCTTTGGAAATCAACAATCACTATTCAATCAATATTTAATAACACCCACTTACTATTAGATCTTTATCCTATACCTTTACTTATTAATTAAACATTTTGCACCTATCCTCATTTCATTGCTTCCTAACTTCTTAGAGAAAGGTGCATCATTGATCTTGCTCAAACTTTAACATGTGAATAAATAACTATGGGGACCCTTTCAATATGCATGGGTATCCATTTTTTAACCTTAATAACTTTTTTAACACTTTAACACATAATTTTAAATTTGGACTAGATGATCTCCTCACATAGGATAATCCAACAATGTGACATATTTCTCTTGAAGCCTTCACATGTGAAAGATATATTGTCATTAAAATGCCTTCTCAAAATCTTCTATCACTTGCATAACTTTTGTCATGATTTAAGCATGATCTCAAATTTAGTGCAAATCAACTATGCTTAAAACTAAATAAACCCATATGATTAATTCCTCTTGACACCTTCACACATGTAAGATATAACACCATCAAAATAATCACTTGACTCTTCTTGCCACATATCAAAATTGGTTGTATGGGAAAACATAGTCAAAATACCTTGGAGCCCAACTTTACATATGCATATTTTTGACGCACTACATCACATGATATAAAATTTATCACAAATAAAATAAGCATAAAAATGAACAAAACCATATGATCATTTTATCTTAACACCTCCATTTGTGTGAATGCTGACCTTATCAACATGCTTACTTAGCTCTTTCTGGACACATGCAAATTTGGCTGAGTATGGAAAAAAATTGATTGAGAAGCCAACTTAGTACCCTCATATCTTTGACCACACTTCAATACATGAATTGAGATCTAGTGCATAATAACTAGGGACTAATGTGATCATAACCATATGACCAACTTCTCTTGACTCATTGCCACATGGAAATGGTGACATCAATGAACTGCCTACTCAGATTTTCTACCATTGGGCCCAAAGTGTCTAGATGAAAACTATAGACTATCAGATGAAATTTATTAATGCACACAAGATCTCAAAGCATATATAACATATTAGGGACCTATTTGACATTCTCCAATCACCATACTCATCCCTGAACATTTTTAAACATGCCAAAATTGAAGATCAACCAAGCCTCCTTTAAGTATACTAGGACAAACACATAGCAAACTTTATCATTAAATCTTAGGCTATCAAAGCACTTCATCCACTCAACAAGTCACCTCCATGACATCACTAGGATACTCATGAAATTGATTGCATTATCTGAGATGATAGTAGGAGTGTTAATGCTTGTTATGATATTTTCATAGAACTCTAATATAGCATTCTCATTATCTTCTTTCAATTCCACTACCTCAACCCACCTTGTGAAGAAGTAAGTTGTTGTGAGTATCCATTTATGGCCAGCACTTGATGGGGGATTTATCATACCAATGAAATCAAGACCCCATTTCATGAAAGAATGAATCTACTTAGATAGGACTCAAAGGGAGAGTTGAAAGTTTATATTTTCCTATAAATAAAGCACATTGTTCACACCTTCTTACCCAATCATGGTGGTCCTTGAATAGGCTTGGATAAAAATATACTTCCCTCATGATCTTGGCAGCTATGGTTTTTGGAAATAAATGACATCTTTCTATTCCATCATGGAATTTCTTAAATAACACTCCAAACTAATCATTGTCAATGTATCTCAATAACATACCATGAGTGTCTCTTCTAAAAATCACAACATATATAAGGCAAAAAGGAATATCTTTCAATCTAAACTATCTCCTTTGGAATCTACTCATACCATTAGGATACTCACCATTCTCAAGAAATTTGATAACATTTTTTGTCTAAATTTGTATACACAATGAACCAAATGATTGGGAGCAATCATGATTGACTAAAGCCTCTTCTTTTGATTCATGGAGATATGAAGATAGATGTTCACAAAGGCATTTACACCTTATCAATGTTTTCACTTTTATATCAACATCATATTCCATTACCTTAGTAATCCACCCTACCCTCTTTTCACTAAGGTCCTTACTCAAGAGAAACTCTTTAGTACTAGGATGAGTGACCATAACATGAATCCTATTATTTTAAACCATATGCCTGAACTTCTTTATTCCTATTACAATAATAAGAACTTGTTTATCCACAAAAGTATACTTGAATTCATACTCTTCCAAACCTTGACTAATAAATGCAATTGGTTTTTCCATACCTTCATAACTTTTTTGCATTAGCATGTTGAGATAGTATCAAGGTTAGAAAATGAATACAATATTAAATATTTAGTAAAATTAGGGTTCATAAGAGTAATATCTTGTGTAATTACTTTCTTAATGGCCTCAAAACTTCCCTTACCTTCCTTAGTCCAAGAAAAAACTTGGTTCTTCGTAAGCATGGCTATGATAGGTTTCACCAAAGATGGAAAACTAGTTATGAATATCCTTAAAAAAATTGTCTTGCCTGATAAAATTTGGAGACCTTTATTATGTAAGGTAAATGATAGGAATATAATAGCCTCTATTCTTTTAGGATCAAAAGTCAAAACATATTTAAAAATTATATGTCCTAAGAGCTTACCTTCATGGATAGTAAAGATGCATTTTTTGGGGTTGAGAGATACTCCATACTATTTACATATTTCAAACACGTGTGTTAAAGGTTGCATATGTACATTATCATATTTAGAGAGCATTTTTATATCATCTATATAAACCAATTCCATTTCATTGATCAAACCTTTGAAGGCCATGTGCATTGCTCTTTGAAAGGTTGCACCAACATTTGGCAAACCAAAGGGCATCTTTCTATAAGTAAAATTCCTCCATTTTTTAGTGAATTTTGTCTTAAACTAATCATCCTCATTCACTATAATTTGATTATAACCAAAATATCCATCTAGGAGAGAAAAATGTTGAGAAACTAAAATAATTTGTAAAATATGCTCCATTAATGGTAAAGGACAGTGATCTTTGAGTGACACTTTATTAAGATATCTAAAGTCAACACAAAGTATTATCTCCCCATTCTTATTTCTAACAGGAAAAAGGTTAGCTACCCATGTTGAATGCTTGATAGGAAAGATTATTTAAGATTTAATGAGTCTGGTAAGCTCTAACCTCATGAGTTGTCCAATATTTGGGTTGATGGGCCTTTAATTTTTCCTAACCGATTTAACTCCAAGTTCATATTCAATGACATGGTTGTATAATCTAGGATTAAATCCTTTTAGGTACTTATACTCCCAAGCAAAGATGTCATGAAACTCTCTACACAAATCAATGAATGCTTGCTTCTCCAATATATAACATACCTTGCCTAGTTTGAGGAGTTTGCCTTTAAAGATCAAGACTATTTCATAGTTATATTCTTTTGTAAACATACTCACCTTTGTCTTATTCCTTGATTATCCTCATTAAAGATAGATTATAAGGTCATCAAGCCCTTAGGTATCGTATTTGATCTTAGCTGCATAATCTAGTTATCAAACTATTCTTGGAGTCTCTTTTGATTTCTTAAGGAAAACTCAACCTCATTTTGTAGAAGTATGAAATGTGTTTTTCACTATAAAAAACTTGCCAAGACACCTAATTATCAGATATGGAAGGTCTGAAAATGATATCAATGTGATATTTTTGTCCCTTTTCTTTTATGATAGTTAGTGTAGCAAATTATGCTCCTATGGTAGCTCGTCTATTAGCATGATTATTTTATTCCCTTGGGACTGATTATATGTTGCATGTATTGAAGTATTAAATAAATCCCATAACCTATACTTATATGACTTGAGTAAAGGGTTCTTGGAAAAAACCACATTCCTAACTTGATGCATAACCAATTCAATATCTACATATACTTACAAATTCTTGATTCCTTTTCTCCTTGCCCATTGAAGGCCATGAATCAAACCTCCATACTCAGCCACATTAAAAATTTAACTAAAAAGGAACCTATATGAAGTATATTACTATGTTTTAGATGGGGAGACCAAAATAAAACTAGCTCCTATGCCAATTTTACTTCTTGAACCATCAAAAAAAACATTTTCCACATCTCATCATCCTCACCTTCTTCCTTAAATAGAGGTGTCGGTGTTCCTTCTTAATGTATATAATACACTCCTAAATCAATTTCCTCAATGAAAGCATAAGGATCATGATCATAGATATTAGTACCATATTCATAAGGAAACAAATTAGAAATTCCTTCAATCTTGGAAGAAGTACCATCATCCACAATAGAATCATTTTCCTCATTTCCTACACAATTCAAATTTAAACTTGTTTCAACATAAGGATTAATGTGAAACTTTGAAAGAGGATGAGTTCCTATTGTTACCTTTACACCATATCTTTTATAAAGTCTAATAAGTACAAATCAGATGAGATACAACCCCTATCTTAGCTATAAAATCTCTTGAAAGGCAGATTGCAAAATGAGTAGGAAGGTCTACAACAATAATGTCTTGAAGGATGGGAAAACAAGGACAAGCATGGAGGAAAATCGTCAAGTTTCTTATCAACAATATTGTCTTGATAGGTGTACAATCTAATTTAAGAACCCCTTTTCTATGGGTTTCATATTTTAGGCCCAACTTATCAACTACAACCTTGGGTATGACTAATGTAGAATCACCACTATCAACTATGCAATTATGGACTATTTTATCACCCATTATGAGAGTGAGATAGAAATATGGAGGCTTCTCAGCTATGGTATATGGTTTATTAATGGTGTTAGGAGAATTTTTAAGATCAACATGACCATTACTTTTAATTGAAGGTGAAATACTAGTAGGGATAGTAAAAAACTATTTTTATAGGAGCTATTTTTGGATAGGCATATGAAGAACATCCCAAAGGGAAATGGATATCTTGGTATTCTTTAATGAGTCCAAAATATTTATACTATACATACCTAATTTTTAATGGGTCCTTGGAGGCAAGTAATTTCTTAAAATTTGAATAGTTGATGTGTTTTGAATAGTCCTTCCAATATTCTGATTTGGATGATGTGTAGGATTGTTTGGGATTACCATGCTTGTAGCCATGCCTTGTTGCTTTGTAGGAGGATTGGATGAAATTATAAGCACAATATTATCACCTAATAAAACATTTATCTTATATATAGAGATTTTTACAATATAATTCCCTTGATTGAGTACAAAAGTGTCCAAAACTACAAAGTTGGTGAGGATCTCTCATTGAGGCTGTCCACCTTCACTTGTTTACATCATCAATTCATCTTTAGTTGATAGAAGAGGAATGACCCCTCCTTAAGAAAATAGTGATTTCTCTCCACCCTCATTTACATCCATGAGTTTTCCTTGTTTATAATTTTCACCTTTTACTAATTACTATGCACCAGTACCATCTCTCTTGTGTTGGATGTAGAATTGATATTGTACAAATTGGCAGGCTTGTTAAAGTCAAGCTACCCTTGACCTCTTCCTCTCCCATATTATTGACCATATTACTAATTTTAAGGATAAGGGTTTTAATAGGGACCTTTTTTCCTATTGACTTGGCTAGTTTGAGCCTCTAAGGCTAAGAATATTGCTCTCCAATCAACATCATCTTCTACCTTCCTAGGATCAATCTTAAGCTTGGCATTATCATTGAGAATTTTAGAAATATTTGGAGAAATGACATGGATATTAGGAATCAATGGTATATGAAATTTAAGAATTATTTTTCCATCTTGAACGAGGCCATTCTTATCTCTAATGTCAAGTTTATATGCTTTAGGAAGAGTGAAACCACACATGGATTGAAGCATAATAGCAATATCAATACTAATGGCTCTCAAGTATGTCAGCAAGACAAAACTATTAGGTGGTCTCATGGGAGGAGGAAATTTGTACCAAGTATCTTTAAACCTCTCATTGAAGTCATGCATTATTTCTTTGGGATCTCTTTTGAATCACATTGAGTTGATGTATGAAATAAGTATGGTCACTTTCATGTTAAAACCTTGAAGTTAACAACACTCTAAAGTCATCCCATGATGTGATGCATCCATGAGGAAAATTCCTATACTAATAAAGTACTTTCCCTCTAAAGGACATGGAAAGGAGTATAATGGAAATATTCTCCTCAATAAAATTATGGAAACTACAAAAATTGGAGATATCCTTGATGTTTTCAATAGGTGTGACATAACTTTCACCATTGAATGTAGGCATACTCTTTGTAGCATTAGGAGGAATGTCATCATAAACCTGAAGTTGAATTGTATTTTTAGTATTAAAGGTAGGAAATTCATGTTGCCTAGCCATTTTTTCTTTAAGATCTTCAATTTCTACAACCTCCTCACTTTCTTGGCTAACAAAATATTCTTACTCTTCAAAAGGCATATTAGGATGACGGTATTGAACTTCAATAGGAAGTTCAGGTTGAATAGGTGGATTGATATGATTGAGAACTATACTAGATGATGACCTAGTAAGGACTATGAAGTATGAGAGTAAATTTATGTAAAAACAATGGCATTGAACTAGATTTTACCTTTAGTGTAATCACTTATGTTGAGTAGCACAACAATTTGTAGCTAATGTTGTTAAGACCATCATTCACCTCAACAAGTTATCTTGAAGACAATGAGTCCCACCAATTGTACCAAAACTATTATCACCAAATATTGTACCCTAGAGAAGGGTGTTCAAGCCTCCTCTAGATTTTGGAAACATGGGAATACTTATAGGTATGTGGGTTTACCTATAGGTATAAGTAGACCTCTAGGTTTAAGGGCTAGCTCCCTAAATATACCTTGAAATGCTTGTCACCTATATTATTGATTGCTTATGGGAAAATGGATAGAAGTATGAATAAAATAAATCTAATATAATGGTGTTATACACCATGAATGTATCCACTATGTTATCATATTTATCTCACTAAGAAATAAGAGCTATAAACTAGTCTCAAAGTCCTAAGGTGTTCTAACAAAAGTGTTTCAATATAGAGGTGATATGCATGAGACCACTCAAGGTAAGTAGACCAAAGATCAGGTTTATAAATCCAAGGAAACTTTCACACTTGAAAGGATCTTGACACACAAGCTACAGTCTATATGACTTGTTAAAATGAGAACTTAGTACATAAGACATGAAAGGACAAGGAAAAGCAAGGATAGAATCACAAGACTCAAACATTCATCACTTTTCACACTCAAATAAGATGTTTCGAAATCAAAACTAGATTTATTTTATCATTCAAAGGAAAAATATGAAATCAAACTAACAAGGCTTCACCATACTAGGTGTGGTATTATTCTACAAAGGCTAAAATGATTACTACTTATAGAATTGGAGAGAGAGGTGAGAAGGAAGAAGTCCAAGAGTCACTAGGACATGTGTCAATCTTAGAAAAAGAGTTAAACATGAAAGAGAGAGGAATATGAAAGGTATACTTGGAAAAATGTCCCATAACACATGAAACTCCTAAAATGTGGCATTAAACTCCTCAATTGCTTGCTTAAAAAATTGCCTTCATCATTTAGCCTTCTTGAAACATCCCATAGCTAACTAGGGATAGATATTATGATTTCACTTAGGGGGAGCAGTTGTATACATGATCTTCTATGAATTTATTTAATCCCTAATCATAAAGATTCTTTATACTTGAGTTATATTACCTACAATCCAAATTACTCCTCTTTCACTCCCCCTTCACACCTAGCACCAAATTTTATCTTTAATTATCTAATCTGATCCATATAAAGGAGTGTATAACACCTGTTAGGACCCATCATGGACTTAAATTACTCAATCATACTTTAAAATGCCTCCCAATTAAATTTTTCACTCTCTCACTAGCTTTTTCACTATGCAGTTTTTGACTAGCTGAGATGAAGGCACTTATAGAGATAGTTGTGAGATTATATGAAGAATTAAATTAACATTTTGGGTTAATTTAAGTCCAAATATCTCTCCCAAAGTATAATACATCCTTTTAAACAATTTCACACATGCACAACAATAAAATAGTCAATAAATGACATTTTTCACCACGTTCGCATAGGTAGGGTACAAATAAATTTGATGGGAAAGATCCCTAGAGAGTCATCTACAAGATATAACAATATTCCAAGCCATTATATTCCATATCAATTCCTCTCATTTATTTTCCCAATTAGGTCACTAACAAGGGTTTTGGAAGATTTTGAGTCATTTTCACCCTTAGCATTTGCTTATAAAGCTTAGATATTAAAAAATTAAAAAAAAATAAAAAAAAAACTACTCAAGACCTTACTCATCATCCCCTAATTCCTTATATTCCCATGTTAAGCCTCCTTCTAGGTGTGATCATCTCAAATCAGCCTCTCAAGCTTTTCATTCCATTCTGTGCAAGTTATGATGGTATTAAGCCTAAAAGTGGCCTTATTTATAGTTTACTTTGCATTAAAATAGTTTTAGAAAACCTTATATCTCCATAAAAACATTTTCTAATTCTTTTTAATGTCTATCTAGTGCTAGAAATGAAAATTACCTCTTATTGGGTTTTAGACCTAGTTGAGACCTAATAGGTATGTCTGCTCCCATGTGGGTTTGGAAAACCTTGACATGTTTTAGTCATTTTTGAATGGTTTATAATATTTTTATAGGTATATCACAGCTCATTACATATTCTTTAAATGTTTCCATAGCCTTTATCTCACCTTGTCATCTCCTTTCCTCAAAACCTGTAGGTTTGCACCCTTGGGAAGTGCCCTCTATCTGAGACAAAATAGATGGAAATTTCCATATTATATTATAAAAATTTAAAATATTAGGGGATTATCCAAGTCATGGGTACTTTTATAACCAAATATCAAGGTCTTACCATGTATTTGACACCTTCAAATGTTCAAAATCCCAAGACAAACATGTGAAGATTGTTGACTATGCACAAGGTCCTAAATATAGACTATAGTTTACATTGTTAAAGATTTTATATTCATTGTTTCCATATTTTAATAGACTCATGACATGATAATGACACTTTATATTCATTTTTAAATCACATTTATCACTTAAGACTTTTCCAACTTCCTATTGCATACCTCTTCTCTTGACTAGTCTAATATGCAGGTTGACTGTGACTATGATATATCTTGGAGATTAGACCATTTTAAACCTTTGTTATATTATTTTTAAGATTTAATATTATTAAAAACATAATAAATAATATTTATATCATTCACACACTATTTCTAATTTATCATCTCCCTCATTGCAGACCTTGGACTTGACTTACCAGGGGTTTTGACTATGTGGGACTATATTCTAAATTTCACCATACGTATAAGTATATATTTGGTTTTATATATTATAATAAATGCCTATATAAATATTTTGAGTCATCACTATCTTCCCACAGTCATTTAACTCACCTCCCATCACTTAGATGCAATGTTAATCACCAAGACAACCCTACCTCAAAATGTTGTCAACTACAATAGGTCTATTTTGACTGTTTGGGACCTATGTCACATTATCTAGGATTAATTTTGAGTTATGAATAAATTTTTTATTAATAGGTGATCCTATTCTTAGGTCACACCACCATGTTTTGACTCATGATTTTGTATTTATTTTTAGGTAGGTCGTAGGTGGCCTTCTCAAGAAAAAGATACACCTATAGGTGTTCATAGAGGTTCATACATAGCTCTTTAACCCTTTTTGATGACCTTTGAATCATTTATATGACCTTATAACTTTCATGGAGTCACTAACCATGGGTATATGCTCTTACATTATCATCTTGGGATGTCAAGGTCACTTGAAAACTCAAAATCCTATAGGAAGCATTGCCAAAATTTAGTGAATAAATATGTAACTTGGAGGGTTTCAAACATCACATTCTTTTAGTCACACATCCATTCAATTTTGCATGATTATACCCTTATATTAGCTATTATTTATTGGAAACTTAGGATTCATATAAAAATTTTGTTACATTATTCCATGACATCGCCAAAAGTGCTTGGGCATCTATTTTGGTGTTTTAGGGAAACTTGTCCTTGAATTCAAACTCTTTCACTTGGACATGATTTTTTCTAACCTGCATGCCACTTTTGGCCTCAAACATGACTATAATATAGTATAAATAATATATAAAATTAATTAGGGTTTTAAATCATGTCAAACTCTTCCATGACCATGATCAGGTTTCTATGTAAGGCCACTTATAGGTGTACATCTCAATATGCATGTAGTGACTTGTGAAAATTGAAAGTGTGGATATGATATGACTTCAAACTTCGTTCTCAATGAATATAAATTTTATTATAACCTGATGGAAACCTAAAAACATGTTATAACATCCTTATGAGACAATTCTAAAGTATCTATTAATATCACCTGTAGGTGGACATTTCAATGTGTAGGTAGTGAGTATGGATATGGACTCTATGTATGGAATGTGACCTTATGGTTCATCTTGAACCTCCTCACCTTCATAAAATAATTCATTAAAACATTGAAGTGATTTAAACCATACAATTTATCTTTTTTAGCGTGATGATCTTCTCTATATCACCTATAGGTGTTCAGTCATGGTGGATGACAATGCATACATGGAAAATAGTCATCATAGTCAGTCATATATCACTTGGAGAGGTTTATCTTGATTTATAATGTAATAATAATGTGTTAAATACCATTTTAAATCTTCATAACATATTATATGAACCTCTTCAGGACCTCACACACCCCACTCAATTAATTGTGTATGGAATCATGTAGGAAATTAATTATGTAACCCATGTTCTTGACTACCACTCCATGAATAGTATAGGTGTGAGGCTAAAATTGGTAATAAATAGATTTTTATTACATTAAATACATTAATCACATAATATCACACTCATTTGACATGAATGTAGAGAAAGAACCTTCTGTAAGTGTTGAAAACTGACTACAAGTCCACTAGCACACACCACATACAACCTAAGGGGTTTGAACTCAAAAAAACTTCCAAACATGAAAAAAAATATGGATAACATGTTATAATTAATTTCACATACTTATTAAAACATTTCATCATCTTTATTATATGAACATGCTCAAACAATGGCAAATCATGTAGGGTATGGGGATTGGCATGAAAAACTAGATAGTCAACTTGTTAAGGATGGTTCATAAAGTATAGGCCAAAATTTATCCAAATCAAAACATTAAAATTAATCTTACCAAGTTTAATATCTACCACCAAGATAATTTGACCTATAAGTCTTCCTACTAGCCATACTAAGAAGAAACATGTTAACTAGTTCTGCTTGCCTAGTGGAGTGATGGAGAGATAGAATAGTTTTAGCCCATTTTTGGCACTTCCAAATCATTTCAAGTGTGTAAATGGATTTATTTAATTTTAATAGTCACTTCATATACCTCTCCCACATTCCACTCGCTCTCATATGCTATACAACCTTCAAAATTCTTTTTTCACTTATTTTCTTGATTTTCAGTTAGGAACCTGTAAGTTTTAGTTAGTCCTAACATTCCTAACAAGTAATATAACACATTGGATGTTGGAAGAGATATTATAAAACTTGTACATGCTTTAAAACTATACCATTTCATTTCTAACCCATTTATGACCCCTAAATGACTTAAGGACTAAATAAATTATAGCAAAGGCTAATAAGACATTAAATCACATCAAATGAACCATGACACACCCTATGACATTATAATAGACCCCTAGATCAAGTTTTTTACTATAAGGGGTTGACTTATTTTGACTTGGGGTTAAAATAGTCAATAGCGACCTAATTGACCATGGATAAAATTTAAGCAAACTAAGAATAAAACTAGGTCAACTAGTGTGATTTGGTTAATTTAGATGAAAATATTTAGATAGAGAAAAGAAAACTAGACCAATTTGACATAGTTAACTGTATATGAAAAATTTGAAATATAAGGTTTAGATTCACATCACATTCACTAGAATGTATGTAATAAATAAGATAGATTTACAACTTGTCCTACTTAATAAATCCAATCTCAAAGAAGGTAATCAACCAATATCTATTGTGATACTTTGTATATCAGAAGCATGACTAAATTGGATCCACTAAACCTAACTAAGGGAGTACTTATCACAAAACACTAAAGGAGAGGGTTTCAAAGTCTTTAGGTAAATAATATCATGCAATAACCCTTGTTAGGTCTTATAATGCATAAAATGAAATTTAATATAGTATTATCAACTCTTATAACACAAAGGGGGTTGGTTTAAAATTAAAAAAACAAATAAGGGATCATGGTAGAAAAATGAGGTCTTATATCACCTAAGGTGGAAGGTAGAAATCAAATAAAACCCTATATCTAACTAAATTTAAGTGTAGAGGTAATCTAAGCAAGGAGTTAAACATTCAAATCTATTACTTTGTGCAATATCTATTTATTAAATGAAATAAAAAAAAGTTATAGATACTTACCTTTGAGTTAACTTGATGAGTCTCAATCTCCCCCTTGGCCAATGGTGATGTGTAAGAGATTTTTATAGTTTTATAAGTATCACACTAGTTAAAATTAGCTCTAGGCTAAAATATCCCTACTTTCATCTAAGATTTCCCATATGACAAGCTATCTTCCCTCCAAGGTAAACCCTAAGAAATTGTTCCTTAAAATGCAAATATAACATAATTACAACCTATAATAATGTGAAAATTAATGTTCATCTCTATTATATTGAATTGGATGTTGTATGTATATAAATGGATAGGTCATAACCTTTCTAGAATTTCAGCCGATAATGTCATCCTACCACAACCTAGTTTTTAAAAGTTATTATTCGGTCTCAAACTAGGTCGACCTTGGCTAACCTACATGCATAACATGCAACATAATTTTCTCAACTAGGTAGACCATGTTTATCCTAGTATGAAAAGTGTGTTTGTTCTTACTTATGGCTATTAAGATTGAAAGTGCTTGGGGATCAAGACATGAAAGGTGTTAAAATATGCAATATATATATATATATATATATAATATAACATTTATGTATGGACATATAGTTTCTTATGCTTTAAGTTATATTTTATATTTATACTTTCAATATGTTTGATAATGGTTTCAAACCTCTAGGATCTATAATGTAAATTCTACGTTTTAGAAGATCCTACTATATTTCAGACAACCATATTCTAGGATTTTAGGATTTCAAGGAGACATCATAAGAGGTAAATGGATAGAAACTCTAAGTAAGTTGTAATAAAGTAGGAATGATATGATTAAAAATAATATTGTAAAGCACCATTGTTCTACCCACCCCTTTCCCAATGCACCCTTTAAGGTGTGTACTTAGAGAGATTGAAACTTGACAGGGTCTTACAAGAGAGAAAGTGTTAGTAAATGATAAAGTTTTAAAATATTATGTATACAGAATGTAATTGGATAGAGATTTTCTACCTAGAGTGAGCTAATAGAACTAGATAAATAAGGCCAAGTCATTATCAAACCTAAGGAGATCCTACACAAACACACTAAAAGGTAGAGAATAATAATATTAAGGAGTATTTGATCAAGCGGAAGAATCTAAACTATGAGTATACTAGAAGGATTAAAATTTATTTTAGTAATATCCATAATTTTTTTAAGGGTAGGGGCATGATACACCCTTAGCCTATAATAGTTTTATGGATATGTGTGGCCAATGTTTGACTTATATAAACTTTCATATTATCCTGTCACATTTATTTATGCTCTTATATTGTTAGTAGGGTCAACCTATGAAATAACCATGGCTTAAGTATAGTATATGTAGGAGGTAGTGGTTATTTTTTGAATATCATATTACAAATTCTACTCTTATTGCATTTTTGTAGTGCTTCAGCTATATTTATCTAGTATTCTACTCTTCTTTCAATTATTTTTGTGGACTACTTATTCTAGTCATATTAATGTGATATATTATTACATTGGTGTGAACTATATAAGTAATTTAATTACAAGTGGTATCAGATCTTCAATTTGTGTAAGTTTTTATGGCATATTTTTTGGGGATCTAGAGCAGTTATTGTTATGAGAGCTAAAGGATCTTAAAAAGATAACTTGTGATCTAAGAAGAATTTATTTTTTTTATCAATGCAATATTTTTTAAGATTTTTTTAAATCTTTAAATATTTTTTCACTTTTGTGAAAATTAAAATTTATTTTATTCATCTCAACAAGACAATTATAATCGTATAATCCTCTAGTACACTTTATTTTGGGCTCTAAATCCTAAAACCTAGGATTTATGCATGGTTGATTCAAACACTCACATTTGTAAGAAAGGGAAATACATTCCATGCACAATGCCTAATAATGAGTACATGGAGTCTAAAACTTCATATTTTAATGTTTCTTGGTTGGATCACCAACTTGAGTCAAATATGCAAAGCATGGTGAGTAATGATTATTTTAATGGGGTAAAATGGGACATCAATGTGGTAGAAGGGGACGTGGATGATGTGAAGTCTTAGTTAGCAACTATTAATTGGACATTGACCACTATTTTGGGTCATCTTACATATGCAAATAATCCTCCACCATTCTATTTGGGTTCACCCAACCAAAATAATCAAAACCCAAATACTAGTTAGAATAACATGCTACCAAAAGTGTAATTTTGCAAGTTTGATGGTAAGGATCCAATTACTTTGATCAATCAAATTGAAATTTTATTTTATATAAATCAAATCACATGTGTAAAAAAGGTGTTCATGGTATATTTGTATCTAGAACTCAAGTATTTTGTTTAGTATAGATGGTTGTGTGATAAAAATAAAAATAAGGATTTTTTTGTTACTTGGTTAGTGTTTACTCATGAGTTGTAGATGAGCTATCACAACCGCACCACAAACATTTACTTCATTTATTTAGCAATGTTTTGAAAAATATGGCCTACTAAGGATTATATTCAGTAATTCTAGAGTCTATCTTTATGCATTAATGACATCAATGAGGGAAACATGAATGGCATGGTCTTGGGAGGACTAAAGGATAACATTTAACTTGATGCTTTTATGTTTAATCCAAGTTTAGCATATGAATCCATAGTCTTCACATATAGGTAATATGAAAGATATTTGGTCAAATAAATATCTTTCACTAATGGATAAAAACATAATTCCCTAACATCTTCATTTGCATAGCCTACCATATCAAACCCTAAGCAAAATTAAAATAAGTGTGCAAAAAGCTTATGTTTTTGTTGTGATATCAAGTGGAAAAAAAGACATTTTTTTTAGAATAAGTTATTCTAAATCAAAGGATACAATGAAGATGAAAAATATGATGACACATCTAGGGAGGATGAGGAAGAGCCAGAGGAAGAATCTGAAGACTCCCAACCTACTATCTCTTGTCTGAAATTTTGGATATTATCACTCCTCAAAACCTGAAGGTTATGGGTTGCATCAAGAAATAGAAGGTGATAGTGTTGACTGACTCATGGATTACACATAAATTCATCAATAGTAAGTTGGATACTCATTTGAACTACTTCATTTACCTAGTTATAGAATTTTAGGTCAAGATTGTAGATGGTATCATAGTCAATTATTCTAAGAAATGCCATAGTATTAACCTTGTTATGGGAGACTATAGGCTAAATTGTCCTATGTTTGTTACTCCCATGGGTGGGGTAGACATTATTTTTGGATTGCAATGGCCTATAACCTTGGGCACAAAAGAGATGAATTTATAAGAATTATTCATGCACTTTCATTTTGAAAGTGTGATGTTTGAACTACATGAATTATGTGTAAAATATTCAAACTTATTTACTTCACATTAGATGTTTAAGATTATCAAAAAAGGGTCTAAAGTATTTCTAGCATGATTATTTTCTGTAGAATTTCAACCAACAAAGTCATCTATAAATCATTATTGATAACCACCCAACTATTTTTGGTGCCATGCCAAATGGACTAAAACTAAGAAGAGGACATGATTATGCCATACAATTACTTATAAGAAGTCAACAACCAAACATTAAACCATAACGGTATCCAATTTCCCATAAGAGTGAAATTGAAAATATAGTACATGAGATGTTGAAGGTAGGTATTATCAAACATAGCCAAAGTGAATATTTGTCCCAGGTTGTCATGGTGCATAATAAGGATGAAACTTGGTATATGTGACCAAACTAAAAAAAAATCAATAAGTACACCATAAAATATAAGTTCCATATTCTAGTAATTGGTCATTTTCTAGATGAGTTTCATGGTGTTATTTATTTTACAAAACTAGATATTTGTTTTGGGTACCATCAAATTTAGATTAGAGATGAGGATATCCCTACCATTATGAGTATTTGGTCATGCCTTTTGGTCTCAATAATACACCATCAACATTTTAAAGTTTTATAAACATTGTTTGTAGACATAGTTGTTGATGACATGCTAATATGTAGCAAAACTTGGGAAGAATATTTGTAGTGTGTGAAATAGGTACTATTAGTTCTAAAACAAAAATTAATTTTATGTAAAACATTCAAAATGTGCTTTTGGATTCCAATATGTGCAGTAATTGGTTCATTTTATTTCACATGAAGGAGTCACTATAGACCATTAAATTATCAAATCTATCATGGAGTGGTAGGTGCCAAAAACCCTCACGAATCTTTGAGGCTTTTGGGGGCTAATAGGTTACTATCACAGATTTGTGAAAATTATGGCAACATAACAACACCAATCACAACTATGTTGAATAAGGATGCCTTACATTGGATTGAAATCATTACCAATACCTTTGAGAAGATAAAAGAGGCTATTAACACCACTCTAGTTTTATTTACCCTTGATTTTTCCAAAACTTGTATTGTTAAATGTGATTCATCAGGATATGGCATGGGGGAAATACTCATGAAATAAATAAGACCCATTGCATTTATGAGTCATCAAATCAAGGGTGAAAATAAACTAAATCCAATATATGAGAAATAGATTCTATTTATTATTCATGCAGTCAAGCAATGGAGACCTTAAATGATGGGTAGACACTTTAATGTATACACTGATCATGATAGTCTAAAATGTTTTTTAGAATGATGATTGTCATTAGAAGAACAAAAAAATGGGAGACTAAAATGTTGGGTTATAAATTTGAAATCATCTAGAAGAAAGGAAAAGATAATGTTGTAGTAAATGCATTATCTAGAAGGGATGAATCCACTAAGGCATTGTTATGTCAAATCACCAATTTTTAGGTAGATTGGTTAGAAGAGGCAAGATCAAAATGGGATAATGATAGTGATACAATATTATAATTCATAATATTTAGCATGATTTAGGTGCTTCTAATAAATTTGATTGGAAATAGAATGTATTATGGTATAAATATAAATTATACTTGTATAGATAGAATTTGGACATGGATATTCAAACACAATAATCAATTAAAATAAATTCAAACTCATGCTAAAACTAAACAATAGGAAAGGTATGTTAGCGTGTGGAGCTAAAGCTTCACCAAGGAGCACACTTTGACAAGTTCGGGTCTACACAGACACCAGTGTCGATTAGGAGCGACCGACGTCGGTCAGATGCAGTTGGAGAGACGCCGACGTTGACAGAGGATCGGCTGACAGCAGTCACAGGCAAGCAGCAGGAACCGGTGTCAGTTACCTGCGTGTCCAGAAAGCTATTTCAGAGGACAGAAGCGAGTGTTTGCATGATGAGTTTGAGTTGTAGTCTTAAGCTCACGTCTCTATTGTTAGTAATATTATTTTTAGAGCCCTTGTTAAAGTGGGTTAACTGTTTGTTGTAAGTGCATGCTCAAGTCTCCTAATTCCATATGTAGAATTAGATCTTCTTAGCTTATGGTAGTAAGTTATTGTTTTGGTATGTTGAAGAATAGTACAGAATTGAATCAATCTAGGTCTGTTGGAGTTGGTTGTTCTTGAGAGAGATAGCTCTTGAGGAATAGAGATCTAGTGAGAGATCTATACATTTAGGAGAGGTGTGGAAGAAAGAAGTTTCTTCAATTGTATTCCTATTATAAAGAGTTTATTAATACAAGTTTTTAGGGTGGTTTCTTGTATCTCTTGTTCTTACCATTTATCATTCTAGTTACTTGTCTATCTGATTTAATTTTGCGTTTATTGCTTTCACAAGTGTAATCTCTTGTTGGTTGATCCCCAACAAGTGGTATCAGAGCTCAGGTTCACTAACAGGTGGTTCAGATCTGTGTAGTGTGTATTGATTACAGGTTCTCATGGGGGTTTCTGCAGGGATTTCTGTTTGAGTGGGAGAAGCAATGGCAGATGAAAGTAAACATAGAATGGAAAAGTTCAGTGGCAAAAATTACCAACATTGGAGAATGCAAATAGAGGACTATCTGTATTAGAAAGATCTCTACTTACCGTTAGGTGGGGTTGCAAAGAAGCCCAAAGACATGGAGGATGAAGAATGGGAAGTTCTTGACAGAAAGGCTTTGGGGTCTATAAGATTGAGTCTAGCATCCACTGTGATATCTAATTTATCACAGGCAAAGTCTACGGTAGAGTTGTTGACTATGTTAGTGAATTTGTATGAAAAACCCTCTGCTTCCAATAAGGTATATCTTATGAAGCAGTTATTTAATTTGCATATGAATGAAGGTGGATCTGTTTCTACTCATCTGAATGATTTCAATGGAATTGTGAATCAGTTAAGTTCAGTCAATATAGTATTTGATGATGAAATAAAAGCTCTTTTAATATTATGTTCTTTGCCTGAAAGTTGGCATGGCTTAGTAATGGCAGTTAGCAATACTGCATCTGCATCAAATATTTTGAAAGTAGAGGATGTTGTTAGTGTTATCTTGAATGAGGAAATATGCAGGAAAAGCACAGAAGAGGCATCTAGGAACGCTTTAAGTTTTGAGAGCAAGGGAAGGCAGAAAGATAAGAGAAAAAGGAGATCAAGATCTAAGTCTAAGGTGAGAGGAAGATCCAAATCCAGGAATGGCAGGAAGCCACAATGCTGGAATTGTGGAAAGATTGGGCACATAAGCAGAGATTGCTGGTCAACGCCTAAGGAGGACAATCAGCACAAAGGAAAGGAAGAAGCCAAGGTTGCAGGTATTGCACAAGATGCTTTAATATTCTCTCTGCATAATAATATAGAATCTTGGGTATTAGATTCTGGTGCATCTTTTCATGCTACCCCTAACAGGGAATATTTTTGTGACTACATCCATGGAGATTTTGGAATAGTGTATCTAGGGGATGATGAGCCCTGTAAAATAATTGGCAAAGGTAAAGTGCAGCTGAAGATGCAGAATAGCAACACATGGGTGTTGAGAGATGTGATGCATGTTCCTAGCTTGAAGAGAAATTTGATTTCTACAGGAAAGTTAGGGGATGAGGGTTGTACTGTAACTCTCACAGCAGAATCTTGGAAGGTGACCAAGGGTGCACTTGTTATGGCCAGAGGTAAGAGAGAAGGTACTCTCTATTTGTGTAATTGTGTTACTAACAAATCTCCTTCTGTATTGTCTACTTCAGATGTGGATGCTAAATTGTGGCACTCAAGGCTTGGCCACATGAGTGAGAAGGGGATGTCAATTCTTAAGTCCAAAGGTATGCTTTCAGATTTAAAAGGCATAGATCTAGAATTTTGTGAGCACTGTGTATTTGGAAAATAGAAAAGGGTTAGTTTTCTCAAGACTGGGTCTACTAAGAAGAGGCATAAGTTGCAGCTTGTTCACATAGACGTGTGGGGACCGGCTCAGGTTGCTTCCATTGGAGGATCACAGTACTATGTATCTTTCATAGATGATGCTACAAGGAAGGTATGGATCTATTGTATTAGAAGAAAATCTGATGTATTTGAGACTTTTAAAGTTTGGAAAGCTATGGTTGAGAATGAAACAGGTAAAAGATTAAAGTGCCTGAGATTTGATAATGGCGGTTTTTTCTGCAGTCATAAGTTTAGAGATTATTGTTATATGCATGGAATCCGCAGGCAAAGGACGGTTCCAAGGACACCTCAGCAGAATGGTATTGCTGAAAGGATGAACAGGACAATAATGGAGCGTGCAAGGTGTATGAGATTGCATGATGGTTTGCCCTTACATTTTTGGGCACAAGCTGTTGACACTGCAGTGTACCTGATTAACAGAGGACCCTCTACAGCTCTGGATGGTGGTATTCCAAAAGAGGCATGGATAGGTAAAAAGGTTGATCTCTCATATCTCAAAGTTTTTGGTTGTGAAGCCTTTGTGCACATAGATAAAGAAAATAGAAAGAAGCTTGATGCTAAGTCTATGAGGTGCACATTTATTGGCTATGGCTCAGATGATTTTGGTTACAGATTATGGAATCTAGAAACTAACAAGATAATTAGGAGCTGTGATGTTGTTTTCAATGAAAGAGTGATGTATTGTGATCAGCTAAGGAAGTTGAATCATTCTGAGCAGAGCAATGGTGAATTGGATGAGGTGAAAGTCCAATATGAGCTCGTGGGAAAAAGAAATAATCACTTGCAGGAAAACATAGAGACCGACGTCGGCAAGGTAAGAATCGGTGTCGGCAGTACAGAGACCGGCATCGGCCATACAGAGACCGACATCGGCATCACAGGCACCAAGGTCGGTCAGGCAGAACTGATGTCGGCTAGTAACAGGTCTAGAGGTGACCGAGGTTGGTCACTGTCAAAACATTTGGGTGGACAGCGTGTTATGGACGAGTCTCAGACACCCATCAGGAGGTCAGAAAGGGTGAGTAAGCCTCCGATTAGATATTCTCCTTCTTTATTTTATTTATTGCTAATTGATGGTGGAGAACCAGAGAGTTTTGAAGAAGCAATATAGGTGGAGTCCAAGAGTCAGTGGGAGCGTGGCATGGTTGAGGAGTTGGAGTCCTTAAGAGAGAACCAAACATGGGATTTGGTTGAATTGCCAGCCGGTAAGAGGACACTGAAGAACAGATGGACCTACAGGTTGAAAGAAGGTGAGAATGGACAAATGTGATATAAGGCCAGATTAGTGGTAAAAGGATTTGCACAAAAGCCAGGTATTGACTTTGGTGAGATTTTTTCTCCTGTTGTTAAGATGACTTCTATAAGGGTTGTATTGTCTTTGGTTGATTTTGAGGATTTGCATCTTGAGCAGCTAGATGTTAAGACAGTGTTTCTTCATGGAGACTTGGATGAGGAAATTTATATGGAACAGCCAGAAGGATTTGAGGTCAAGGGTAAGGAGAAGTTTGTGTGCAGATTGAAGAAAAGCTTGTATGGCCTTAAGCAAGCTCCTAGGCAATGGTATTTAAAATTTGACAGGTTTATGACTGAGCATGGCTACAGTAGGTGTCAATCAGACCATTGTGTGTATTTCAAGAGATTTGATAACAGTAGATATATTATTCTATTGTTGTATGTCGATGATATGTTGGTTGCAGGATCACACATGCAGGATATCTCTGAGCTTAAGGTGAAATTAGCTCAAATGTTTACTATGAAGGATTTAGGAGTAGCAAAGAAATCCTTGGCATGAGCATAAAGAGAGACAGGAAAAATCACAGATTGATATTGTCTCAAGAAGATTACGTGGACAAGGTGTTGAAACGGTTCAATATGCAGGATGCTAAACCGATAAGCACACCTTTGGCTGGACATTTTAAGTTAAGTAAAGAACAATGTCCTAATTCACATGATGAGGTAGAGTACATGAGTAAGGTTCCATATTCTTCCGCAATAGGAAGTTTGATGTATGCAATGGTGTGTACTAGACCAGATATTGCCCAAGCAGTGGGAGTGGTAAGTAAGTATATGGCCAATCCAGGTAAGGAACATTAAAAAGCAGTTCAGTGGATCCTTAGATATCTGAGAGGAACCAGCAGTAGGCACTTGTGCTATGGAGGTTCAGATACTTCTCTACACGGTTATGTAGATTCAGATATGGTAGGTGATTTGGATGGCAGTAGGAGCACTACAGGTTATGTTTTTACTGTAGGTGGAACAGCGGTTAGCTAGATATCTAAGTTGCAAAAGGTTGTTGCCTTGTCAACTACAGAAGCTAAGTATATTGCAGCCACAGAGGCTAGCAAAGAGATGATATGGATGACACGGTTCATGGATGAGCTTGGTAGGGAGCATGAGAGTTGCAGATTGTATAGTGACAATCAGAGTGCAATCCATTTGGCCAAGAATTTGGCCTTTCATTCAAGAACAAAGCACATACAGCTAAGGTACCACTTCATACGGCAGGTATTGGAAGATGGTGAGTTGAAGCTGGAAAAGATCCATACAGATAGGAATCCTGCTGATATGTTAACCAAGCCGGTTACAAAGGAGAAGTTTAACTTTCATTCAACTTTTGTTGGTCTTCATGATTGAGTTGAAGATGGAGGAGCTAGAAGATGTTGATGTACAGGTACTGGTGCAGCTGTTTATCTCCAAGTGGGAGATTGTTAGGGTGTGGAGCCAAAGCTTCACCAAGGAGCACACTTTGACAGGTTCGGGTCTACACAGACACCTGCGTCGGTCAGGAGCGACTAACGTCTGTCAGATGCAGTTGGAGAGACACTGACGTCGGTAAAGGATCGGCTGACGGCGGTCACAGGCAAGCAGCAGGAACCGGCATCGGTTACATGCGTGTCCAGAAAGCTATTTTCGAGGACAAAAGCGAGTGTTTGCATGATGAGTTTGAGTTGTAGTCTTAAGCTCACATCTCTATTGTTAGTAATATTATTTTTAGAGCCCTTGTTCAAGTGGGTTAATTGTTTGTTGTAAGTGCATGCTCAAGTCTCCTAATTCTATATGTAGAATTAGATCTTCTTAGCTTATGGTAGTAAGTTATTGTTTTGGTATGTTGAAGAACAGTACAGAATTGAATCAATCCAGGTCTGTTGGAGTTGGTTGTTCTTGAGAGAGATAGCTCTTGAGGAATAGAGATCTAGTGAGAGATCTATACATCTAGGAGAGGTGTGGAAGAAAGAAGTTTCTTTAATTGTATTCCTATTATAAAGAGTTTAGTAATACAAGTTTTCAGGATGGTTTCTTGTATCTCTTGTTCTTGCCATTTATCATTCTAGTTACTTGTCTATCTGATTTAATTCCGCATTTATTGCTTTCACAAGTGTAATCTCTTGTTGGTTGATCCCCAACAAGGTAGGTAAAGAGAAAGCAAATAAAAATTGAAATAAAAATAATTATACCTCAATCTTGCAGTAAATTCACCTTCAAATGTGAATGGTGTTCCCCAATTGACAAGTAGATGTTTGATGCTTGATTTTTAATGTTGGATTGTCTCATGACTTGGAACTTGGATAACATGTTGACATAGATTGGTTGATTTGTTTGACAATATGAAAACATAATATTTGGATTTGACGTTCATTATTTTGGCATGGAGGAAAGGTTTTTGTATATAAAATAGGATCAGGAATTTTGAACAAATTTAAATTTCCTTGGGGATTTCTAGAAATGAAGGGTGTGAAAAATTCTATAAAAGGTGGAAGATTATATAATTCATTTATAAATGACTAACGAATATTAGTGAATGATTATATGGGGATTAGAAATTGATTTGTAGGAGAAAGTCGGGGTAGATAGGATTGAAATTAAAAATTTAAAAATAATGAATAGGCGGGATTAATGATAATGGAATTGTTATTAGGAGTATTATTTTTAATGGGCTAATATAAGGTTGATATATGTCAAGAGAATTGTTATAAATAATAGACTAATGACTAGGGGACTAAAATGAATTAATGTTAGGATGAATTAATTTAAATTAGTGATTTAATTAGCAATGACAGAGGAGTGAAAAAATTTGGATGTATACATTTTTACCCTCTTTAATAGGGCATTGAACTGGAAGAATAATGATCATCAAAATACGATCATGGAAGAATTTATTAAGCTATGGTAAAATATTCCACCCTTTAAGGGGATAGGTGGAGAGGGACAAGATATATGGTCATTTGAAAGAGGAAATGAGGGGTAGAATGCGTGAATATAGAAAATGGTTTGAGATGTTGTGAATATTATGAGTGAATAATGATATTGATGAAGAATAATATTGACCTTAGCAATGAGCTACATATTGACAATGCCCCAAGAAAATACATATGTGAGGGAGTGAAAGTTGTGGTGTCACAACTTTAGACATGCCTAAAATGGAAACAATCTGTAATGAAATGATGATAAAAGGCCTTAGATGCATTACGAGAAAGGATACATGCCAAGGAGAGTTATGATTGATATTGAATGATTGGATACAAGATTTAGATGTATCCAAGTTAAGGATGCATGGTAGGGAGATATGTAATTAAAATAAGATAATGATTTCACAAGAATGATTAAATATTTGATGGGTGTAGCTCAAAGCATATGTTTAGTGATGATGAGAGCATTGATGAGAAATGATATGAATGAGTGACCAAGAGACAAATGGGAAGAATTGGTTAGTGTGATCAATTGATCTTGGGACACCCTATATGATTGAGCATTACCTACATAGTCTCAAGTGACCTCAAGTTGATGTAGTTCTCCATAATATGGAAGGATGAGGTGATGGATGAGATAATTGGTGAGGAACATATGAAAGGGATATAATAGATGTGGTGAATGATAATTATAAATGTGTTACAAGGTTTTCAATCAATGAGCTAAGATATTGACAATATTATTTGGTATTGAAGATGCCCTTATCAAAGGCATATGTAAGGAAGTGATATTGACATAAACGTTACAACCCTAGACATGCCCCAATTGAGTAGGAAATTGTAATTATAAATGTAGAGGAGAGTTATCAGATTTAGATATATCCCAAGAAAGGATGCATACTGGGGAGAGTAATAGGTCTTGAATTGGATTGATTAATTGATTGATTATTTATATTATAGATCAAAGATTTGACTGATAGATGAATTGATGATGACAGGTCATGATGATGAATTATTTTATAATATTAATTGGGTTAGATATAGGATTATATAGTTATCTAGATTGACATTATTTTGAATGATTGTATAATATGAGACAATGAATATTATGAATAATCATATAAAATGATGTAATTATGGCCGAGTTGACCTCAAACACCTATGTGACTGAGTGTTGCCTACATAGTAGAGATGCTAGTTAATCGATTTGATTGATAGATGAGTTCATGATGAATTATTTTATAATATAAAATAGGTTGGATAGAAGAGTGGATAGTTGACTAGATTGGCATGAGTGCAAATGATTTTGAAAGATGAGATAGTGAATATTATGGATAATCATATAAAATGACATAATTATAGCTGAGCTCACCTCAAATACCGCATGTGACTGAGTGTTGCCTACATAATCTATAGAATTTGTATTATTAGAGATGTTATTTGTTAGATAGATTATTTGATTTATATGTTTGATTTGATGATTTTATTGATAATTGATTTCAGATGTTGATGATGAGATGAATGATATTGATGTTGGAGAAATGATTATATTTTGGATTTTAGATGTTATTAATGGGATTTATATCAGATTATTGGATAGGTGATTGATGAGAGGATATATATGTCTATTTTTTTCAAAAATTATTCATTATTACAAGTCATTGATCATCATATTCCAATAAATCCTTTTTAATGTAGTAATAGGCAATATGCACCATGATATGTTTGTAGTCATGATGACATTTTTCTAGATTGCATGTTGGAATAACACAAAAGACACAAAGAATTAAATCAAAGTTTACAAGTATCACATAGCATAATGAACCACTATTATAAGGAAACAAGATGACATGGTTTCTATATACTATTGTAAAATAAAATAAAAGACAAAATGAGAAGACACATATGTAGATGAGTAGACAAACATAGACAAGTAATCACATATATATACATGACAAAAGACATTAAAACAAGTCAAACATCATCAAAAATCATACAAGTAAAACATAAAAGTATCTACATGAAAATGATATAATGCATTATTTTTACATTATCAATGTCTTGTCTATTGTCCTAACCAATGTTGATGGGATGAGTGAATGATTATAATGAATTTTTGGATAAGGACCAATAAGCTTTCATTGATCAATTTTTGTGACTTCAAATGTGATGGGTAATGAGATTTGGACAAGGTGTCCTTAATAAAATTTATATTTAGAATGTGATCTATTTTATAGATGAGGTATGGTAAAATTAACCCTAAGTTTGACTAGTTTTGATTGGGATGAGGAGTTACGACAAGCTCATGATTTAATGGGTGTTAGGTTTTAAACTAGCAAAGAAGTGCTTTGATTAAGTTTAACTAGGTTATGGTTGACCCTAATCACAATGGATTTTCCAAATACTATCTCAAATAATAAATTATATTGGATTTAATCATGTTTGGACATGTTGACAATGACAAGGTTGATAATATGATCTGATAGTGAAGTTGACTTATGCAAAAGGGGTGACTATGATTTGACCATTGAGCAAGATTATAACATTATGATGAGTGATAATAAATGAGTCAGGCTAAGTCTAAGGAATTGAAATGGGAATCCACTGACAAAGTGATGGTTATGACATGAATTTGGATTAAGATAAAGATATTGGATAAGAATATGTATTTTTCATAGGACACAGGACAAGACAACTAGGATATTTTTATATTTTCTAAATTTAATATTTTTTGGATTTTTGTGTTATGTATTTATAAATATGGGTTGCTAGAAGTGGGGAAACCAATCCTAAAAACCAAGATGAAGAATGATGGTAGATGGAATAATTAAATGATTTGGGTGATACTTAAAAGGGATGAAGGATAATGATGAATGGACTATGGATCTCCAAGGACCACATTGTGTAGGAACCACATGTCTAGTCACTTGGGCATTTCTTAGAGGATATTACAAGATGTTTCTAGAACATGTATTAATATTGCATCTAATCTCTTACTAATTTGAAGAAAAGAGGAAAGGATGGACATAATAGGATTGGGAAACATTATGGCACATGATGCTTACATATTGGAATGTGGGCAATGAACCAATAGATAGGATAGATAAGGATGATGTATATGGGGTTTAAGAGGGATGAATTTAGTGACAAAGTGGACTTTTCCCCCAAGTGTTGAGGTAGATATAGAATATGGATGATTTAAACATGATGCCAAAAATTATTTTTCGTCATGGTACTTACCCAAGGCACCAAAAAATTTGTTTTCACCATTGGATGAATGATTTTATTATTATTAAAATTACTATTTTTCATTTTTTGAAGGCATCTCAATTTATTAGAGGCTTATAAAATGTAGTAATGTTGATTCTTTTTTGGTATTTAACTAATGCTAATTTTGGGTAGTTGTGCCATTAGGAGCATTTTGTTGATGTAGTTTTCATGTATTCCATGGTGACCTTTAATGACTCTTGATTAAAAAGCCTTAAGAAATATAAACCAAACATATTTGTAGATACTATGAGAGGAAATTTTTCCCATGGGTATGGTGTATGGTATGGATTGGACTAAGACTTAGATTTGATGGTGGTGTGTAGGATGTGGAGGTATGATAGATAAATGAGGATTATAACTAGTAGTCACACATACTAGTGGAGATGTTAGAGGTGCCATTTTTTAATAATGCCACATGATAAGGGTTTTTCATGGATCCAAGAATTTTAAATTTCCTATTCTTTGACCAAAATATTTGGAAGATTGTCAACCATATCAATTTTGATCTTGATTTTTTTTGATAATCAGTGTTGTAAGTCATTTTGAGTTACTGACTTGATTTGAATTTGATTTCCCTTTATGCCTTAAGGAATGTTTCACCAGATAAATTTGACTTTTGATTTTGACAATGATTATTTTGACTTAGATGTTCCCCTAGCACCTCAGGGAGATTTTCACTAAGGGATGATGTTTTTTTATTGGCTAAGTATTTGACTAAATTGGATTTTGACTTATAGTTCTATCAAAACTAAAAAATTTATTATGCTTGATTATTTAACTATTATATTGGATTCTTAGAGGTTCAACACATGATAGTTCATGTTGAGGAGAGTCCAACTATGTGTGTTTATGTTTATTCCCATTAAGGACAATGATGGAGTGATTATTAATGGAGGGTAAGTAAAAATTATGTATGAAAGTGAAGGGGATGGATTTGTGAGTGAAGACTGAACAACATGATCCTCATAGATATTTATAGGATACCTAGTTTTCACATTAGAGAAAACCTCCTCAATAATCATGGAAGGATCACTTAAAAAAAATTATTGACCTGTAAGACAATCATCCTAATCTAGATCAAATCCATTCTGATAATTATCTACTGATGAAGCATCTTAAAGTCTCATAAACTACATTATGACATCATTGTTCTAACACATGTCAAGAGGCATGCCTTGATTCTAGTTGATATTTGAAATAGAGTGTCCTCAAAGAATCATGTGTTAGCATGATTTTCATCATCTGTAAGGGATGATGATTCTAACATGAAATCCAACATGGATTCAGATGGATTTTATTATGATGTCAATGAGACTGATGTTGAATTTGATGTTGTATCTAACGTGGACAACATTGGTGATGTAATACTAATCATATATGACATTTTGATTGTGGCCATAAGAAGGGCCTATTAGATGATGTTTTCTATAAGTACCTTCTTTACCTTTCATTTATTGATGAAGTTTTTAGGAAAAAGTTAATTTTATATATAGGGGATATGATATTATGGATAAAAGGTAGATGGTTGGTGAAGGATGAGTCTTTTTATCAAAGATAGGTTTACCAAAGATGGGTCTATTGTCTTGGTTATGGTTTGGAAGTGGAAGAGATTGATCATGATTGGGAAGTGAATATTATAATATCCTTTTTTCTTCACCCTTGGATAAGGATTTATTTGATTCATTATTGATTTAAATGTCATCACAATTGACTTGGTCTTGGATGAAGTTTTTTAAGTTATAGCATCAAATAATAGTATGCCCCTGGGTTATATGGTGTTGATAGTATTAGTCTTAACTATACCAAAAGGGCTTGAGTTTGGTCAGATCAAAATTCCTAGTATGTGGATAGATGATCATGTGTGTAATGACTAGTTGATGAAAGATGGATTCCAATTATATGTTAGAGGTAAAATCACTAAGAGGGGGGTGAATCAATGATCCCAAATAATCCAATTTCAATTCCAATTCCTACAATTTCTTAATCATTCAATATATACATTCATGAAGCATACACAACATTCATGTCAATGAATAGGAAAGATAATACAAGATCAAGCATATAACACAAGACATACATGGTAAACCCTCTTGGGGAGTAAAACCCACTAGAACCTACAATTGGAATACTATCCTATAATAACAAAAACTAATTTAGAATATCTACAACTGATCAAGGAATTAAAATTCATTATTTAGTGAGACTACAATCCCATAATTTGCCACAACACCTATCTAGCTAAGTTGCAACAATAACTATACCTTTAGCAAGTTCCACCTTGCAAGGAGGCTACAACCCCCTAGATGTTGATTTGACAAAAAAACACCTATGAACACAGCATCTCTTGATCATTGATTGCCTACCAATCTGATGGAGAAATAAATTTTATCATCTCACTTCAACATTTCACACTCAATGCATCCAAAGCCACCTTTTGGACACCCTAGACCTCTTCACTCATCTTCAATATGCAAGAGCAATTATTCTAACATCAAGAACATGATCCATAGGTCATATAAATAGTCCTTAATCTATTATGATCATTAACTCATCTACTAGGCACTCTACCTCTCCTTCAATCCTCAATTATCACATCCATCTTGCACAAGTCACACTCCCAAGTCTCTCACAAGTTTATAAACCATCATATTTTGGTTTCACTATATATAAATCATTCATGAATATCAATAACTTGGTTAGATATTAGGCATGCCTTAACCCTTAAGACATATATCATATGAATACACATCTTAATACAATCTTCATTGGTCCACCATATCACCCATGGGTCACCCTTAATCAAAAACCCCATTCAATTAGGCCAAACTAGCCTTTATAAGTCTCATGAAGACCTATTCACTCAATTAGTCTAACAACAAGAAAAATATAAACATAGTACCACATATAAATTCATAGGTCCACTCTACATGACCCCTTATTCATACTCAAATGCTTACAATCATCATTTCATTCTTTTGTGCAAGCTCAATCAACTCAAACATTAGCCTTGTTCATATGGACACCATGAACAAATAGACAGTCAACTTCTTAAACATTGTTTATACTCAAAATACATTGATCATACCTCCAAATGTACATATAATATCTTCATAGAGTTTACAACATGTTTCAATTTCTAATTCATTATTAAACATCATAATGAGCTCAAATACCCTTCTCGGGTTACTTGCACAATATGGATGAACACACATTGAATTTTAAACTTCATTATGTTTTATTGTACACACTTTTAAATCATCAAATCTATACTTATATATGTTTCTTGGAGTCCTCTACAATTTTAATTTTTACACCATGAGCAAATTCAACATAGATCAAAAGTTATGGCCCAAAAACCAAACACTGGTCATTTTTTTGTTAAATTCAAATGGTCACTGTTAAACTTTGGTCACCATTCCATCATCTCATGTCCTTGTTTCTTAAATAAAAAACACACCATTTACCTTATTTTATTAATCTCTACCTTTAACTCATATTGAACCACTACCAAACTTTAAACCTTGAACAGTTGACCTCATCTCATGTAATCTTGCAATATTGACTCAATGTGCACCATCAATCTCTAGAGATCAATCAGGTCTTTATCATAAAGTTATCACCATTTTATCTTGCTAATAAACCATATGATCATGATGCTTGACACCCTTGCATGATTTTTTATTACTTTTACTTGTTACCCATCATGCACTTCTTATCATCTTGCTGCATACACACCATTAAATCAATCTTGTATGATTGTCTGTGCATCATTATATCTTCATTTGGCCATGATCTTTAAATCTGTTAACTAATGAAAACTTTGATCTATTTAACTTACTTCACACCATATATATATAGATTTATGAACTCTTGTGAACCATTTGATCTCCATCCGGTCTTGATTTTTAACATTGTGTAAAAAAATCTAAGTATGGGGACCTTTGTAATCTATTTGTAATGTCAACCTTGCACGTTCATATCTTTTTCTTTGCTTAAGTACAAGTTATAAAAATTAGACCATATGATCTCCTCATATATTATAATATATATATTTTTCAATATGCTCCTATAATCCTCACAAATATGAGATATAATGACATTAAAATTCCTAAAATTTATATGTTCACAGAGCTAGCTAAATTAAGAAATATCTAGAAAAAACAAATTTGTACATGCATAAATTTTGTCTCACTTTAGTGCTTGATTTGAAATTTAGCACAAATTAGTTAGGAAAAAAACTAAATAAACCCATATGATCATCTTCTTCTAAAATTTTCACATGTGCAAGATACACCACCATCAAAATTCCTACTCACCTTTTCTTACCACATTGTAAATTTGCCTATGGGAAAACACTATCAAAATGCCTAAGAGCCCAACTCTGCACTTGTATATCTTTTTTCATGATTCATAGATAGACTTGAGACTTTGTGCATAGAAACTAGGGACTAATGTGATCATAACCATATGACCAACTCCCCTTGAATCATCCACATATGGTAATTATGGCATCATCAAACTACCAACTCAGATTTTATCTCATTGACCCTAAAATGTCTAGATGAGAATAATGATGATCAAGGTGAATTCCACTCATGAACACAATATATCCAATCATCCTTGACCACTAATAAAACATATTTCACATTATCACTACTTTATACTCATCCCTAATCATCTCAAATCATGCCAAAACTGAAGATCAACCAAGCATCTTTTGAGTATACTAAGACAAGCACATTGCACACTTTGTCATTGTCACTTAGACTATCAAGTCACTTCATCCACTTACTTGGATACCTCTATGACATCATTATGAAACCATTTACAACTCTCCAATAATATATCTCTTTTTTATTGATGTCAACATATATCATATAGCTTGCCTTCCTTCTCTCTCTTCAAGCACTCTCATAATAGGAACTTTCTCTCCCTTTGACACAATGATAAAGTGGGAACCAACTGATCTTGAGGACCTAAAAATACCATAAATATGAGAGACCATATTATAAATATGATACAAACTTCCCCTTACCTTTATCCTACCTCTTTTTGTTACATGCCAACATTCTAATTCAAACAAGCACTACAACCAATGAAGAAAGAATATTAAGAGTACTAAAATATAAGAAAACATATCAAGAAATAACTGAGAGAGACTCCCACTAATATCTCTAAGCCATTGCACATCTTAATAATATTTATATCTCCACACACCATGAAGAACCACCATATAGACTTACTATCCTTCTCTCTTAGGACACTTCCATGACCACCAACTCTGCATTTGCACTAAAGCTTCTTTACAAACCTCTATGTATGCAATTGAAACTACATCATGTCTATAAATCAATCCTATCTGGGAGAAGATAGATCATACTTACACTTATGATTGAGGATACACTTTTTAAGTGGGAGCATGACTAATATGGGGATTTGCTACACCTAATTAAGGGACCACTTGTATCACTTGTCACAACACATCATGATAGGAAGGGTTCTAAAGCCTTTAGTCTAACACAATCACACAAAAACTCTAATGAAATACTAAGGTTTAAAACATTTCACTTATTATAATAACAAGAAAGTAAATCTAATCTAGTACACACCAAATATTGTGGCACAAAGTGGGGGTTAGAAGAAATAAAATAAACACTAAACTAAACATGTATTAAAATACATATACTCACATCAATGTATACAAAATCCTAATACATGGGAGAAGAATAAAAATTCATTATCTATCTAATCCTACAAAGGAGAAATATAGTTAGGAATACTTACTATTGAAGATGAACTTGCTAAGCCTCAATCTCTCCCTTGGCCAAGGTGCTTTATAAAATATTGTTATGGTATGTAAGGATAACCAAGATAAATCAGCTCTAGGCTACACAACCTATCTAAGAATCAAAAAGACTTATCCATAATATATATCTTCAAAAAAAGTATGGAACCCTAATATTTATTCATTAATTAGAATGGTTAATAAGAAGATGTTCATTCTCACTTCTTTGTTAATAATTCTTCTCTTATGAAATGGTAGGAAATGAACTTATATATATAGGTAGATCTTTCCCTAAATCGTTTAAGAAATGTCAAGTGTATAGGGTTGACCTAGTTGACCTAGTGTGTTTTTGGGGATAGATCACTAAGTTTGTGTTAGATCAGTCAAAAGGCTAACAAACCAAGAAAGTGAAAAATACCCTTAAACTATACTAGGTCAACTAATCAACCCAGTACAGTTGATAATCTAAAAAGGTCTTAAGGAAATAAAAGAAGGAATGGAAAGAGAAAAAGATTGGAGCAAGTAAGACTGAGAAGAATAAGATTAGGGTAAATAGTTTTAGGAGACAAGTGTGTAGATGGTAAGTAGCAAAAGGAACAACAATATTACGAAGCACCGATGGTCTACCCACCCCTTTCTTAGTGCACCCCTTAAGGCATGCACTCAGAGAGATTGAGACTCGATAGGTTCTTGTAATATACAAATTATTAGTAATCAATAAAAGTTTGAAAACATTATGTGTATATATATGCCCCATTCAAAGCTCATCATGTGTTATGTAAGTGAAACATGGGATGGTGTTTTGAGATAAAACATGATAACACACAACATTAAAGCTAAATAAAGTGAAGTAAGCAAAAAATAAGATAAATGAAAGGATTAAATTGAAAAACACATACCTTTAACTTACCTTAGTGTCATAGATAAAGAAGTAGATTGTAAGAGATGTGAAGGTGTCTAATGTATAGAACACTAGATGAACCTATAGAAGTTAGTGTAAAAAATAGCCAAAAATCATAATTTTTGGAATATAGGCATATGATAGTGGAAAATAATATCATGAATCTAATGCATTTTATGGTTTACAAAATAGATGAGTAGAAACAAAGATAGAGTAAAAACAAGAAATTCGTAAGACAATAATTGAAAGATTTTGATTGCTAAAAGTATTTTGAAATAGGGAAAAAGATAATTAATTTTTTATTTTTACTTTCTAAAGGAGAGAAATGATACCTATGGAGACAAAAAAACTAGGATGGCAAGGAGATGACATGTTAAATGGGGGGAGGCTCCAAAGGTGGCAATAGGTGCACTACAGGTATGCAACTAAGAATCTCAAACTAGTTTTTGAAATTGTATTAAATTAAGTGAATTTTTAGTAATTTTGAATTTTAAGCATTTCTAAATGTCAAAATTAAGTAAAATTAGGTTCTAGGATTATAAAATAGGAAGACAAGAAATGGCTTTAGAGGATTTAGGCAAAAAGTAAGAAAATTACACTTTTTTTAGAAAATGCAAGGGGTCAATAAGCAAAAATCATTGGGTTGATTCAATCAACCCAGTAGGCTATAAAATAAGTAGAATCCATTGTGCCAATCTAGTAGGTATGGGTCGACCCTATACATTATGTATGTTGAAGGCCTAGTTTGGATTTGCTAAGTGGTCTAAAAGGTTTAGAATGATATAAAAAAATCATGTAAGAAGTCGAAAGAGGGCTAAAATGGCCTAAAATGACCAAGTAAGATCAAGAAGGACTGATAAGGTTGAAAGTAAGCTAAAGAGAACAAAATAAAGTAATAAGAGGCTTATTTTTCCTTTAAAATGTAAAAATAATATATTAAAGAATGTATTATGACTTATATGATATGAAAGAACTGATACATCCTTCATTATTTCTTGGGTGCAGGGATGATGGAGATTTTGGAGACTTGTGGATGTGGCATGGTTACTAGACTTGTTAGATAGGATATCAAATGGAGAATTTGACTCAAGAGACGATGGTTAGTATTGTGTTACTTTCAAAATGAAAATAAAATGAAAGAAACAAACTAGCTAGCATAACATCTCTAGGCCTAGACATTGGGGAGAGCTTAGTTAACAAACATGAATAAAACACACAACTAAAATTCAAAATAAACCTTCTTTTACCTTCCTTAGATGCTCCAAAATTATTGTTGTAGTGGCTTGCTCAACTTGTGCTCGAGAAGTCTTCATCAAAGGAGGCTTGGATATCTCCTCTTCTCCTGAGCACCTTGTGGCTTTGGCTTAGCTTGGCTTTGAATCAATTTGGCATGGAGACACTAATTACAATATCTTTTATAATCATTTGTGCATTATAACTTTGCATTATCAAAATTTTGAAGATATTTGAGCATAATAACTTTGCACCAAAATAGCTTGGAAATGATTTTCATGGCCTCTCTATTTATAGATTTTTGAGACTAATCATAATCAACCTGAACCATCCATCTCAAGATTGAGATGTGTGGATAAAGATTATCTCATTTTCTAATTAAAATTGATCAAGAGGATCATAAATATTTGTGATAAAGGAGAAATTAAGAGGCATGGAGAGCATTGATAAGGCATGGGAGGCATGAATCCTGATAGTTGTGGCATTTATGGCCTAGGGATGTCTTCCCAAGAAATGAGGTCACCTGATGATGCAGATAATCAATATTCATTTCCAAAAATAAGTATTCAAAAATTTTCCATGGAATTATTAATTAGGCTCTAATTTGGTTTAATTATCTCTTAAGCATGATTAAGAACTTTATGCACAAATTACTCAAATTGATAAGAATGCCTTGGTATTGGCTCAAATTTTTACTGGATTAGAATTAGAAGTCATTGTCAGATGCATTGGATTATTTATCCCATTTAGAATGTTTCCAACACAAAATAACAAAGACGCATATCTCATGCAAGAGATTTGATAGAAAAGAGCAATCTAGAGCACTTAGGTGTAAAATTGGCATTTTGACTCAAAATGATCTGATCAAAGTTAGTTGTCCCATAATTTGCATTTCTCTATTTAATGATACTCTGGCCAAAATCATCACTTGAATACATCAATTTTACATTATTTAGTGTGTTTTAGTGTTTTTAGGCCAAATTATGCATTTTGGTGGAAATTGGTCAAAATCTTGATTGGAGGTCATTGGTGGCCAAATTTAGGTGTCTCCAGTTCGCCCCTATATGGGAAGATGCTGCAAACCATAGGTAAAGCAATGTCTCATAAAATAATGAGAGATGTCATGTATGCTAAAAATAAGATGATGGCTAAATAACAAAGCTCCAAACAGTGTTTGTGAATCCTATGATGATGCCCCCTCAAGGGAGTGGTCGTCACATTTGTTGATGGGTGGTCCCTTGAAAAGAAATAATAAGAAAGGTGGAATTAACCTGTGGTTGAGATTAATCAAAATAAGAAAATACTTGCATGCATTGATGTAAAAAGGATGTTGATTTACCAAAAGGTTGTTATAATCAAGAATAAAAGTCAAAATAATGATTTACGCATAGGCAGTTATAATCATTAAGTGGGCCTAGATTGACAAAAGATGATTGTGTCCTAGTTAGGGTTGATTAACAAGCATAACCTAAGGATATAACATAGAATATAAATTAAATATGAGTGGGTGGAAATTGATTAAATAGATGAATATAAGAATAAGATTGATCAGTGTGAATGATTAAAATATACCTACCAACAAGATGTTAATCCTAATTAGCAATGATACAACTAGAATGGTCAATGGGTTGATTTGATCAAGGGTAGGATGGGAGGATTTTCCAAGGTGCCAAGGAGAAAATTCTATGGATCCATTGATTGTAGACCTTCTTAAATCTAATTTTTGTTGCAGCATGTGATGATAGGCACCATGATAGAAAACCATGAAGACTTGGTTAAAATATGCATAAGGATTGACTTTTGATCCAATAAACACAAAAAAAATAATGCACCAATGACAAAAACCATGTTGACAATGTTGACGTATAAATATGAATGGACTCAAGAATAATGTGCTCAAGGAATCACCTATGAATGCATATATACTGAGTCGAGGCAATAGTGTTGAAAGCAAACAAATAGGCAAGTGAACAAACAAATAGAAAGCCTAAAAACAAAAGCAAAAGAAAGCATCCTGATAATGACAATATCCCATTAAGGTAGATTGAGGATAACTAACTAGGCTTAAACAGGCAAAATATTTTTGGATTTTGAAATATTATGATTTTTTTGGAATTTTGAGGTATCTTAACTCGTTAGAGAATGATAAGATACTTGCTCACAAAATAATGAAAGTGTTTTTCTTAGGTTGCTCATAAAATGGTGAGAGCGTATAAAAATGGAGACTGAGGTGACCTCAACATAAATTGAGCATGACCCACATAGTCCTAAAATGACCTCAAGTCATAATAATTCCATCAACACAAAAGGTGGGGAAAAATCAACTAGGTCCCAATAAGTTCTCAAATCTGACAAATGGCCAGTCTAATGAAAATAGTAATGGCAAGGTGATGTAGTAATGCATGATACATAAGTGTTGACCCTAGTTTCCCCATAGGTGATGAAAACTAAGATATAATGACATAGGTCAATGATACTAATTTTCTCATAGGTGGTTATAATTAGTAGCAAAACTAGTGAGACACTAATTTGCCCATAGGCAGTTATAATCAGGTTCACATAAACAAACTTGATAAGATAAAAGATATCTTACTAAATCAACTATCACACTACTTTCATATACTATCATTGAAACATGGATTGGATTGACTATTAAAACTTGATTGAAATCCTCTCACAAAAAGTGTAGGAAGAACCAAAGGAACCAAGATCAAAATAGGATTAGGTAGGATGATTAAAAATAGGATTTGGTCTAGATAGGAATGGAATGGTTAGATGGCATGGTCTTGCTAAGGATAATGATGGTTTGATAAATTGGATAAAATGGTAAGAGGATTTCCCCCAAGTGAGAAGCTGATATGTTGGGATATGCAACAATGGTAAAAAGATATGTAATAATGGCATTGGCACGACAATAAAATGTTATGGTACATGTTTTTGGTCTAATGTTATAATACATGTTTTTTATTCTATTATTCCTATTGATGGGGAGATGTACATCCTAATCAACAAAGGATACAAAAAAATACTTGAACATGTTAATTACTAGCCCACACTTCATCTGAATAGCTACTCAAATAATAACTACCTGTAGAATGTGATTTCGAGAATGTTGTTGTGATCTTCATTGGTCATTATTTTGATTCCTTCAAACATCAATACAAGGTATCTATGTGGCCTCTACAAAGGAAAGTGTGGCCATGAATGGTAAATAAGGAAAAATAATGGATGGTAGGTTTGATTGTGAAATGGAATTGTAGATGATAATGGAATGTGGAATGGTTGGGAAATAAATGAAGATCAAGATGTTCAGTCATATGTAATATTGTTGATGTTGGATTCAACATAATTTTAGTTTTGGTGGGGCCAAAAATATATTCTCTTGATAGGACCATCATATTTTTCTATTCTTTGGACCTAAGAGTAGCTACCATCTGATTAGGTTGTAGATAGGAAGCTATTTTGATTTGATCTTTGATTTTGTCTTCATCAAGTAGTGAAGAAATTTTTGTGCCCAGCTATTAGTGTTTTGATAAGGTTTTCACCAATGAAGTTGTATTTATTGTCCCATATCACCTCTAAAAATATTTTACTAATGAACATTAGCTTTTGACTTTGATTTTCATCTAGCACTTCCAAAAAAGTTTCACTAGAAGATGTTAAGTTGGAACTTTGATTGTATCCTAGCACCTCTAAAAATGTTTCACTAGGAGAGTGTTCTTTTGCTACATGTATTTGGTCTTGGCCTCCTTGATCTTCTTTAACTACTAAGTTTCCATGGATGCAGTTCAATAAAGTGTGATTCTGTCGATCCCAATTGACACTTGTAGGATATGGAATGTTAATAATATGGCTATGTTGGTTGATAATAATGGTATGGGGAGAGGTTGTACAATCCTCATAGAATATAATAGTATAACTTGTGTCAAATTTGAATTACTCATCTTTAAAAACCATTGAAGGATCATAAATATATTCAAATTTATCTATGAGGCATACATAACCAATGTTGTAACAACCATGAATACATTATTTTTTGAATCTGATTCTAATGCTAAATCCAATGTCATTTCAAGAATAGAACCTGACTCTGATTATATTTCTTCATCAGATGGGTACTCTATTACAATGATGTCTTGTTGAATATTTAGTTTTGGATAAGTAACAAATTGTGATGGCATAAAAGGCTCCACAAAAATTGGTTTGTCAGAGTGGGACTTCTCTAGGTGGGAAAAAGGTCAAGAGATAAATCTTTAGAGACTAGTTTATCAATAGGAGGCTCTTGAAAAATAGGAACATGGTTGAGGTAATGATTTAACCAAAGGTGCTTATAATCATTATGAAGTGACTCAACAAATATTGGCTTGTTAGTGTGAGACTCCTTGATAACTGGGATAGGATCAATAGGTGATTCATCATAGGCTGACTTATCACAAGTGGTTGGTTCAATAAAAACATATTGGATTGGTTTGTTTTCTTGGCTTTGGTTTCCAATGAGTTGGAAAATACCAATTTTGAACACAACTTGGTCTTTGAATGATTGGATCAGTTGAGGTTTGGATGGGATTGGTTTTGGATGAGGAATGACTTATGGTTGGATAATGGTTGGATAATGGTAGGGCATGAGCTAAATGATGAATTTCTAAAATGGTAATGATAGGGCATTGTGGGGCTTGATTTCCCATACAATCCAAAGGACTAGGTCCTAGGATGATGAGGGGTCATTTTAGAGCTTGATTACTCACACAAGCCAAATGATGAGGTCCTGATATGAAAATAGTTGGGTGTTATGGCACTTGGTTGCTTATACAAGCCAAAGGATGAGGTCTTGGTATGGGAATGGTGTGACATTGTGGTCTTAAAATAGAAATGGTATGATGTGGTGGAACCTAATTACTCGCATAAGTCAAAGCATCCAAGTCTTCCTCATAAACCATATCATCCCAGTTGTCAGTTGGCTTATAAGCTAGTTCTTGACTATGTTCCACATATTAATTATTGTAAAGAGGGTATAGATCTGTATCCTAAAAAACATTATCTATAGATGGGTCTTCAAAGTCCTCCTCACAACCATCTTCATACTAATCAAGGTCTTGAGTTGGATCGTAAGTCAATTCATGACTTTATTCTCATAAATTATTATTATGAGATGGATATAAATCTACCTCATAAACCATATTATCATCATTAGGGTCTTGACTAAATCCATAAAAGTCATTTTGTGTGGCCATTCTATCATAATTTGGATTATACATGATTCCACCATAGGTGTAGCTAGACATATCTACATAAATGATGAAAGCTCTAAAAATAAAATGGCTTAGAGTTATAAAAACACCAAAAAAACTATGTCTAAAGGACAAATGGTTCAAATTTGGTCTAACTTGATCAAAGGGTTGGAGATGTATCTCCAATATTGTCTAAAAGTGGAGCTATATTGCTAAAATGATTATGCTAATACTTAGCATTAAATAGTCTAACATTAAATGTCTAATGTCAAATGTCATATGCACAAAAGGTCAAGCATCTAAATAAAAACCAACATGTCAAAGGTCAAGGTCAATTGTTCCAAACAAGGTCTAAACTAGGAAAGGGAAAAGTTGAGTTACCAAGTCTTTTGTCCAAACATGGAGTCAAAAGCTAGGCTCAAATAAATAGGTATATGCCAGGACTTTTGATCAAATGGTGTCAAAAGCTAGACTTAAAATAAAGGTATTGATGTGAATTTAATCTAAAAATTTTGGAAACAACTTTGACATAGACCCGACACATAGAATCAAACATAAATATGATCAACTGGAATAAGGCATAAGACAAAAGGCTCTTTGAAGAAAGACTGTGTTTTCCCAAATACAGGCACAAACAATGATAAGGATAGGTACTGAACAAACAAACCATAAATAGTTTTCAATTTTGGGTACTTGATTAACTAAAGTTATGAAACCTAAAAGAGAAATATCTATGTATTATCCCCATGAATTAAGACCTAAATAAAAATCAATCAATGTTTGAATCCAAAATTGACAAGGCTAATTAAAAACTCAACATTGAAAACTAGGATTTGACCAAATAATCTAGACAAGACTAGATAGCATGACAACACAAGACAAAGGTATAAATGGTATACATAAAATGGTTTAAAATAATGGTTTATAATACAATGGTAAATAAGTCTTAAAACAAATTAAGTAGCCTAATGGTGTAAGCATGCTCGAACGATGTGATCTATATTATGCTTCAAAAGACTTAAAAGAAAAAAATGGTTTGACATGATTTGGGTAGCATAATGATACCCTCCTCAACTCAAATATATTTTTTTGACATGGCTTATGAAAAAACAAACAAGTTTTAGTCTCAAAACATACCAAGAAAAAATGACCAAAATAAACTAAGTATAATCATCTAAATCCTAGCAAGGGTATGGTAATGTGGGGTTGACTAAACTATCAAGCTTTCAAAGAATGTTTCTAGGGGAATCAATTACACAACAAATTTCACATCAAATGATGAAAAATACAAGCACAAAAATTAGGTGACCATGGCATTGGCTAGTTGTAAAAGGGTCTAGTCCTTTTTACAACCACTACATCCTATTGTTCGCTCAGTGTAGTGTGATGTTCAAATGCAGATATGTCCCATGTACAACTCAGAAGGAGTAAGTGAAGTCAATGTTGGAAGATGAAACCCCAAGTCAAAGCTTCCCTAAATAAATTATGGGAGGTAATGAAATCCCCCTCACAATCTAAATTTACATGAAATAAAAGACTTAAATAGAAAGACTTTAGGGTCATTTTCAAGGTCACCCAAACTTTGATGAGTTTTTGGGGAGTGCTTTAGATGACATTCTTTCTGAGCCTTGGACTAGGATTTTTGCAATAAGGATGGCGATTTTGATTCCAAGGGTTACATAAAAGGGACAAATGGAAGAAAATACACACAACACCCCTCTCTTTTCTAAACAAAATTAGATCAAATAACTATTGAATATAAAAATGACAAGTGTGTTCAATTTTAAGCCCAAATGAAAGATTTGGTGGTGTCCATTTGACCCCTTGGTCTTAAGATTGTGAACTTTGAAAACCTAACTTATGAAAACATTCACTTAAGAACCTAAATGTTTCATTAAGAACCAAAAACAAGATTCCTAATTCATTTTAAAATCATGCCAAAAGTGTCTTAATAGCATTTTTTAACAATTTCCAATTTTGCCAGTTACCTGTCTACCCTTAAGGCATCACCCCAAAAGCAAATATTTTAGATTAGAAACATTTTAAATATAATTTCAAAAAAAAATTAAAAATATATGAAACATGAAGCTAAACTAATGTTAAATTCTAAAAATTTGGGAGAAAATACGTGGTTTAAAAAACATCCAAAATGGATTTCGTATGACCCTAAACCAAGCATTTTAAAATGGCCTCTTGACTCTAGGGTTTGTGTTTATAAGAAAAACACAGTGACCAAAATTCTATAATCGATGATGGTTACACTTACTAACTGATGATGGTTATCTAACTGACAACAATTATACCAACAGTGATCGATGATGGCTATGCCAACCAATGACAATTTTACTAACTAGTGACGGTTACTGTATAAACTCATGACAAAGAAAAATGGAAAAAAAAAGTTAAAAAATCAAATTGTGAAAGTTTTAATGAACCAAATGAAGATTTTAAAGTTGCATAATTATCTTCTTCATGTGTGGGATGCATCTGGTCCCACTAGGCATGCCATTATGTGAGCTAGGAATTCAACTCAAGAGAGGATGGTTAGTATCATGTTAGTTTCAAAATGAAAACAAAATCAAAGAAACACACTAAATAGCATAACATCTCAAGGCCTAGATACTAGGGAGAGCTTAGTTAACAAACATGAATAAAACACACAATTAAAATGCAAAATAAACCTTCTTTTACCTTCCTTAGATGCTCCAAAATGCTTGTTTTAGTGGCTTGCTTGGCTTGTGCTCATGAAGTCTTCATCAAAGGAAGATTGGCTCTCTCCTCTTCTCCTTATCACCTTGTGGCTTTGGCTTGGCTTGGTTTGGAATCAATTTGGCATGGTAACACTAATTGCAATAGCTTTTGAAATCATTTGTACATTATAACTTTACATTATAAATACTTTTGAAGATATTTGAGCATAATAACTTTGCACCAAAATAGCTTATAAATGATGTTCATGGCCTCTCTATTTATAGATTTTTGAGATTGATCATAATCAACCTAAACCATCCATCTCAAGATTGAGATGTGTGGCTAAGGATTAATCCAATTTTACAATTAAAATTGATAAATATGTTCATCAATATTTGGAATAAAGGATCAATTAAGAGGCATGGAAAGCATTGATGAGGCATGTGAGGCATGAATCCTGATAGTTATGGCATTTATGGCCTAGGGATGTCTTCCCAAGAAATGAGGTCACCTGATGATGCAAATATTCAATATTCATTTCCAAAAATAATTATTCAACAAGTTTCCATGGAATTCTTAATTAGGCTCTAATTTGGTTTAATTAGCTCTTAAGCATGATTAAGCACTTTATGTACAAATTACTCAAATTGATTAGAATGCCTTGTTATTAGCTCAAATTTTATTGGATTGGAATTAGAAGTTGATGTCAAATGTGTTTGATTCATTATCCCATTTAGGATGTTGCCAACATAAAATAACAAAGACACACATCTCATGTAAGAGATTTGATAGAAAAGAGCAATCTAAAACACTTAAGTAAAAAATTAGCATTTTGACTCAAAATGATTTGATCAAAGTTACCTAGCCCATAAATTGCATTACCACATTTAATGATACTCAAGCCAAAATCAATACTTAAATATGTCAATTTTACATCATTGAGTGTGTTTTAGTGTTTTTAGGTTAAATTGTGCATTTTGATGGAAATTGATCAAAAGCTTTATTGGAGGTCATTGGTGGCCAGGTTTAAGTGTCTATAATTATGAGATATAATCATGATCTAGTATCCATCATGTGTGATTTTATATGTGTAGGTGAGGATGAGGAGGAGAGATGGGAGTCCCTATTGAAGGGAGAACCCTATTACATCCAGCATGAGACTCTACATCTATATGAACCCACAACACTAGAGGATCTAAGTGTACCATCTACCCCAACTCAAGTGAACTAGTTCAAATTAGTTGGTGAGGTAGTGAGGTAGATACAGGTCTAGAGAGAGAGGATGCAACCACCAATAATAATGGATGTTTGGGAGTTACAATCATGGTAGGCCCTAGTAGATGAGAGAGTTGTGCGTCTAGCTAAAGTAGCATAGATGACAAAGATCTAGATCCAGCTGGTGGAATCACAGATGTGGGCATCACACCTATAGGGATAGGTAGAGGGATTGAGATCTTAAATGGCCTCCTTACAACATATCATTCAGAGGAGTCAAACCAAGGCCTCATCAAGTACCATGGCTAGGCCATGAGATAGATAGGATGGGACCTAGCCATAGAGCTTGGGCATTGTATATGGTTGCATTTGTTGTATTAAACTCATGATATATATATAGTCAGTTATAATGACAATATACACATCTAAAGACAAATATGCCAAAATTATATATATATATATAGTCAGTTATAATGACAATATACACATCTAAAGACAAATATGCCAAAATTATATATATATATATATATATATATATATATATATATATATATATATATATATATATAATTTTGGCATATTTGTCTTTAGATGTGTATATTGTCATTATAACTGATTTTGGTTATTTATTATGGTTGAGGTTGTGGATGTTTAGTATATATTTCTTTCTAGCACATGTATTTAGCATTGTTGTATATGCTATAATAAATATGTGAGATGTGGTTTATTTTCTAGAATTATGAAAGACACGTGCATGGTTAAAAAGAAACTTGGAAAAATATAATCAATCTGGAAAATGTACTACACACTATTTCAAGTTGGGAAATGTGTAATAACAAGAAAGTGATTAAGTATAAAGAACCAAGAAAAAGGCAAAATAAAATGATAAAAAGGCATTTGTTTTTAAACCAATGTGAAAGATTTTTGCACCAAAATAAGACAAGTAAAATCATACTAATATCACATTGGGAAGTATGACAAACAAAGTAATAAAATGGAAGGTATGTAAAAGGGCACAAATGGTAATAAAAACAAATTAATTAAGTCAATCAATCATACTAAATCATGTTGGGAAGTATGAAATAAAAACAAAATTGTAAAAGATTGGTCATACTGATTCAAGCTGAGAAGTATGAAAAATTCAAGAAATGGTTGAAATCTTACATGCAGTCAAAAAATAAGAAGATAAAAAAGGTGAAATAAAAATTAAGTAAGCATAAAACATACTAAATCAAGTTGGTAAGCATGTAAAATCATCTGTAACTTCATAATCGATTTAATCTTATCTCAAATTTGACACATATAATTTGGATGGTGATTTGAGTATTAGAAAAAAAAATTGAGGAAGGTCGGGTCTTATCCATGGTCTTACACTACAAATCATCAAATAGAACACCACTGGGTTGGAATAAACAAGAAAATTAGGTAATCAAGGATGTGGGTAATATGGAGGAAAAAATGGTAATTTGTGAGGATGGTCAGGTCCTATCTATAGTCTTACAAAGCAACTCACAAATGAAATCCCAAGGGGAGTGATCAGCAAAAAAAAAAAAAAACTCAAAAGGAAATATAAGGGAAATAAGGAGTGAAAAAGGGAATATAAAACTAAATACTTAGACATCTTATAAGAAGAACTTAGGAGGCAAGAGACATAACAAGGACATGAGAAGACACTAAATGACTAGTGGTTGTCTATGTACAAAGGAAACTTGTTCGCTATAGACACAAAGCTTTGTAAGCAAATAAGCATGTTACCAAGATCAACTCATGAAGGTAGATTGGTAAAAGAAAATAAAATGGACCTACCTTCCCACAACATGTTCCTTGCTCTTTAGAACCCCTTATAGAGCCATCAATATACTACGAATCTTGGGTACTTGTGTGAAAAAGTAGGTAGCACTAATTGATTTTTTTATTCTCCTCTTCTAATGTACTAGCCTACCACACCCCAAAGGAACTCAGGACTATCGTGAGGCCAATTTTGGAGTTTGATCTTTGAATAAAATAAGGAGATGTACTTTGAAGCATGTATTTTAGTGTGATTTCACTTTTAAGAATAATTTTGACTCTATTTAAATGATTTGGATTTTTTTAAGGCTTTTTAAGATTCCTACTCATACATATTTGGAATGACCAATCATGAGAGAGATAGTGAGACACACGAATGAGCTCTAGGCTAAGGCTAAAGGAAGTTAAGTAAGTAAAGAAAAATAATGACTATGATACTTAGGCTTGATAATAAACTAATATGTGATCTCAAGTCTCAACCATGTCTATGCTTAGTTTGCAAAAAAAGGAGATCCAAAGTGGATCAATAAAAAGAGATAGTAATGAGATAGATTGTTTGCTAACTGATCACATGGTAAAGGGAGATAATAACCAAGGGGAATAGGATAAGTATAACCAAATCACCATGATAATTATCTATGGAAATAAGGATAAGAAATCAAAACAATCATAAAGATACAAGAAAGAGAGTTTTGAGAAAAAATCTAGGGAAAAGGGAAGGGAAAGTAATGATAAGGAAAAGACAATCATATGCAAAATATAAAAGATAAGCAAGATATAGTACAAGTAAGAAATCATGATATAAGATAATCAATAATTTGACACAGTTTCAAATGATATAACATATAGAAATAAGATTATAGCACATGTCCAAACTAATATAAATGTGAAAGTACCATACATGTGTTCATAAATATTGGTAAATTTTTCCACACACATTATCCAATACATCGGATAGGTCTAAATGAATTTGTATTCAAACTACTGCTAAAATTTCATCGATCTTCAATGAATATTGGGCAAATACTTATTTTCTAATATCCTCAACTAAAAAAGTAGGAATGCATAAAAGATCATGCTGAGGAGGAAAATTAGACAAAGGCTAGTAAGGAGAATGCATGGAAACAAGATCTATATGAGGATAAGGAATCACCATTGGAGAATGATCCACCAGTAGAGAATGACTCACAAATGGAGAAGGATCCATAGGTGAGGGAAGGTCCATAGGTGAAAGGATCATAGGTGGAGGGATAGAAGGTGGTGAAGGGACCACAAGAGGTGATGGAACCATAGGAGGTTAAACCATAAGAAAATAAGGATGATCCTTCTTGTGGAAACAACCTATGGGAGGAGTGGAAGAAGATCTAGGAATGGCTATAAGGTGATCTTTGAGATATTATTGTAGGATGCGATAATGATCAGTGTGATGGGTGCCACATAGATGCCATAGAAAATATATCTCACCATACTTGGGCAAATATTTAGGAAGTATCTTTGAGAGAGGTATGGATTTGTTTGATGACAAGGAAGAAGGATACAAAGTATCAAGATATCACCACAACTTATAAAAATGAGTGGCAGAATGGTTATCTATCCCATAGAAGCAACAAATACGCTTGTGAGTGGCTTTAAGAAAAACACTCATGGAAGGAGGTAAAATAGGAGTGGAATAAGCTCAATAAAATTCATCAACCCATTTGGTAGGTAGAGGATCCATCTTAGGAAAAGGAAGAAAACCATCACTAAGGGAAGGTGATGATGAGGAAGGAATGGAACTAGGCTCAATAAAAGGAGCAACATCATCAGAAGTAGGGGTAAGCTCAACAACAAAAGGAGCAGAAATAAGATCAACTATAGTAGAAGTGGGAAGAGGCTCAACTATAGTAAGCTCTATTAAGGGAGGATCAGTATCTATAGAGGGTCTAAGGAGAGTTATACTAACCTCAAAGCTAAACTAGCTATGAGGGTTAGGGTACCTAGCCAAATTGTAAGGCAAAGTCATATCATGATCCATGAGCATAGTCCTACATGGATCCTAAAAAATTGGAGGTATTGATGCCATCTTTAACCTACAATAAAGGGGGAAAATGCAAAAATCAAAAACTATAAGTGAAGGAAAAAATGAGATGCATGAAAAGACTCAAGTAAAGAAGAATGATAACGGACAATCTCAACATCATTGGCCTAAACAAGACCACCTAACAAGGGATCATCTAAATAATAACCATTATCATAATCTAGGGTATGAAAATCAATGATACAAGTAGGGATAACCTTGTCATCCGATAAATCATGGTGAATAGACTGCCTGGTCTTGGTGATGATTACAAGAATGTCATCACAGAGAGGTTTATGAGAATGAGGTTGTAGGGAAGTAGGAATCTACAAGATGAGATGAGGCAAGAGATTAGAAGTTCTGATCTTTAAGTTAATCTCATCAGGCTCATCATCATTAGAATCTAAAATATTAGGAGTAATGTTACCAATAAGCTCAGGATGCCCATTGTAACTATGGGTTGAGTTAAAAAGAAAGTCGAGACATTGAGACTAACAAAATGGAACACTCGGTAAAGGTTCAACAGTAGGAATCTTGAAGACACCTTGATCTTGGAATTGTTCAAAATTCTAAGGGTTAGTGTCATCTTAAATCATATAAATGGCTTCATTGTGAGGGAATTTAACATATTGGTAGGTGAAAGAAGTTATAGCTCTCATGCAATGAGTCCATAGCATACCAAGCAAGATGTTATAATAAAGGGGGAATTCAAATATCATCACCTTAACATAGATGGTGATAAGTGGGATGGTAATGGGAAGCAACATGCAACCTAGAGGAGGCATTTATCTTCTATCATATCCTTGGAATGTGTTGCATATAGACTTGAGATTGTATTCAAAATATCTAAGAGTATTAATGAAATAAAAAGAAGTGACACAAGTGTCAAAATCCTCATCAATCAATGCACACTTAACTTGGATATCAGTGATTTGGATGCTAATAAATAAGGGAAGATCATCTACATGAAGCAAAATCTCATCGAGAATCATAGATGCAATAGGAAATCATAGAGAAAGAGAAGTGTCTATAGTTTCATCAACATTGATAGACAAATCTTCACATTATTATAAAATACTATCTTTGGAACTGAATAAGGCTGCCTCCCATCCTTCTAGGGGATGATGAGGGACATTCATCTCAAATAGGAGCTGCATGAGGTAGTTTTTATGATGTGAGAAAGTCCTCATAAACTCAAGAAATGGAATTTGGGATGGGAGATTAGTAAGTTCTGTAATGGGGTCCCACTCATCATATCCCATAAGAACGTTATTAGATATAGGTGCATAATGCTTAAGGAGGTCCTTAGAAGGAGGAGCTAAAGGACATTAGAATCTTTGTTGGTAAGAAGGAGTTTAGAATAAGGAAATAAATCATGTTGAGAGGATGAACTAGTTTGTTTAAGTTGATTTTGATAATGAGAAGAAGAAGTGTTAGTAGAAGTTTGATTATCATTAGCATTGGAAGATGATGGAAGAGAGGTAGAAATGGAATGGGATGTGTTATTCAAGGGAAAATTGAAAATTAGATCATCAAAAGTAATAAGATCTTCTTTCCCCAACTAGTTTAAATGAGTTGGAGAAAAATCTTGGATAACATGATATGTCTTATGAGAAGGAGTGTAGATAGGTTGGGAATCAATGAAATCCACCACCCTTCACATATTGGTCATATTAACCACATTTTACTCAAAATTTGGTTCGCCAAGACTTTATACATTATTAGTGGAACGGGTGGGATTGTCTTGATTGGCTTGGATAGGTTGATGATAAGGTAAAAGATCCTTATAGATAGCCAAATGATATTTTACTTGATTCAAGACTTGATTTTTGTCATTTAATTTATAGTCCTTGAAATCAATCCAATAGGCTTGTTGATGCTTACAGATAATGGAATCATGATTGAAATTAAGTCCAAGAATAAAATTATAGCTAAATTATGAAGTTGTCTATGTTTCATGAGAATCACCCCAACTAGAATGAAACCAACAAAACTTGTTAGGATCATACCATGATTTCATAAGATGGGTAGGGTCAAGTTCTTATGGAAGAGGCCTGGGTAGACATTTAAAGAATTCATCTAAGGATATAAGTTTGTGAACATTGATGTTATTGGGTGAAGATAAATAAGGATTAGTATATTGTTGAGAAGAAGGAGTTGGTTCTGAAGAAGGGTTAGGAACAACAACTTGACCATTGTGAATGGTGTCAAAATAATCAATAACACCATCATTGGTGATATTTTAATTTTTATTATTAAGTAATAGATAAGGAAATGTATAAGGTTGGGGTGGATAAAATTGACACATTAGGAAATCTTGGTATTTATCTTGGTCAATAGCTTCGTCCAAGGTATGTGGAGAGAGAGTGTGGACTTGATATTGAAGTTTAGTAAAGAGAGCATTTGTAAAGAGATGAAAAAGGTTGTCATCTATCATGTTATGTTCACATTTATTTTATAAATTCTTCCATCTCTTAATAAAGGCTTGGGAAGTTTCATTCTCATATTGTTTACAATTGATGAAATGGGCCAAAATGTTTTTAGGAAGATCATTAGTTTAGAATTATTGAACTAAAGAATTAATTAAGTCTTCCAAACTATAAATTAAATGAGCTCTAATTTGATTGTACCAATCTAAGGCATCACTCGTGAGATTTTCAACTAGGAGCTTGGTAGTAGCAAAGGTGTTTAGTTTGACATAATCTTTGTAAATATTTCCAAATGTCTTGAGGTGAAGGGTAGGATTGGTTACCCATTATAAGAAACTATAAGTGTAATACCTCCTATATCAATGCTAAAAATTTGAATAGTGAGAGATTCATTTTGGAAATGCTTACTGGTTTTATTGATCAACGGAGGTTGAGGAATAATATTTCCTTGAGAATATTGAAGAGGAGGGGGACCATTCTAGTTATGTGTGCCCCAAGTCATTGGTTGTAAATGAGATTGAAGATTAATGAGGTGGTTTTGCATTCTCATCATTTGATTTGTGTTATGAGCTTAAAATGTATTCATTTTATTGAGATTTTGTAATAAAATTTGATGTGTCTGATTAACATTAGAATCATTAGAATTGGTATTTGTGTTGGTATTAGTGGCTTGGGTACCACTATTAGTGTCAGTATGAGCTTGAGAATAATTGTGAAAATTTGAGGCACTAGTGGCAAAATTTGCTTGTGAATCAAAAAATGAATTAGTGAATCGTTGAGAGGAAGAAGCACTAGCAAAATGATTGCTTTGGGTATTAAACAATGTACTAGTGGAAGGATTAAGGATGATGAACCATATGAGAGGCCCACTAGATGTAAAACCTACCATATTAGTTGAGATACTAGGCATGGAGGTAGAAGAGGTTAGAGAAGAAGAAGTCATGGCATAAGGAGTTGGAATTGAAGGAAGAGGTTGAGAACAAAATTAAGTGGTACTTCCAAATCCCATATTTAATGTACGAGAAGGTGAATGAGGCTCTTCGGTATGACCACTAATCATGAGGTTGTAAAAGGTAAAAGGATCCTTTCCTCTATGTTGAGGAAATTCAGAAATAAAGAAAATCACTTCAGGAGTATACTCTAACTTAGGTTGGTATTCTAATGAGAAAATAAGTTTATGTTGTGAAGAGGTATGAGGATGGTCCCATAGTTCATTGTGCAAATGGAAATATGAACATTACTAGCATATAAAAGAGGAGCCCTACTCTGTCTATGGGAGACCCTATTAGGATTGGTAAAGTTCATCATGTCTATTGACTGTAACTCAGTGTCATTATCCAATATAAAGTCCATAATGAAGGTAAAAGAAGAGAGATGAGAAATCAAAGGTCAAAAAGGTGACTGAAACTATACAACATTGATTAGGTTAATCCAATATAGAAATAAGGACTATAAAACTATATAGGGTCGATTGGGTCAATCTAATATAGTGTACAGAAGGAATAAAAGCTACAGGGTTGATTGGGTCAATACAATATAACAAATAGGGAATTTAAGAATCCTAAAGACAAATAAAAAAATGAAACAAGATAATTTTGCAAGTAATGAAAATCAATAAATATTGAAAAGAAACAAATAGTCAATTTGATTAACGTTGGCTAATTTAATTAAAACACAAAGCAAAATATTTTACTAATGATGGCTAATGAAATATTTTGTACACACAATTAAACTGAGATCAAGAAATCAACTTGAAAAGTAAAGCTAACTAATTGGTCAACCTAATTGTTAATTATATTATTAAGAATGATTTTAAATGTGATTAGAAATTGGCTATAAGCGAGGTACTAGATAACAATCTAAGGATGGTTTTAGGTAGTTTGGGCTGAAAGGGATTGTGGTGGCAATGGTAAAAGCTTAGTATTGGGGCCTATCCCCTCACTCACATATATAAACAATAAGGGTGTTGGGTGATTAGCTAGAATATACCATTAACCACACTTTATACTTGACCAAAGCATCAAGTCAACTTCCCCCTTGTGATGAGATCCAAGTAGGTTGGTTGACGGTAGATAAAATGTTAAAGTATTTATTTATGTTTTTTGTGATTCATCCATGTGTGCATAAAATATAAATAGTAAAACTAAGTGATTAATTAAAAATCCCTTAATTAGACTATGTGTACTATTCTAATCATGTAAGAAATATGAAAAGAAAGTGTGTGAACTAATTACTAATAGATATGAGGTTAATTCTAATTTGAAACAAGGTATAGTGTTGACATTATATGTATAAAATATAGAACAAGGTCAAACCTAGTTATGTGGTCAATCCAGTTATTTTAGACAGCACATAAACCACATAACTAGGTCGACAACAGTGATCTAGTTGACTGTATAAGGGTATTTTTGAAGACTGTAAACTATGAAAGGAAAGATAGAAAATAAATAAACAAAGATGTAGAAAGGAACCTTAGTGGATCAGAGATGCAATGAAGGAAGATTATTGATGAAGAACCTTGAAATATGCTTGAAAAACATGCAAATTGGGTCAATAAAATTGATCAAGTTATACAAGAACCTACTGAAAAGTGTTGAAACTATAAGGGGTCAACTGGGTCGACCTAGTAGGCTAAACTAGGTGTCTGAAAGGTTGCAAATCTATATTGGTTCAATTAGGTTGATCTAGTTCTTAAAAACTTGCACATAGAGAAAAATAGTTGGCTTGACAAAATCGATCTAGTATGTCAAAATATATGATCAAAATGATGATCAAAAGAATGATTAAAATAATGAAAAAGTGAAATAAATCTTGCAAGGATTAGTTTCACGTTGAGTTTACTAGAATGTATGTAATCAAAAATGCATCATGTCTATAAATCAATCCTATCTCAGAGAAGATAGAGCATACCTACACTTTCGATTGGGCAGGGACTTATTAAGAAGGAGCATGACCAATATGGGGATCTGTAAGACCCAATTATGGGATCACTTATTATCACTTGTCACAACAAATCATGCTAAGAAGAGTTCCAAAGCCTATAGTCTAACACAATCGTACAACAACCTTAATGGAGTCCTAAGGTTTAAAAAATTTCACTTATTCTAATATCAAGAAAGTAAATCAAATTTAGTGTAAACCAAAGCTTGAGGCACAAAGTGGGGGTTAGAATAAATAAAATAAAAAACTAAACTAAACATGTATTAGAAGACATATACTCATGTCCATGTATACACGATACTAATACATGGGAGAAGAATACTAATGCATTATCTATCTACTCTTACAAAGGAGAGATAAATTTAGGAATATTTACCTTTTAAGATGAACCCACCAAGCTTAAATCTCTCCCTTGGCCAAGGTGCTTCCCAAGAGATTGTTGTGGTATGTAAGGATAACCAAGATAAATCAGCTACACAACCCATCTAGGCATTCAAAATATTTCTCCAAAAGATAAGATTCATATCTCCAAATAAATTATGGATCCCTAATCTTTATTCCTCAAGTATAATGGTTAATAAGTAGATATTCATTTTCACTTCTTCACTAATAATTCTTCTCGTATGAAATGGTGGGAAATGAACTTGTATATATAAGCAGATATTTTCCTAAATCTTTTTAAAAATGTCAGCTATATAGGGTCAACCTAATGTGTTTTCAAGGACAAATCACTATATTTATGCTAGGTTGGACTAAAGGCTAACAAACCAAGAAAGTGAAAAATACCCTTGAACTATACTGAGTCGACCCAATCGACCCAGTATAGCTGACAGTCCAAAAGGGTGTTAAGGCAAGAAAATAAGGAATGGAAAGAAGAAAAGATTGGAGGAGGTAAGACTGATAAGAATAAGCTTAGGGCAAATGGTTTTAGGACATAAGTGTGTAGATGGCAAGTGGAAAAAGGAACAACAATCTTAAGAAGCACTGATGATCTACCCAACCCTTTCTTGGTGTACCCCTTAAGGCATGCACTCAGAGAGATTGAGACTCAATAGGTTCCTGTAAGATACAAAGTGTCTATAATCAATAAAAGTTTTAAAATATTATGTGTATACACTCTGGAGAAAGATCATGAATTTATTTCTCCCCTAACCAAAGACATTCTATTTATTCATAGAGAAATAAATGACACCCAAGATTTGTCTTAGATACTCAAATGTATCTTTTAGCAATGGTTTGGTCATAATATTTCCAAGCTACCCTTTTATAGGCACATGATCTAAATTAACACTTCAATTAATCATTTGTTCTATCAAGAAATGGTATCTAATAGGAATGTTCTTAGTTTTTGAGTGCATAATAGGATTCTTTGAGATACTAATTACACTAGTATTATCACAAAAAGTAGGACATGGTCCATTTTGTCTTACCTTATAATCCTCTAACTTTTGTTTCATCCACATGACTTGAGTGAAATAAGAGGAAGTTACTATATACTCAACTTTTGAAGTTGATAGAAACACTGAGGCTTGCTTTTTGCTTAGCCAAGACACCAAGAATTCCCCCATGAAGAAGACCCCACCACTAGTACTCCTCCTATCATCTACACATCCTACCCAATTTGCATCAGTATATGTTTTCAAAGAGAATTCTTTACTCTTGGGATACCAAAAACCATACTCAATGGTACCTTTGAGATATATCAAGATCCTTTTGACTACTTTTAAGTGATAATTTATATGGTCATCTTGAAACATTCCTATAACACCCAATGCTTACATGATATCAAGCCTATAAGTAGTAGAGTACAAAAGACTTTCAATCATGGATCTATACAAAGTTTGATCAAATTTTGGTGAGTCATCTAGTTTAAATAACTTGCACCCTATGATCATTGGATTACCCATTGGCTTACAACCCATCATGTTAATATTCCTTAAAATATCCTTGATGTATTTAGCTTGTGAAATGAATATCCCTGCATATTGTTGATTAATTTTTAATCCAGAGAAGAAAGATAGTTCTCCCAACATTGACATTTTAAACTCAATATTCATAGTATCTAAAAATTCTCTACTCATTTTATCATTATCAAATCCAAAAAATATGTCATCAAAGTCACACTCCCAAGTCTCTTAAAAGTCTAGAAACCATCATATTTTGGTTTCACTATATATAGATAATTCATGAATATCAACAACTTGGTTGGACATTAGGCATACGTTAACTCTTAATTCATATATCATATGAAGACACATCTTAATAAAATATTCATTTGTTGTCCATAGTACCCATGGGTCACCTTTAAGCAACAACCCCTTTCAATTAGGCCAAACTAGCCCTTATAAGTCTCATGAAGACCTATTCACTCCATTAGTACAACAAAAAGAAAATTAGAAACATAAGAACACTTTAAAAAATCATATGTCCACTCTAAATGACTCATTATTAATCCTTAAATTCTTATAGTCATCATTTCACTCTTCAATACAAGCTCAATCAACTGAAACATTAGCCTTGTTCATAAGGACACCATGAACGAACACATGGTTAACTTTTTAAGCATTGTTCATACTCAAGATAGATTGATCATACCTCCAAAATGTACATATAAGGTCCTCATATATTTTAAAATATTATCAAATATCTAATTTATCATTAAACATCAAAACAACATCAGAACAATCTATATTACACTTCTTGGGTATCTTAAAGGTACCATTGAGTATGGTTTATGATATCCCAAGGTACCTTTGAGATATGTCCTAATTTCTTAAATAAACCATGCATAATTTATATTTGTTCACAAATCTCAACCTTTAACTCATATTTTTCCACTTCCAAACATTAAACCTTGAACAATTAACCTCATGTCATACAATCTTTCAATATTGACTCAACATGCACTATTGATCTCTATGGATTAGTTAGGTCTTTATCATGTAATGCTCACCATTAAACATTTATAAAAACCCCCATGATCTTTTAAATTTTCACCCTCATAGGAATTTTTATCAGTTTTACTTTTTAAACATCATACACTTCTTATCATCTCGTTGTATATGTGCCATTAGATCAATCTTGTATGATCGCTTGTGCACCATTGGATCTTCATTTGGTCACGATCTTTAATTATGTTAAATAATGAAAACTTTGACCTATTTAAATTAATGTACACCATAAATATATATGTATGAAATATCCCAAACCATTGGGTCTCCATTTGGTCCTGATCTTTAACATTGTGCAAAAATGACTAAGTATGGGGACCTTTGTAATCTATCTATAAGGTCAACTTTGTACCTTTGTATCTTTTGCTTCACTCAAACACAACTTTTAAAAATTAGAAAATATGGTTTCCTCACATATGATAATCCAACTATTTTTCAATATTCTCTGATAACCCTCACACATTTGATATATAATGACATTAAAATGCCTCCTCAAATTTATCTATTCACAAAGCCAACTAAGTCAAGAACTGTCTGGAAAGACCAACTTTGCACATGCATAACTTTTATTGTACTTTAGCGCTTGACCTAAAAGGTAGTGAAAATAAATTATCCATAAAAATGAAAAAATCCATATGATCACCTTTTCCTTAAACATCCACACATGTGAGATATGCCTACTCAACTTTTATTGCCACATTGCAAATTTGCCTAAGGATGGCAAAACACTATCAAAATGCTTGAGAACCCATCTTTGTAATTGCATATCTTTTATCTCTATTCATCAATAGAATTGAGACTTTATGCATAAAAAATAGGGAATAATGTGATCAAAACCATATGACCAACTCCCCTTGACTCTTCCACACATGGTAATTATGATGTCATCAAACTACCAACTTAGATTTTTAGCCATTAGACCCAAAATGTATAGATGAGAACAATGATGAACCGTGTGAATTTCACTCTTACATACAAGATATATAAGAATCCTTGACCATTTATAGAAACCCTTGCACATGTTTAATACTTTAGACTCATTCCTAATCATCTCAAACCATCCCAAAACTAAATATCAACTAAGCATCCTTCAAACATACTAGGATAGGCACATTGCACACTTTATCATTGTCACGTAGACTATCAAGGAACTTTATCCACTTACTTATAAACCTTCATGAATTCATCATGACATCATTTAAAACTATCTAACATTATATATATGACTATATTGTGTCTCTTCATAACTTTTCTTAGACATAGAAGTGTTTGACTCAAAATTAGATAATTAATCAGGATATAAAAATTCCATTATATTATGGGTTTAAGAATTTGACATGGATTATGGGATGAGATAGCACTAAATGGGTTTTTTAGGATATATTTTCATTTTCTATGATTATATATGTCATGGTCAATATTATGGCTAGTGAACATAATGTTAGACTATGATGGGTTAGCACAGGTACAATGAGGAGACTAATATTGATGGGAAAGGAGTGGGGACTCTTATTCATGAGGCATGTTAGGTTTTATTGGTTTAAACTCTTCAATAAGTTTGGCATCCATTTATAGGATCCATAAAATTACTACTTCATTTTTATCAAATATGTATTTATCAAATAGGGTGAGATCCAAATCTATTTTGGAGGTCAGGGATTAAGAGGGTAGAGAAGATGGATGACATGATTGTTGGAGGTTCATATCAAATTTGTATTTTGGACAATGATATGAATTATTTATTTTAGTTTGGTCTAAATTTTGACTTGGTAATTTAAAAATAGATGTTATAATCTTGATTTAATCAAGTTAGGATATGATCTAGCTACACATTTGATGATGGGACTTGTTTTAATGTTTTGATGATGATCTAAGACAAATTCTAGGATTTGACTAAGATGGGGGGATAAGTTTGATTATCCTAAGATATGTGACTATATATTGAATGAATTTTGATAGGTTTGACTCATTTTAGACTAGCTCAAGACTTGGATTATTTGCTTAAGTTAGATTGGATTACTTAGTTGATGAGTTTGGGCTAAGTGGATATGATAATATTTGATGGTATGATTAAAAATTGATTAAGTTTAGATGTAATAAAGATCATGATGGTGACTTATGATGTGTGAAAATGGATTTATTTCCAATTGGGACTAAATTAAGTATAAGTTTGACTTGGTTTAGATAATTACATAATTGACAGTGGTAAGGATGATTGGTTGAAAAGTGTAAATATGAATAAGTATAGACTTTATGTGATGTCATTTGATGAGGTAATGAGGGGATTAGACTTGGTTTAATATTTTTACATGAGGTTTGGATTAAATATGTTAGTTGATGTGTAATTATGCTAAAGGATGCAAAAAGATGTTAAAACTAGGGGATGTTAATTATATTAGACAAGTGGACTATAATTGAGTTGGACATATGACTTCTTTGGGATGATGAAGGAAATGTCTAGGTCTAGGGACATTATGTGGCATGATGAATAGAATTAAGGTTGATCAATTAAGATTTCATTTAGGATGATTAGATTAATGTGAAATACAACTAGGGTTACAATGAAGTGTGACATTGAGTAAGGGGTCTATAATATTGGATCTTGTATGAGTAGTTTAGATGATAATAGGTTATGGATCGCTAATTTTTTACTAGGTTATAAAATATGATGTTGATTTGGTTAATGACAAGTGTTGGATTTAAATTGGCATAATGAAGAATGATAGTAAGAGGATGGGTGCCAAAATTTATATAATTATAAGTACTATAAAAATTAAGATGAGTTTCACATTTAAATTAGAAAAGTGTCAGGATAATGATGGGTGTCAAATTTAGAATAGTAGAATTATAGGATATACCAAGACATGTCCTAGTTTTAAATAGATAGAATGACAAGTTTATACCACATATCAACTAAGGGATAGTATCCCTAGTCAAGTAAAATTTAGATAAGAATTATCTCAAGGTGATGGTGTAGGCAAGTTTGTTCAAGGTAGATGAGGTGGAAAGATGTGTTTTGGCTACTTGACCAGGGTGTTTAGGATGTATATGGGTTTTGACTATGTTAATAGGATGAGTAAGTCTTAGATGGGATGACTTGGTCAAAATGGGAGTGATTTGATTTTTAGTTCATTTTAAATATGATGATATACAATAATGATTTGAGGCAAGATTTTAGATATGGTAAATGGAAATAGATATCATTAGGGCAAGATGAAATGATGATTAAGGAAAGCTTAGACAAGAGGATGTGTGATGAGATGGGATGATAATGTTTTAACAAGGTGAGATAGGATAAGATGATGAAGAGTGATAAGGTTATGACTAGGACAAGATGTGACAAGATGATTATTAAGGAAATATTAGACAAGAAGATGTGTGATATGGTTAAACTAGGATGAGATGAGATGAGATGAGATGAGATGAGATGAGATGAGATGAGATGAGATGAGATGAGATGAGATGTTTTAACCAAGGTGAGCTAAGATAAGATGATGAAGCATGATAAATCTATGACTAGGAAAATATATGCCAAGATGATGATAGTAGATTGGTGAAGATTGGACCAATGATTATATTTGACCTAGAGTTGATTTTTGAATAGCTAATTAGTTTTTGTATGTTTTAATGATTTTCAAATAATATTGGCCTCAACAACACACAAATAAGATCAAATAATCTACAAACCTATAACTAGTGACTAACACATGATTAAATCTTGAAACCAATCCCACCAAATGATTCATGATGAGAGGTGAATAGATTAGTCTCGCAACTCTTTCTCATAATTTTTACTTGGTGAATTATTTTAAGAATGTTATTTAACTTGACCTTGATGAATGTTGTAGCTGAGGGATCTTAATGTAGGTTTGATTGGCTCTTTAAGGGAGTCCCATAAACACTTCGAATTACATGAGGTTTAAGTTTGTGTAGGGTGTTATCTGACACATGATTATTAGAGTATTACCTCCTCACCTCATAGAATCATGTATGTGGAGTTCCACTTAAATTAGTGATATTTGTCCATGATATTTATACTCCACTAAAACACAGAGTGTGGACTTGTTTGTGGTAGAAAACTTCATGTTACAATCCCCTTAAGACTATGGTAATTTCATCGGTAACAATTTCATGTCATGTTATCCCATAAAAAATAAAAATGGAAGGTTTGTTGATGGTTTTTGATCCCTAGGAATCACCCTATGGGTTCAAGGGGAGAACATATGCCATTCTAGCCTTGAGTGACAAACAAGCATCCAAAAATGTATACTATATTAAAATGAATTTTAGACACAAGAAAATAAGTTAATTGATTAACATTGATTAAAATGTGATAATAAAATTATTAAAGGAGTTTCAATATGCCAAGTCTTTGATAAGTAGTCTACAAAAATAAAGGGTTAGTAGTTTCTAAATTGGATTATTTATGGGTAACTTGCAAAAAATGAAATAGAAAATAAAACTAATTTTATGCAATACAAATTCACACTTAAACTTAATTTTTAGATTTTTTCAAAAAAGGTTATACCTAAAAAACATAGTTAGTTGACAACATTTTGGGTTAAAATTATGATGCCACATTTACATAGTCCAATCTTATGGTTGCACAAATGTGGATTTACTCAATAGACCAAGCTAGCCTAAAAACAAATAGAATGTGAAATTGTAGATCAAAAATTCAATTTTACTATTATAATATGCAAAATCATGGATCAAAAATGTGAAATTGAAACACAAAAAGCAAAAATGTTATCCCTGAATGATGTCATGGCTAGAACTAGTGATTTCACATTTGTCATTAACAATGTCACATTTTTACAGCCATGAGTACACAAATTTGTTGAGAAAATAACAAAAAAACATGAAATCACATTTTAAGTCATAATGTCACATTTACATGTTTAATGTATAGGTTATACAATGAGATTTCATGTCTATGTAGATGTAGTTTGTTTCTATAAAAATAAATCACAAATAAAGTCACAGTTAAAATTGATGAAATCACATATTCAAGAATCAATATGATGGGTCACAAAGTATGAGATCATTAATGGTTAAATAGACCATGGTAGTTAAGTCAGACAATCTAAGATGAAATCATAGTTAGTGATCATAAGGTCACATTTACAGAAGATGAAGTTGTAGTTGTAAAAAGCGATGTTGTGGTTTCAACCTAAAAGTGAAAATGATATGATTATGGAAACTTTAACCTTAAATTCTTCCTCAACCCTACCCTGCAAGCTCAATCTCACACACTAAAATCTCAATAGGGTTAAGTTAAAATAGGACTCCCATTATGGTTGCCATTTTTGTATTAGATAGAATTTGGACATGGAGATTAAAATGAAATAATCACTTCAAATCAATCCAAACTCAAGCTAAAACTCAACACTAGGCAAGGTAAGAAAAGAGATGTAAATAAAAATTGAAATAAAAAATATATACCTCAATATTACAATCAATTTACCTCCAAATGTGGATTATGTGCCCCAATTGACAAGTATATGCTTGATGCTTGATTTGTAAAGTTGGATTGTCTCATGACTCAAAACTTAGATAGCATGTTGGCATGGATTGGCTGATTTATTTGATAAGATGACAACATAATATTTGGTTTTGAAGTTCATAAGTCTTGCCTCTCATTTCAAAGATAGTTATGTCTTGGAGGAAAGGTTTTTAATATACAAGAGGATGATTAATTTCTTAGGAATTTAAAATTCTTTGAAGATTTCTAGAGATGAAGGGTGTGGATAATTTTAGAAAAGGTGGAGGATTCTAGAATTTAGTTAGAAAAGGCTAATAATGGTTATTGCATGCTTGTATGAGGATTAAAAATTTATTTTTAGGATAAAGTGGTAGGTAGGATTAGAATTAAAAATTCTAAATTAATTTATAAGTATAATTAGTGATAAATGGGACTGTTAGTAGGAGGATTAATTGTCATGGGATGATATAAGGTTGATGTATGATAAAAGAATTGTTAGAAATGATAGACTAGTAACTAGGGGACTAAAATGGATTAATGTTGGGATAAATTCGATGAAATTAGTGGTGAAATTAGTAATGATGGAGGACCAATAAAATTTGGATGTATACAATACTTATGTAATATTTATATCCTCAAACACAAGATCTTAAGTAACTTCATGCATCTCTAACAAGGGGCATTTGAGATTTTTGAAAACCTATAATAAAATCAAGAAGGATTATTTTGAGGACTCAAGGGGGATATATATAATTTTTGGATAAATTCATGATGTGTCAATAGAAAAAGGGTGAGACAATTAAGGCACCAGGTCTTCTTCAACATTTATCCATTTCTAGCCAAAGATTGAAGGAGGTTTCTATGTATTTCAAGTTTAATTTGGATTTGAATAGGCTTACATAAGCAGTAATAACTTTTGAATTCCATTTGGTTGTATATGTTATTATTATTAGATTTTTTTTATTATAGTAATGTTGATAGTGTTATGCCCTTCCAATATAAAGTAATGTTAATAGTTTTGGATATTTAAACTTGTTGTATTGCTCAAATGAAAAATTGAATTCTTTGTAATATCATTTTTAGGGAACTAGTTACATGTTAATAAGAGTTTATCTTATTTTTATTAAGCATATTATTTTCTATATCTCTAATTCCCAAATTTTTAGAAATGTTTTCCATTTCATTTTTAACAATTTAAATTCTTAAGCCCACTTGTTTCTATTGATAATCATTTCTAGACTTAGTAGGATCATCATTGGTATGCATATAATGACTTCATGACCTTTTTATACTAGATTATATGTGTTTTGATTATAGGTGTTTTTATATCTAACTATCTGGGTTGATTCCAATGTTTAGATAAGTTGAATGCATGAGTAGAGGGAACACATAAGCCAAACAAGTGCACAACATAAATTAGATAAAATAAAAATGAAATACATAATGTTATAATATTGCACAAAGATATTGGAGCAAAAACCAAACTTGTATTAACAAAGCTCACAAATGTGAGAAGTACAAACATGAGAGAGTTGAGTAAATCCTCCACAAAAGGTGGTCAACTGACCCTTGAAATATAATAGTAACTCCTTCACAAAACATTGTCAATATAGCTAAGAATAGAGGAGTAACTCCTATACCCAAACTAGCTAGTTAAGGGAGTTACTTCCAAGTCATCTAGCCAACCTGTACACCTAAGAAAACTTCTCCATGAAAGGAGGAAAAATATAAATGAGGGGAAAAATCCCATAATAAATAAATATGGAAAAATAATTAATCCCTAATCAAACACCCACCCCCATAAACATAGTTTAGGGGGTAGTGTAAAAAATGGATCCTATCAACTAGGCTTGAGGAGGTACCCATGTACAAACAAATCTCTCATAAAGTAGAGAAAAGGGAGAAAACACATAGTAAAAAATCCTACCAAAAAGAGAGTCATAAATAAGGGGCTATAAAGCCCCCTAGAAGATGATGTTACAATATCTTGAACCTCAAGAAGAGATCATAAGTCAAGATACTTACTCTCTATAAAAGGTTTGGTGAATATGTCTATTATCTTCTCTATCATCTAGAAAATTCTCAAATTAATTATGTCCACATGAATGATCTCTTTGATGAATTGCATGTGAATCTCTATGTGTTTGGTCTATTGGTGTTGGACTAGATTCTTAAACATATGAATAGTACTATAGTTATCATAGTAGATGATGGTAGGTCATCTGAACTAAATATAAAACTCTATGAGAGTCCCCTAAATCTATATGGTCTCAATGGTATCATTGAAGTCACCCCATATTATACCTTGATATATGATAAATTAATAACATTTTCATTCTTTCTTGACCAACTAATTAAACCTAAACCAATGGATAAATTATAACCTAAAGTAGACTTGTAATTCTAAATATCACCAAAATAGTCCAAGTTATATGTCCAATAAAGTGGATGTCAATTCTAAATCTATAGTGAATCTTGAATCTATATGTGCCCTAAATTTAATGCAAGATCCTCTTATCTTCTTTCTATTGTAGTTTATGTGGTTCCTGTATGTATATACATACTAGGCCCACTGCATATGATATGTTAGGTCTAGTATGTGTCAAGTAGATAAGGTTGCCCACATGTTGATACAAGGTAACATCAACCAAAAGTGATGTTAGTGGTAGATAATATGATCATCACAACATATAAAGAATAGGTGACACATTAAGAGTTTTATATTTGGTTATATTTGTATCTTGTTAAGCTATTCCTAACATCGCACTAGACACATGTTTGTTTCAACAACTTGGATATTGCATTGTCACATGGTTACGAGAGAAACTACTTGAAGGTTACACATAACTATGAAGATATTATAAGTTAACAATTATTGGATTGGAAGAGGTTGTTGTTTCTATTGTAGTTTTTGTTACGTATGTTGTTGATCATGGTAATTCTTAATGTTATGCTTGTAGGGAGATTATTGTACTTTTTAGGTAGGACTTATTCTAGAACATGTTTGTAATCAGGGTTCTTATTATAGTGTGTGAAGTGAAAGTAAGAAATAGATTATCCAAACACAAGCTCATAAACATATTAAGATATATTTTTGAGTATTTATTTTCTATGAAGAGTTGTGTTGTAAATATGTTTTCTACTATAGTTTTCTTTGAAAGCACAGATCTCATTTAAATAGTATTAGTTGTAATTGGTACTTTATATATGTTTGAGTCTTTGTGTAAACCTTATTAGATTTATTATTGTTAAGATAGTCATTCTTCACTCTCCTTCCTTTGAGTTTCAAGTTGTTCCAATATTTAGCATGTTGTGAGGAATATCAAGAACCTCTACTATTAGTGGTGTAGTGAACATGAAACTCATTTTTTACAAGAATGCTATGGTGGATGCCTAGCCAAAGATATGTGTAACATTGGTTAGACCATAAAATTTTAGAGTTCACATAAAAATATCATAAATTTAGGTGTTTTAAAAGATAGATTGTACAAGAACATATTTATGGTGAAATATACAAAATATTCTGGTGTGAACTACCTAGACTATTAGATAATTAGTTAACTTGTCTAAAATAGAATTGCTCCAGATCTAAACCAACCATTGATATTGTATGGATTGAGGACAAAATAAAATACATTCAAACATTGGAGAATAGTTTGACTCATGCGATAGATAATTGGTTATCCACAACCATTGATGGATATATTATAGAGTTCACAGTATAAGGCTATGTAGCTTTTGAAGTGGCACAAGATTTATTTGTACAGGGGATAAAAGGGAAAAAAAATCATCAACTCCATACACTAGTTTAAATTTTGGTTGTGCAAAGAAAAATGGTAACTAATCCCTTTTAGATGTAGTCTATTTAGATGCCATGGGGATGTGTGTGATATATGGATGAATGGTGAAATAACATTCAGAAAGAGCTTGAATATGAGGTGAGAATGGAGGTTGAATAGGAGCTAAAACTAAATAAGACCCTAGAGTTAGAATGAGAATTGTGATAGAAGTAGAGGTGGAATCTCCTTAGGAATACTTATGTACCTGTGACTAGGAGTACATGAAGCAATAAAGTACAAGAAAAGAGTAAGAATGAAGAAAGAGAAATGAAGCAAGATGAAGGAAAAAGTGAGGAAAGTGGAACCCATATTAGTAGAGGAGAGAATAAAATTAGTAAGTAAATAAATGATGATGAATCTGGTAGTGTAGAGGTAGATCAAGTTGTCAGTAGTCCTAAATTGTAGATATATAGAAGAGTATTCCATATTGAGGATATGGATCTATCATTTAATGAGCAAAGAGAAAGTCATAGTTGATGAAGCACAGGTTCAATCTCTCAAAATAAAGAGGATAAAGGTAATAATTAGTCACCCTAGAAATTCACATCCTCCCAACCCAATTTTTTTAAACATAGTAAGAGTTTTGTATAAGGTTTAGAAGATGATGAGTGGTGAGGACCAGTGATTGAAGAAAGCCATAACAAAACAATGAAAGTTTTATAGAAAACATATGACCAGGTAGCACAAGGGTTCATAAGAGAATAAAATAAAGACATAAAATTCTTAACATTGGCTTAGACTGATCTACACATTCTTAAACAATTGAATTAATGGATTCCAAAAATACAAATTATAGAATAAAAAAGGAATAATTCAAACACTTCATCATCAAATCCAAATCAGACATAGTAGATATCAAAGTTCCTACCTAAAGAAACCTTGACATTATTGATGAGCCCTAATGTTTCACAAATATCTCTAATCCAACCATAGAGTTTTTTAGTTGTGACAAATCCTAAAATGGCATTGTAGTTGGGTTCCTTTATCCATCTTGCATATTATGATGGGTCTCCAAACCCTAAACAATACCTACCAACTTGTGACATGAAATGGCAAGCCAAAGGAGTCACTAATGATATAGTAAATAAATGTGAATTGATTGCTAATTTATCAAGACAAACTTTAAAATTTATTTTTCTCAAAGACACGACCTGATCAAGTCTAAAACATGTGAATAATTAGCTTATCATAGAGTTCAAAATAAATAAAATTTCTAGCCAGATCATCCAAGAGCTCAAGGAATTTTGGCAAAGAATAAAAGGGATTGTTCATGACTATGACTATAGATTTTCTAGTGTAATGAACAAAGTCAAATTTGTCTTGGAAGATAAGGATAAAGTTTCCAAGTTAGTATAAGGCATATGACTAAGAATAGGTTTTACTATTGCACAAACATAATATCCTATAAAAATAAAGGCAAAGATAGCTGTGATTTGTCTAGCAAAAATTGAAAAATATAGATAAGCTTCATCTCCAAGTTCACAAATGGAGAATACATTACAATTTCTTATAAAAAGGTTAGAACAATAATAGGATGCATTAGAATGGCCAAGATTTGGTCTTTGGTGCATGGAGTGTGGAAAAAGACACCATAGAAATGAGTGTCTTAAAGTAAAAATGTATTTTTTCAATATATGCAAAATTATGGGACATGCAATGTCTCAATGTCACCTTGTATAGTAGTATGTAAATAATCCACATACATTGTACTATAAATACTACAAATCTCATAATCATGATGAAAATAACTACATATCCCTTTAAGAACTAAAATAAGACATCATTAAAAATGTTTTTGTGGCTGATGCTCAATAAATGACTGTTATGACTCAAACTAACCCTATTTCTAAATCTAATAAACAAGGTACCAACCCTAATGTCCCACCTTGGGAACCAAATATACCATCTTATTAGCCTGAAAAAATGCCTACTTGGAATCAACCTATATAGAATTGGACACCGCTTATCCAAAATTGGAGTTCTTAGAATCCAAAAAATTTTAAATCACAACAGGCTATGTGGGCATTGCATTTTTCACAACCCCAATATGGTGGATATGTAGGTGTTCAAAAAAATCAACCATGGAATGCCCAACCTAACCCTATAGACTTTGTACTGCAATAATCCTATAATTGGGGATTTCAAGCTAATAGAAGAAGAGGTGGATACATGGGAGATTTTTAAGGAGGTGTACAAAGATGAAGTGGAAATGGTTCTCAAAGATAGCATATTTAATGTTATCTGTGTGGAGAATTTAACCATGTACAATGGAATTATCCCTCAAATCTCTAATTTGGAAAGCCTATTGCACGTATTGTTGTGTGTCAAATAATCATGACACTAAAGATTATCTAATCCTGGAGAAATAATGCATAGACAAAGAAGTGTATAATGTTAACTTAATCAATATGGAGCCTTAAAAAAATGATATTATATATTAAAAAATGTGAAGATGGCATGCATAACAAGGACTATTTTCTATCAAAATGTCACAGGACAATGACAAAAAGAAGTTTCATGCAGATAAGTATCCTAAACTTACTATTGAGAAAGGCTTAATGAAGGAAGTTGCATAGATTCTAAAAACCATACAATAACAAGGGACTATAAATATTGATGATGCCACCATTGATGCATATATATATATATGGACAAATAGTTTACATTATGTGCCAAGAGGGAGTTGTGACTACACTAATAGATTTATTCAAACTATTGAGTGCCCCACAAAATGAGGACATATCATAAAACATCTCCAACTTACTCCATAGTTTATTGGAGTGTGCATAGAAAGGATAGCAAAGAATGAATATAATGGTGTTGTACGTAAATTTGAATAAGTCATGGGACATAGATGCAAGGATAGACATAGAGATAGCATGGTAGAAAATACCTAATACGTACTCTAAATTTGGCAACACAATAAATATGATTCCTAAGTTAACATGAAAATCTATTAGCAAATCACCATTGAACTATAATCTAGTCACACTTAGCTTTATAGATTACATATTAGTGGAACCCATTAGATGATTAGAAGATGTGGAGATCAAAATCATAGACCTCAGTCTGCAAGGAGATTTTGATTTCATTGACATGAAGACAATTGTTATGCATTACCTTTTGATGATTGGAAAGAAATGGGCCTATAATGGCTAGATAAAAATTAACATGGTCCTAGAGTAGATAAAATCTCTCCATGATGATAAGGTCATCATAATCCCATTGAACAAATCAAAGACCAAACCACACATGATCCCCAACGAACCAAAATCTCCATATTGTACTGTAGGGAATAGCTAGATGAAAGTTAATGCATAGAGGGAACCATAGGAACTATGAAGTATAAAATGCAAATTTTTGTACCATAACCCCAAAACTTCACTCCAACTTCTATTAAGTGAACAAATACCATACAAGACTATATAACTAACATATAAACCAATATTTAACCATACAAATGTATTGTAACTAGACTAGGACCAACATATGATCTATGTTGACAAGATCTCCCACCCATTTTGAAGTAGATTTTATGTATTTGATAAGTTGCATAGACAAATACTATATTGATCCTATGCCAGAATGTATTCTGCCTTGCAATATAATGTCTTCAATTAGTGGTGATTCAAATATTCATCTATTAAATTGGTTAAAAGGGGACCATGAAATAAGACCTCTACACATGGTATTTACAATTGAGTGCCAAATACCTTAGTAATTTTTAGCTAAGGACATCAACTAGTTCATTCTAGAATTTTAGTAGTATGTGCTAAACATTGATCAAAGGGTTAGTGTACTTAACTATGCACTAAAACGAATCATTATGAACTGGTGGTCAATGCATTGGGATGAAAATCTACATTGGGAGTAAGTTCACCAAATGATGATCACATGGTTTTAATTGCCAAAGATGGTGAGATGAGATTGGTTGATCTTTTAATTAGGGGGCTATCTAGAGCTCCATTTATATAAATGCATAGAAGTTTGGAATTTAAAGGGAGTGGCTTCTAAATATTGGGTACATTATTTTAGTATACCCTAGGATTTTGTTGAACTTCATGGTATATACATAAATAGCATTGTATGGAAATAAAGCACTAGACACAAGTTTAACATGATTTCATCCAAACATTCATATTTGAGAGTGATAACCTGTTATAACATCAGGAATTAAAAAAATTGAAAGTGTTTTTGTTGTATTCAACACACCTCAACTTAAATTTTATGATGGACAAGTGGGGACCCCTTTATTTTTATAAAGCTTACTAATTATAGGGTTGTACATGCATGTTTAGGATATTCATTATCTATGAAAATCTAAGGATCTTTGTATTAAATCACCTTTGTTACATCTATTTTCCTCTTATAACCCATTTTCATCAAAATGACTTTTTGGTAATAATCTATTAATGAAAATTGTGGAAGCTTACTATGTATGATAGGTGTTTAGATTTACTTATTCAAATTTATTATTCAAACTCACTTATTTAGCATTATGAAAATTTTGGTTTTTGGCATTTTGGTCTTTAAAAACCTTTTAGTTGATAACTTTTTATTGGTAACTTTTCTTCAAAAAAATTTGGGTTGACAACTTTGTGTCCATAAAGTATTCTTTAGATCCTTTTGTTTGGCACCTGTTATTTGGCATATTTATGTCAAAAAATTTTGGTCTTTGGGAGCATTTTGGATTTTAGGATCTTTCTCTTTGGCATCTTTCATTCGGATACTTTTAGTCGGAACTCACACCTTTAGCAACCTTCTCTGACAAATCCTTTTGCATGACAATTCAATCTTCAGGAAAAGTTTCTCAAATCTCCCCAAAGAACATTTAGGTCTTCAAAATATTTCATTCAAAACTCTTGGCTCACCAAATAATTTGATTTAGCCTAAATGCAAGAACTAAATCTTGACTAAATCACATATTTACATGTGTTAAAAGAGTATCACCATGACACCCCCTCGAGTGACTGAGCATCCTACGTGGCATGCCCAATAGGCCAAGGTGGTTAAGTTTGAATTAAATGAAGTGGAAAAGCTTGGAGACATTGGTAAATTAATAGTGCATGAACTAAACAAGAATTCTTAAAGGTTATAACATCGAGCTGCTAAATGAACTCACATCCATTGATTATCATTAAGATCAATCATATATTCCCTTCCATGAATTTAAAGCCCTAGCTACATTCAAACAAGCTCTAATTTGCATAACAAAGTGTCAAGCCACCATTACTAGAATCTCAAATTATACCATCATTGAGAATTGATAATGTCATCTTCATTTAGAGCATACATGGGAGTTTAGGCACCATCCAAATTTGCCATCAAGAACTCTAAAAATATTTGGATACAATTTTTGACACATCAATATTTGATGGTATTTATGCCAACTACTCAGCTTTATGGGAGGCTGTAGAGAGTGTCAACCCATTCACCTACAAATATGACATCTTTCAGGAGGAAAAATAATTTGCAACTGACCTACTTCCTTTGAAATACCAAGCACTTTATTATGTAACTACCAAACTAGAGGTCATGCCATACATTTACTTGTTACAAGATTTGATCTTTGAAAGGAGGATTATAAATGGCAGGTTCCTCTACTATGTTAATAACATCACCATCATCACTTACATATCTACACAAGCATTCTAAAGTTGTTTACACTTACTCATCTTAGATGCTACCTTTGATTTTCATAGTGTAGGGAACAACTAGTGAGCAAATGGCTTCTCCCTAGAGAGACCTTCTTACTCAAATAGGTCACCAATAATCCTATGCAGATTAACAAATTCTAGATGGTAATTAGCATTGGTATGGCCCTACTAAACCATTTATTTGGTCACCCTAGCATACAACTCCTTTATATAAAATGGGTACCACTATTCGACCTATTAATCACCTCAAAATGGACCTTTGCATTGGGAGAGACTATCAATGCTCGCCTGCATGAATTGATATTACACAAAGATAGGAGGCCCTATGGTGAAAATTTTAACATGATATCCTAAATTTTAGATGTAGTCATTAGCACCATTGATAAACACAATGGGGCTCTATGGGATCCAAATCTTGAATACATTAATAATAAAATCTATGATGCCTATTCTTTTGTTCATATCTATGCATTCACAAAGAACATATCAAAAATTACATAAGATTTGTAACCTCAAGTTTAGAGGGAAATTCATTGTGAACATCTAGCCAAAATTTCAAAAAATATCACCAATACACTCGTGTCTTTGGGATATTATCGATTGTATGCCAATTATACTATTATAGTGGTTATTATGTAGGTCAACCCTCTTCACCTCCCCAAATATGTCCCAAATAAATTAGTTGAGAAATAAATTACCTATCAATAGTGGAAGGGGATTGATGAAGACCTCACCAAAAGTACAAAGAGGACCTTTCATGGCTCCCATCTCATAACTTGGAGGATGTGCTACATCTACCATAAACACTTAGATAGGTTGGTGGTGTTAATAAATCCTATGCCCTGGCTACCTTACCCCACAAGGATTGGGACCCCCATGGTAAAGTGCAATGATGTGTTTACAATATATGAAATCACTACAAGAATGAGTGTTTTGATCATTACTTTCTATTTTTTAATGTAAAATATGATGCAAAGGTAGAGGAAAGCGATAGGACTAATGGTGTAAGTGAGGACTTGCTCAAGGTAATCCAAGTGGATCCTTACCTCACATTGGGCAAGAAAAATTTAGAATCCCACCACCAGGGAGATGGACATATTTAGATTTATGGAACAATAGACCTTTCCATCAACCAAAAGACTAGAACCAAGACCCCCAAAATCCACCCACTATGATGATGGTTGTAGAGAAAGAGTAAGATGGAGAGGAAACATCAATTACTAAAATATAAATGGAAGAATAAACTCTTCAAGTTCAAGTTGAATTGAGGAAAATATAAAAAGAACAAGTAAAATAATTAATATAGGAAAAGGACAACACTATTGGGATGGAAAAGGAGATTATTTATCTAGATTCCTCTGATTAAAAAGACCTTTCACCTATTGTGGTAAATTTGGACAACAACCACAATATCCAGCTCCCTCTTCTTACCTAATGAGTGGATGTTCCTTCGACAGAGAAGACCATAGTATGCTATAAGAGAAAATATAAGGTAGGAAGGCCTCATTAAAAATACACATAAGGTCCATGTGATCAAGCATAAACTTCAATCAAAGGTAAGCCAAGACACGAGGTGGATAAAGAGGAATTACAACAAGTTAATGTCTTAATCTTGTAGGACTAAAAGGAAAGGCACCCCTTGGGGGTGACCAATCAAATAATAATGCTCCCACTAATCCACTTATCCACTCTCCCATTATTTCATTGCCTATTGTCTCATCTTTTCCTACTATGTCATCACCTTCTTCTAAACCTATTTATGCAATTGTAACTAAAATTTATCCTTTGGTCTCCACTTCTATTTCCACCACTACTAGCCATCCTAGCACCCAATTGACAACCTCTTCTACCCAATTTATCTCACCTTTGCCCTCTTTAGGAGAAGTGTAGACCATAGTAGTGGTGTCCACCAAAAGAGCTCCAAATAAGAAACTAGTTTACATTGTTCACCCCATGCCACATTTAGGGAATGTAGACTAGTATAAATAATTTTGCCAACCATGCCCAAGCTAGCCCCTAAGACTAAGCCTACAAAATACACCCAAATAGAAGCACAACCACTAGATCCATCAAATTTTATCCTTCTAGACTTAGTTAAGAAATTAGGAACATCGGCTTCTAAGAGGCCATACCTAAAGATAATTAAACTACTCACTGTGAGCTCACTCTTTGATAAGTCAACTAGCTCTATGCAAAGTGTGAGGAATAGGAAGATAGAATACAACATTGGGTGGAGATTAATTTTATAAAAAAGAGAATAAATCTACTTTATATCAAAGAGTAAATATATAAAGATGGTTCAATCCCCTTTCATTGAGGACTTTAAGTCCTATATGGAGACCCACACTCAAGAATTGATAGTTATTCATGAGGGTACTGACCAGGCAAGGAAAGAGTTGGAACGAGAACAAGAAACTCTCAGGGAACAACAATAGGTAATCCATGTTCCCTCTAAAATAAAATAAGATGTCAATAATGCAACATTGAGGTTATATGAGATACTAGATACTATTAATTCTTTGAGGGCATAATTGGATTCCCAAGTAATCACAATAACTAAATTGTTTAAGGCTCTCAAGGAAGATGAGACCAAACTAATTTTTTTGGTTTTGTATACCCCCAATAAGGATTTCAACCATATAAATTTGATGTCCCCCATAGAGGCAACAAACATGTTGAATATATTGGTAATTAGGACCCAATAAGCTTGATAATGTATTAAATCTACTAACACTTTAATCATGAATATCACTAAACAAGAGAAGCAAGTAGTGCATATTTTGAATGAACTGGAGTAAACACAAGCATGGGATCGTACTGGGAAGTTGATTATCACATCTATTTTTGACCAAATTTTATAACAAGCCTCAAATAATTCCAAAACAAGTCTATAGGGATTAAATTTATTAAATATTGAGTCTAAGTTAAGTTCAAAGAGGAAGAAGGCCATTGAAATAGAAATATTTTGAGTAGGCTTCAAAGCCACTAAAGTTGAGCATACAAGATTGATGACAGAAGTGAACAGGTTGAATAGAATATCTCTTCTTAACATGAGCATAATATGGGTATATCATGATAGTGGATACAAACACTATCAAGATCTATAGGCCAAGAAGATTTCTAGTTCAGCACCACCTAATAGTTTAGTAAGTGTATCAGCTATAACTTCTAATTCAGTTCTATCTACCACATCAATTCTAACCATCACAACAAGAAATACCATGTAGCCACTAACCAAGCCTTACCTAAAGGCTGATTTTGTATACAATTTTAATTTAATATCTATTTTATTTAATAAATGGATAGTTAAGCATCATTTCATTCTTGTTATAATTAACTAAATTGTTTTTGCTAGCATGCACACATTGCATGAATGTTGTAATCTATGAGTTATAACATACGATTTTGTATTAAACTATAAATTAGGTTCTATGATGTAAAATAATTTCTTTTTGTACTTTGAGAATGAAGAGACCCCTTCTTCAAGTCTTTAAAAAAAATTAAACCCTCTTTCAAAGAGATGGACTTTTTTTATCAATACAAGAAAAAATTGATTCGTTGATTGTCATGTAACTTCGTTTGTTCTCCCTTCTTCCTTTTATGTGTTATTGAATTTTTTGTTTTCTTGTCTATATCAACTCATTAATTTGTAAGTGTTCAAATGATACAAATTAATATAGTTTTTATAATTTATGTATGTTGATATCAAATGTGTAAAAGCTATTGAAGACCAGTAAATTTCATTGATTTGAGTAATTCGTTTAAAATGTGGTGATATTTTGAGGTGTACAAGAGTATTTATTTTTGGTATAGTCTTATAGGCATGTGACATAGATACTATAGATAACCTCCTATTTTGAGCTATAATCTCTTCATTAAGGGTGTGCAACAACAACTCTAAAGACGGCAACCTTTAGCTGAGACCATCAAGTTCCCTATACCTATTTCCCCAAACTACTTAACCATGCTTGTTTATGAATGTGTAATAGATAAAAAAATGCAAGCATTGGTCTTGGAGATACTTGTGCACCAAAGAAACAGACTTGGAAGTGACTTTTTAGGAATATAGAACCTTCTTTTTTGTCTTTACCTTTCCCTCTTTTTTTATTTTATTTGAGATCTACCCATCATAGAGTAATTTTCCACCCAGTCAACTCACTTAGTGTTTGCTTTATTTTAGACTTCACACATCTCTCCATAAACCTAGTTAAACAACCTACAAGCTCAACCTCCTATTCCACCAAATAGTTTTTTTAACTACATAGCTAAAACTATTATTGATCAATAGTATTCAAGGATTTTCACTCCTATATAAGGATATGACATAAATACTAGGGTTTGGCAAAAAGAGAGGTGCAACAGCAATGCCCTTGCAGCTTGTAATTTAGATTAAGTCATTTTCCCAATGGGGCTTAGATTTCATTAGTGTTATCAACTTGAACTCTTCATCTATACAAAAATTTGTACTCATCACTATAAATTATTACAGCAAATGGAATAAAGAAATAGCCACCAACAATTTAAGAGCATAAGATGTGATCAATTTCCTTGAGGAACATATCACAACTTGGTTCAGTACTCCTATTTCCTTAGTTTATGATAATGGGCTAAAATTTCAATTAGTTGAATTTACAGAGTGGGCCCAAGATAATTAGATCATAATTACATCATCTTCCAATCACTAGTCACAAGGGAATGCACTGGATAAATCAACCAACAAGAACCTAATTATTGTTATCAAGAAATTATTTATGGATAAATAAAGACAGTGGCATCTCTTACTAAAATATGCACTTTTGGTAGATCAAACTTAGTACAAGCAGGCCCTTAAATCCTTGGTATTTTTTAGTCTATGGGAGACAACTAGTATTCCCAATAAAGCTTAAGTTATCAACATATCATTTCATGCAGGAATACATGAAACCCAACAGGAGGATAAATTCTAGATTACTAGACATCATAGAAATGTTAGACTCTAGGATGGAAGCTCTACAGAACTTCAAAGGGTATCAATATATCATTAAAGGATGGTTCGATAAGAGAGTAAAATCTAAAGCATTCAAGATTTTTGACCTGGTTCTTCTATGGGACAAAGTTCATGAAAAAAAAGGATAACATGACAAGTTCATCTTACTATGGATAAGAGCTTATCATACCTCTGAGATCTTGGGTAATATTGTTTTCTATTTGAGGGACCTATAAGGAAATAATTGACATATCAAATCAATTGATAGTTTTTAAAACATTAATTCATGGCTTCTCCATCTGAAGAGGTCTTAAAGTAACAACAGATGTTTTAGTAGAGGTAGGGGTAGGTTAGATTTGTTTTATTAGTTAGTTTCCTACTTTTAGTCATTTGTTTCATAGAATAGTTAATGCTTTTAAAATCAATCATTCTTGTTTTCTACATTTTTCTTGGCTTAATCTAGTTTCTTGTTTGTTTTAGGTAGTTTCCCCCTTTCTATAATATTTTTCCTTTCGATTGCATGGTAATATGATTGATCACTCCTAGTATAATCAAGCAACAGCTTATGTTTTTGAATCCAACTTGAATTAGTGGTCATTACACCTTTTCTATCATAATTTCTAATCCAGGTAAGCAATGAGAGAGTTAACCATGACAATGTTATGAAATGAATGATTTCACTAGGTAAATAAAAGTTCATCCCATAAATCAATGAAAATTCAAATATCTTTTCCTATTTCCCTAGATCAAATGTACATTCAATGATAATACTTATTTGAGTTAATAACCATTGATATGAGTGAAGTTGATAGGGACATTTTGATGAACCCAATTATACCAAAATCGGATTAAAGTGGTCACCTTCTTCTATCTTCTGTTCAAAAAAAGAGAGAAAATGGAAATAATCCAAAAGTCTAAAAGAAAATCAAAATAAATTAAAATCCACATGATGAAATAAGATCAATGTATCATGCATTATGAAAATATATGATGAAAAGGATGAAAGGTGATCAAAAGTATCTCTTTCATGGCTATAGACACTTGGCTAACAGTAGAGAAATTCCTAAGCTCCCCACATTTTTATTGACTTAACGCCCAATCAGAATGAAACCTACATCTCATCCCATGTTTTTTCTAAAATACTTTGAGAATGAGAAAAATATATAACTTTGGCACACAGTAGTCCAAGGTATAGGTAAAGTAAGTATGTTGTATGAAGTTACCATGAGTCTCTTTCATATTTTTCATCTGATCATTTCTTTTATATCATGGTTTATGATTGATATTGGGATTATAAAACCATGGATTTTGGGTTCTTAAAACTCAAGAGAATTCACCCCTATGAGTAATCATTTGTTATATTTAACACACTCCACCTTGCATTTTCTGATGGACTAGTGGGGACTCCTTTTTTTTTTGGCTTGTTCATTATATTGATTTACATACATGTTTACCCTATTTCACTATTGGAATAAGTATGAGGATATTTGTATTAAATCACCTTCATTACATCTATTTTTCTCTTATAACCCATTTTCATTAGAATGAATTTTTAGAACTAATATATTAATGAAAATTTTGGAAGCTTACTATGTATGATAATTATTCATATTTACTTATTCAAGATCACTTATTCGGCATTATGAAAATTCAGGTTTTAGGAATTTTGGTCTTCAGGAACTTTTCAATCAGGAGCTTTTCTCTGGGAACTTTTCAATCGACAAATTTTGATTAGGAGATTTTCTTAGAGAATTTTTTGGTCAACAAATTTATGTCGATAAAATATTATTCAGATCTTTTTGTTCAACACCTCTTATTCAGTAACTTTATTTTTTTTAAATTGGTCTTCAAAAACATTTTGGTTTTTAGTAAATTTTTCTTTGGTAATTTTCATTCAGATACTTTCGGTAAGAACTCACACCTTTAACAACCTTCTATAACAAACCCTCATGAATGATAATTTACTATTCAAGAAAAGTTTCTTGAATCTCCCTAAAGAACATTTAGGTCTTTGGAGTCTTTCATTTGAAACTTTTGGCTCACAAAATCAAATGATTCATCCCAAATGCAAGTGTGAACTCTTGACTAAACCACATATTGATAAGTGTTAAAAGAGTTGCACCATGGCAGCACCTCAAGTGAGTGAGCATCCTACATGGCATGCCTATTAGGCCAAGATGGTCAAGTTTAAACTAAATGAAGGTGACAAGATTGAAGACATTGGTGATTAATAGCATATGAACTAAACATGAATGCTAAAAGGATATAACATCAAGATTTTAACTAAACTCACATCTATTTATTTTCATCTATCTTGAACATATATTCCCTTCTACAAATTCAAATCCATAGTTACATTTAAACAAGCTATAATCTACATAAAAAAGTACCAAGTCACCATTACTAAAAGCTCACATATTGATCTAGAGAATATAGGAGAGCCCAGGCATCATCCATATTCACCATCAAGGACTCCATAGAATACATGGATATAGTTTTTGACACATCAATATTCGATTGTATTTATGCCAACTACTCAGTTTTATGGGAGGTCATAGAAAGCATTGACCCATTCACCTATAACTAAGACATCTCTCAAGAGGAAGGATAAGTAATAGCTGACCTACTGCCTTTCAAATTCCAAACACTTCATTATGTAGTTCTTAAACCAGAGGTATTGATCTATTATGATATTTTTTCTTTTAAGGGAAGATGACAAATGGTGGGTTCCTACAATATGTCAACAACATCACCATCATCACTTACATATATAAGGAAGTATTCCAAAGGTATTTACACTTACCCATCCTAGATATACCTTTGATTTACATAGCATAGCTAGTTGGAAGAAGAGAAACAATGTGGAACAAATATTAAGCAAATGGATTTTCCCTGGATAGACCTTCTCACTTAAAAAGGTCATAAAGAATCCTATGCTCATTACTAGATTCTATATAGGAATCTGCATTAGTATGCCACTACTAAAACATTTGTTTTATCACCTGACCAACTAATTAATTCATTTATAATGGGTATCACTGTTTGACCTATTAATCACCTTAGAATACACCTTTACATTGGGAGAGATTATCAGTGTTCACCCATAAGAGTTGATATTGCACAAAGATAGGAGGCTGCAAGGTGGAAATTTTTACATGATCTCTTACATTTTAGATGTAGTCATGGGTACCATTTATAGACACAATGGGGATTTATGGGATACTAATCCTAAATACATCAAGAATAAAATTTTTAATGTTGTTATTTTATTCATATCTATGCGTTCACAAGGAACATATTGATAATTACATAAGATTTGAATCCTCAAGTTTGGAGGGTGATTCATGGTGAAACTCTGGTTAGACTTTCCAAGAATATCACCAATACACTCATATATTTGGTTGAGTACTAATTATATCTTGATTACACTTTTATAATGGTTGTTGGGTAAAATTTTGACACTTTTTGCCTCCCCAAATATGTCTTAGATACATTAGCTAAGCAACAAATTGCCTATCAATTATGGAATGGGATTGATAAAGACTTCACCAAAATAAATAAGAGCACCTTTCATGTCTCCCATCTCATAATTAATAAGATGTACTACACCTACCATAGACATATTATAGAGATTAGTGGTCCTAGGAAAGCCTATGCCCTAGCTACATTTTCCCATAGGGATTGGGACCCCATGGGAAAGTGTATCAACTTGTTCACAATCTAGGAATTCACTAAAAGTATGATCCTTTTGATCATGACTTCTTATTTATCAATGAAAAATAGGATGCATTGGTCAAGGAAAGCACTAGGACAACTAGTGTAAGCGAGGACTAGCTCAAGTTAATCCAAAAAAATCCTTCCCTCACACTTTGGTAAGCAAAATTTAGAATCCACCACTAGGGGGATGGACATCTTCAGATAGATAGAAAAATAGACCTTTCCAGCAACCATAAGACTAGATCTAAGACCCCCAAAATCCACCCAATGTGATGATGGATGTAGAGCAAGAGCAAGGTGGATGGAAACCATTAGTTGTTGAAGTACAAATTTAAGAATAAAATCCTCAAGTTTATGTTGAATTGAGTAAAACAAAATAAGAACAAGGAGAAGAATCAATTCAGGAAAAGGACAACATTATTGGGATGGAAGAGGAGATTATTTTTCTAGTCCTATGATAAAGAAGACCTTACACCTACTATGATAGCTCCATCAGCCATAATATCTAGCATGACACGCCCTCCTCCTACCAAATAAGTGGTTGCTCTTATAGTAGAAAAGACCACAATATGTTATAAGATAATATCTAAGGCAGGAAGGCCTCAAGAATAATTCACATAAGGTCCAAGTGACTTTTCACAACTTTTAATTGAAGGTGAGCTAAGTCATGAGGTGGATGAAGAAGAATTATAGCTAGTTAAGGACTTAAGCTTGCAGGGATTTAAAGGAAAGGCACCCCTTGGGGGTAACCAATTAGTGAAGAAAGCTCTCACTGCTCCACTTGTCCACTCTCCTACTATTTCATTATGTGTTATCTCTTATTTTCCTATTATGTCATCACTTCCTTATGGACCTATTTCAATAATTATAATTATTTATTTTCCTTTGGTCTCCACTTTTATTTCCACTAGTACTAGCCAACCTAGCACCCAATTGACATCCTCTCACACCCAATTCAGCTCACATTTTCCTTCTTTAGGAGTTGTGCAGACCACAATAGTGGTGACCACCAAAATAGATCCAAATAAGAAACTAGTCTACATTGCCCACCCCATGCCACATCTAGGGAATGTATATTGGTATAAAATAATATGGCTAACCATTCCCAATCCAGCCCTTAAGACTGAACCTACAAAAGACACCTAAATAGAATCACAAACACTAGATCCATTAAAGTTGACCCTTCCAGATTGGGGGAAGGAATTAGGAACATCAAATTCTAAGATGACATACTTGAAGATAATCAAGTTTCCACTATGATCTCACTCTTTGATAAGTCAATTGGATCTATGAAAAGTGTGAATAAGAGGAAGATAGAAGACATCAATGGGTGGAGCTTAATTTTTGGAAGAAAGAGAATAAATCTACTCTCTATCAAATAGGTAAGGTAGAAAGATGGGCCAATCCCCTTTCATTAAGGACTTTAAGTCCTATATGGAGACCCACACTAGAGCATTGATAGCCATTCATGTGGGTATTGAATAGGAAAGGAAAGAGTTGGAATGAGAATTGAAGACCATTAGGGAATAAATATAGGTAATCCATGTTCCATCTAAATTAGAACAAGATGTCCAAAATGTAGCATTGAGGTTATATGAGATACTAGATACTATTAATTTTTTGAGGTCAAAATTTGCTTCCCAAGAAACTACAATAACTAAATTATTTAAGGCTCTCAATGAAGATGAGACCAAACTAAATGTTCTAGTTATGTATACCCCTAATAAGGCTTTTATCCATCTAAATTTGATATCCCCCTAGAGGAAGTAAATGCCTTGAATCAAGTGGTCCTTAAGACCTAAGAATTCCAAGAATGAATTACATTTGTTGATGATTTTGTTATGAAGATAAATGAACAAGAAAATCAAATAATGAAAAGTTTGACTGAACTAGAGTTAACATATGCATGGGATAGCACTGGGAAGTTGGTAGTTAGGTTTATTTTTGACCAAATGTTACATCAAGCCTCAACTAATTTCAAATATAATCTATAGTGATAAAATTTGGAAAATATTTAGGCTAAGTTAAGCTCAACAAAGAAGAAAGCCACTGAAGTAGAAATATTTTGAGTAGGCTTCAAAGCCACTAAAGTTGAGCATGCAATTTTGATGCAACAAGTGAACAGGGTGAATAGACCATCTCTTCTTGACATGAGCATAATACGGGCACAACATTCTAGTGGATACAAACACTATTAAAATCTAGAGGCCAAAAATAAGTCTAGTTTGAAACCATTTTCTAGTTTATTAAGTGCATCAGCTATAACTTCTAGTTCAGTTCCATCTACCACTTTAGTTCTAACCATCACAACAAGTAGTGCCATGTAGCCACCAAGCAAGCCTTAGCTAAATTCTAATTTTATATACAATTTTTCACATAATATCTATTCGACCTAACAATCATCTAGTTAAGATTCATTTCACTCATGTTATAATTATTTCAATTGTTTTTCTAATATGCACACATTACATGACTATTGTAATTTAGGATTATAACATACAATTTTGTATTAAACTAGAACTTAGGTTCTATTCATTTTGATGTAAACTAGAGTTTCACTGTATGTGGATGATGAGGTGACCCCTTCCCTAAGTCTTTAAATATTTGTAAAACCCTCTTTCAAAGGGTTGGATTTTTTAATCAATACAAGATGAAATTGATTTGTTGATTGTCATACAAATATGTTTGTTCTCTCTTCTTCTTTTTTTGTGTTATTAAAATTTTAGCTTCCTTATTTGTATCAACTTAGTAATTTTGAAGTGTGAAAATGATACAGATGAATCTGGTTGTTATAATTGATGTATGTTGATCTAATATGTGTAAAAGATATTGAAGACTAGTAAATTTCATTGATTTGAGAAATTATTTTAGAATGTGTTGATATTTTTAGGTGTGTAGGAGTAATTCTTTTAGGTATAGTCTTCTAGGTGTGTGTTGTAGCTACTTTAGATAACTTCCTAGTCTAAGCTATAATCTCTTCATTAAGGGTGTGCAACAGTAAATCTAAAGAGAGAAACCTTTAGTTGAGACCATCAAATTACCTCTACCTATTTCCCCAGACTACTCAACCATGCTTGTTTGTGAGTGTGTAATAGTTAAAAATGGTAAGCATTGGTCTTGGAGACACTTGTCCACCAAATAAAAAGCATTGGAAGTGACTTTTTAGGAACATAAAACCTTTTTTTCTACTTTACCTTTCAATCCTTTTTGAGTTTCTTTAAGATATACCCATCATAGAGTAATTTTTCACCTATCCAACTCACTTAGTGTTTGATTTCTTATAGACTTCACACATCTATCATAATCCTAGTTAAACAACATACAAGCTCAACTTGTTATTCTACCAACTAGTTATTTTAACCACATACATGTAGCTTGTGCCTTGGAGTGGAACTTCTTTTCCATAGATATCCTAAAACATTATAGGATACCTCATTTAATTTATGTGGCATGTAAAAAACCCATATCAACAAAATTAAAAGTTGGCACTAGAAGGATGGCACACTTGTGTGTTTTCTCGAAAGTAGAGGTTATTCACTATGTAGAGTTGCATTGGAGACACCTAGGATAGTAAAAAGATCTAGAGCCCAAGCTAGAATTTTGGTTTCACCTTTGTTAAATAATAGGAGGCTTAGACCAATATCAATCACCCTTGAGGTACACCAAGCTAGGACACCTTCCCTAGTAAGAAACCTCCTACTTATGAGCCATCATATGGCTCAACCCTAGTTAGTCAAATTTGTTATTTCCATTCTATGTAGATCAACATAATTTATCAAGGAACCTAAGGAAATACATTCTTACATTTTCCCCCTTAAGTGGGAGAATGATAAAGGAACATATTAAATCTTTCAAGGATACTTTGATATTAATGAATGTCATAGATGATGATATTGCATGCAGATTTTTTGCACTCACTCTACAAGATTTTGCTTATGATTGGTATCTTAATTTGCAATAAAAATCCATCACCTCATGGAATGCATGCCAAAATCATTTTCTTACATAATTTGGGCAAGTTAATAATCTAATTTTTTTGTATCAGCATTTACCATCATGAAGAGGGATACCAATGAGTTAATTAGATCTTTCAATGCAATATTTCAAAAGATGTACACCTGATTGAACATGACATATAAACTACAAGAAAACCTATCACTCAAGATGTATAAGAATGACTTGAATCCTATCACTATAGTCTTTCTAAGGAGAGTTTTCACCATAAATACTTTAGCCTTGGTATATGAATATGCTATCAACATTGAAAATTAGTTCAATCCTTAGATGTCAAGGGACCAAACATTCAATAATGGTTTTCCATCTTTGAATCCAATTTTGCATGCTAATCAAAATGTCCTTGCATTCAACCAAAATTAGTTGTACACTTTACCTCCCATGACAAAGAAAATAAAAAATTAGAATTATGGGTTCCAAAGCAATCAAGCAAAAGGGAATGGCCATCAGTAAAACTTGTAAAATCAACATTCGACTCATTCCAACAAGGCATTCACTTAGGGTGTGGAATCCACCAAAGTTGAATTAGATTTTATACAAAGAATGGTCCAAACATTGAGAAATGAATTCTTAAATATGTATAAAAGGATGGGTAATACCATAAATTATAAATATAACAATAATTTTGGCTTTCCATGGTATAAAAGGCCCTTTAACAAACCCACCAATAATGTAGAATAATAATAGTCCACTAAGCTACCAAAAATCAATATCATGGAGATAGCTTTGTCTAATTGGTGTAGAGTTCATAACATATCACATCATGGGGAATTGGATTGTGTGGATTTTTGTACAACCTTTGAAATATTCCAAAGGGAAATGGTTAGACAAGACCAAATGATGAATCCCCCAGATCTTCTCCATGAATTTAGCCCCTCAAGTTTAGTTATGGTCTTTAAAACTTATGATTTTTCCTTCCCTAATGAAGATGAAAATGTTATAAAGGATAATTTTGATGAATTACAAGCATTTTAGCACTTCAATAGGAATAATTAAAATATAAGGAGCATACATCCTCTCACCACTTCTAATCCTCCTAATAGCATAGTTATTCCCTTGAATTGTAAATTTGATAATAATCCATCTCCCACAAAATGGAATGATCAGCCTCAACATACAGAAAAATAGAGTAAGGGAGGATATAATATTATTGAGGATATGAAAAATATCAAATCTAATATCACTCTCCATGAAATGGTTCAAATCACTGAACAAAAGGAGCTCTTATGGAAATCTATTACAGGGAAGTCTATCATAGAAAAGGCCAAAATAGCCAACACAAATGTCATATACAAAATCAAGTTTGAGGTTATCACTTTCTTTCAAACCATTAGAGCATTTGGAAAGAATATACATAATTATTTGGTGTATTCTAGAGCTTTAGCTACTATGATGCCAACCTAAATTTTCTAGAAGCTTGGTTTGATTCCAAGTCCATCTAAGAGAATTTTTTCAAAGCTAGACAAAATAGCAATACCTATGATAAGAGAACTTAATGATGTATGCATCTAGGTTTTATCAAAACCTCAAGTGTAAATGATTATCAACATACTAGTAGTAAATATTCTTAAAGTGTATGGGCTTCTATTAAGTAGAGATTGGTCAAAGATGATCAATGGATATCTTTCCACATACTTCTCTCATATTTGGATGCCATGGAGAGGCATTGCCAACCAAATTAGAATTGATATGGATTCAATGATGAAGCATCTTATTATAGAGTACAACATGCTAATGAATGATTAAGTTACAAATCTCTTAGTCTTAGAATGTATACATTTAATACAAATCATGAAATGCAGGAAGAAGTGCAAGGCCCTTCCCAATTATGGATCCTCCATTTTTATATATTAAGATCCAAGCAAGGATAAGGTGTTGGTATTGATTTTGTTAATCGACAAGGGAAGAATAACCTAGAGGAATATAAGTTTTAACTCCCATGTACCAATAATAGAATAGAGTATGAAGCCCTAATTTTGGGATTGTAGTTTGTTCTCAAGAATAATGTCAAATAGATGATGGTCTATGGAGACTTAGAACTAGTGATAAACCAAGTCAAAAATAAGTATCAATGTAAATTTTTATACATAAATAAATATAAACATATATCTTGGGATTTAATCGAGTCATTTGAGGCTTTCAATATAATGGTCATTTCAAGGGGGGGAAACCAAACTACTAAGTCACTGGCTGCTTCAACAAAAAAATTGGCACCCTTGTAAGAGTTAAAAGTGTCAAAGTTCTCCATCGAGTTAGTACTTTGTCCATCAGTGCTAGATAATATTGAAAATTTTCAAGTGTTTAATGATGATCAGTAGATCATTTAATTTTTGATCAATATAGGATAGTTTGAGTACTAAATAATTGATGATGAGGAAAGAATCCATCTATGCCATGACTAATTGGATGAAGAGGATGTCATCCAAATGAAGTAAATTCATCTCCTATTTGGTATGGTTGCCTTTGAAATATCCTTTGATATAGATCCTCAAGTGTAGTAATAAAGAAAACTCAAGGTTAATGAATCTAAGTTCAACTTAGAGAATTTGGGTAATGAAAGAAACCCATACATCATGGATGTATAATAACTTGAGGTTATTGAATTTTAGAGTTATCACCCATACAATTCCACTCAAGCTAAATCATAAGCCGTTTAGGTATAGGCAAAGACTTGTTAATCCTACTATAGAATCATTGATCCAGAAGGAAGTAAAGAAGTTTTTAAGTGCCAGGATAGTTTTTCTTATTAGGCATTCAACTTCGGTGGCTAATCTAGTTCCAATCAGGAAAAAGAATGGAAAAATTAAGATGTGTGTCGACCTTAGGAACCTCAACAAAGCTTCTAAAAAAGATAACTATCCTCTGCCCTCATTAGATAAGGTGATACAAACTATGAGTGGTTTTAGAATGATGTCTTTCTTAGATGGATTTTCATGATATAATCAAGTGTTGGTGGAACTAGAAGATAGAATGAAAATTTAATTTACCACAAAACGGGTAGCTTATGCATACAAACGGAAGTCATTTAGCCTGATCAACATAGGAGATACTTTTCAAAGAGTCATATATCATGAATTATAAGGGCTAATAGGTAAATTCATAATCATATAAATAGAATACCTCACCATTTTCTCAAAAAATAGGGCTGACCATATAGACCATCTTCAATCCATCTCTAAAAGATGCAGAATGTTTGGTATCTCACTGAACTCAAAGAAAAGCATATTTAGCATCACTAAAGGCAAGTTTTTGGGACACATTATCACCAAATATGGGATCATAATTAACCTAGATAAAATTTAGGGAATTTCTAAAATAATGTTCCCAAATAATAAAAAGGAGCTTAAGTCCTTTGGGAATACTAATTTTACAAGAAAATTTATATCAAGATTTGTAGAAATTGTCAGACCTGTTAATGAAATGATTAAATAAGATGCCAAAATGAAATGGAAACATCAATCCAAGAAGTATTTCTAAGACATGAAAAAGGCTATATCACAGGCCCCAAAATTGGCAAGCCAAATTTCACTAAGGACTTCTTCATGTACTCATTCGCTTTAGAACATACAAGTGTTGTTATACTCATGCAAATGGAGGAAAGTAAACATCTTATTGCTTTCATGAGCATGAACTTAAAGGATTCAAAGATCAAATATTCCTTGATCAACAAGAAGGTATTTTCTCTTATAAAATTGGCAAATAAATTTTGACAATACATTGTCAAGAACAAGACCATTGCTATTGTACCAGATCCTATTGTTAAGCTTATGTTAGGGTAGAACAAGTTGGGAGAGCATAGGGGAAATTGATGGAAAAATTGCGAGAGTTTGACATTGAGATTAAACATTTCATGGTTTTTAGAGGACAAGGTATTATTTAGTTGATGACCGATCCAGACCCATGTATCACCATCAAATAGGTCTACCAAATACAATTTTCCCAAGAAGAATGGTATTTAGATATCATTCAATTCCTACTCACTAGAACATGTCCCCAAGAACTCAAAAGAGAGAAAATGAGATCCTTAAGACTCAAATATGATCAATATATGATTAGGAATTAATTATCCATGTATACATATAATTTTCTCACTTCATTAATGATCACTAATATTACTATTAGTTGACACTAATTTCAATTATCCCATCAAATCTCATATGTCTCCTTTAATTTCATCTTAATATCTCCCCTTCTATAATTTTTTATATTATCTCCCTTCTTTATTCTTAGTCATGATATCCTTCTATTATCCCCACCAATATTTTAATTCTTTTAATCATGTCTTAATCTTATTCTAACCTCACTTATCCATTATATAAGAATTTAAAATTCCCATGACTCACCTACCCACCTACCCTAGCCTATTCCTATGCTCTCCTACATTATTATTCCCTAATCGCCTATATAATAACCCATCATAATCCCCTACTAATCTTGCTTAGCCCTAAAATAGATTTTAGAATTCTCCAATTCTAGAATCCTCTCTAACTTAGCTCCTTTCTCTCTAAAATCCTCTATTCTAGAGGTTTCCAAGGAATTTTCAATTCCTTAGATAATCCTCAAGCATGGATCCTCCTAACCCAACTTTGAATAATGGCCATTGCTCCTCCTCCCTTCTCTATTTAAACAAGCCACTCCTCCATGGCCAAACCAATAGAGGAATCCATAACATCTCCATGCCAACATTATCAATCAACCCACATTCTCATCCAAATCATTGATCAAGTCAAAATCATGCCAAAATTATGAGTCTATCCATAGCAATCCAACAATAAAAAGTCAAAGAATCATTGAAAATAGGTTTGAATATCTTGGAGAGAGGATAAGAGGATTAAGGCTAGGTAAGAATCTCCTTATTATTTGTTATTTACTTACATAGTCCCTCCTTTTAATGTTATTGTGTTATTGGGTTTAACTTACTAAATATAGTAATTTTGATCAATAACTCAAAAACACAATAATACATTGGTGACCATAGTGGTAAAACCCCTTCAATCTAACTATCTTTCCTGTTAGAAGTGTTTTGATAGCTTGTAGGACTAATTGGATGAAGAAAAAGCTCCAAATTTTATCAAATTTTCATGTTCAAGGTGAAAAGTAATTTTGATCTACAAGTCATGGTATTGCAATCATATTTTTGTCATCAGAATAATGATTTGGCACTATAATTTATATCTCTAATGACTTACTAATTGACAAGTTTTTGGCTTTTCTGTAATACTGTAGATTCATAAAATGCAACTTAGCTAAAAAATCTACAGTTTTGACATATTACTTATAATATTACAAAATCATAGTTTTATAGTTTCAATATTAAAAAATAATAGTTTTAAATTTATAGTATTATAAAATCATAGTTTTATAGTTGTGGTATTGAATGTGAGTCATGGTATTTCCTTTTTAAAAGGTAATTTTTATCTTTATTTGAGAATTATTAAAACAAATCACCAACTATCTTTTAACAATTTCTTTGTTTCTATTTATTTATCATTTAATCAAAGTAAGAAGGGGAGGTGTTGTCCAAGTCAATATAAAACTTCCAAACACCTCTCCAGCTACATGTTTCAATATTGCAAATGGGTAGAAGTGTTATTGACTAACAATCACACTTATGTAAATTTGAGTGTCAATTTTTATAATCTAATCATAATATTCCTCTAGATCAAATAATATTGTTGTTATCACTTGAATTTTCACCCTTTGAGTAGATGTCTCAGCTCTCCTCATCTAAATGGCATAATTGAAACACCTCTAGGATTTTAGGTAGCATATGAATGAGGTGAATCTATAGATAGGGTTAGCTCCCTTTATGTACAACATTGGATCACTACTACACATAAAATTTGTGAGGGAAAAGGGAGAGAGAAAACTAAAATCAAACTATCTTAAGGGAGGTGATACACCAAATAAGTTAATGACTTCCAACCAGATAAATGTTACACATGACAACAAAGGACTAACCAAACATATTCTTTTCCAATTGGAATATTCTTACATCAATGCTTCATTATGAAGTTATGGATGAATGTTTAAGATAGGAAGGATAGACAAGAGGCCTTGAATGACACTAGTGAATAATCTAACTCACTTAACTTGAAACTTCCTATAACACTTCACATGACCTACAAGAAGAAGCTATAAATATGTGAGAGAATGAGATAGCATGCTAAGGAATCCATAGTCTTCACTAAGTAAGATCCATCATTCAAGTAAGCATACTATGAAAATTTATGGAAGAGGTAAAAATAAGTAGTATTATTGATGAAATGGTTTGAAAATAATAAGGGCTTTGACATACGCAGGTGGAACATAAGTTACAAAAGCCAAAATGGTTAGTTCTTATAGAACTTGAGAGAGAGAAGAGAAGAGAGAACTCCAAAGGTCACAAGGAAACTTGTCAAGCTAAGAAAAGGAGTTACATATGCATGATAAAAAGTTGGTAAATGAACCATGCAAGTTCATAAATCACAAGTGTCACCCCAAGTCATGAAACTCTTGAAAAGTGGCGTAGGAGTTCTCATTTTGGCTCCAAAAATTGCCTTCATTATTCACTTCTATTTGAACATCCCAAAACTTAATAGGGAAAAGTATAATGATTGTAATAATAGGCAAGGATTATATACATTCATCTCCATGCATTGTTTTTAGTCCTAGTCATCTAAAATCATCTAAGAATGAGCCATCACCATTTTTAGTCTAAGAAAACCCCTCTTCCACACACCCTGCACACTTAGATTCCAAAAAACATCAATTTTCCATAAATATTCATAAAATATAGCACATGACACTTTTAAATACCCTAAATGGCCTTAGATACATTAGGCACACCTCAAAATCATCTCACTTGAAGTTTTTAACCCTTCTCACTAGCTTGGTCACTATGCTAGTTTTGACTGGCTAAGATGATGTAGCTAGTTGAGGCACTTAGGAGTTATTATAAGGCACAGAATTTACATGGGGAGTTATCTTAAGTCCTAAAATTCCATTCCATATGATTGGAATATCCTAGAACCTACACAACACACAAAATAGTACCAAATACCCTATTTTGTACTCCATTTGTATAACGTCATACAACTCAAAAGGATGGGAAGGATCCTAAAAGAGTCCTCTAAAATTTTCAATAATTTTCATGGTTAAAATAGGATATCAAATTATCTTTCCATCTCCATTTCCTTCATCGGGTCTTTATCTAAGGGTTTTCAAGAGTTTAGGTTTGTTTTACCCTTTTAGGCTTTGTTCATAAAAATTTAACATTCAACTCTCGACTCAATGCCACAAAATGATTGTTTAGTACCATGTATAATTCATCCTATTTCCTTAGATATCCATGAAAAGTACAAAGGGAGATACAAGCACTTAAATTTGTCCTATCAAGCTCCTTTCTCATTTTCCTAAAGGCCTAGTGTTTTTTATAAACTCAACATGAACTAATCATGTTTCCTCTACAAATTTAAAGCTTGAACACACCTATAATGACCCTAAAATCATGCCCAAATGTATTATAAATCTCATCTCAAGGTGGAAGTGGAAATTACTCTCCATTTAGCTTCTAGGCCTAAACCCTGCTTGACATACTTAACTGCAACACTAAAGGTTTAGATAATTATGTTTAGTTTATCCCCTCTTTGTAATGTTTTCCATGTTGGGGTGGATGTGTTCAAACCTTCCAAATCTCTCTTAATTTCTTAATCAGTCCTTATATCACCTCTTTACCTTCCTTTCCCAATACTGTAAGTTTTTGCTCTTAAAACGAGTGAACTCTATTTGAGACAAAATAGAGGGCACTCCCCTATTTTATCAAATAATGATGACTATTTTAGGAGACTCTCCAAGCCAAAAACATGTTATGTACCATGTTTTATCCCTTGGTCTGATGATTTGACCTCCCAAATTCTCAAAGACCCAAAATAGACTATTTGGAGGTAGACTGTGGGACCATTCAACCATATGGACTGTGTATTATAGTATTAGGGATATCTATCTACTTGATTTCATCTAATAGGAGCCTATTGAAACTTTTATAATCATTATGTGCCTATTTCCAATCCACTCATCATTATAACCTTCAATGTACCCCTTCACACACCTTGAGCTTCTCAAAACAAAGTATATTTCCTAACTTTGTCTTCTTAAGGCACTATTCCTATAGATGTCTTGCATGATTTGACTTTGGATGGAGTATTAAAATACCTTACTTGGGTATTAATTTACATATAATCATTTTTTACATATATTCACATTATATACCTATAGTTTCAACTTCAAGAATACTAACTTTTGTTCATTGTCTTACCAATCACCTACAGTTGGTTGTAGGTTCATATTTCCACTTGAGGGGACACTTGTAGGTGTATTTTTTCATGGTTGGACTTATAACATAGTGTTACAAGACCTAATTTAATCCTTATAAGATGTTTGGAAATTAATTTAATTAATTTTCCTCTTCCTTATGCATTTTCCACATTCACAGTCCTCAAGCTTGTTGTCCCAATTAAACACAATCAACTGTGTTGGGAAATATAAGATTTTGTAGGTGACTTTATCCTTGAAACCTATAAGACATGGCCTATGATCCATTTGAGGTATTTTAGGATCAAATTTCACTAATAGGGTTTATGTTTCCATGTTTAGACTCACTTGTCTGGTTAAGTTTCCTAACTGTGTTTCTTGTAGTCAGTTGTAGGTGGTCTTTTAGACCAAAATATGCTTGTAGGTAAGAGTCTAAACTTGTTATTGAATGTGAAACCATTTTGGTTGTATTTATATGATCATGGTGTATTTTATATTCACAAATAGTCCCATATCCAATAACTAGGCTCCTATTACCTTTAAACACATTGAATAACTACTTGAATATAGCATACTACAAAGAACACTTCATATTCTATAGTATAGAAATGTATGAAATGGGAAACTTATATCAACATGCTCTTATAACCAAATGATCCTTTGTCAAGTCAAAACATATGTTTGGACTTGGATTATAACATGGAAAGCTTAGACTAGTTAGCACTTCAAAAATACTTCATCATGGAAAAGTCACAAGAATGGCTAGGCCTCTATAAGGATAGATTAAGGTAATTAATCTATGAAATTTATTCTATATGTGAATCATGAATCACCAAGCCCTTATGAAACTCAATATATTCCTATGGAAAACTACAGCACTCTTAAACCTCTATATACCTTGAGAAAGATTCAAGCAACTCCTAAAATGATATTTCAACATTTCTTAGTCACTATTCAACCACCTGTAGGTGGACATTCTGATGTGTACAGGCAGGTAGTGAGTATGGGGGTCCATGTATTCAAGTAAATTTCCTTCAACACTAATTTATCTCCTCTTATAATACTAAAATGAAACCTCATGGTGTTTCCAAGCCTAAGACAAGTCTTCACACTTCATTTTCAATGTTTAGACCTCATGTAAGCACCTTTAGGTAGAAATTTTTATGGTAGAATGTAATTCTCTTTCTTATGCAATTTGGGGAAAATAAGTTGCTTGTCAATGTAAAAATGAGATGTATCAACTTTTTAAAACTTTATACCACTCCATAAACGTGATAAATACCCTAAAATAGTCTACTTAGTTGACTGTGCATGACAGTCATGGAGCAAACTGATTGTATGATGCTTAATGACTGCACTCTCATGGAGATTGCTTAGAGAAAGAGATTGAATGGTAGAGGGCACCAAGAGAATATCATAAACATGAGGATAAACCTATAAAAACTCATTTAAGTCACCATAAAATCATAAATCTCTTGAAAATGGTGGAAACCTACTTGTTGCACAAAAAAGTGCTTCCTCTTGCAACTTAAGATGATTTGCATATCAAAACACCTTAAAATGATAAACCAAACTATTCACCAAATTTGACTTTAAATAAAATTTGAGTAAACTCCTAATTTTTTTAACTTTTATAAGGTTTCTATATGTCTTATGGGGTCTCATTTTATCCTACACACCTTACCTATCCTTGCTCCCGCCTTGGTCTAAGTCCATCTTCCTTGTGCTTGTCTAGTCAACCAAAGTCAACTCTAGTCAACCCTAGTTACACATGGTCAAAGGTAAAAATTATATTTAAAATGTCCTAATATGGTCATTTATGAGTTATAAGGTGTTTTTAACTCATAAAATTGTCCTTCACCATGTTTCATATGGAAAAGGGGCCTTTTGGTCATATTTATAGCTCATTTAATGACTTGTACAGACTTTCAAGGAAGCATATTTATCACAAAGTTGGATTTAAATGTGTAGGAGGTTAGATAATGTTATTTATCAGTCAAATTTCAGTTAAATAGGTAGTTTCATGAAGAAATAAGTGGTTTATCCTTGAAAATAGGCCCTTAATGACACTTGTACGGACTTGGGAAGTCTACCTTCAGCAAAAAATGTGGGATACTATCTCTTCAACTCCCTAAAGTCATTTCCACACCTGGTGTGCTAATAAATGGTCAAAAAAATTATTTTTTTCTTCTATTTCATCTTTTTTGCCTTTGCAAGCCAAGAAAGTTCAATTTAAAATGCTTGGTACAAGCTATACAATTAGAGTTGGGAAGAATGCTCTTAAGGGTTAAAAGGAATCTAAGTAAGATTCATTTTCATGGGAAAAAAATTTAGCTTCTTGGATCCTCCTTTATAAACCATCAGTAAGACCTTAGGCATCTTTTTTTTGCTTCTTCATCCAAGAGGGGTCACTATTTGAGTTCGTTTCAAAAAAGTTTGCTTGGATTTGACAGGGTGAGTATTTTAATATGTTCCTTAGGGTCTTTCCATAGATTTTTTCAATATCTTATTGATTTTAGAGGTCTCAATAACTCAATAGGCATGTTTTATGCCTATTTATTCTTGTAAATTGACTCTTTCACATTTGGAGTCATCTCAGAGAGAGTTACAAGTGCTTTGGAGGTGAATTCATGTTGAGAAAGTGTGTTTATATTTGTTTTAGACCTTTGAGATATGAGGATCAACATTTGGAGGCATGAAATGAACCTAGAATTCATTGATGAGCAAAGCAACATATTGCCCAAGTAACACATCCACTTTCTTGTATGTTGAGAATCACCACCTATAGGTGGTACCACAGATTTTGGACACCCTTGTGTAAAGGATTTAGGTATTAAGGAAGTCATCATCAAAGTCTATGCATTGAATTTCATCTTGGTAGACCTAGTTCTAATATTATTAGCATTGAAAGAGGAAAACCATGATCAAAAGAGTGTTGATTGTGATTTCAAGCCTATTGTCCCAAAAAGGCCAAAACAGAGGACCCATTGGTTTTGTGAGTAAAATATATAACAATTTCAAAATCCCTTTGATGCTCCTAATTGTCTAGATTTATATCCCTTGACATGGACAATGAATGTACAAACTTTGAAGGGATGATGTCAAGTGGAGGGAGGTATTATAGAGGTCAAAAGTGCTCTCAAACACACTAAAAAGCTTCAGTAGTGTCTGTAGGCCTAAACCTAAAAGTGTCTCCTTCGCCACTAAGTTTCAAATGAGACCTTGCCAATGAATTAAGATGAATCATGATGTATCTAATGAGTTTTTAATTTTATAATGAACCTATAAGAAGGATAAATCCCTACTTTGACTCCCCAAGCTCACCCTTTATCTATATATATGGAAAATTACAACCTACAGTAGGATATGATAGAGTTGCTCAGTCATTCAAGGAAGTACCTAGTCTAATGAGATTAAGATGCACACTAAATGCCAAGAAAGATATAGTGACAAGTCAAGTGATTGGGCACTTTCCCAAAAGGATTTATGGGCTTCATATAATAAATAACACCTACAACAAGATATTAAGAGGAAATGTCTTAGTCAATTGAGACAAAGTGGACAGTGAGTTTTTCATAATGTTTTAGTGATGTTCCAAGGGTGTTCAATGAGAATGGAAGTGAAAAGGGTATTGTTTGACACAATATAGGTTCAAGAAGGTCTTTTTCACCATGATCAACCCCATGCAATGCTTCAAGGCTTCCCCTAAGCTAACAACACCTACAGGTAGGGTCTTAGGCAGGGGTATCCCAATCAAAGACCTGGGCATAGATTTGTTGTCAATTTGAGGATTTCTAATTGGGATTCAAGCGTGAAGAGTTTCTTTTGATCTCAATATATGAAAATATTATCCACACATATATATAGAACAAGCTTAGAATAGGCCTAAAATGCACCTACAGGTCATTACCAAAAGTGTCTCAGTCTACCTAGATAGTGAATAGGTCTAAGACTCAAGACGATAGAAGGAAACAAAAGGAAATAGATAAATGACTTCAAAGAGCCTTGATAAATCTTTAGACATTTGTTTTTAAATTTTAAACATAAATTAAACATACATGATGCATCCTTGAAAAGAGAAAATATAGAGAATAGAGTCAAAACTTGTTAACAAAGTCTTATGGGATTAAGTACATAGGAGAGTGTGTGAGAGATTGGGAAAATAGAGAGTGAAATAGCCTTCACCATGGTCAATATAGTCTCATATAACTATCATTATGGGGAATGGATGGATATAGGAGTTATAAATAATGGAAAATACAATGCATCTCAAGGCACCACTATAAGTAGTGGATTCCTCAAGATAGTCTTATCCATTTGGCTATTTGGAAGGTAGAATCTTGGAGTCAAGGGATAAATTTTGGTACATAACATCCTTGGGAGATGTATAACAACCACTAATGGTTGGGTTTGTGATACTATTAGGGGAAGTGCCCCCTATGTTGTCTCAAACAAGGGGCACTTTTCCCTTGCACCAAAACCTATAACTTTGGAGTATGGGTTAAATTAGTGACCATAATTTAAATAAATTTTCAATAATGTTTTTGAATCTAGATCACATCCATGTAAACCTTGAAAACTAAGTTATAAGGCTTGAAGGAAAATAGGGTACTCTATGTAACAAGACCTATAGGTAGACCTAGTTAAGCAGAGTACAAGTCTAATTCCAAATAAGGGGTCTCTTAAATTTTTAGAATTTGGAAATAATTATAATACTTTGTATTATGTTCATGAGGGTATAAATTATGTGTTCAAACTATAGTATTTCATGGAAAGTGTCAACAGGGGTCATTTATCTCAAGAATACAAGACAGACCTAATAGGCAACATTAGGCGTAATGACAAAGTGGGAGGTATTTTCATTTATAACTCTTAAGGAGATATTATTATGATGGAAACATGTTTTTGGGATGTGTTTGGAAATGTCTAACATTTCAATTTTTAAGGGAGGTTTCCAAGAAGCCATTTTTGGGCTTAAATGAACTCAGACCTCAAAGCGTGTAGTAAAATGGCACGAGTGACTATCTTGAGATGCTTAGAACATCTCCAACACTTTGAATGGGACCTTATCATTATCAAAGGAGTTAGGGAGGGTCCCTAAGAATCCCTTAGTGGCATTTAGATAGATCTTTAATGTGGGATATTTATGAACAAACAGTAAGACCTAAAACCACTCCAAAACCCTTACAAACCCTCCTTAAGTACTAAATTAGGTAAATAATGCAATTGAAGTATCTAGGTGGGGTGTAAATTCCATGAAATTAAATTGGAGTTGTATAAGACTCTCCATGGTCATGTCCCATGCAATTGAGTTGTACCCTACCTATACAAATGAGGTACAATAGAGCTTGTTTTGATAGATTTTTGTGTTTTGTAGGTTTGTAGAGTTTTAAAGAATGGTGGTTTGGGAAAGTTATTAGTACTTATTATAATTCATCATGTCCATTTATTAAGCTATCTAATCTCCCAAGTGTGACTACCATCCATTTCATCTCAGCTAGTCTAGTGGGTAGATAGTGAACACTTAGTGAAAAATGGTGAAACTCTGATTGGGAAGCCTTTTAAGGCTTGATTCATGAACTTGATGACTTGGAGAATATTTATAGGTGTCATCCCTCATTTTTCATGAATAAAATTGTATAATTGGAAAGGTTTTGCGTGCCAAGTGTGAGAGGTGCATGAGAAGGGTTCATCTTGTGACAATTTTAGATGATTGCTCATGGACAGGACAATAGGAATGATTAGGGGCTGATCCAATGAATGTGGAGGATTTTTGGTAACCCCTCCCATTTAGATCAATCATCAGACCTGACCCTATGTAGTGATGAGATAGTTTTGTGAAGATAAATCATGGAGGCAATTTCTTATACAAGCAAAAGAGAATCTATGCCACATATGGAGGAGTTAGATGATTTAAGGGAAATTTGTCCTTATTTTCCTTATAAGACCTATCTCATTCTTGATTATATGAATTTCATAACTCCTCTCTACTTGAAAAGTGTCTTAGTGACTCTTAAGCTTCACTTTCTCTCTCTCCTCTCATAATTGTTATAAATTCTAGCCTTTTTGGTTGTTGTATCCATCTCTCTACTTGGGTATGGTGAAGCCCTGTCACATTTTTGTCTTGAATTAATGAATAATTTTGTTTTATCTCATTAAATATTCCACTAAGTGCATGTTTTGGTTGTTGGTCTTGTGCAAGTGCATTTTGCTTACCTTCACATGTTACTCTTCCTCGTGCCTTGTGTGATTTAAGAGCTCTCTTTTGTAGGTCAATAAGAAGTGTCTAATGTGGATTAAAAGTGTAGTGAGTAGTTTATTCATTAGTGTTTCTATAAGGCCTATTGTCTAAGTCCTATTCTAGGCTCTCTTCAAGACCCCATGCTTGAAACATTGATGTAGAATAGGAGTGTTGAATTAGATAAAGTGTATGTGTGGGATTCTCTTTGGTTTCAAGTGAATTGTAATTGGTTTGAGTAGACCATATATTTTGTGTATCACCTTGCCTATATTAGATTTTTTTTTTAGTTATCCTTCTCCCTTTTCACCCCGCAAAGGTTAGTAATAGGTTTGAGCTATAGTGATACGTCTAGGGAACTAACCCTAATCTAAATATCCATTTCAACTTTGGGTCACCCACAACCCTGAGATGGTTCCATTATGCCACTTGAATGAGGAGAGACTTATCATCTCCTCAAAGGGTGAAATTTCAATTGACAATAGTTTTTTGCATGCCTGGTGGGACACTTGTTCCAAGAATTTGAGGATTTTTGGTGTTCTCCTCAAGATATCCACGTTTGGAGGTAATTTCACTAAGCACCAATGGTGACTCCAAGCATAAATCTACTAGTTAAGTAGCCTAAGTAATCTATTTAAGGCTTTTTTCTTGTTATACACTTCTCATGAGTGATTCATGGATAATTTTGATGTTGAGTTTGTCTTAACACAAGTTGGGGAGACACATCCATCTTTGCCTTTTCTCTCTCAATATGAATAAGTAATTGGTCAAGCTTGTCATGATCCCTATCAATCCTATGTTGCCTATAGTAAGCCCTATCAAGATTGTGCTTCACCTATTCCACGTAGTTCATCTCCAAGTCATTCCATTGTAAGTTTTAAGAAGAATCTCATTAGCTACAAAGACTATATGTTATACCTTGATACTAGAAATGGTCATGATCAAGTCATCCCTAGTGATTATATCAAGAGTGTGAGAAATGCTTTAGATCAAGTCAAGAAAGAATGGATACCTATAGAGAGAGATAATTTCCAAGGTATTACCAATGAGATGCTTGATGTTTGTGGCCTAATTTTCTACCTAGAAAAAAGGTTGAGAGATCATGAACCAGCTCAGTTTTGGCAGCTCCAATACATCCCACATCAACCTTCAAGTGTGTCAACCTTGCCCACTCAAGATGTTAATCCAAGCATATTTCAAAATTCCCCAAGTACTTCATGTATTCCCCAAATTTTCCCTTCTTTGAGGTCCATCCAAGAGAGCAGTCAAAATAAGGAGGAACTCACTATTGAGCATGTTGATTTATTTGGAGAAGATTTTGAGAAAGGAAGTTTGAGTTTTGAGGTCCATCTTGACAAGAAGATTGAATTGGCAAACTAACTTTTAAGGCAATCCATCATGGAAATAGAAAATGTAGAGATTCCTAAGCCTAGATTTCTAATTTGGAAACAAGATACCAAGCCCAAGGAAACCCCAAATTTCTTAAGTCTATCATTTACACCTCCATTTGCATCTCAACCCATGAAGAATTCTCTAAGCCTACCTTCCCAAGATGGAAATAATTAGTTTCATCTTATGAAAAGAAGAACAAAGCATGTTTAAGTAGAGAAGTTAGAAGTGAAGATAAAATTTAAACTGCTCAACTCACTCCCACCCCTCCTCAAGAATCCATTGAACCCATCTTTCTACCTCCTCTATCTGATCCATTTTGTTGTTCTAATGTTGAGGATTGCATTGCTCCTTAGGATCCTTCTTGGGATAAACTTCCTAATTTTGAGATGCCTAATATTGACATAACTAAGAAGGAGAAGGAGAGGGAGATTTTATATTGAATTAATGATGAGGAAGAGCTGACTCCTTGTGAAGAAACTTCATATTGTAATGGTAATCAAGATGACATTCCTTGTGTTGAGGAAGATGCCTTGGAAGAAGTTATTTTGGTTTCCAAGGAAGAAGAGGAAGAATTTTATGTTTTTCTCTACCTTCATGATGTTTACCAAAGAGAGGATGATGACTTGTGGTACAGATTTGAGGACATTTGAAATGAATTTTAAATCCCCAAGGAGCTTATAATTCTTTTGGACATGACTACAAGACATGATAAGCAAGAGGATGTGTTTCAAGAACAAGACCTATGACACACATATATACAATTGATCAAAGAATATGAAGATAATGAGAGGATAAACCCAAGCTGATGGGGATCAATTATATGTTGAAAGGTACCATCATCAAGAGGCTCTAAAACATGATGGAGTAATCCATGATGACTATGAATCTTTTGAAGAAGGTTTGAAGTTTGATTCTATATTCTAATGTGAATTTTCTCCTACAACCATGAAGGAAAATTTTAAAAAATAAATAGTACTAGAGTGCCATGATACAAGACTTCTTGAAGTCTTTGAAGAGGTTGTAAAAAATGAGAATGACAATGAGGCCTTTAAGGAAGATATAGACTTCCAACAAGCTATCATATGCATAGAGATGAAAATCTACCATGATGAGACAAAAAATCAGTATGAATCATGTTTCTAATGTTAAGAATACTCCACCTACCTTGGAGGCTTGTTTGAGATGACTCCATCAATGGACATGCCAAGCCAAGGAGCAAAAAGCAAGAATGAGTCATCTAGTACTATGTCCAAAAGGAAGAATGCTTGGCACCCTCATTCATCTAGTAAGGAAGGAGATTAAAGATACTTCCATTTTGATCTAGGAAGAGAGGTATGTTTAAGTTGAATGTACATAATAATTTTTCTTTTTTTTGTGTCTTATGTTCTCTAAGTGCTTAGTATCACAAGTGTGCCTTTGTTTTGTGTGTTTACTTTCATCTTGTTGTGTGTTGTATTTATTTTATGTGTTTTAAGGTCAATAAATTATCTTGTTAGTCAAGTCAAGGTCTGATATTTCTATTTCATAGTGCATTTGAGTCCCTTTTCCCAATGGATGGAATAAGGCTACTGGTCTTTAACATAGGCGATCATGTTACACCTAGGAATTGCCAGAAGTATTGGCCAAATTTGACTTTAAGTAAAATTGGGTCAACCCATACATTTTTGAACTTTTATAAGGTTTACATATGTCTTATGGGGTCTCATGTTGTCCTACACACCATACCTATCCTTGCTCCAACCTTGGTCTATGTCCATCTTCTTTATGCTTGTCTAGTCAACCAAACTTAACTTTGGTCAACCTTGGTCAAACATGGTCAAAGGTCAAAATTATATTTATAATTTCCTAATATGGTCATTTAGGTGTTATAAGATGTTTTAAGTCATAAAATTGGCCTTCACCATGTTTCATATGTAAAAGGGGCCTTTTGGTCACATTTCTAGCTCGTTTAAAGACTTGTACAGACTTTCAAGGAAGCATATTTGTCACAAAGTTGGATTTCAACATGGAGGAGGTCAAAGAATGTCATTTATCAGTTAGATGTTAGTGCAAGAAGTAGTTTCATGTAGAAAGAGGTAGCTTCTCCTTGAAATAGGCCCTTAATGGCACTTGTACGGACTTGGGAAGTCCACCTTTGGCAAAAAACATGGGATAGTGTCTCTTAAACTCCCTAAAGTAATTTACATGCCTAATTTGGTGATAAAAGGTCAAAAAGTTTAGTTTTTTCTTATGTTTCATCTCTTTTGCCTTTGCAATCCAAGAAAGGTCAATTTGAAATGCTTGGTACAAGCCATACAATTAAATTTGGGAGGAATGCTCTTTAGGGTTGAAAGGACTCTGAGTAAGCTTCATTTTCATGGTAAGATTTTACAATTTCATGACTCCTCCTTTATGAACCATCACTAAGACCTCAGGCAGATTTTTCTTTCTTCTTCATCCAAGAATGGTCACTACTTGAGTTTGTTTCAAAAAAAATGGATTTGATAGGTTGAGTGTTTTCATGTGTTCCTTAGGGTCTTTCCACATATTTTTTCATTATCTTCTTGATTTTGGAGGTCTCAATAACTCAATTGGCCTTTTCTAGGCTTATTTCTTCTTATAAATTGATTCTTTCACATTTGGAGTTGTCTCAAACAAAGCTACAAGTATTTGGGAGGTGAATTCATATTGAGCAAGTGTGTTTATATTTGTTTCAGACCTTTGAGGTATGAGGATCAACATTTGGAGGCATGAAAACCTAGAATTTATTGATGAGAAAACCAACATATTACCCAAGTAACACATCCATCTGCCTGTATGCTGAGAATCACCACCTACAGGTGGTACTATAGAGTTTGGAGACCCTTGTGTAAAGGATTTAGGTCTTAAGGAAGCCACCATCAAAGTCTATGCATTGAATTTCATCTTATCAAACCTAGTTCCAATATTATTAGCATTGAAAGAGGAAAATCATGATCAAAAGAGTGTTGACTATGATTTCAGGGCTATTGTCCCAAAAAGGCCAAAATAGAGGACTCGATAGTTTTGTGAGTAACATATACCATAGTTTTAAAATCCCTTTGATGCTCCTAATTATCTAGTTTTGTATCCCTTTGCATGAACAATGAATTTAAAAATTTTGAAGGGATGATGTCAAGTGCAGTGAGGTATTCTATATGTCTAAAAGTGCTGTCAAACACACTAAAAATCTTTAGTAGTGTCTACAAGTCTGAACCTAAAAGTGTCTACTTCTCCACTAGGTTGCAAAGGAGACCTTACCAATGGATTAAGATGATTCATGATGTCTCCAATGAGTTTTTCATTTTCTAATGACCCTATAAGAAGGATAAATCCCTATTTTGACTCCCCAAGCTCACCCTTTATCTGTACATAGAGCAAATTGTAACCTACAATAGGATATGACAAAGTTGCTCAGTCATTCAAAGAAGGACCTAATATAGGGAGTCTAAGATGCACATTGACTTCCAAGAAAGATATAGTGACAATTCAAGTGATTTGGCACTTTTTCCAAAGGATTAATGGAGTCCATAAAATAAGGAACACCTATAGCAAGGTATTAAGAGGAAATGTCTTAGTCAACTAATAAAAAGTGGATAGTGTGCATTTCTTAATGTTTTAGTGATTTTCCAAGGGTTTTAAATGAGAATGGAAGTGAAAGATGTATTGTGTGACAGAAGATAGGTTCAAGGAGTTCTTTTAAATGATGATCAACCCCAAAAGTGTCTATCTATCTAGACATTGAGCAAGTATAAGACTCAAGATGATAAAAGGAAATAAAATGAAATAGACAAATGACTTTAAATAGCCTTGATAAATATTTGGAACCTTTTTTTCAAATTTAAAACATAAATAAAACACATAAGATGCATCCTTGAAAAGAGAAAATACAGAGAATAGAATCAAAACTTGTTAATAAAGTCTTGTGGGCTTAAGTACATAGGAGAGTGTGTGAGAGATTTGGGAAATAAATAGAGAGTAAAATCACCTTCACCATGGTCAATATATTCTCATATCACCATCATTATGGATAATTATTAGATAAAGGAGTTCCAAACAAGGGAAAACATAGTTCATCTCAAGGTACCCCTGTAGACAATGCATTCCTCAAGATAGTCATGTCCTTTTGAAGTTTTGGAAGGTCAAAAATTGGATTCAAGAGATACATTTTGGTATAGAAAATCATTGGGACTTTTATAATAACCTCTAATAGTTGGTTTTTTCATATTAATAGGGTAAGTGACCCCTATTTTGTCTCAGATAGGAGGCACTTTTCCCTTGCTCCAAAACCTGTAACTTTGGAGAATGGAATAAATTAGTGACCAAAACTTACGGTAACATTTCAATAAGGTGTTTAAATCTTAAACACATCCATTTAAACCTATAAAACTAAGTTAGAATGCCTAAAGGTAAATAGGGTACTCTGTGCAACAAGACCTACAGGTGGACCTAGTTAGGTAGAGTATAGGTCTAACTCCAAATAGGGGGTCTCTCCCATTTTTATCTTTTGGAAAGAATTATAATGATTTTAATTATGTTAATTAGGGTATAAATGATGTTTTAAAACTATATAATTGCATGGAAAGTGTCAACAGGGATCATTTAGCTCAAGAATGCAAGGCAGACCTACTAGGCAACATTAGGCCTAATGCCAAAGTGGGAGGCCTTTTCATTTATAACTCTTAGGTAGCTATTATAATTATGGAAACATGTTTTTGGGATGTGTGTGGAATTTTTTTTATATTTTAGCCTATAGGGGAGGTTTCCAAGAACCCAGTTTTGGGCTTAAAAAACTCAAACCTCATAGATTGTAGGAAAATGGCATGAGTGACCATCTTGAGATGCTTGGAACTTCTCCAAAAATTTACATGGGACCTGAGCATGATAAAAGGATTTATTTAGGTCCATAATATTCCCTCAATGTCATTTATATAGAGATTTAATGTGGGATCTTTATGAACAAACACTAAGACCTGAAACCACTCTAAAACCCTTAAAACCCCTCCTTAAGGACCCAATTAAGGAAAGAATGCAATTGAAGTATTAAATTGGAGTGGAAATACCATGAAAGTAAATTGATATGTAGAGGAATATCTAGGTTCTTTTCCCATGAATTGAGTTGTACCCTACCTGTATGGATGAGGTACAATGGAGCTTATTTTGACATATTTGTGTGTTTTGTAGGTTTGGAAGAGTTTTAAAGAATGAAACCACATTTGGGAGAGATATTAGGACTTATTATAATTCCTCATGTCCATTTATTAATATATATAATCTTAAAAGTGTGCCTACCATCCCTTTCATCTCAGCTAGTCTAGTGGGAAGATAGTGAACACTTAGTGAAAAATGGTGAAACTCCAATTGTGAAGCCTTTTAAAGCTTGATTCATGAACTTGATGAATTGGACACTCTTGACATGTGTCATCCCTCCTTGTACATAGATCAAATTTCATAATTGGAAAGCTTTTGAGTGCCAAGTGTGAGAGGTGCATGAGAAGGGGTCATCTTATAACTATCTGAGATGATTGCTCATAGCCAAGAGAATAGGAATGATTAGGGGCTGATCCAATGCATGTGGAGGCTTCTTGGTAACCCTTCCCCTTCAGATAAATTATTATACATAACCCTATGCATTTATGAGATATTTTAGTGAAGACAAAGCATGGAAGTAATTTATTATGCAAGTACAAGAGAATGTACACCACATATGGAGGAGTTAGCTGAGTCAAGGGACATTTATCCTTATTTTCCTTTTAGTACCTATCTCATGCTTGATTATATGACTATCATAACTCTTTCTCTCTACTTTGAAAGTGTCTTAGTGACTCTTGAGCTTCAATTTTTCTCTCTCCTCTCATAATTGCTATAAATTCTATCCTTTCTGGCTATTGTATCCATCTCTCCACCTAGGTATGGTAAAGCCTTACCAAATGTTTGCCTTGAATTAATGAATACTATTTTTTCACATCATTCAATATTCCACTAAGTGCATTTTTTGGTTGTTGGTCTTATACAAGTGTATTTTTCCTACCTTCACATGTTACTCTTCTTAGTGTTCTATGTGATTTAAGAGCTCTCTTTTTACAAGCCAACAAGAAGTGTCTAACATGGATTGCTAGTGTAGTGAATATCTTATTCATTATTATTTATATAAGGCCTATTTTTTATGTCCTCCTAGCCTAGGCTCTCTTTAACACCCCATACTTGAAATGTTGATGTAGAAGAAGAGTGTTGAATTGGATGAAGTGTATGTGTGGGATTCTCTTTAGTTTCAAGTGCATTGTAATTGGTGTGAGTAGACGATCTATTTGGTGTATGACCTCCCCTATATTAGATTTGTTTTTAATTATCCTTCTCCCTTTTAACCCCCCAAATTTTATCAATAAGTTTGATTTATATTGATACATCAAGGGAACTAGCCCTAATCTAGAGATCCAGTTCAACTTTAGGTCACCCACAGCCCTGAGGTGGTTCCATTGTGCCACTTGAACAAGGAGAGACTTGTCATATCCTCAAAGGGTGCAAGTTTAAGTGATAAAAAAAATATTGATATCAATTAAGGATGGATTCAACATCCTCTAGACTCAATCATAATAGTGGATTATATGGAATCATCCAAACAAGAGTAAAATCTATAGGGTACACAAATTGGCAAGCAAAAAAACATAATCAACTTGTTAGGGATGACTCATAAATCACAATTGACAAATAATAAAACTCTTATTATTTAAATTAATCTCTATAAGTGTACTACCACCTCCCAAAGGCATTTGACCTAGAACCTCTTCTACTGACCATACCAAGTATGAACCTGTTGATCACTTCTACATGTCTAAAAGGGAAAGAAAGGAGTAGAATGGTTTCAGGAAAAATTTCACACTTAAAATAATATAAATATATTATATGAGTTTTATGAATATTAAGTGACCTTCCATGAGCTTCTCCCATATGTCACCTTCCCCCATGGGTTGTACAAGTGCCAAAGTCTTCTCTTTTCCCAATAAAACTGCTCTTTCTTTTGAAGAACCTATCACTTTCAATTATGAATAATTTATTAAGGAATAATATGACACATTTAATGTTACATCACCCTTATTACACCTTCACACTTCTTTAGGACGCCATACAACTCATTAAATAGCCTATTTTGAACCCAAAATGACTCAAAATGATATAAGGACTAAAATGAATAATGACCAAGGCTAATATAACATGAAATCACATTAAATGACATATAAAACAGCCTAATACATATATATTATAACTTTAAAACACCTAAAAATCAAGTTTTTACCTATGCATGTCCCAATTTGACCTATAGGGTCAAATTTGGGTAACAAATTGAGTAGTATGCATGTTATACTAAAGACAAGTAGCCTTATTAGTCCATTGGGCTTAGGGATTAATTTTTAAGTCTAAAAAAAAACAAGGAGACCTCTAACCATTTACCACAATATTTAATCAATATAATACCACCTGACTACCTCAACTACATAAAACAAAAGACACACACAAAGCAAAGCAAACACACTAATAAGACACACATGTGCTCAAAGCACTTACAAAAAATAGGAAGAAAACAATTATATAAAAATAAAAATTAGGCATACATCCCTTTCTAAGATCAAAATGAATGTTTTTTTCATCTCCTTCTTCATGATATTAATGATAGTGCCAAGCATATTGCTCCTTAGATTGGACACTTGATAGATTAGACCTATTTCTTGGCACTTCATTTGATCTGATCTCAAGTATATCATCCTTAAATATGTCTCTTTTATATATTACTCTTAAACTTGTACACATACCTCATACTTCTTCCCACTCTTCATCTCATGATCAACTAGTATCTTCTTGGAAGGCATGTCTTCAAGAGGATTAGTTTCTTATTCCTTAGAATATTGAAGCCAATAGGAGCTTGTTCCATCCTTAAAGAGCTTATGTGTTTCTCCAAAATTATTGAGAGGATGATATCACATTTTAGTTACTTCAAACATATCATCATTAAATATAGATACCTCTTGAAATGAATGATTTGAAAGGTTGATTTTTATTTGCATACTCATTTGAGTGCCAACACTACCTTCTCCATCTTTGACAAGATCATATCCTCCTTGAAGAGGAGTATATTTTGATCTAATGATTTAAAATAATTCATCTAAAGGCTTATGTGGATATTTTTATTATCCATCCATGATATCTTGCATAGTGATGGAAGAACCAATGATCATTTCTTCCTCTTTGGCAAAAGGAAAACATTCTTCCATATCAACCCAATCAAAAGTTTCCACACAAGACACCACCTCTTCTTCAAAATTTAGGATATATTGAGGGATCTCAAGTTTTATTTCAACTACCATAACATTAATTTGGTTCCAAAGGACTAAAATATCATCAATTTCCTTCTCCTCCTTGGTGATGCCAAGACTAGGCATCTTGTAATCATGTGACTTAGTCCAATGAGGATGCCAAGGAGATAGGATTTCTTCAAGAAAGAGTGTTGAGTTTTTGTCAACCAAATTATCCTCTTTAGGTTCCCATACCATATTTCCATCAATTCAAATTTTTATGGGGTGAGGAATGAACTAGTTGGTGGAGGTGGCATATAGAAGTCAAAATCAGATTGAGAGTGAAATGTAGGAGATTCTTTTGGAAGCTCTTCAAGAAGGGGAGGTAGACCTTGGGATAAAATGGCTTGGTTTTCTTCCTTTCATTTTATAATCACTTCATTCACATATAATTTATCTTTATCGCTCTCTTGAGGGAGGTTATATGGGGTGTGTTTAGGTATAGGATCTTCTTTTGGGTCTAAACCTTCCATCACACCTTGACTCAATTATTTCATTCTTGACTCTAAATCTTCAATTTGATTGGCTAGGATCTCTTGGAAAATTATTTCTTGAAGTTCATAGACATATTCATGATTATGAGGAGTACAATAGGGTTGAAATGGAACACAAGAATATTCTTGAGGAAGGGTGGGAGGGACTTGCATAGGATCAAGCTCTTTCTCAACTTTACACTCCTTATCAAGGCTTCTATCCTCTTTATTTCCCCATGACTCCACTATATTATTCTAGCTTATGATGTTATGATTAGGAGTCTCTTCTTGATGTATTTATTCACTTTTAAGAGTGGATGATGTGTTTAAGAAACTCAGGATTTCCTTAGGCTTGGATTCTTTGCCTTGTCTCCAACTTGGAATCTCATATCTAAAGGTCACTTCTTGAGGTGGGTATGTAATTATAGAGGGAAATGAGAGCTTAGATTCCACTTATTTTTCTAATGAAATGGAATAATTAATATGCATATTATCCAACTCAATCTAACTATTAATATTTTCTTCAAAAATAAGGTTTTTATTTTCAACTCTCTCTTCCAAATGATTGTGAAAATGATGACTTTGATAATCTTGATTGGGTTCATGAGTGGGAATCCCATAAGACCAGTATAAATATTTGAGAAGTGGATATGAAGGATAATAGGTTTGGTGATTTTTATTCTAATGAAATTTTAGCCTATCTTCCAAGGATGAAACTAGGCCACTCACATCTAGCATCTCACTTGTGAGCCTTTGCCAATTGGCTCTCTCAATAGGTACCCACTCTATTTTGACTAGCTCTAATGCATCTCTCACCCTATGAATGAAATGGATAGTAATATATAAACTATGCCCCCTTTATGTGTCAATATCTATCATTTACTTCTCATATCCCAAGAGAGTTTGCTTGAAAGTGGAAAAGGATTAACTTGAGAAGTGACTAGGTTGACTAGGAGGAGCAAGATATTAAGAAGGCTAGTTATAGGGTTGATACAACTCATAACAAGGTTGATAAGATTCATGTTGGATTTTATAGGGGTCATGACAAGCCTGGTAATATTCATACAAAGGCTAATAAGGAATGCCATAAGGTTGAAATGTCTCACCAACTTATGTAAAATAGTACTCAACACCAAGGTCAATCATGGAACTTAAATAGGAAGCAATAACACAAGGAATGGTTATCAATAATATTCAAAAGGAATACTTAGGCTACTTTACCAACTGATGTAACTTCCGAGTCACCATTGATGTTTAAATAGATGCCTTTAAATGTTGATGTGTTGAAAGAACTCCAAAAATCTTTCAACTTCTTGGACTAATAATCTTATTAGGCATGCCAAAAAATATTCTCACCTAGATTTTTTCTCTTTGAGGAGATGTCTCAGCTCTCCTCATCCAAGTATCACAATTGAAACACCTCTAGGTTTTTGGATAACCTATGATGAGGTGAATCTCTAGATAAGGCTAGCTCCCATGATGTACCACATTAGATCACTATAACACCTAAACTTTGAGAGGAAAAAGGGATAGAGAAAATTAAAAGAAAACTATCCTAAGGGAGGTGATACACCAAATAATTTGATGACTTCCAACCAGCTGCATGTTACACATGAGAATAAAGGACTAACCAAACATACACTTTTCCAATTTGAATCTTCTCACATCAATGTTTAATTATGAGGCTATGGATGAACGTTTAGGATAGTAGGGATAGAAAAGAGGCCTTTAATGGTAGTAATGAATAAGATAACTCACTTATAACCTTGACACTTTCTATAACACTTCACATGACCTGCAAGAAGAAGTTGCAAATAGGTGAGAGAATGAGATAACATGCTAAGGAATATATAGTTGTCACTAAGGAAGATCCATAATTCAAGTAAGCACACTATGACTAGTTATGGAAGAGGTAAAAATTAGTAGTCTTACTGATCAAATGGTATGCAAATGAGGAAGGCTTTACCATACTCAAGTGGATCATAAGTTACAAAGGCCAAAATGGCTAGTTCTTATAAAACTTGAGAGAGAGAGGAGAAGAGATAAGTCTAAAGGTCACAAAGACACTTGATAATCCAATTAAATGAGTTAAATATTCATGATAAGAATATTTTAAATGAACCATACAAGGTTATAAAGCATAAGTGTCACCCCAAGTCATGAAACTCTTGAAAAGTGGTGTAGGAGTTCTCATTCTAGCTCAAAAAACTATCTTCAGTATTCACCTCTATTTAAACATCCAAAATATTAATAGAGATAGGTTTTATTATTTTAATGAGAGGGAAGGATTTTATACATGCCTCTCCATCCATTTTTTTTAGTCTTGGTCATCAAAAATCATCTAGGAATGAGCCATCACCATCTATAGTCTAAGAAAACCCCTCTTCCACACACCTTCCACACTTGGCTTCCAAAAAGCATTAGTTTTCCATGAAAATTCATAAAAATGAGTGGATGAAAATTTTAAAGACCCTCTATGTCCTTATAGGCATCAGGCACACCTTAAAATAAGCTCACTTAAAGTTTTTCATCCTTCTCACTAGCTTGGTCACTATGCCAATTTTGACTGGCTAAGATGAAGCAGTTGGTTGAGGCACTTAGGATTTGTTCCAAGGAATGTAATTGAAATGGGTAGTTATATTAATTCCTAATATTCACTTGAATATAATTTTCATCTCTTGTAACCTCTTAAAACTTGCACCACATAAAATAATCAAAAATACCCTATTTTGTACTCCATCCATACAATTAGGTAAAACTCAAAAGGATGGGAAGGAGCCTAAAAGAGTCATCTAAAATTTTCAAGAATTTTCATGGTCAAAATAGGCCACTATATTATCTTTCCATCTCCATTTCCTTCATCAGGTCTTTATCCAAGGGTTTTCAAGGGTTTAGGTCTATTTCACACTTTTAGGTTTTGTTTAGAAAAAGTTGGCATTCAAATCTCAACTCAATACCATAAAATGATTCTTTAGGACCCTATATAACTCATCATAACTCCTTGGATCTCCATGAAAATTACAAAGGGAGATACAAGCACTTAAAGTTGTCCTATCGAGCTCCTTTCTCCTTTTCCTATAGGCCTAGTGTTGTCTCTGAGATCAAAATGAACTCTTCATGTTTCTTTTAAAAATTAAGATCTTATAAACACCTATAATTACCCTATAATCATGCCCAAATGGATTATAAAGATCATCTCAAGGTGGAAGTGGAAATGACTCTCCATTTGGCTTTTAGGCCTAAACCCTTCTTGACATAATTGACTGCAATACTACAGATTTATAGCATTTTGTTTTGTTTCTCCCCTCTTTGTAAGGTTTTCCATGTTGTTATGGATGTTTTCAAACCTTCCAAACCTATCTTCAATTCTCAATCAATCCTTATCTCACCTCTTTACCTTCCTTTCCCAGTACTACAGGGTTTTGCTCATAAAGGGATTACCCTCTTTCTGAGATAAAATAGAGGGCACTACCCTATTTTATCAGACAATGATGACTATTAGAGGAGAATATCCAAGCCAAAAAAATGTTATGTACTAATTTTTATCACTTTTTTTGATGATTTAACCTCCCAAATTCTCAAATACCCAAGACATACTATTTGGAGGCAGACTATGTGATCTTTCAACCATATAGATTGTGTATTACAATATTAAAGCTCTCTCTCTATTTTATTTAATATAATAGGATCCTATTTAAACTTATATAATAATTATGGGTCTATTTCCAATCCACTCATCATTCTAACCTTTAATTTACCCCTGCACACACCTTGAGCTTCTCAAAACAAAGTGTATTTCCTGACTATGTCTCTTCAAGGCACTGTACTTATAGATGTCCTACATGATTTGAATTTGGATGGAGTATTACAAGACCTTCCTTAGGTATTCATTTTCATATAATAATTTTTTTGTATATTCTTATTATATACCTATAGTGTCAATGTCAATAATGATAACCTTTGTTTACTATCTTACCAGTCACGTATAGTTGGTTGTAGGTACATATTACCACATGAAGGGATACCTATAGGTTTATGTATACATGGTTGGACCTATAACATAGAGTTTCAATACCTAATTTAATCCTTCCAAGATTTTTTTAAATGACTTGAATCAATTTTACTCTACCTTATGAATTTTCCACATTCACAATCCTCAATCTTGCTCATTGTTTGTCCCAGTCAAACACAATCAATTATGTTGGGACAAATAAGATCTTATAGGTGACTTTATCCTTGAAACCTATAATAAAATGGCCTATGATATATTTAAGATATTTTAGGAGAAACTTTCGCTATCAAGGTTTATCTTTCTATGTTTAGACTCACTTATCTGGTTAAGTTGCCTAACTGTGTTTCTTGTAGTCAGTTGTAGGTGGTCTTTTAGACCAAAATATGCCTATAGGTAATAGTCTATACATGTTATTGAATGTGAACTCATTTTGGTTATCCTTAGAGGATAATGGTGTCTTTTATATTCACAAATATTCCCCTATCCAATAACTAGGCTCTCATTACCTTTCAACACATTGAAGAACTACTTGAATACAAAATACTATAGAGAACATATTCTATAGTACAAAAATGTATAAAATGGCCAAATTATATCAACATGCTCTTCTAACCAAATGATCCTTTATCAAGTCAAACCACTAATTTTATACTTGGATTGTAACATGGAAAGCTTTGACCAGTCAGCACTTCACAAATACTTCATCATGGAAAAGTCAAAAGAATGGCTAGGCCTCTGTTCAAATAGATTAAGGTAATTTATCTCTAAACTTTATTTTATATGTGAATCATGAATCACCAAGCCCTTATGCAACTCAATATCTTCCCATGGAAAAATATAGAATTATTCAACCTCTATAGACCTTGATAAATATTTAAGTAACTCTTAAAATGATATTTCAACATTTCTCAGTCACTATTCAGCCACGTATAGGTGGACATTTTGATGTGTACAAGCGGTAGTGAGTATGGGGGTCCATGTATTCAAGGAAACTACCTTCCATGCCAATTTATATCCTATTATGATGATAAAATAAAACCTTAGGGTGTTTCCAAGCCTAATATAAGTCTTCACACTTCAATTTCAATGTTTGGATCTCCTTTAAGCACCTGTAGGTAGATATTTTTATGGCATAATGTGTGAAGATGTTGCACATGACTATAATATTCATTCCTCCTTGTGAAATTTAGGGAAAATAAGATGATTTTCAATGTCACAATGATATGTATCAACATTTTAAAACATTCTACCACTTCATGAATGTGTTAAATACCCTAAAATAGTCTACTTAATTAACTATACCTGACAGTCATGGAGCAAACTAATTGTATGATGCTTGAAGACTGCACTCTCATGGAGATTGCTTGGATAAAGGGATTTAATGGTAGAGTGGATAAAAATAATATCATAAAAATTAGGATTAACCAATAAAAACCCATTTAAGTCACCATCAAAGCATAAATCTTTTGAAAATGGTGGAAACCTACCTGTTGCACAAAAAAGTTCTTCCTCTTGAAACTTAAGATTATTTTCATATAAAAACACCTTGAAATGATAAACCAAGCATATATATAATTAGAGGAAGGATACAAAATCCTATAGAGTCAATCTCAATAGTTAGACTGTATGGAATCATCCAAATAAGAGCAAAACCTAAAGGGTACATAGATTGGCAAGCAGAAAAACATAGTCAACTTGTTAGGGATGATTCATAAAGCGCAGTTGACCAATACTAGAAATATTTTTATGTAAATTAATATATATGAGTGTAATACCACCTCCCAAAGGCATTTGACTTGTAACCTCTTTTACTAATTATATCAAGCATGAACCTATTGATCACTTCTGCATGTCTAGAAAGGCAAGAAAGAATTAGAATGGTTTTTGGAATTTTTTAGAGCTTAAAAATCATGTCAATATATGATATGAATTTGAGGAATATTAAGGGGCATTCCATGAGCTTCTCCCATGTGTCACCTTCCCCCATGGGCTTTACAACTGCCAAACTCTTCTCTTTTCCTTAAAAATCTACTCTTTCTTCTGAAGAACCAATCACTTTCAGTTATGAACATTTATTAAAGAATAATAGGATACATTTCATGGGACATCACCCTTATTTCACATTCACACTTACCTTAGAGGCTGTAAAACTCATTAAATACCCTATTTTGACCCTAAAATGACTCAAAATGATATAAAAATTAAAATGACTAATGACCAAGGCTAATATAACATGAAATCACACTAAATGACATATAATACACCTTAATACATATATATTATACCCATAAAACACCTAAAAATAAATTTTTTACCTATAGGGATCAGAATTTAACCTGCAGGGTCAAATTTGGTCAACACTTGTAAATACCTATATAATTCTATAAAAAACTTTAATCATCATGTAGCATCCTAATCATTTTTTAAATAATCTTGGTCTTTAATTATGCTTTCTAATTTTATATATAGTCACAAAATTACATATCTCAACTCATAATTTTTCCTATTAACCTATAGTATTGACTAACGGTATGCAATTTGAATAATTGTATGGTCACATTTAGTTAACCATTCATAAAACCTTAGATTTTGATCTACGATATTATAGTCTGACTAGTAGTATTACATAACTCCTATAGTTTTTCATAAAATATACAGTTAGGTCATGATGAGTGAACTGTCAATAAAACTACTTATTAGCAAGTTAAAGTATTGCCCAAGAATTATGACTTTGTGCTTTTTGGAAGTGATTTTGAATTAGTATAACTGTGTATCTCCAATTTTGACTTCTACATTTGCATTTTTACATTCATTTTTTCATTTAAATTGTCCTTTTTTTGGTATATTTTAGAGTCACTTTTAGTGAATTTGAGTCATTCCAAGGGTTTCACAAGTTTTCAAGGGGTGTTACCCATTGACCCCATTAGGGGTTACCACCCCCAGACCCCTACGTCATGACCCCTAATATAAAAAACATTATAGTTAAAAATCATTATTTTTTTAGTGTTTATTAAGTCCTATTATACAAACATTGTATTTCTTACAAGAGTGAATCTAGTGGCTATTTTGACTTACTAACATCTTCTTTTGTAGGTAATATTTTTGTCTAACATCTTATCTTCCAAATTTCCCTTCAAGATTGATAATTAAAAATACTAATCATTTATATTACAAGTTTCCTATAAAATATGTTGGATGGTGGAGCCTGATCTTATTAGAATTCCCAATTCTCAATAGGGGGTGTTGGGGATCAACGGCCTCCCAACTAGGGCCATCATGGGGGTCCAAGGGGGAGACAATCATACTTGGATCCCTCGTGGAAGGGGTTCAGGGGTAGTTCCCCCAAAGCAAAATTTTGTGAAAAGTATATTGTAAAATATTATAATTTCATAGTGAATCTAGACCATTCACTATTAGGTTAGATTTAATGGTAGAAATTATGTTGGTGTATTTTTTCCCTAATATGTAACCCTCCTTTGATATGAGAGCATTGTAATCATGACAACACACTATGCGTGAGTAAAGAGGATATTGTAATGGATGTATTATAAGTTTTTTCCCTTCATTTATTAGACTGAATAGGAGAAGAACTGGTTGTTTCTATGTGGACGTAGCTCATATTAGGTGAACCATGTTAGATATGTGTCTCTATTATGTTGTGTTTTATGCATTTCATTTCCATCTTTATTTCATTAATATTTCTCTACATTCTATATTCTTTAAAAAAATTGGCATTTTTAAAATTCATCTTGTGAATATCTTGTATATATTCCATCTAAATTAATTATCTACTAAATCTTTTTGTCTACTTGTGTGTCATGTGAGGGCTACAATGGTGTATTCTCTCCTCCTTGCATCCTTATGGTGTTTCTTGGAGGATAAAAAATCACTAACAAACCCTCCCATTTTTCTTATTTATGGGAAACATGACATGAAATTGATACCCACATACTTACCATAGTCATAGGAGGACAATGATCATGTATTTCACCACGATGCACTAATCCACACTTTGTATTTTGATGGAGTATAAATAATAGAGATAACTATCTTTAGGCTAAGTGATTGACCCTATATAGGTCATTTTTGAAGAAGGAGAGCTAATTATCTAAACCAATCATTAGATTATACCCTACACATACTTGATCCCTAATGTACCTAGCGTATATTGGAGATGCCCCTAAAAAGCCTATTCAGCCTAGCATAGGACCATCGACCATAATAGGAAACTTGCTACCAGAGTCAGTATCGACTCCCAAGTGACTATCATGTGTATATGAGGTTAAGAGGCTTTAGGAGATTCAATAATAGGTTTCTAGCCTATAGCCTCACCTATAAAGTTATTGGATGGTGAAATCATCTAGTTACACACCCAAAATCAGTTTACTAGTGACAATTGTATAGTTTACTTTATTTTTTGAGTGTTGTGTTAGACCACTATTATTTGTTAGCCATGTCAGCCTATTACCCAAGCCTATACACACCTATCTAGGCATTTTTCATCATCTTGTATATCTTTGTACATCCTTGTCCACATCTTCTTGAACATATTTTATTTGCACATTTCTATATATCCTTTTAAGCTTATATCATCTTGTCCTAGTCTAGTCGCATCTACCTTAATCAAGTGTTATCATCCCTCCATCACATCTTATCATATTCTAACCTCATATTATCATTTATTCTTAACATTAATCATCCCTAATATCATATTTATCACTTAATCCACCTTGTCCATAACCAATCCATGTCACCTCCTAGTCCTTTTATCACCATATTGCCACATCATCTTTCCTTATCTTACTCAATCCTTAGAGTCTTGGTCCAAACCATAGTACCCATCAAAAATATTAGCTTAGTCAATACCTTGTCACTTGCATTGACATTTTCTAGCCTAATCACCTTGTCTACCATTATATTCCTTGAAACTTAATCTAGTCATAGTCCAACTTACCATCCCCTTGACTATACTAGTCCTCCTATCAAGTATGTAGTTATACACAAGTCTTCATCCACATTAGGAAACATTATTTTCATATTATGGTCCTCATCATTATCTTGATTGTGGCTAATAAAGTTTGAATCATAATCATATTAATCAAATCATCTCATCTTATTTGAGTCAATCATCTTAGTCTTGAGCTAGTTATAACACAATCAATCCTTAGTTAAAATCACATCTCTTGGGCTAGTATATCCCCCCATCAAATCTTAAATATTTTCATATCTCACCTCATCAAATCCAATTGAAATCATCAAAGTATATCTCACATCTTAATTTTGTCTACTTGGCCTTATCCAATCAAACATCACATCAATCAAATGTCTAGTTACACTTAAAATTGGACTAAAGCAAGCCTTTGTCCAAATTTGCTCCATGCATCCCATCTTCATCCCTTAGTCTTTCCATTTAATCCCCTACACCTATCGATTGGGGATATAAAACAACATTATTTTTACTTTCTCCTATCTTCATCCATGGCATCCAAAATAGATTTAGTCAATACCCTAATTGAGTAATTCCTCATAGCCAATAGGGAAATGCTCCTTTGTCACCTCCTTGAGATGAGGACTACACATCCTATAGAATTTAACCCAATCTACCCAAAATTACTTCTAGTCTACATCCATCCATGTTAGTCAACTCTTTGTCTTTATACCACTCAATCCCATTCAAACCCTCCATCCACTATTCATAGCTAGTCATCTACCCCTTCCTACAATAGCAAAGAGAATCCTATCCTAAAAACACCTTCTAATACTAGTCTACTCACCCAATCACCTTAATAACCATCTGATCCAAAGTCTAATGTTTCCACATCTAAGTCATGAGGTGAAGATAAAACTTATAATCCTCTTCCTATCTCCCTAAAATCCCTTTTCCATCATCTTGTTACTAATGGCATGATAGTTAATCCACCCATATGGCATCTTAATACCTCCAAGCCTAAACCCTCTTGGTATAAATCTAACCAATACTAGGTATATCACTGAACCTAGGGGTACACTATGTATCCTATCCTAGAAATAGAGAATGAATCAAATGAGTCTACATCCATGGGTGAACAGGTAAAAGAATGCCAAAATTCTATTCTTGATCATGATCAGGCCCTTCCCCCCCAATCATTGACAAATCCTCCATAAAAAATGAGTTTTTTCCCCATAAACCATGTCCTCCCCTCCTTTCATAGGCCTATCCTTGGATAATCCATTGTCCCCCCATCATCTTCTTTTCATCCATCATTTCAAACACCCTATGATGAGAGGTCACTTGCAAAAAATAAATCTTCCACTAGTAGCATCACATCAGAGTTAGCATTGGAGTGAAAACAATTGTTATCTACATTGGGATCATGTTCAATACTAGTATATAAATCATATTCCTCATCAAAAACATCATCCCTCATAGATATTGCAACATATGATGGCTATCCCTATCTTTTTGAGGATACCTCTAATCCATATCTCAATTAGTCACAAGGAATATCTTCTAATCCTAGTCAAGATGATGAAGTCAAAATAAAAATTACAAGATTTATCTATTGAAGATCATCATTTTAGATCTGATATAGCATCAAATGTGTGTCTTTTAGCTAGTCCTAGTAATCTATTTGATGATTTTGAGGAGATTTTATCTTATATCAAAACTAGGTCTCCAAAGAACCCCTATGAGGACCATGTTTCCCCATCACCACTCATTAACCTCATCATATAATATTCATTTCCTTCATCCATAATAGATCCTTTTCTTCCCATCAATGATCATTTAATCACCTCCCTCTATAAGGATGAATAATAAAATACATCATTTGACTCTTCCTCGAGTAATATAATATGTGCCATAAATATAAAGGTCCAAGACCATATTCCAAAAGTCATAAATGATGATCAAATCACCTTTGATCCAACATATCAAAATCAAGAATAGTTAAATCATTGGCCTAATCAAAAAGTGTCTTCCCCTAGTGAAACCATATTTGAGGCACTAGGGTACCATCAAAGTCAAAATCATCATCATTTATCAAGTCAAATATCAATCTTCTTTAGTAAAGAGCAAAGTCAGGCACCAAGGGGCAGTTGAGATATAATCAAGTCTATAAAACAAAATAATGTTAAAATCACTATCAATATGGCTGATAATCCTTCAAATAATTAGATCAACTAAGAATCACACAGTCCAAAAGTCTTGGATATCTTATAGTATTTTATTAACTGGTGCCAATTAAATGTGGAATATGCAACATGTTTGATGTCTTCAATGATGTGTGTGACTATTAGTCCTAATCCTCAACCACCCATCACACTATCCTATCATGATCCTATCCTCCATTTAATTCTAATACACTCCCATCCACATCAAGATACAATCCAATCCATACCTCAAATCACCTTCCTGGGTAACATTGCCTATCATAGGGACAATAAAGACACCTAGTCTAGATATCTGAAGGGGTTTCAATCAAGAATCAATGAAGGTCACAAGGACCTCAATACATCTAGAAGTGACAACATGATCCTAGCATAATATCTCTCTAAAATAGGTGTTAGTTAAAGATCATGAAAATATTTGCATCTTGCATCTCTCCCACCTCTAATAAATAAATATGTCATTAAAAATTTGAAAAATCAAAAAGTCAAAAAAATCATTAAAATTTTCAAAAATCAAAAATTCAAAAATAAAAATAAAATACAAATAAAAAATCATTCATCCAATGGTTAAAATTAGTATTCTAGTGCTTTGGGCAAGTACCTTGATGAAAACTGATTTTTGGAGTCATGGTAAAATAATCTATTGTCTACATTTTACCTCTACACTTGGGGGCAAAATCCATCCCTTGTCCACCCCATCCATGACATATCCCTTTATCCATTGTTTTTACCCATCATCTACCATCATATCGTGTATCCTATTTTGTCAATCATTCTTTCCCATCTTGACCTTTATAAGGATTTAGAAGGTATATTGAGAAATGTTTTTAAATAATATTGACATATCCTCTAATGGGCCATCAAAAAACTAAATATTTGATTCTTTCATGATGTGGTCATTAGCGATCCCTAGACCATTCTTCCTTGGTATTCATCCCATTTTCCACATTAATCTCATCTTTTTTTCATTTCATCCATTATTCCATTTGTCCTTATCCTAGTTTCTAGGCTTGGTATTCCCTTTTTTAATAACCCCATTTGTATAGTATACATACATATTCCAAAAATAACTAAAATTTAAAATATTCCAAAAATTTAAAAAAAATGTAAAACATGGAAAAAGTTAAAAATATTCTCATATGTCTTGTCTTATGCATATTCCTCCATTTGTATCCATCTCCATGCCTTTCATCTCTCATCACTAAGTCAAAGTCACCTATCCCACTATTGTCTCTCATTCTAAACTAGGGAAAATCTAGTCTATACTAAGCTAACATCGACTTGATCTTACTTTAGCCTGCTAAGTCTTGTGTCTCTCATCTAAATTCCCTACATAATCTACTCCAAAATCCATATCTATCTCCAAATCCTAATCTTAATCATTATCGCTAATCCATTCCAATTTTTATCCTTAATCCAAAATCACATCATCATCATCATGACCAACTTAGTCTAATGTATCACCTAATCACTCATCCTAACATCTCTAATCTGGGTCATTAGACAAGACATAATGACATTGCATGTCAATACTTATGTGTGCTACTTGTCTATTGTTTAACTTGTTTACATGTCTTTGGCCATGTATATAAATACTTGTTTTGTTGATTATCTATTTATCTCTATCTTGTGTCATAAATCTTTTTGTCTATTGAGAAATGAATGAGGATGCTATGATCACATAAACGGAAATAATGATGCTTTTATGTGCCTTTGATGATGCAAATTTAGTTATTTACCCATTTTTATGTACTTTGGCACAATGTCCTCTTGGTCATACTTATATCATGGGAAACACAACCTAGTGTTATGTTTATAATGGATTGATTAGACTATGATGAACCTTATTAAAGAAATCATGGCTTGATCATATACACCCTCATCATTTATCCTATTTTCTATCACCTACCTAATCATTTAATCATCTTAATCTCATCATCAATTTGATCATCAAGGTCCAATCATCTAACCCAACAACATATTATAACATCTAACATCCCATCTTTTATCATTTTTCCCAGTCCTCTATCTAACAACTAACATCTCTAACATCCATAATCATCATCTTTTAGTTTATCTTGTCATCTATCATCTAGTTTGAACTAAATTGGCATAAGGTCTTTTTATCCTATGTAGGCAACACTTAGTCACATAATGTGTCTAAGGTCATCTCGGCCAATATTTATTCTTTCATCTTCACATCCCTTCCTCATCCTCAAGTCTTGAATCAATTAAATCATTGAGCTATAATATAAAATAATTAATTAATATATCTATTGATCAATCACCATCCTCACAATCATCTCCCTAATATTTTCATTAATCACCTACACCTATCAATTGGGCCCGACACATCACAACATCTATCTATTCATTCATCCATCATCCATTATCACTAATTGCTCAATTCATCATTTAAATATTATATTTTCCTCCCTTGATTAGGGAATGATTAGAACCATAAATTTATAATCATCTATTTCTCCCTTGCATGTGTCCTTTCTAGGGGCATCATCACTATTAATCACATTATTTCTCATTATTTGATGCACTATAGTCTAATTCTTCCCCTTCATCTTTTGATCACTCAATCATATCATTTATTTTTTATCATACCCTTCATCATATCACTTTACTTAAGCTTTGAGCTACACCCATAATTAATCTTATCAAATAATTATCTTATATTTGGCATGATGCTCTCCCAACATGTGTCCTTACTTGGGATATGTTGATAGATCATGGCCTTTATTATCTTGGTTTTCAACTCTCCCTAGCATGCATCCTTGCCTAATATATGTCGAAAGATTATGTCCCTTTATCTTATCATCATCATGTTTCCACTCCCTATGCATATGTATTTTCCAAGTGCATCATCACTTAGCTCACTACTTATGTTGAATTCATCTTCTTCATGATCTATATCACATCTTGCATCCCATCCCCTTATCTCTTCATCACATCCCACCCCTTGTTATTATTTTTCAATGGCCATCTTGTTCCTTCCTCCCAACATGTCCCTTTGAAGGGGTATCATATCCACTAACATCATCCACGAAATGGTTTTTCATTGAAAGTCCATTACTCCTTCCACTTTATCCACTAGCAATGCCATTTCAAAGAGGGAAAAATGTATACATCTAAATTTTATCACTTCATTAATCATCACTAATATTACTATTAATTAACAATAATTTCACTTATACCATCTAATATTATTTATCTCATTTAATTTCATCCTAATATTGCCCCTTCTATACATTTTTCTATTATCTCCCTTCTTTATTATTCATCATACTAACCTTATATTATCCCCACCAATATATTAATTCTTTTAATCATGTCTTAATCTTATCCTAATCCTACTTATCCATTATTTTTGAATTTAAAAATCCCATGACTCCCTTACCCACACACCCTAGCCTATTCCTAGGCTCTCCTACATCCCTAGTCCTTAATCACTTATCTAATCACGCATCCTAATCCCATACTAATCTTACTTAGCCCCTAAATGGATTTTAGAATTCACTAATTCTATAATCCTATCTAACTTATCCCCTTTCTCTCTAGAATCCTCTATTATAGAGGCTTGAAAGGAATTTTTAATTCCTTTGATAAACATCCACCATGGATCCTCCTAACCCAATTTTGAATAATGGCCATTGATCCTCCATCCCTCCTGTATTAAAAAAATCCACTGTTATATGTCCAAACAAATAGAGGAATCCATAAAATGTCTATGCCAATATTATCAATCAACCCACACTCTCATCCAAATCATTGATCAATTAAAAAACATGCCAAAATTATGAGTCTACTGATAGCAATCTAACAAGAAAAAGTCAAAGAATCATTGAAAATTATTTTGAAGATCTTGGAGAGAGGATAAGAGGAGCAAGGAAATGGTAAGAATCTCTTTATTATTTTTAATTTTCTTCCATAATCCCTCATTTTGATTTTATTATGTTGTTGGGTTTAAGTTAATAAATATAGTAATTTTGATCAATAACTCAAAAATACAATAATATACTCTATAGGTATAGCTATGAAGGCATCTACTTAAGATGTGTATCAAGTGACAAAGCCCAAGAGATTATAGAGAACTTATATTAAAATATTTGTAGTAGACATATACTTGGTAATACTACAATGTATAGAATACTCAGAATGGATTATTATTGGCCCAAAGTCTTTAAGGATGCTCACTCCAACATAAGGAAGTGCCACAAATGCAAGGTTTTGGAAAAAAGAGACGTGTACGTAGTAATGCCCCTACAACCCATGATTGAGGGTAATCTACCCAATTGGGCTTAGATTTAATTGGTGTTATCAACACAAACTCTTTAGCTAGGTACAAATTTGTACTCACTACTACAGATTATTATACCAAATGGACTAAAGTAGTAGCCACCAAGAATTTGAGAGCACAAGATGTGATCAATGGTTTTTGACAATGGGATATCATTTCAATTGGGATAATTTATAGAGTGGTCCCATGATAATCAAATCACTAATAGATCATCCACCAATCACTACTCATAAGGGAATGGATTGGCTAAATCAACCAACAAGAACCTTGATGTTATCAAGAAATCAGCTATCGATAAACCTAGAGAGTGACATCTCTTACTAAAATATGCACTCTATAAATATTGAAATTGATGCCCTTCAATACTCACCATATTTTTTAGTGTATTAGAGACAACTATTATTCCCAATCATGCTTACGTTGTTGACATATCAGCTCATGCAGGAATACATGGAACCCAACAAAAGGATAAAGTCCAGATTGATAAAAATCAAAGAAATGGGATAATCTAGGATTGAAGCCTTATATAAATTTAGTAGACATCAAGATATTGTAGAAATATGGTTTGATAAGAGAGTAAAATCTAAAGCATTCAAGATTTCTGACCTGGTGATCTATGGGACAAAACCCATGAAAAGAAAAGACAACATGACAAATTCACCCCACTATGGATAAGACCTTATTACATCTTTGATATCTTTATTAACAATTATTTTCATTTGAGGGACCTCCAACATAATGAATTTACATATCCGATCAATGGAGAGTTTTTGAAGCATTACTTCATGGTTATTCCATCTGGAGATGTCTTAAAGTAAAAATAGATGTTTTGGTAGAGATAGGGGTAGTTTAGATTTTCTTTATTTTCTAATCTATTACTTTGAATCATTTGTTTTCATTAGAATATTTTGTGCTTTCTAAATTATTCATTCTTGTTTTTAGCATTTTTTTTAGCTTAGTCTAGTTCCTTGTTTATTTTAGGCAGTTTCCTACTTTCTAGAATAGTTTTCCTTTTGATTTTATTGCAATCTGATTGATCACTCCTAGTATAATTAAGCAACAACCTATGTGTTTTGAATCCAACTTGAATCGATGGGTGTTACACCTTATATATCATAATTACTAATCCAGGTTTATAAAATAATGTTATGAAATGAATGATTTCATCGGGTATATAAAATCTCCTCTCACAACTCCATGAAAACTTAGAAAGATTTTATTATTTCCTAGGATCAAATTCACATTAAATTATAATACTTTTTTGAGGTAATAACCATTGATATAAGAGAATTTGATAGGGATATGGACCAAATTATACCAACACCAACTCAAGGTGGTCACCTTCTTCTATCTTCCATTCAAAAAATAAAAACAAAAAAAATCAGAAAAAGGAAATAATCTAAAATTCTAAAATAAAATCAAAATGGATTAAAATACTACATGATGAAATGAGACAAATTTATCATACATCATGAAAATATATGATGGAAGTGAGGAAGGGTGATAAAATATATCCCTATCAAGGCTATGGATGCCTGGTTGGTAGCATAGCAATGTTTGAGCCCACAAAATTTCAACTAACTTAATGCCTAATTAGAATGAAACCTATAACTCATCCCATGTCTTTTCTAAAATCCTTTAAGAAGGAGTAAAAGATATCAATTTGACACAAGTAAGTCCAAGGTATAGGTAAAGTAAACATGTTACATGAAGTTACCGTGAGTCCCTTTCATTTTTCTAATCTGATCATTTATTTTATAGCATGGTTCATGATTGATATTGGGATTGCAAAACCATGGATTTTGGGTTCTTGAAACTTAAGAGTATTCATCCCTGTGAGTCACCATTTGTTGTATTCAACACACCCCACCTTGAATTTTTTGATGAAAAAGTGAGGACCCCCTTATTTTTAGAAGAATTGTTCATTATATGGCTTTACATGCACATTTAGCCTATTTCATTATCTATGGAAATTTGAGGATCTTTATATTAAATCACCTTTATTACATCTATTTTCCTCTTACAACCCATTTTTATTAGAATGACTTTTTGGAACTATATATTAATGAAAATTATGGAAGCTTAATATGTATAATAGGTATTCAAATTTACTTATTCATATTTATTATTCAGGTTCACTTATTTAGCATTATGAATATTTTGGTTTTTAGCATTTTGGTCTTCAAAAACTTTTTGGTTAGGAGCTTTTGGTTGAGCTCTTTTCTCCAAGAAATTTTTGGTCAACAATTTTTAGTTAGGAGCTTTTCTTTAGGAACTTTTCTATCAAAAAATTTGTGTCAATAAAATATTCTTTGGATCCTTTTTGTTTGTCACCTCTTATTCAATAACTTTATTTCAATAAATTTTGGTCTTTGAGAACTTTCTCTTTGACAGCTTTCATTTGGATAATTTTGGTCAAAACTCACACCTTCAGAAAACTTTTTTGAAAAATCATTTACCCTTTGGAAAAATTTATCTGAGTCTCCCTGAAGTACATTTAGGTCTTCAAAGTCTTGTTTTAAGAACTCGTGGATCACTAAATCAAATGATTCAACCCAAACATAAGCATCGACTCCTAACCAAACCACATATTGACAAGTGTCAAAAGAGTAGCACCACGGCACCCCTTTGAGTGAGTGAACATTCTACATAGCATGCCCATTAGGCCAAGGTGGTCAAGTTTAAATTAAATAAAGCTGATAATCTTGAAAATGTTTTAATTAATGGTGTACAAATTGAGCATGAATGCTAAAAGGCTATAACATCAAGATGTTAACTAAACTCACATCCACTGATTGTCATTGAGCTTGAGTGTATATTGCCTTCTATAAATTCAAAGCCCTATCTACATTCAAACAAGATATAAGTTTGAATTCTACCAACACTAAGAATTTTCAATGGCATCTTCATCTAGAACATATAGGGGAACCCAAGCACCATCTATATTCTTCATCAAGGACTTCAAAGAATACATGGATACAATTTTTGATGCATCAATATTTGATAGTATTTATTCCAACTACTCATATTTGTGGGAGGTTGTAGAGACAATCAATGCACTCATCCTCAAAGAAGACATTTCTTAGGAAGAACAAGTTATGGTTGACCTATTACCTTTCAAATGCCAAGAACTTCATTATGCATATGCCAAACTAGAGGTCATGTCATGCATTGACCTATTACATGACTTATTCTTTGAAGGGAGGATTTTAGATGGTAGGTTCTTCTACTACGTCAACAACAGCACTATCATCACTTACATATCTGGCGAAGCATTCCAAAGATATTTATGCCTACCCATCCTAGATGTTACCTCTAATTTGCATAGTTTAACTAGTTGTGATAAGAGAAAAAAACATGGAATAATTAGTGAGTAAATGGCTTCTCCATGGATAAAACTTCTTGTTCAAATAGGTCACCAAAAATCTTGTGCCCATTACCAGATTCTAAATAGTAATCCACATTGGTATGACATTCCTAAACTATTTATTTGGTCACCTGAGCATCCACTTCCTTCACTTGGATTGGGTATCACTACTCAACCTATTAGTCACCTCAGAACTTAGCTTTACAGTGGGATATATTATCAACACTCACATGCATGAATTGATATTGCACAAAGTTAGGAGGCCCCAAGGTGGCAATTTTTACATGAAGTCCTCTCTTTTATACATAGTCATGGGTACCATATACAAACACAATGGGGCTCTATGGGATCCAAATCTTAACTAAATGAAGAAAATAATCTATGAGGTCTATTCATCTATTCATATATATGCATTCAAAAGAAACATATCAAAAATTGTAGAAGATTTGTATCCTCAAGTTTGGAGGGTGATTCATGGTGAACCTCTGGCTAGAATTTCTAAGAATATCACCAATATACTCATGTCTTTGGGTGATTACTATTTCTATCTTGATTATACTATTATAATGGTTGTTGGACACAAGGTCGACCCTTGTAACCTCCCTAAATATGTCCTAGACAAATTTGTTGAGCCAAAAATTGCCTATCAGCTATAGAAGGGGATTAATGAAGACCTCACTAAAAGCAAGAAGAGTGTCATTCATGGATCCCATATCATAATTGGGAGGATGTTATAAACCTACCATAGACACTTCATAGAGGCTAGTTGTTTTAGGAAAGCATATACCCTAGATACCTTACCCCACAAAGATTGGGACCCTCATGGGAAAGTGCAACAATGTGTTCACAATCTGGAAATTCACTACAAGCATAAGCCTTTTCATCATGACTTCCTATTTCTCAATGAAAAATATATGCATATGTCAAGGAAAGGGCTAGGACCATTGGTTTAAGTGAGGACTTGCTCAAGGTAATCGAAGTGGATCCTTCCCTCACACTTGGGCAAGCAAGATTTAGAATCCCACCCCTAAGGAAATGGACATCTTCAGATTTATAGAACAACAAACCTTTACAATAACCATAAGACCAAAGTCAAGACCCCAAAAATACACCCACTATGATGATGGTTGAGGATTTATAACAAGGTGGAGGGGAAACATTGGTTGATGCAGTACAAATAGAAGAAGAAACTCCTCAAGTGTAAGATAAACTAAGGAAAATAAAATAAGAACAAGCAAAAATATTAATTCATGAAAATGGCATTACTACTAGGATGGAAGAGGAGATTATTTATCAAGAGTCCTCTCATGAAGAATACCTTGCACCTACTATGTCAACTCCAACACCCATAATATCTAATGTGACACTCCCTCCTCCTACCCAACAAGTGGTTTCTCCTTCGATGGAGAAGACCAAAATATGTAATAAGAAAAAATCTAAGGTAAGAAGGCCTCATGCACAATCCACAAAAGGGCCAAGTGACCAAGTAAAACCTTCAATTTAAGGTGATCCAAGCCATGATGTTGATGAATAATAATTATATCAAGATAATTTCTTAATCTTATAGGGATTGAAAGGAAAGACACCCCTTAGGGGTGACCAATTAGGTAAGAATTCTCTCACTGGTCCACTTATCCACTCTCTTATTATTTCATTTCCTATTATCTCTTCTTTTCCTATTGTGTCATCACCTCCTCCTGGACCTATTTCAATAATTATAACTATAATCAATTTTTTGGTCTCCACTTTTATTTCCACTACTAATATCTAGCCTAGCACCCAATTGACTTCTACCTAATGGATCTCATCTATGCCCTCCTCAAGAGCACTATAGACCACAATAGTAGTGGCCACCAAAAGATCTCCAAATAACAAACCAGTCTACATTTTCCACTCCATGCCACATCTAGGGAATGTAAACTGGTCTAAAATAATATGTCCAACCATGCCCAATCTAGCCCCTAAGAGTGAGCCTAAAATAGACACCCAAATAGAAGCACAACCACTAGATCCATCAAAGTTGACCCTTCTAGAATAAACCAACAAATTAGGAGTATAAACTTCTAAGAGGCTAGACCTAAAGATAACTATTTTTCCCACTATGAGCTCACTCTTTGATAAGTCAACTAGCTTTGTGCAAAGGGTGAGGAAGGGGAAGATAGAAGACAACATTGGGCAGAACTTAATTTTGGAAGAAAGAGAAGAGATCTACTCTCTATCAAAGAGGCAAGACAAAAAGATAGGTCAATCCCCTTTCATTGGGGACTTTAAGTCCTATATGGAGACCCACACAGGAACATTAATAGCCATTCATGAGGTTACTAAAAAGGCAAGGAAAGAGTTATAACTAGAATTGGAGACCCTTGGGAATAACAACATGTAATCCACATTCCCTCTAAAATAGAACAAGATGTCCAGAATGCAACATTAAGGTTATATGAGATACTAGATACTATTGATTATTTGAGGGAATAATTGGCTCCTCAAGAAACTAAAATAACTAAATTATTTAAGGTTCTCGAGGAAGATGAGACCAAACTAAATTTTTTGGTTTTGTATACCCCCAATAAGGTTTCAACCATATAAATTTGATGTCCCCCCTGGAGGTAGAAAACACACTGAATCTAGTGGTCATCAGCACCCAAAAAGCCCAAGAATGTATTAACTCTACTGATGTTTCAATCATGAAGATCACTAAATAAGAGAAGTAAATAGTGCAAATTTTGAATGAACTGGTGTTAACACATGCATGGTATGGTATTGGGAAGTTGGTAGATACATCTATTTTTGACCAAATGTTACAGCAAGCCTCAGCTAATTTCAAACAAAGTCTATAGGGATTAACATTATAAAATATTAAGGCTAAGTTGAGTTTGATGAGGAATAATTTCACTGAATTAGAAATATTCTAAGTAAGCTTCAGATCCACTAAAGCTAAGAATGCAATATTGATGTCACAAGTGAACAGGGTAAATAAATTGTCTCTTCTTGACATGAAGATAATATAGGAACAACATGTTAGTAGATAAAAACACTATAAATATCTAAATGACTTCAATGTACTAGCTCTATAAATATCAATCCTTAACTCAATCCTCAAATGTCAAGGGGTCAAACATTCAATAATAGTTTTCCATCGTTGAATCCAATTTTATGTGCTAATCAAAATGTACCTATATTTAGCCAAAATTAGTTATACACTTTACCTCCTATGACATAATAGGAAACAAATAAAAATTACGTGTTCCCAAACAATCAATTAAAAAGGAATGGCCATCATCAAAATCAACATCTGAGTCATTCCCACATGGTAGTCATTCAAGGCGCAGACTCCACCAAAGTTTAAATGGATTTTATACAAATAATGGTCCAAAAGTTAATCAATGACTTCTTGAATATATCAAAAAGGATGGGTAATACCACAAATTAGAACTATAACTAGAATTCTAGATTTCTAAGATATAAAAAACCCTTCAATAGACCCACTAATAATGTAGAACAATAACAATCCACTATGTTATCGAAAATCAATATCATGGTGATAAATTTGTATAATTGGTGTAGTGTTCATAACACATCATAGTATGGGGAATTTTATTGTGTGGTTTTATGTACAACCTTTAAAATATTTCAAAGGTAAATGGTTAGATAGGATCAAATTATGAATCCCCCAGATCTTCCCCATGAGTTTGGCCCCTCAAGTTCAACTGTGGTCTTTAAAACTTATGATTTTCCCTTCCCCAATAAAGGTGACAATGTGTCAGAGGATAATTCAAATGAAGTGCAAGTGTTTAAGCAATTTAATAGGAACAATTAAAATCTAAGGAACAGATAGCCTCTTACCACTTCTAGTCCTAATAATATAATTATTCCCCTAAATCTTAAAGTTAATAATAATCCACCTCCCCTAAAAGGGAATGACCAGCCTCATCATAGATAAGAATAAAGTAAGGAAAGATATAATATTATTGAGGATATGAAAAAATTCAAGACTAAAATCACTCTCCATGAACTGGATCAAATCACTAAATAAAATGAGTCATATAAATCTATCATAGGGAATTGTATTACATAAAAGTCCAAAATAACTAGCATAAATGTCATATACAAAAGCAAGCATGAGGTTCCCCATTTTTTGTTAACCATTTGGGTATTTGGCAAGAATATACATAATTGTTTAGTGGATTCTAAAGCTTCAGTTACTGTGATGTTAACCTCCATTTTATAGAAGCTTGGTTTGACACCAATTCCATCCAAGAGGATTATTTCATAGTTGGATAAAATAGTGGTACCTATGATAGGATAACTTAACAATGTATGCATCTAGGTTACATCAAAACCTTAAGTGTAGATGACTATTGACATACTGATAGTAGGTATTCATGAAGGGTATGGGATACTATTGAGCAAAGATTGGTTGAATACACTCAATGGATATATTTTCATAGACTTCTCTCATATTTGTTTACCATGGAGAGGAATTACAAATAAAATTAGAATTGATCAGGGTCCAAGGATGAAGCACCATATTATAGAGTATAACACTACTAATCAAGAAGTAAGTTACAACTCTCCTAGTCTTGAAATTTATACATTTACTACAAAGAATGAAATGCATTGAGAAGTGTAGGGCCCTTCCCAATTATGGATGCTCTATTTTGATAAAGTAAGATCCAAGTAAGGATCAGGTGTTGGTATTGAGTTGGTCAACCCACATGGGAAGAAGTACCTAATGGTATTAGGCTCCAATTCCCATGCACTAATAATAGAGTAGAGTATGAATCCCTAATTTTGGAATTATAGTTTACTCTTAAAAATAACATCAATGAACTTATGGTTTATGGAGACTCAGAACTAGTGATCAACTAGGTAAATAAGTATCAATGTAAATCATCATACTTAAAGAAATACAAACATAGAGCCTAGGATTTAATCAAGTCATTTGAGGCATTTAATATTGTGGCCATTTCAAGGGAACAAAACCAAGTTGCTGACTCAGTGACCACTTTAGTAGAAAATTTAACACCCCTGTAGGAGTCAAAAGTACATAAGTTTTCCATTGATTTGGTACCTTGTCCATCAATGCCATATAATGTATGAAGTTTTTCAAGTATTTGATGATGATCAATAGATCATCTAGTTTTTGACAAATTTAGGACAGTTTGAGTCCTAGATAATTGATCATGAGGAAAGAAGCCATCTATGCCACCATGAATTAGATGAAGAGGATGTCATCCAACTAAAGTAAAATCATTTCCCATTAGGGGGTCACCTTGGAGAGAGCCTTTGATACGGATTCTCAAGTGCAGCAATAAAGGCAGCTCAAGGTTAATGAGTTCTAGTTCAACTTAGATAATTTAGTGACGAAAGAAACTCACACCTCCTCAATATTAACTTAAACTACACTCTAGATGAAAGGCAAAGGTTTAAGGACTTGATCATTAGATATAAATATGTAATTACATGAACATATGATGACTTGAGGATATTCAATCCTAGAGTCATCACCCACACAAGTCCACTCAATCTAAATCATAAGCCCTTTAGGTAGAGGTAAAGATTCATTAATCCTATTCTTGAACCATTGATCCAAAAGGAAGTAGAGAATTTGTTAAGTGAAGGATAGTTATTCCTATCATGCATTCAACTTGGGTAGATAATCTAGTTCTAATCGAGAAAAAGAATGGCAAAATTAGAATATGTGTTGACTTTAATAACCTTAACAAAACTTCTATGAAAGACAACTGTCCTCTTCCCTCATTAGATGAGGTGATAAAAACTATGAATGGTTATGGAATGATGTCTTTCCTACATGGATTTTTAGGATATAATCAAGTGTTGGTAGAATCAGAAGAAAGAATGAAAACTAAATTTACCATAAAATGGGAAACTTGTGCATACAAGTGGATGTAATTTGGCCTAATCAACACATGAACTACTTTTAAAATAGTTATATGCATTCCAAGGGCTAATAGGTAAATGCATAATCAAATTCATGGATAACCTTGCCATTTTCTCAAAAAATAGGGATGATCACATATACCATCTTCAATCCATCTTTGAAAGATGCAAAAAGTTTGGTATCTCATTGAACCCAAAAAAGAGCATATTCAGCATTACTGAAGACAGGTTGATGGGACACATTATCACCAAAGATGGGATCACCATTAGCCCAGATAAAATTCAAATAATTTCTAAAATAATGTTTCTAAATAGCAAAAAAGAGATTAAGTCCTTCTTTGAGAAGATTAATTTTGTAATAAAAATTATATTAGGATTTATAGAAATTATTAGACCTCTAAACACAATGCTTAAATAGGACACCAAATTGGAATGGACACCTAAATCTAACAAGTCTTTATAATACATAAAAAAAATCTCTATCACAGGCCCTAGTATTGGTCATCCCAGATTTCACTAAGGACTTCTTGTACTCATTTACTTTAGAACATATAATGGATATTGTACTCATGTAAAAGGAGGAAAGTGAACATCATCTTGATTTCAAGAACACAAACATAAAGGACATAAAACTCAAATATTCACTGATCGACAAGCAGATATTTTCTCTTATCAAAGTGGTAAATAAGTTCTAGCACTACATTCTTAAGAACAAGACCGTTGCTATTATATCAAATCTTGTTATCAATTTTACATTAGGGCATAATGAGTTGGGAGAGTATATGGGAAAATGGTTGGTGAAACAACAAGATTTTGACATTGAGATTAAACCTACCAAGATCATTAGAGGACAAGGTCTTATTCAATTGATGATCGAGCCAAACTCACACATCACCTAGAAGAGGTTTATCAAACATAGGTTTCCAAAGAAGAAACATATTTAGATATCATTCAATTCTTATACACTAGAACATGTCCCCAAGAACTCAAAAGAGATAAAAAAAATATCCTTGAGACTCAAAGCTGCTCATTATCTGAGCAAGAAGGGAATTATGTATAGGAAGAACTATGAAGTCATCTATTTGAGATGTGTATCACATGATGAATCCCAAGAGATTGTAGAGAACCTATATCAAAATATTGGTAGTGGCCATCCATCTGGGAATACTACAGCCCATACAATATCAAAATGGGTTATTATTAGCCAATAGTCTTCAAGAATGCTTACTCCTGCATAAGGATGTGCCATGAATTCTAAGCTTTGAAAAAAAGATAGGTGCACACAAAAATGCCCCTAGAGTCCATGATTGAGGGTAATTCATTTGCCTAATAGGGCTTAGATTTCATTAGTGTTATCAAATTAATCTCTTCATATGGGTATAAATTTATACTCATTATTATAGATTATTGCACCAGATGGACTAAAGAGGTAGCCACCAAGAATTTGAGAGCACAAGATGTCATCAATTTCCTTAAGGAACATATCATAACTAGATTTAATAATATTATTTCCTTGGTTTATGATAATGGGCCAACATTTCAATTAGTTAAATTTATAGAGTGGCTCATGATAATCAAATAACCATTAAATCATCCTCCAATCACTACCTACAAGGAAATGGATTGGCTGAATCAATGAATAAGACCATCATTGATGCTATCAATAAATCATCTATAGATAAACTAAGAGAGTGGCATCTTTTATTGAAATATACACTCTAAGCATATCTAACTCAGTACAAGCAAGTCCTAAAAACCTCACCATGTTTAGTAGTCTATGGGAGACAACTAGTATTGCCAATCATCCTTAAGTTCTCAACATATCAGTTCATGCAGGAATACATAAAACCCAACAAGAGGATAGAGTCCAAATTTATAGACATCATAAAAATGGAAGACTCCAAAATTAAATATTTGTAGAACTTTAGTAGGCATCAAGATATCATCAAAATACGGTTCAATGAGAGAATAAAATCTAATGCATTCAAGATTTTTGACCTAGTGCTTCTATAAGACAAAGCCCATGAAAAGAAAGAATAACATGATAAGTTCACCCCTCTATGGATAGGACCTTATTAGATCTTCTAAATCTTTTATAACAATGCTCTCTATTTGAGGGACCTCCAAAGTAACAAATTACATATCCGATCAATCAATAGTTTTTGAAGAATTACTTAATGGTTGATCCATTTAGAGAGGTATAAGAGTAATAACATATATTTTAGTTGAGGTAGGGGTAGGTTAGATTTGATTTATTAGTTAGTTTCTACTTTCAGTCATTTATTTTCATTAGAATAGTTCATAATTTTTAAATTAATCATTCTTTCTTTTTAAATTTTGCTTAGCTTAGTCTAGTTCATCATTTGTTTTGGGTAGTTTCCCACTTTCTAGAATAGTTTTCCTTTTGATTTCATGAAAATTTGACTAATCACTTCTATTATAATCAAGCAACAACCTATGTGGTTTGATTCCAAATTGAATCGATGGGTTTTACACCTTGTATATCATAATTCCTAATCTAGGTAAGCAATGAGAGAGTTAACCATGGCAATGTTATGAAATGAATTATTTCACCAAGTTTATAAAAGTTGCTCCCACAACTCCATGCAAATTTAGAAAAAAAATATTATTTATTTGGATCTAATACACATTAAATGATAATACTTATTTAAGGTAATAACTATTGTTATGAGTGAAGTTGATATGGGCATTATGATGAACCCAATTATACCAAAACCAATTCAAGGTGGTCACCTTATTCTAACTTCCATTCAAAAAAAATGAAATAATGAAATAATCTAAAAGTATAAAAGAAAATCAAAATGGATTAAAATCATACATGGTAAAATAATATCAATGTATCATGCATCATGAAAATAAATTATAGAAGGGAGGAAGGGTGATCAAAGGTGTCTCTATTAGGGCTATGGATGCTTGGCTAGTAGCAGAACAATGCCTGAGCTCTCTAATTTTTTGTAACTTAATGCCCAATCAGAATGAAACCTATAGCTCATCCCATGTATTTATTAAAATAATTTGAAAATGAATAAAATGTCACTTTTACACACACTAATACAAGGTATAAATAAAGTAAGTATGTTGTATGAAGTTACCATGAGTCTCTTTCATATTTATGATCTGGTCATTTCCTTTATAGCATGGTTCATGATTGATATTGGGATTATGAAACCATGGATTTTGGGTTCTTTAAACTCAAGAGTATTCACCCTTGTGAGTTTTCATTTCTTGTATTTAACACACCCCACCTTACATCTTATGATGGACAAGTGGGGATCCCTTTATTTTTAGAAGGCTTGTTCATTATATGGATTTACATGCATGTTTATGGTATTTCATTATCTATGAAAATATGAGTATATTTGTATTAAATCACCTTTGTTACATCTTTTCTTCTTACAACCCATTTTCATTAGAATGACTTTTTAGAACTATTATATTAATGAAAATTGTGGAATCTTACTATGTATGATAGGTACTTGTATTTACTTATTTGGATTTATTATTCAGGATCACTTATTCAGCATTATGAACATTTTGGTTTTTAGCATTTTGGTCTTTGGGAATTTTTCACTCAACAACTTTCAATGAGGAGCTTTTCTTTGGGTACTTTTTAGTTAGAAACTTTTGGTTGGGAGATATTCTTTGAGAAATTTTTGATCAAAAAATGTGTCGGTAAAAAATTCTTCAAATCTTTTTGTTTTGCACCTCTTATTCGATAGCTTTATTTTGGGAACATTTTAGTCTTTTGAACCTTTTTCTTCGACAGCTTTCATTCAGAGACTTTCATTTGGAACTCACAACTTCGGTAACCTTCTCTAATAAATCCTCCTAAACAATAATTTAGTCTTTGGGAAAAAAATTTAGAATCTCTTTGAAGAACATTTAGGTCTCAGAGTTTTTTGTTCAAAACTCTTGGCTCACCAAATCAAATGATTTAGCCCAAATTCAAGCGCTAACTCTCGACTAAACCACATATTAAAAAGTGTCAAAATATTAGTACTATGGTATCCATTTGAGTGATTGAGTATCCTACATGGTATACCCACTAGGCTAAGGTGGTCAAGTTCAAATTAAATGAAGGTGAAAAACTTGGATACATTAGTGATTAATGGTGTTGAAAATGAATGCTAAATTATTATAATGTATAACAACTAATAGAACTCATATCATTTGATTGTCATCAAGATCAAGTGTATATTGCCTTTTGTGAATTCAAATCCCTAGTTACATTCAAATGAGTTATAATTTGTATAACAAAGTGCCAACATACCATTATTATAAGTTCAAATTCTATTAGCATTGATAATTGATAATGGAGTCTTTATCTAGAGCATATAGGGAAGCCCAATCACCATCCATATTCTCCATCAAGGACTCCATAGAATACATGGATATAGTTTTTGATGCATCAATATTCAACAGTATTTATGCCAACTACTTGGCTTTGTGTGAGTTTATTGAGAGAATTGACCTATTTGCATATGAATAATATGTCTTTCTAGAGGAACAAAAAGTTACATCTAACCTACTACCTTTAAAATACTAATCACTTCATTATTCAGATGCCAAACTAGAGGTCATGTCATGCATTGACCTGTTATGATATTTGTTCTTCAAAGGGAGGATTACAGATGGCGAGTTCCTCCACTACAACAATAATAACATCATCATTGCTTACATATTTAGGGAATCCTTCCAAAGGTATTTATGCTTACCCATCCTAGATGTTACATTTTATTTTCATAACGTAGCCACTTATAATAAGAGCAACAACATGGAATAAATAGTGAGTAAATAGCTTCTCCCTAGAGAGAACTTTTTTCTCAAAGAGGTCAAAGAATCTTGTGCCCATTACTAAATTTTGGATGGGGATCCACATTGGTATAGCTCTACTAAATCATTTTTTTGGTCACTCAATCATCCACTTCCTTAATTTAGAATGGGTACCACTGCTTGACCTATTAATCACCTCATAATGCACTTTTGCACTAGGAGAGATTATCAGTACTCACCTGCATGAATTGATATTTCATAAAGATAAGAGGCCCCACGGTGGAAATTTTAACATGATGTCCTACCTTTTAAACATAGTCATGGGCACCATCTAAAAACACAATGAGGATTTTTGGGATCCAAATATTGTATTCATCAAGAACAAAATATGAAAATTCTATTCCTTTGTTCATATTTGTGTATTCATAATGAACATATCGATAATTACAAAAGATTTGTATCCTTAAGTTTGGAGGGAGATTCATGGTGAACCTCTAGCTAGAATTTCTAAGAATATTATTAATGCACTCATGTCTTTGGGTGATTATTGGTTATATCCTAATTACACTATTATAATGGTTGTTGGTCATAAGGTAGACCCTCTTCACCTCCAAAAATATGTCCCAAACAAAGTAGTTAATTAATAAATTACCTATCAATTGTGGAAGGGGATTGATGAAGACCTCACCAAAATCAAGAATATCACCTTTCATGTCTCCCATATCATAATTGGGAGGATGTTATACACCTACTATACACACTTTGGAGAGGCTAGTGGTGCTAGGAAAGCCTATGCCGTGGCTACCTTGCCCCACAGGGATTGGAAAACCCATGGGAAAGTGCAACAATGTGTTCACAATATGGTAATTCACTACAAACATGACCCTTTTGATCATGACTTCCTATTTCTCAATGCAAAAGATGATGCAAAGATCAAGGATAGGGCTAGGACTATTAGTGTAAGTGAGGAATTGCTCAAGGTAATCCAAGCGGATCCTTACCTCACACTTGGGCAAGAAAAATTTAGAATCCCACCACCAGGGGGGATGGACATATTCAAATTTATGGAACAACGGACCTTTCGAGCAACCACAAGACTAGAGCCAGGACCCCCAAAATCTACCCAATATGATGATGTATGCAAAGTAAGAGTAAGGTGGAGAGAAAAAATTAGTTATTATAGTAAAAATGGAAGAAGAAACTCCTCAAGTTTAGGTTGAATTGAGGAAAATGAAAAAAAAAATGTAGAAGAATTAATTCAAGAAAAGGACAACACAATTGGGATGGAAAAGGAGATTATTTATCTAGATTCCTCTAATTAAAAATACCTTTCACCTATTATGGTACCTCTACCACCCACAATATCTAGAGTGAAACTCCCTTCTCCTATATAAAAAGTGGTTGTTGCTATGGTAGAGAAGACCACAATATGCTATAAGAGAAAATCTAAGGCAGGAAAGCCTCATGCACAATCCACATATGGGCCAAGTGACCAAGCACAACCTTCAATCGAAGGTGAGCCAATCTATGAGATGGACAAAGAATAATTTTAGCAAGCTAAGGTCTTAAGCTTGTAGGGACTAAAAGGAAATGTACCCTTTCAAGGTGACCAATCAAGTAAGAATTTTCCCACTACTATGCTTGTCCACTCTCCTATTATTTCATTACGTATTATCTCTTCTTTTCCTATTGTGTCACCACCTCCTTCTGGACCAATTTATAAAATTATAATTATAATTTCTCCTTTGGTATCCATTTTTATCTAAACTACTACTAGCCAATCTAACACCTAATTGATAACATCTTATACCTAATGGAGCTTACATATGCCCTCCTGAGGAGTAGTACAAACCACAATAGTGGTAGCCACTAAAAGAGCTCCAAAGAAGAAACTAGTCTACATTCTCCACCCTATACCACATCTAGGAAATGTAGATTGGTATAAAATAATATGTCCAACCATACCCAAGCCATCCCCTAAGATTGATCCTAAAAAAGACACCCAAATAAAAGCACATCCACTAGATCCATCAGAGTTGACCCTTCCAAATTGGGCCAAGGAATTACGAGCATCAGCTTCTAAGAGGCCAGACCTGAAGATAACTAAGTTTCCCACTATGATCTCACTCTTTGATAATTCAATTGGCTCTATGTAAAGGGTGAGGAAGAGGAATATAGAAGACAACATTGGGTAGAGATTAATTTTGGAAGAAAGATAAGATATCTACTCTTTATCAAAGAGGCAAGACATAAAAATAGGTCAATCCCCTTTCATTCAGGACTTTAAGTCCTATATGGATACCCAAACTTGAGCATTAATAGACATTTATGAGGGTACTAAATAGACAAGGAAAGATTTATAACAATAATTGGAGACCCTCAGGGGAAAAACAATAGGTAATTCACATTCCCTCTAAAATAGAACAAGATGTCCAAATTGCAGCACTGAGTTTATATCAAATATTAAATACTATTGATTCTTTGAGGGAAAAATTGGCTCCCAAAAAAACTAAATTTTTTAAGGTTCTCAAGGAAGATGAGACCAAACTAAATTTTTTGGTTATGTATACCCCTAATAAGGCTTTCAGCCATATAAATATTATGTCCCCCCTAAAGGTAGAAAACATGTTGAATCTAGTGGTCATCATGACCCAATAAGCCCAAGAATAGATTACATGTGTTGATGCTTTAGTCATGAAGATCACTGAACAAGATAAGTAGGCAATGTAGATTTTGAATGAACTAGAGTTAACATATGCATGGCATGGCACTGAAAAGTTGTTAGTCAAGTCTATTTTTGACCAAATGTTACAGCAAGCCTAAGCTAATTTCAAATAGAATATACAAGGATTAAATTTAAAAAAAATTAAGGCTAATTTGAGTTTGGAAAGGAATTAGGCCACTAATGTATAAATATTCTGAGAAGTCTTTAGAGCCACTAAAGTTGAGCATTTAAGATTGATGGCACAAGTAAGCAAGGTGAATAGACCATCTCTTGTTAACATGAGCATAATATGAGTGCAACATGCTAGTGGATACAAACAATATTAAAATCTAGAGGCCAAGAATAAGTCTAGTTTGGCACCACCTACCAGTTTAGCAAGTGCATCAAATACAACTTCCCGTTTAGTTCCAACCATCACAACAAGCAATGTCATGTAACCAACAAGTAAGCCTTAGCTAAATGCTAATTTTGAATACAATTTTGAATGTAATATCTATTCCAACTAACAAATGGATAGTTAAGTTTCATTTCATTCATGTTATAATTAACTAAATTATTTTTTCTATCATACACATGTTGCATGATTGTTATAATATACAAGTTATAACATATAGTTTTATATTGAACTAGAACTTAGGTTTTGTTAATTTTGATTTAAACTAATGTTTCACTATATTTGGAGGATGAGGCATCCCCTTCCCCAAGTCTTTAGATATTTGTAAAACCCTATTTCAAAGGGTTGCATTTTTTATCAATATAGGATAAATCAATTTTTTGATTGTCATGCATATGTGTTTATTCTCTCTTCTTCATTTTCTTTGTTATTAAAAATTTTATCTTCCTTGTCTATATCAACTCAATAATTTTGTGTGCAAATGCTATGGATGAGTTTGGCTGTTATAATTTATGTCTGTTGATATTAGATGTGCAAAAGCTATTTAAGACTTGTAAATTTCATTAATTTAAGAAATTAGTTTAGACTGTGCTAATATTTTGAGGTGTGCAGGAGTATTTCTTTTTGATATAGTCTTTTAGGCATGTGTTGTAGCTACTCTTAAATAACTTCCTAATATAAGTTTTAATCTCTTCATTAAGGGTGTGTAACATCAACTCTAAATAGATAAACCTTCAACTGAGACCATAAAATTCCCTATACATATTTCCCTAGATTGCTTAATCATGATTATTTATAAGTCTACAATAGCCACAAATGGCAAACATTGGTCTTGGAGCTACTTTTCCACCAAATAAATAACCTTGTAACTTTTTAAGAAGACAAAACCTTATTTTATGTCTTACATTTCCCTCATTTTTGAGTTTATTTGAGATCTATCCATCATAGAGTAATACTCCACCCAGCCAACTCAATTAGTGTTTTTTTTATTTTAGACTTCACACAATTGTCGATAGACCTAGTTAAATAACCTGTAAACTCAACCTGTTATTCCATCAACTAGTTGTTTTAACCACATATCTATAACTCATGCCATGGATTGGAACTTCATTTTCATATATATCCTTAAACCTTAGAGGATGCCTCATTCAAGTTATATGGTGTGCATAAAACCCACATCAACACTTTATAGGCCATGGAAGGATTGAAAACATAGATAACTTGATGGAGTCTACATCACAACAAAACATAGCCTACAACTTGAACGATGCCTTACAAGCCTACTAGGAGGAAAAATGTAAAGAACATAGTAGAATGTAGTCATTTTATAGAATATATAAATAATATGAATTGACAAAAAACTCAAAAATAGAACAAGATATAGATCTCATAGACTTGTTTGAACTAGAAAGAAAAGTTGAACAATTATCGGAGCCGATCAAAGGACAAACTAAAGCGGATAGACTCTGACTCTTTAATGTACCTAAAAGAGAAGGACAATAATTACTAAGAGATACAATTCTTGAGGAGGAACACAAGATGTATCAAGAACATCTAAAGGTATATATTGGAAACATTAGCATATAGGATTATCTAAAAAAGGCACACATTGGGGATTACTAGACTTAAGAAGATATCTTAGAAATCATTTAGATCTTAAGGGATTATCAAGATGTGTTCCCTAATATTTTATAGAATTCAAATGTGTAGATCCTTTCCTAGGGCCAATACAAATTAAACTAAAGAAGTGTGCATGGTCGATCAAAAAAGATAGTACCACTTGAATCCTAACATGAAGCTAAAGGTTAAAGTTATAATTGATCGCATACAAGAAGGAATCATCTTTCCTATATAAAAATTTGATTATGTAAGTCTAATGATAGTATAACCAAATAAAATAGGTGACATCTACATCTATGAATATTATCACAGTTTGAATGACAGTTGCATGAATAATCCCTTCCTTGTACCTTTCACAAATGAAGTGCTCAAGGATGTCACAAGAAAAGAAGTCTACTCATTCACAAATGACTTTAACATTAATCATCAGGTACCAATCAAAAAATAGGATCGATCCAAGACCACATTTTCCATAAAATGGGGCTTATTTACATATAAGGTAATTCCTTTTGAATTGAAAAATGCACCTGTAGTTTTCTCTCGAACCGTAGTGACTACATTCAAAGATTTTATCCATGAATTCTTAGAAGTCTATTTGGATGATTAGGAGGTGTTTTCATTATTTATGAATCACCTATCCAAATTTAGACTAATTCTTGAAAGGTGTTGGGCACTGTGAATTGCCCTAAATTTAAATAAATGTTTTTTTTTTACACCCTTCAGGGATTTTACTAGGTCATGTAGTTTATAGCAAAGGAATTTTGGTGGATCAGGATAAGATCATAGTAATTATTTTGATGCCACCACTAACTAATTCCACATAGGTAAGATATTTTCTAATCCACACTAGATATTGAAGTAAATTTATAAAAGGATATGCAACTATATCTGTGCCCTTGGAAAAGCTACTGCATAAGGGAATGCATCTCATATGGATAGAAACCTGTCAAGAGGCATTCATAGATTTGAAATAGTGATTGATAATTGTGCCACTAATAATTTTTCCAAACTGGATAAGCCATTCCACATTCATGTAGACACATCAAGGATAGTAGTGGGGGTCATTTTAACATAGCTAGGAGAAGGAGTGGACCACACCATAAAATTTGGAAGAAAAAATCTATCAGCCACCAAAAAAATTACATTACAATATAACTAAATGCTTTACCAATGGTGTTTGCACTGTAGAAGTTCAAATTCTACTTATTACACCATTTGAGTTATTTATAGATCACCAAGCACTATGATATTTGGTCAATAAACCTATGCTTGGAGGAATAATTTCTAAGTGGTTAATGTTTTATCAAGAATTTCAATTTCACATAAATGTTAAACCTAGAAGGGAGAATGTAGGACCTGACCATCTAAGTAGATTATGCAATGGTGAGGAACTAGAGGAAATCCAAGATGAGTATCCAAACACACATCTTTTTTGAGCAACTATAATTCCAAAACATTTAGAAGAGTTTGTGCATTTTTTGAATCAAGGGACTTTCCCATCACACTATCAAGAAAGAGAAAAGAAGTAGTTAATTACTAGAGCCTTACCATGTACCATTATAAATAGATTTATTTATCATCTATGTAAGGATAAGGTTCTACATAGAGTAGTCCTAGGACATGAGCGACTATAGCTTCTTGAAGAAGCACACCAAGGAGTAACCGGGGGTCATTTCTTAGGTGATACTACTATGAGAAAGATTCTACAGAGATAGTTATGGTGGCCCTATTTGTTTTAGGACGTGCACCAAATTTCACAATAATGTGATGTATGTCAATGCATAGAGAAACCAAATTAGAGGGATGAATGCCATTATAACCTATGTTTGTGAAATAACCATTTAAATAGTGGGGGATAGATTTTTTCAACCTAATAAATCTACCTAGTAAATACAATTGTGCATGATACATCATTACTATAATGGATTACTTCATTAAGTGGGTAGAAGCTATCGTGACAACTAGTTTTGGTATGAAAGACATTGAAAAAAAATTGTACAAAAACATCATTACCAAGTTTGGTTGTCTGATTAAAATGGTAAGTGATAGAAGTACCCACTTATTGAATAAAATAATCAAAACTCTCACTGATGTATTCCTTATTACACATCATAAGAGTACAACCTATCATCCATAGGCAAATGTCCAGGTAGAAGCTATGAATAAAGTACTCAAGAAAATGCTTACAAAAATCTATGATGTATATTGAGATGATTGTGAAGACTGACTTCCTATAGTTTTATGGGCATATCACACAAACTAAAAATGTGTAATAGGATTTACACCATTCCAACTTATTTATGGAATGGAGGCAGTCATGCCTTTGTAATATCTAGTCCATAGACTATGCATTTCTAATATCGTGCATTTGGATTATTAAGATTCATTTATCAATAGACTCATAGAGTTAAATAGAATGGAAGAACAATGTAGTAGAATAGTATAGACATGAGAAATACACAAATACAGTTAGAAAGCGTGGCATGATAAAAATTTGTGCACTAAGGAATTCTAGGTGGAATAAATATTCTTATTGTATGAGATCTAGTTCTGTACATTCCTAAGTAAACTCAAAATTAGATGGAAAGACCATATATAATCCATGAAAAAGAACATTCTAGGATAATGATTTTGAAATATTTATAGGGAAATATTCTACCAGGCTGAGTAAATGGATGTAGGTTGAATCCCTACTATTAGTAAATTTAATTTGCAAATTTGAGGAGGTGTTAGGATGCACCATTTTAGTTTAGTGTTTTTGTTCTTATTGTTATGTGTATTTGGTATTGTTAGATTTTATATTGTGTGATTAGGTTGTTTTTTAAATTTGGTTAAAGTCATAGTAAATACAATAAGGAATAATATCACAAATAAGGAGATGCAGTAATAAAGGGTTGATAGAGACATGTAGCGTAACTAAAAAGGTGATGGTTGACAACTATTAAGTATAGGAGATGACATGTGAGAATAGATCTTACTCAAAAAATGGCTAACAGTCCTTTTATGGCCTTTAATGATTAACTAGGAGAATCATGATGGATCTCCAAAAAATATTGTACATCAACATACCCAAGTGAATACATAGGTACGGAAGAAGAAAAGTATTACTGCATGTCCAATCAAATGTCATACAAGAGTCAAATGATTGTCATCTCAGGATGATTTATGCCAAGTCAAAAAAAATTCAAATTAAATGTTCTAATGCACATGATCAAATGGTATCTCAATGCATTCAAAGAGAATGGAGGTAAATAGGTGTATTAAAACTCATAAATAGGTGATCAACATTGACAAGTTGACATTACAACCTTAGCCAAGTTTTGAGCCTAGTGATTTCTTAGAGTTTGAAGCACTTTATGCAATCAAAAGTATTATTAGTCTCCACAATATATAGAATGTAACTACACACAATGATGACACTAACATGGTTGTGCATGATAAAATCAAGGGACTTATGATGGCTCAGTAGGCAGACATCAAAATTGGGGCCTATTTATAATAGACCAAATTTATAGATCTAAAAGTTTATGGTTTCATTAAAATTATGGAAGAACATTTGTTCAATTATAGAGGACCACAAGGTGCATAAGCCCTAGCACTCACTTAGCATAATAAATTAAACAACATAAATGTCAGAATATTAATTTGGCTTCCTAATTTTGGTGATTTTAGTGAAATCATGCAATAATTGTTGGGGCGATACAATGAAGGTAAGATCTATCTAGACCTAGATGTTAATATTTATATCAATGATGCTTCTATGTCAAGAGTAATAATATTGGCATATGATGGAATCCATTGGTGCCTTATAAATTTAAGAAACCACCTATTCTATAATAAATTAGAGTGGTGTATGCTAGAAGCACAAGAGGAGTCCTGTTGAATGACATTGAAGATGTACCTATTTGCATTCTTATAGAATGAATTATAAGTTGATAATGGTAGACAACCACAAATAAAATGATGAAAGGTATCATTGACATTATGTAATACATGACTCAAAATGATGAGGAATTCAATTGGTCATACTTCCTCATCTCCAAAATTGCCATGAACATTAGGAGAGCGCAGAGCACTAAAAATAGACATTTCAGTAACAATTTCTAGTATTTCTCTTGGTATTCACACAATGGAAATCCCTAGAAGGTATTGTACATATAGATATTGAACACTATCACAAAATCACTTTTCATAATCTCATCTACAAGAGAGCAAAGAGAAAACATTTATGCACAGTTAAATATTTAGCACTTAGTGGGAACAAATTTTTGAATTGGTGACCTCTGACCCTCACATCCCACCAAATGTGATGAAGTACTTGGGTCAACATGAATTTGTCACAATACTCCCACATGTAATTTTCATGAGCATCCATGAGTTTCTAAAAGTACCTATTGAGGCATTACCTTTCTTTGTTGATATGGATACTATGTAGTGTGGTATTGTGCACTAAAAGGAACTAGTTATGCATAGATCAATGCTTTCACAAACAATTAAGACATAGGAACCTGAATTCACTTCATCCACTATATAATACACATTACCAATCATAAAACCATTATATCATGGTAAGATAAAGGTACCTAAAGGGCACAGATATCCTTCACCTCTCAGATGATGTACATAGAGAAAGACATGTCTACAAGACTCGATTGTGCCCCAAATTGTAAGACACTATCATTGGGACAAATTTTAGATGGATACATAATAAATATATTGAATGATGAAGGTTAAAATGGATGGTAATTTTTATTAAAAGGATTAGGAAAAATAATTTTTCTTTTTTAAAGTAGTGTGCATTGTGGGTGACAATTCTTAAAGGCGAGTCTCTAGATTGAAGGGCTAACTCTCTTGCACAACACCTACAACTAACCACTAACCTACTTGATTTGAAGGAAAAGGGATAGAATGAGATTTAAAATAATATAAAAGAGGTGATTCCATAATATAAATTCCACAAGTCTACTTGAACCTACACCATGGAAGATAACTTTCAAAACTGATCTCAAAACCCAAGGTTCTCCTAACAAAAGTGTTTCAACATGAAGGTAGAATGCAATGTATTTATCAAGGTAGATGAATATTAGGTATTATCATAGACACTAGTAGTCTTATTCACACTTAACGACACACAAAAAAACCATTTACACATCATGTGACCTATTCAAAAGCATATTATTCACATAAATCATGAAAGAGTGAGATGAACATAAGGAGATATAACTATCACTTGCCATTCAACCATAAACTACTTGACACACTTATGAAAGAATTTGAGAGACTAAAAAATATTGAAATATTTATTATAAGGGAAAAATTAGTATTCAAATTATCATGGCTTCACCATACCAAATGTGGATGTCATACAATGCCAAAATATGCAACTTATATAGAGAAATGAGGAAGAGAGAGTAGGGGGTGTAGAGGAAGAAGATTTCCACGCATCCACATGAGAATTTTAAAAAAAAATGAGTTATAAAATATTTAAATGGGTGTCTAATGACATATGTCTCTCCTATGAATATGCTTAACCATCTAAGTTGTGTAGGAGTTAGACTACTTACTTGACACATTGGTCATCTTCTTCAAAACTGCCCTTTTTTGCATAAAAAGAGTGACACATGGGATTATTCATCATTAGTTTGACATGATTGACTTTATATATTCTCATTTTACACCTTTCCTACATTTATAAACTCCATTTATCTAAAATTTTAGTGTTAATCATCGATCATATGCTTAGGTGTCTTGAAACCCCTTCATTTACCACGCCTAGCCTTGTCCAAATGGCTCAAAACTTGACTTATACTTCATCAAAGCAATATATTTTCATTAAAATAAATTATAAAACATAAATAAATACATTTTTTTCATGTAAAAACTCTCAAGACTCCATTTTTCTCTTCAAACTCTCATTAGGTTGTGTTTCCTTGTAGCCCTAGTATCATGTAAACCTCCTTAGATAAGATAGTGTAAAGATGATCCTAATAAAATAAAGACATATTTGAGGACCTAGTATGTCTTTAAATATCCATACCATGTTTTAGATCCTGAGAGATAGTGGAAGTATCTTTTTTATGTTATTCTTTTCCCCCAATTAGGCCTCAATTAGGCATCCTTACCTAGAAGACTAATTTTATACTATAGATATATCTCACACATTTTAAACCACAAAAAATAATGTAATTAACTTTATATATCATTTCACCAACCTCCATGCCAAATTTTAGGTCCTGAGACCTTGTGGAAGTGTGAGAATCATGAAATGGTCTCAAAACCTAGTCTCTTTTTAAGCTTATTCAAGACTGCCTTGAGAAATTAGAATTATTTTGGCACTTAAAAGATTTTATGTACTTAATTTTAGTTTTGAAAAGGTTTAATATATCCCAAATTATCCTCCCTAATATTTTTCAAGTGTTCATCTATTCAAAACCCTACAAAACACCTAAAATCCTTACAAAATAGGGCATTTAATACAATTTCTACAATTATAAGTATAAAAAAAGTACATGGTAGGAACCTAATTGGAGTGATCAATAATTTTAAAGAGATTTTATAATTAATTCAGGTCATTTTATGCACTTTATAGGTCCATTTCTTGCATTGGGTCCTTATTAGGGTTTTAAGAGGGTTTAAATTGATTATGGTTATTAACAATTATTCATAAACCCTGGGCCCTTAATCCCTAAACCAATGCCACAAATATAAATTGGAAAAACCTAATAAACATTCCCTAGGATATCAAGTTCCCATACATCCTATTTGTATAGTTCTAACTACAAGAAGTTGCTCTTTGGTTCTCAACTAGGCCATTAAAGAGGGGTTGGTATTCTTAGGCATTGTCCATAAAGGTGATGAGTCTAATCCAAAACCAATACTTGTATATTAGAGTGTGAAAAAAAATTATCATGTTCAAATACCACTTGGATTCATGCATAGTGTTATAGTATCATCAAGAAGAAGAAAGGGGGATTGAATTGTAGTATTGCATGAAAGGAACTTCAGGTGATGATATAGGCTTAAATGCCACTATCTTTGCCTTCACCTACCTATGGATCACTCTCTAGAGTGTGTGATATATTCATGAGATTATTAAATTTATTAGACTCTCTCTTTACCTCCAACAATCCACCCTTTCCATGATTGTATTTGTGGGTCTATGTGTGTAGTGTTAGGTTTACCAAGCCTAAATAGGATTTTCAACATTGTCACCTTTGTTATTAGGTCTGAGAGTCTTATGCTTTCATCCTATCACCATAAACCATTTTTTAATGGTTTACCTTCCCTCAGACCTCTCACAAACCTTTAACTCTCTCAAAATAAGCAAATATCTTTCATGAGGGCAAGCAATCCTGTAGATACCCATTTGACTATGTAGACAGGGTTGGAATGACTTGGTTTACTCACCTTTCTCTAAACCTTTTCCTTGTTCACTTTGAATTTAAATTGAATCCTAGATTTTTTATATGATCTCACCCAAATGCCCATATCTTTGACTATAGGTTGCATTCTCTTTTAAAGCTTGGAAATATCTAATCTTGCTTAGGCCATCTTTTAGGTGGCACTAGGATAATCTAAATGTATTTTGGGTTTTAGAAATTCAATGTAAAATAATGTGAAAAATAAGAAATTTTTGAATCATTTTAAGAACCTAATTAACTTCCTTTGTACCCTATGATCTTTTCCAGAACATCATACTCCACAAACTTACGATTTCTTTCTTACACCTCTCTAGGCATGGTTGTAGGTGGCTATTTGGTGGAAGTATTGAAAGTTGAACCTAGGATCCTTCTCTTTTCAACTAGATCATGGAATTTTGAGAGGATTAAAACTTCATATAATTTCATTTCCACTATCTTGGGTTATTATCCTTTTATATCATCTTCAAATTTTTCCTCTCTTGTATCCATACATAGACCTATGTATGAGTAGCTTGTGAACTCAACCTTCTTAACCCTTATTTGACTCTTAAATAACTTAGGTGATTTCATTAGTCTATACCTTTCTCATTTCATGGATTCATGTTTTAACACCTATGCCTCTTTTTATGGCAATTAAATTTAGTCCAAAATAAGAACCTACCGGTAATAACCTATAGGTCTTCCTTTTGCTTGCATAGACTACTAAGAATAACTTCCTCCAGTCTTAGACACATTTAGATTATGTTAACTCATGTCCTTTCACTATCACCCTCTCAATAATCCTATGGACTTCTAACAAAACATTATGCGATCTCAAACTTATCCATTTGTATGTACAGCTTGTGTGTACAATCAGCTCCTATACAAGGCTTGTGTATTGAAATTTAGATCTCTTGAATTCATTCATGCTTATAATGATGTATTAAATTCTATCAAGGTAAAATTAATGTTTTTTGATTCTATGTTATATCTCTCCATTACCAAAACATATTAAACATGAAACTGAGGCCATGAATATTCAGTTACATGTCTACAGACCTATGGGTGAATGAACTTGTGTCAATCCTCTGATGGAGGGTGCATTTTGAGTCTCATCTTCATTACTTTTAGCTTCCAACTTTCTCAATTATATTTACATATGCTTTCATTATTTTTTCATTTCTATTTGAGCCAAATTAAGCTTTTGTCATATAAGAAATTATTCATGCACATTGTAATGCTTCCAAATGACATGAACATGACACCTCTTGTACGACTATCAACAAATAAATAATTCTCAAGAATAGGGAACATGAACCATGGAAGATTGAGGGGTTTTCATTAATACTAAATAATTTTTAACCTTCTGAGAGTGATAACATTTCAAACCAACCCAAAAAACTTATAGCATGGTGAATGAAGTTCCATACACTTGAGAAACTTTTCCTCTTATTGAATACACCTCATAAGGTTGAGTTGGTTAATGAAACCAAAATTTAAGTGACTCTTTTGACATTTGAAAACATCCCAAAAAATAATTAGAATCCATCAAACTCTAAGGTGAAGAAACAAAATAAACATTAGACCATGCTTGAATGGACAAGGCACAGTGACCTCCTTGTAGTCTTAATGATTATTCATAAATGAAGGGCCATGAATCTACAAACCAATTCCACTACATTTAATCTTAATAGGACCCATACCATTCCAAAAAATTTAGCCTCCAACTTTATCTCTCTTGGTTTTACCATGCATTTGAATTTTGCCTTTCTAAGTTTATGAAGGCAGTAATGGAGGAGAGAAAGAATTCTTTGTAAATATGGAACCTGAAACTTCATCCCAAGCATGAATCTTGTTGGTTGAATATTTTGTTGATAAGTGTACTGATAAACAAAATAGGTCTGATCAGCCAAAGTAGGAAGATTAGTCATCCCAATGTGTAGGTTTACCACATCAGAAGGGGACTGATCTCTCCTCTCATCAAGGGGAGGTTCCCTATAGATAGCTTATATACATAAACAGAAAATAATACTCAAGGGTAGGACAAACCATCCATCTCTCTTTCTTTAGAGATGATGTGTGTGAATCAAAGGAAAAACTCAAGGAAAATGATAGAAATCACTCCTCTTCTTTCAAAAGTACTATTTAGCAAGCCACAAGAATACTCCAAGTAGTAACAGTAAAATGTAACAAAAGATGTAATAACCAGCAAATTGAGATGCAGCACAAAGTCTTCACCTGAATTGCTCAAGAGTAAGATACGAAGGACAATGAGGGCACAAAGTCGTCCCAAGGTCCTTTACATAGAAATGAAAATAAAACACACTAAAAGTAATTATGGGGGCACAAAGTCTCTCCACAGTTGACTCTTCAGGACACCTTCTTGACTATTGTCACTAATTCTACTTGTTGAATTAAAGGAATAGAAGATATATTAAGGAAAAAGACATAAGAACAGTTTCCTCAACAACAAAGATATTACAGCATAAAGTCTAAAAAACCACTTGCTTTCTTACTCCAATAACAAAATATGATAAACAAACTAAGCTCAAAGTCTTAGAAGTGTCTTTCAATTTGGGCAGAGTTTCATTCTAATTGTCAAAAAGAGATCCATTTACAATAGAAGGGAGTCCCTTATATAGCCTCTTCTAGAAGGACTTGAGAACAGTAACACATCATGTTGCATTGGAATCTGTTAAGAAGACAGGCTGAAACTTAGAGGCATTTACCCATTTGATTTTATCAATGCAGAGAAACAAGTCATGCTATTGAAAGTTTACAACTTTAAATGTCCACCTAGCGATCTGATCCTACCTTCATCATTCCTCCTTTTCTTGTTAATTGAATCAGGTCTTGGATTCAATTTGTTGTTATGTTCCTTCTTCACTTTCTGCTAGTCTTGGCCTTAAAGTCTGTGAATGCATTTGAGTCTGTAGATTCAAAGGATCAATGGCTATTTTATGAGCTTTAAAATTGACATTCACACGCTCATCACTATGTTTTCAATGGCTAGTTCACTGTGTTGAATTTGACGTCTTCAGGCATGTCACCCCTTGGTCCTTCTTCGGTTTTTCTGTTTGGCACTTACCTGGAAAGAACCTGCACTTTAGGTAGTCTTTGAATGGCCTTCAGGCTTCTTGTTTTACATCTTCCTAAAGGGAAGATGACCCTTAGCTTTGGGGAAGTGTCCTATTCGATAGTCGAGAGTCCCCCGTAAGGGCACTTGCCCTTTGGGGTCCTTCGGTGACCTTTCATGGGTTTCCTACAAGCATTTTCCCTAGATGAATTCTCATGGACAAAAAGTCCGCAGAAATTTCCCACAAACAATAAGTCCACGAGAAATGTTCTTATCACTTTTGCCTTGGTTATTTCTTCAGGATTTTTGCCCGCAACCGCTTCTTGAATTCTTTTAGACTTTTTGTCTAAAGGAATTCCTTCGAACAAAAGTCTGAAAGAATTATGACTATTTGCCTTATACAAAATTTCTGAAGGAACTTACCTTTGCGGCCTTCTTCAAAAATGACCCTTCTGAAGGGTGTTTTTGTCAACCAAGTGCCCTCCGCAAAGGCACTTGTCCTTCGGGAGGCTCTTTGAACTTTTGCATTTGAACCGCTCCTTTAAACCAAGGCGATGAACCAACTGTTGAACCGTTTGATTGGACTGCTTGGTTGAACCAAACGTTTAAACCACTTCGTTGAACCAAAATGGTTCAAGCCAATGAACCCTTTGATTGAACCAAGTCTTTGAACCAAATGAATGAAGCAAAGCCTTGAACCAAGCCGATGAACCAACTGTTGAACCACTTCGTTGAACCAATCAGTTGAACCAAGCTTTGAACCAAAATGGTTCAATTGAATGAACCAAGCCTTTAAACCATTTGTTTGAACCAAGTTTTGGTTCAATAGTTCAAACAAAGCGTTGATGTTTGCCGATGGAGATTTTTGTTTGAACCAAGGTATTGTAGAGTCCATAAAAACTAAGTCCATAGAAACCAAGTCTGTAGTTTTCAACCTGTAAAGCCCATTGAACTTGGTCTGCAAAGTTCATAGATTTTCTCTTCTTGCAGAGTTTGTAGATTTTCTCTTCCTGCAGAGTCCGTAGATTCAAGCCTGCAAGTCTGTAGATTTAAGCCTATGGAGTCCATAGATTTAAGCCTGCAGAGTTCATAGATTTAAGCCTGAAGAGTCCATAGATTCAAGCCTGTAGAGTCCGTAGATTTTTGAAAAGCTTGAAAAATGAGGAATTTGAATGCCCAGGACAAATTTTAAAAAGGGAAGAGACAATTTTGGTCTGTAGGACCAAAATAGTTCAAATGTTGTCTCAAAAATGAGTGATATTTTGGGGGACAACAAATCTGACCTTTGAAAGTCCAAGAGACACCTCTAAACTATTTTCACCTAAAATTGAGTTCAAGAAGTTTGTACAAGTGCTTAAAACTCCTTTACAAGCATTAAATTCAAGAATCTGACCATTTTTTAGCATATTGACATATAGGGAAGTTATATAACTGCTCCAAGGACCTTGGAAAGAGTGATAGTAAGAATAATTCATTTTTATGATTCTTTAAATGTTTGTCCTTTGGGATAGTACGTATAAATCCTCTAAATTAGCTAAAAAGGTGACTAAAATGACTTTATGGTGCATATCAACATAATAAACTGTTAATGAATAAATACATGAATTTAAATACATATAAAAAACCTTTTATAATGACTCAGTACCATTTCATGACTTTAACCACACTTGACAACACCATGACTCATAAATGACCTCTAGAACTATACAAGTACATATGAGACCAAATCTTAAACAAAGTTAGCCAAAGACTAATGTGACCACCTAGAGACCATTACATGATAATTTAAGGCCATTAAAAGACATCATATACAAGCTTGAGTAACCCTATGAAGAATTTTCAACCTATAGGGGTTGACCATTTTGACTTGGGAGTTAAAATTGGTCAACAAATTGGTGATTCATAGTGGTAGCATGCCTGTAACGATAATAGATCAGTTGCCTTATCCTCCCATTAGGTAATGGAGTCACTCTTATGTTAAAAACTAAAACTGGGATGCCTCTAGAAAACCCAAACTCACACCAAACCATACAACAAGAAGAGGAAAACACACTATGCAAAAGGCATTTAGGGAAAACAAATAGTATCAAACACTCAAAATAACACACCAAATATATAATTTACAAACCTCAAAACATGTTTGAGGTGGTGAAATAGCTCCTCTTGATTCAACCAGGATCAAAAAAATGTTTCTATAATCATAGATGCTCAATGAGAACAAACCATCATATAATGAATGTTTATCAATGAAAACATTCTTGTGAAGGTGATCAAATGACTTGTCATTCTTGAAGCCTCTGCTAGCTACAAGTGCATCACTTGAGACTCCTTTGAATGATCCATTTATCTCTTTTTGAGGCCTTTTTGACATTATAACCTATTTGGTCTCTTTTATGCTCACTTAACACCTCTCAATTTGCTCTTTAGGAATCATGAAACTTTTCCCAACTTCACCTTCATTTGATCTATGATGTGTTAGGTGTTTATAGGCATCAAACGTAACTTCTTTGTTGAAAAACACATCTACAAGTGACTCAAGATCGACTTGATGTCTATGTTTCTCTTCACTCTCACAAACTTTAGGCTTGACCTGATCACATTCCTCCAAGATTTCATTATGCTTATATGGATTTCACATTATTGCTTGTGCTCATTAGGTCTATCATTGACCTCATCATCTATCCCATGTTTCATTTGAGGAGAATAGGCCCACTTACCTTTTCAAACTCCTACATTATGGCATGATATTGATGCCAGAGATCATCGTGTTCTTTTTTACTATTATATTCATGAATCTCTTCTTATTTAGCAAACATAAATTCATCATCTCCTTGACTATCATGCTCGAGTACACTTGGAACATCATCATCATCCATATGTAAAAAATCATTTCCCCATGTATCTTGTTGAAAGGAATCATTAGAACTTACCTTAGGGAACTCGTCACTTTCCTCATGAATGATAGTATGCCCATATCTATTTCTTCAATGAGTCTTTATGGATTAACCCCATGTTGATTAGTTCCCCACTTATCAAGATAGAGGTCAGCTATGCCATCAAGAGGTGTTAAATATTCTTGATCACTAGGATCTTCTTCTTCTTCATTGATGGTGAATTTCATGTTTGATGTGTTAGGCACATAGGGATCCACATGAAACTTAGCTGAAGGTTCAGACTTGATAGAGACCTTAGCACCATACCTGGTCCTAAATGTCATATACAACTAGTCTGAAGCAAAGTACCCTCAAATCTTAGCGATAAAGTCCCTTGACAAGTAGAGGGAAAAATGTGGTGGCACATTTATAACCACAACATATTGAGAGATAGAGAATGTAGGACAAGCATGATGAATGAGTTGTAAACCTTTGATGATGCCAACTATTTTGGTAGTTGATCCATCTAGCTGCAACACCCTTTTGGAGTGTGACTCATATTTCAAATTCAGCTTGTATGCTATTTGTTTGGGCATGACTGATGGGTTAGTTTCACTATCAATCAAACAATTATGGACCAATGAGTCTCCAATGATGATAGAGAGGTAAAATGGAGGAGGTTTATCTCTTTTTTCATTTTTTATTGGATGCCCATCCTTAGTCTCTTTGTCCAGGAATGGATAATGTTTCTAACTTTGGGATGCTTACATGAACCTTCTTCATTTATTCAATAATGTTCATAGGAGATCTACCAACCTTGTCATGTCCTCTAAGAGCCATAGGAATACCACTATCTTATATCACTTGATGCATAAGAGGCATAGAAGGAGATTTATCATTCTATAATATCTAATTTACGTAATCCATAAGGATTGTACTTGACACACCTAATCCTTGAGGTGCATGAGAGTTCATTTCTTCACCACCACTTGTCCCATGTACTTCCTCAATTGCTTTCTTCTTTGACCTTATGTTTTCAACTATAGGATTTGATCCTATGTTCAAGTTACCTTAGTATTTCAATTCACATGAGTCCTCTTGATATTAGTTCATCAAGGTGGCATTTTATTGAGCATCCCTTCCATTTTTCTCTCCTTCACTAGGCATATTTTCTTGAATCATAGAAGGCATTGTTCCCCATTGAGCCATATAGGCTTGGTTTAATGTCTAATTTGCATAATTGTAAGAGTCATGAGGATGTTCCCATGAAGGCTTCTCTCCATTATCTTTCAAAAGATTATTTTGGATAGGTAAAAGTGTTCTTTAAGTATAAGGAGCATTCTGATTTTGTCTATTGTGTTGCTTCACTTAAGTTAGATACCCTTGTCCTTGATAGTGGACTTGAAAAGGTGGTCTAGGGGATTGATAGGATTCATAGGGCTGTTAAGGACATTTTAAATACCTCCATTATTAATATTTTTGTTTCCTCTTTAGTTTTTTATTCTCTTCTCTAAGAGCCTTGACTATATTTTCCTCTTTTTACTTGCTTGGTTGATTAGAGGCAGTTTGCTTATGCTTGGGTGTGGGGATGGGAGCAATGGTGGGCAGAGGAGTTTGTACATCAAGAAAAAAAGTCATGGGGGGCCTGGGATGTATCTTCCTATCTTGAATAAGGCAATTCTCAAACCTTATAATAGTCTTATAGGCATTAGGCAGAGTATCCCCTCCCATGGATTGAATCATCATGGATATGTCACTATTGAATGTTTTAAGGTAATAAAGAAAATCATGATGTGAAGTAGGCATTACCATGATTGGGATCCTATCCTAAGTCTTTTTTAATCTTGTGTTGAAGTATTATATGTCCTCTTGAGGTGCTTTCTTTATTGTAGTCAATTGCTTGATTAAGGACAAGTGATCATATTTATCTTCAAACCTCCTTCTCAAAGAGTCACATAATTCATCCCATGTAGTGATAGATTTGGGAACTAAAGTACCATATCAATAAAGTGTCTTCCCTTTTAAAGATATATCCAACAACCTAATGGAAAAATTCTCTTTAGTGATGTTATGTATGTTGTAAAAGTTCATAATGTTTCTCATGTGTTTAATAGGAGTTGTGGTAGCTTCTCCCATGTATGAAGGCACAATTTTGAGGGATGACATAGGAATTTCATCATAGTGATAAAGTTATAAATGAATATATAAATTTAAGGAAACAAAGGGTAGGTTATTTGGGGATTCCATCTTGAAAATTGGACCCAAGAAAAGTCTCATGATAAGTATGTGAGAGCAAAATATTTCTTGGAGTATAGATGGGTGTTAACAAAACTTTTAATTCTAATTGAATAGTAAGGTAGATATAAAAATTAAAACGGAATGCCTTTAGTATAAGAGCTTGTCCTTACCTTAGGCATGAAAATGAATCACTAGTCTACAACCAAGATCCAATGAGTGTTGGAATCACCAAATATTACACGAACGAAGCTTTACAACTTTAAATTTGCCAAGATCAACATCTACCTTTGACAACTTATTTGACCATGAGGTCCCATCATGTGTGCCAAAACTATTATCATCTATATTTTCACCCTGATTAGGGATACTCCAGCCTCCTTAAATTTGGAATAATATTGAAACACCTCATATGTTGTGGGTGACAATTCTTAGAGGTAAGTCTCTAGATTGAAGGGTTAGCTCCCTTACACAACACCTACAACTAACCACTAACCTACTTGATTTTAAATAAAATGGATAAAATGATATTAACATTAATATAACATATTTTATTCATCAATATAAATTCCACAAGTATACTTGAACCTGATCTATGGAAGAAAACTTATAAAACTGATCTCAAAACCCAATGTTCTCCTAATAAATGTGTTTCAACATGAAGGTAGAATGCAATGTATTTATCAAGGTAAATGAATAGTATATTTTATAATAGAAACTATTAGTCTTATTCACACTTAAATACATACAAAACATCCATTTACACATCATGTGACCTGATAGAAGGCATATTACTCATGCAAAGCATTAAAGAGTGAGATGAGCACAAGGAGAGATAACTATCACTTGCCATTCAATCATAAACTACTTGACACCCTTATGAAATAATTTGAGAGAATAAGCTAGATTAAAAAAATAATTTCAAAGGCAAAAATAGTATTCAAATTATCAGGGCTTCACCATACCAAATTTGGATGTCATACAATGCTAAAAGAGGTAGCTTATATAGAGAAATGAGGAAGAGAGAGAGGAGAGCATAGATAAAGTATATTTCCAAGTGTCTAAATGAGAGTTACAAATAATAATTAGTTAAAAATTATTTCAATATGTCTCTAATTACATATGTCTCTCCTATGAATATGCTTCACCATCTAAGTGGCATAGGAGTAAGACTACTTACTTGACACCTTGGTCATCTTCTTCAAAACTACCCTTTTTTGCATAAGAAGAGTGACAAATGGGCCTATTAATCATAAATTCACCATGAATTATTTAATACCTTATCATTTTACACCTTTAATATATTTAAAAACTCCCTTGATCTGACATTTTATTGGCAATCATCATTCATATGCTTAGGTGTCTTGAAACCCCTTCATCTACCATGCCTAGCCTTGTCCAAATAGCTCAAAACTTGACTCATAATTCGTCAAGGAAATATATTTTCATGAAATAAATTAAAATACCTTATAATACTTGAATCAATCTATTTTGGTTCATGTGAAAACTCTCAAGACTCCATTTCGCTCCTCAAGCTCTCATTAGGCCTCTCTTCCTTATAGCCTAAAATCACGTAAACCTCTTTATGTAGCACATTGTATAAATTATATTTGTAAATTGAATACATATTTTAGAAAAAAATATTTATTTACAACTATATTCCAAGTTTTAGATCCTGAGAGTAAGTGGAAGTATCTTTTTTTGTTGTTATCTTCCCCCAATTAGGCCCCAATTAGGCCTCCTTGCTTCGAAGACTAATTTTATTCTCTAGATATCTCCACCAGGTTTAAAACCTAAAAAAGTGTTTGATTCACTTTATATATCTTATCACCAACCTCCATTCTAAATTTTAGGTCTTGAAACCCTTTGGAAGTGTGAGAAACATTAAATGGTCTTCAAAACTTGTCTCTTTTTAAGCCTATTCAAGACTGTCTTGAAAAAACAAACTTGTTTGGGCACTTATATAATTTTATTTATGGATTTTTTGGATCTAAAATATGTAATAAATTTCAAATTAACCTCCCTAATATTTTTCAAGTGTTCAATTGTTCAAAACCCTATAAAACACCTAAAATCCTTGCAAAATAAGACATTTAATGCAGTCCATATAGTTGCAAGTACACAAAAAGTAAATGGTAAGATCCTAATTGGAATGATAAATAATATTCAAGAGGTTTTAGAAGTAATTTATGTCATTTTATGTAATTTAGAGGTCCATCTCTCACATCAGGTCCCTATTAGGGTTTTAGGAGGGTTTAAACTAATTTTGGTTCTTAACAATTGTTCATAAACCATGGACCCTTAATCCCTGAACCAATTCCAAAAATATAAATTGGAAACCATCCTAAAATTTTCCCAAGATATAAGGCCCCCATGCATCATGTCCATAAAATTCTAAGTGCAAGAAGTTGTTCTTTGGTTCTCAACTATGCCATTGGAGAGGGGTTTATATTCTTAGGCATTCTTCATGAAGGTGATGAGTCCAATCCAACAAAAAATAAAAGAATATTGAATTTTTATAACCCATTTATCATCCTTTAATACCACTTGGATCCATTCATATTTTCATGGTCTCAACAAGTAGAAGAAAGAGGGGCTTGAATTGTAGTCTTGCATGAAAGGAACTCAAGGTGATGTTATAAGCTTAAATGCCACTTTTTTTGCCTTCCCCTACCTATGAATGAATCTCTAGGGTCTATGATATATTCATGAGGTTATCAATTTTATTATACTCTCTCTTTACCTATAATAAGCCACCCTTTCCATGAATATATTTGTAGGTCTACTTATGTTGTGTTAGGCTTACCAAGCCTAAATAGGATTTTCAACATTGTCACCTTTATTATTAGGTTTGAGGGTTGTATAAATTCATCCTATCACCATGAAACCATATTTAAATGTTTTACCTTCCCTTATGCCTCTCATATACCTTTAACTCTCTCAAAACAAGAAAATATATTTCATGAGGGCAAGCAGGATTGTAGACACCCATTTGACTGTGTAGACAAGGTTGGAATGACTTGGTTTGGTCACCTTTATCTACACCTTTTCCCTAATCACTTTTACTTTCAGTTAAATCCTAAAAAATTTATATGATTTCACCCAAACTCCCATATCACTGACTATAGGTAGCATTATCTTCTCAAGCTTGGAAATAGCTTATCTTGCTTGATAATCTGAATGCACTTTGGGTTTTAGGACTTTAATGTAAACTAATGAGAAAAATAATAACTTTATGCATCATTTTAAGAACCTAATTTACCTCCTTTAAACCCTCTAATATTTTTCAATACATAATACTCCAAAAACTTACAATGTCTTTCTTATACCTCTCTAGGCCTGGTTGTACGTGACTATTTGGTGGAATTCTTGAAAGTTAAACCTAGGAGCCTTCTCTTTTCAACTAGATCATGGAATTTTGATAGGGTTAAAACTTCATAAAAGCTCATTTCCACTATCTTGGGCTATTATCCTTTTGTAGCATCTTCAAACCTCTACTCTCTTATATCCATACACAGGCATGTGTATGAGTACTAGGCTTATGAAATTAACCTTATTAACCCTCGTTTGACTCGTAAATCACTTAGGTGATTTCATAATTGGTATATACCTTTCTCATTTCATGGAGTCATTATTTAACACATATCCCTCTTTTGATGGTAATTATATTTTAGTTCAAAATGAGGACCTATAGGTTTAGAACCTATAGCTCTACCTTTTGCTTCCATAGATTACTAAGAAAAACTTCCTTGAGTATTTTTATTTTCACTATCACCCTCTCAATAATCCTATGGACTTCTAACTAAACATTTTTCCATCTCAAACTTGTCTATTTGTATGTACGGATTGTGTGTACAATCAGCTCTTATACAAGGCTTGTGTATTAAAACTTGGAACTCCTAAATTTGTTCATTATTTTGATCATGTATTGGATTATATCAAGGTAAAATGAATTCTTTATGAGTCTATGTTATATCTCTCCATTACCAAAACATCTTAAACATGAAACATATGTCATGAATATTCACCTATAGGTCTGCAAACATGTGGGTGAATGAACTTGTCTTAGTCCTCTGATGGAGGGTGAATTTGAATCTCATCTTTATAACTTTGAGATTTCAAATTTATCAATGTAATTTCAATATTCTTTCATTAGTTTCCCATTTTTATTTGAGATAATTTAAGCTTTTTTTCTACAAGAAATTATTCATGCACAATGTCACAATTCCAAAGAACAAGAACATGACACCTCTTGGAGGACTATCTACAAAGATATACTTCTCAATAATAGGGCACATTAAATATGTAAGAGTGAATATTTTCATTAATACTTAAGCATTTTTAACCTTCCAATAGTGACAACATTTCAAACCAACCCAAAAAACCTATAGCAGGGTGAATGACACTCCATACACTTGAGAAACTTTTCCTCTTGTCGAAGACACCTCATAAGGTTGGTTTGGTTGATGAAACCAACATTTAAAGGAATATTTTTACTTATGAAAACATCCCACAAAATCATCCTCCTCCATGTAAATCTGAAGTGAATAAACATAAGCAACATTAGACCCTACTTGAATAGACAAGGCATAGTGACCTCCTTGAAGTATTAATGATTGTTCATAAATGAAAGCCCTGAATATTCAAAACAATGACACTAAATTGAATATTACTAGGACCCCTATTATTTCCCAAAATTTTAGTCTCCAAATTTCTCTCTACTGGTCGTAACATGCATTTGAATCTTGCCTTTCTAAGCTTGTGAACGTAATGATGGAGGAGAGAGAGAATTATTTGAAAATTTGGAACCTAAAAATTCATTATAAACATTAATATAACATGTGTAATTCTAATATACACCTCTAAACTTTTTTTTCCTAAAAATGAGTTCAATAAGTTCATACAAGTGCCTAAAATTTCCTTCTAAGCATTGAATTCAAGAATCTGACCATTTTATGACATCTTGACATATAGGGAAGTTATATAGCTAATCCAATGACATTGGAAAGAGTTTTAATATTGATTATTCATTTTAGAGGATTCTTTAAATGTTTATCCTTTATTATGGTACATACAACTCCTCCAAGTTAGCTAAAAAGGTGACTAAATGACTTTATGGTACATATCAATATAATAAAACGTTAATGCACAAATATATGACTTTAAATACATAAAAAACCTTTTATAATGACTCAGTACTATGTCATGACTTTGACCACACTCTAAAACACCATGATTCATAAATGACCCCTAGGACTATACAAGTACATATGAGACCAAACCTTAAAACAAAGTTAGTTAAAGACTAATGTGACCACCTAGAGACCATTCCATGACAATTTAATACATTAAAAGATCATTAAAACACCATATAAAAGCTTGAGTAACCCTATGAGAAAGTTTCAACCTATTTGGGTTGACCATTTTGACTTGGGAGTCAAAATTGGTCAACAGAACACACACAATACTAAGCTCATTCTATAATCCATATCTATCTTAAGACATTCATTTCTCAATGATCAAAAAGAAAAAGATGGCATAATTGGTAAATATTAACCTTAACTCAGTTAGTTAAACAATGGCATAAATGATAACTAACATCATTATCTCCATAGTTAGTTGAACAACAGTATTAAGTCAACACAAGCTTCATTCATCATATTCATAAGTGATCTCTAAATATTACACAGTTCTAGAGTTACAATTCAAATAACTCATATAAATTCTAGTGATGACATCCAACTAAACAACATTACAAAGTACATTCTATGGGTATTTATACTTATGTTTCCCCAATCAAGTAGTTACAAAAGTAATTACACTCAAGGTGACTCACCAATGATTATCAATACATTTGAGTCTTGACATCCAATTACATTAATTTCCTAAGAACCCAAACCTTTATGCCCCTATATTCTCTCTTTCATGTTGGATCCTCATTTTTGAGTGCCTATCTTCTCATGGGCCAGTGTTGGATTCATGTTTGACTTATTCTCTTCCATCCCTAAGAATCACTCCATAACCATTATCCACTTTCCATGACTCCCCAAGTCTTTTGCTAAGTTTTGAGTCCTTCATTGTTAGGTTCTCTATTTAACATGCAATTTATTCCATGAGACTTTGTCCTTTTGTGCCATGGACTCCCATGCCATGGTATTTCTTTCCACAGTCTTCCACATCATGCCTCTCCACACCAATTATTCTAAAAAGTAATTAGCCAAAATTGGGGCCCAACATCACCCCACACTAATCCATTAGTTCATCTTGGACTAAGTAATTATTCTAGGGATTCCCCAAAAATTCTAGTCCTATCTAATCAATATTCTCAAGTGACAGTCATTCAAGCATCTTCCACCATCATGCAAGCAAGTACTATGAGTCCTGACAACAAAACCAAAATGTTTGGATTCCTTCCTTACATAGACATAACTTTCCCTAGGCGTGCACCAAAGTGGTTAAGAGTTAGCATGTTAGCACACTGACATTTCACACAAGAATGAGTTATCATGCACTCACTCAAACCATGTAACGAAGGACCGATTCCCATTGGTTTTTTCATATGAGGGTGTTATTCTAACTTACTTAGATAGGGGTACTCAAACACATACACAATACTAATCTCAATTATAATGGATATCTATCTTAACACACATTCATTGCTCAATGATCAAAAATAAAAAGATGACATAAATGGTAACTATTAACCTTAACTCATTTAGTTGAATAATGACATAAATGATAACTAACAACATTATCTCCATAACTAGTTGAACAACTTTTTTAAGTCAACACAAGTTTGATTCATCATATTCATAAGTGATCTCTAAATATTACAAAGTTTAAGATTTATAATGTGACTAACTCATATAAACTCTATCAATAAAATCCAACTGAACAAAAACATTAAAAAGCACATTCTAGGGGTATTTATACTTGGTTTTCACCAAACCAAGTAGTTACAAAAGTAATTACACTCAAGGTGACACACTAATGGTCATCAATACATTTGAGCCATGATATCCAATTACATTACTTTCCTAAAGACCTAGGCCTGTATGTCCCTATATTGTCTTTTCAGTGTTGGATCCTCACCGTTGAATACCTATCTTCCCATGGGATGGTGTTGGATTCATGCTTGACTTATTTTATTCCATCCCTATGAATTACTCCATAACCATTCTTTGATTTCCACATGCTCCCCAAGTCTCCTATAAGTTTTGAGTTCTTCATTCTCAAGTTCTCCATTTAACATGCACATCCATGAGACTTGGTCCTTCTGCACCATGGACTCCTATGCCATGGTCTTCTACACCATGATTTTCTACAGCATCCCTCTCTATGTTGGTTATTCCAAAAGGTACTTAGCCAAAATTGGGGTCCAACATGGATCCTTATAGAACTAAATACAATATCTATAAAAACTATTGTCATTAATTTAATTACAAGGAATCTAGATATTCTTTGTAATTAATAAAACTATTATGATTATTTTATGGTTGCAAGATTATGATTTTTCCTTGTACAAATGATACAATATCTTATAAGAAAATAACTATGTATTCTCTCTTGTAAGTGTGTTTCAGGAGAACAACCTAAACTCAAGTGACTAAAATCTTCGGTCATGCTTCTGAACCTAAGCCCTACCAACTCAGACTCAATTTTTTTGTCATGGATCTAAATATCTTCATTGCATTTACCCATCCATATCACATGTTTAAGGATTTGAATTGCATTTTCCCATTCTGTTATCTATTGCGTTGTTTTAAAATCAAGTGCATGGTTGAACCTTTTCTTTTTCCTTTAAAGTGTTTTATAGAATTCTATTATTTGATTGAAGTAAAAGGTAATTTTTGATTTCTGTGACATTACCAAACTTTGGTATAGTGGTTTTTTTTTTAGTCAATTTGACTTGTTCAAGACTTATCTTTGACTATATTAAAGCATGTGGTTACATTATATAAGATTTAGCATTTAATATGTTAATGCCATTTGAACTTGTAATAATAATTAAAAATAATCTAGCAACCCATACCAGGCTTCTATAAACATTTAAATTTGTATATCCCACTACCATTTTCTTTAATTAACTAAACCAAAATTCAATGTAAAATCATCAAGCCATCAACTCACACCATCTAAAGAGATACAACATTCAATCTCACGTCATACTTCCTTTGTACAGACTCATGACTTGTCTATTGCACGATTCAGGCAATTAGCTTCAAGAAAATAAATAGTTTGATGAATTGGCTTCAAGTAAATAATAATCTTCTATAGACTTCCTTGATTCATTTTTTCATGTGATATGACCTGCTTGATTTGATGATTAACACTTGAACTTGTGTCAATAATTGTAAAAATACTATCAAGCCACAACACGCTTCTACATACGTCTAGATCTTTATATCCCTTAGCCATGTTCTATGGTTAACTAATTCAGTACTCAATACAAAATCACCAAACCATTAGCTTGCACTATGTGAACAAATACAACATTCAATGCCACATCATATTTACTTCGTACAAACTCATCTTTTCTATCTTACATAGTTGATGCCCAACCTTGATCCAAGCGAAGGACACGATAACATTAAAACTAATTCAACAAACTAACTTCAATAAATTAACATTATTTTATATACATCCTTACTAGATTTTTTCATGTGGTATGAGCTATCGATTTTAATTATTTTGCATTGGATACCACATTAATTCATCTAAAAACATGATAGTGGATTATAAATAACTAGATGTTTGAAAAAGCTTCCTATGTTTTGATAAGTTTTGTGAGACCAGAAAGATTGAAGACAAGCCAACCAACAACTATGCATTATTTTTGGCAATTAACTAAGTACTAAGGTGGTTTTAATTTAATGATAAACAATGCCTCTTCATTTTGATCATTATTGTGCTTTAGGAATCTTTTTATCGCGTCAGTAGACGGCTCCTTAGACAGATCTTTAGCAGAAAACCCGCGGCAGTAGACGGGGGCCGAATGGCTACGGCTTCACTATTACACTCAAAAATTATTACAAACTCAATACAATATCCTTGTTCAATTTCTGATTCACAGGATCCTTCGAAAAGGGCAAGTGAAGAGCATACTCTTTACAAGGCTACTAGATCTTACAAAGAAAATTTCAATGCAAAATTGTTCGATGATAATACTAAGGCGGAGAGGCTTATTTATAGCATTAGAGAGGTCTTGCCTGCTTGCTGGCAAGGCGGTGTCTATCTCATCATGCTTTACAGCGCATAGCTACAGTGAGATGCTATTGGACCCACCACTTGATTGATGCGTCGGTGACGGAGATGAAGGGACCATGGGTTGTGGGCCCAACATGTCTTCCGCTTCGTCGAATAGGTCATCTTCGGATATGGGCTGAAAAAGGCACCTTATATGGAACGTGCTTTGTAGGTACCAATGTCGGCATCGGCCAGTATCACATGGCATATGGTGCAGAGTGCAATGAAAATGGGATTCCCACTCAAGCTGTCGGTGAATGATAGTATGCACTACCGTGTCTAGGCTGTGGTTCTGTTCTTCATGGATGCGATGGGGGCCATGTCTTGCTATCCATCGATAGAGATGCTCATTATGTGCCGATCGGATCTTGATACACCACGTCCATAGTGGTCGTTTCAGTAAATCAGTGAATTGGTTATACAGGTATTCACTGTTTAGCCTTTCTATAATGATGACTCCAGTATTCTGTCTGCGGTTTGCTTGGATCGTCACTGCTGCAGACATCTGTAAATCTTGGGCTGCTGCATAAGAAATCCTCGTAAAGCAGGGATGCATGCCTTCTCTCAAAATCTGTTCTTGAACCAGGGGATTTAGAGAATCAAATGCCTGGTTGAGTATCCTTGTCAGATTAAATCCTGGTGCAGGCTGATGCATTAGAGTAGCTGGAGGATTCCGGCTAAGCCAATCTACAAGTACATTATTCTTACCTATAATATGCTCAACTGAAAATTTAAACTGATTAAAAAATGCTTGCCACCTAACATACTTTCCACGTCCATCTTTCCTACCATGATCTTTTTCTCTAAAGGTAAGAAATCTGGTGCAGTCAGTTACAACAATAAAATGTGGCAGGGGCAGAAGTTTAAGCATAAACTTCTCTAAGCACTTTTTCATAGCATAGATCTCCTTATCAGAAGAGATCCATTTCAGTACATCTGAGCTAAACACTCCACTAGCAAATTCACACACAAATTCAACATTATTTACAATGCAAACAAGTACTCCTCCCCATGAGAGGTCAGAGGCGTCGGTATAAACTTTCATCTCTTGAGACTTTGGGATGTGCAGTTCTGGTAAGGCAGCAACTTTAGCCTTAATTTTTTGTACTGCTTCTGTATGTCTTTTCTCCCAACGAAAAGCATTCTTCTTCTGGAGAAGTTCTTGTAATAAAAACCTGTCTTCACCAGCGTTAGGATAAAAGCTGTTTAAATAATTCAACAATCCCAAAAAAGCTTGCAACTTAGATTTATCTAGTTGCTCGAGAAAATTGATAACCTTTTCTTTTATATGTGGCTGGATCTGCAGCTTGGAATCTTGGATCACCATTCCGAGGAAGTTACATTCAGTTGTGCATAACTGAATTTTTGTTTCAAAAAGTACTATTCCTGCATCCAAAGTCATCTTAAAGAATGTGGAGAGATGAGCAACATGTTCTTCTAAAGAATTACTGAAAACTAAAATATCATCTATATATACACACAAAAATTGAGAAGTGCCTTCAAAGATTTGATCCATGTGCCCCTGATAATAAGCTGGCGCATTCATCAAGCCAAAAGGCATGACAGTCCATTGGAAGTGGCTGAAAGGGCAACTGAATGCTGTCTTGGCTCTGTCTTCTTCCTTGACTCTTATCTGATAGAAGCCTGATTTGCAGTCGAATTGTGAGAAATATTTACAGGCTACAACTTTCTCCAACAAGTAGCTCTTATCAGGGATGGGATATGGAAATGGTTCAGTTATTGCATTTAATGGTCGATAATTGATGACCATTCTCTGTTTTCCCCTCTTCTGCTCTGAGTGCTTATTCACCATGAAAGCATAGCAGCAGTATGGAGAGGTGGATTTTTTAATGAAACCATTGGCTTCCAGATCTTTGATATGTGCCTCCATATCACTATAGTCCTGTGCTGGAATGGGAATCCTTTTCCCGATCTTCATGTGCTTGCCTTCTAGGATTTTTATTTCCATTTCAGGCATAGTCTTGGACCAAAACTGTTGCGGATTATCCGAACAGATAAAGGACTTGATCCTTTCACCAATCTCTAGGATTTCAGCAGGGATTATTTCAGGACTCTGAGTCATGGCGCTAGGAAATTGCTCTGTGGCGTAAATGAGCCAGGGTATTCTGAGCCTTTCATTTTCTATGGTGAACATTATGCTTTTAGCTGTGGCACCATAGGGTGTATATCGATCTATAAAAGATCCTCCTAACAGGACATCTATTGGCATCTTCTCTAATGCAAAGAAATCACAATGGAAGATTTTATTTTGGATTCTCAGGGGCTGCTGGTGCTTATACCTATTGCAGGTGAAACTATTCCCCTGTATATCTATGCTCTTGTAAGCAAGTCTCTCATCTAGTGTCTCCCAATCACTAATGAGTTGTGGTTTAGCAAAGGACAAAGAAGCACCAGTGTCTAATTGTACATCTACATATCTGCCATTGATTTCTAATGTGAAAAATTGAGCAAAGCGACCATTAATCAAATGGTTCAGATAGGCAGGTTGTGGTAATTCCAGTGAAGGAATGCTAGTACATACCAGCTTTTGTCTTCCTAGATCTTGTACGATGATTGGCGCTGAGTAGACTTCTTCTTCAGGTTCTAGTTCTGCTTCATCTTCTTGGTTACTGCATTCACCAGGGCAGTAATCTTGGTCGGAGTAGAAAATACTACCGACTTCATCCTCTTCATCATAGCCATCATCCCATCGTGGGTCTGCTGCAAGTACAGGCTCTTCGGCAGGCATAATTTGTTCCCAGATGGGTTCTCTAATCTCTTTTGGCGGCTCTCTGCTGGTGAATTTGTTCTTGATCCAGGAGTCGCTTGGCTTAAATTGACTTGGATAATGCACAAGAGGATGTTGTAGTATGTGCATTGTTGGCGGCTGTCTTGGTTGAGAGGGTTGTCTCCCTCTGGATGACTCTCCTCTTGAAATGCCTCTTCCTCTAGGTTTTTCTGGTCTTTCTGGAACTTCATGATGAGCTCTTGACCAGGGTCCATATGCCTCATATGAAGGACTGAAGCCTTGGGGCCGGTAAGGACGTGATCCTCGCTGCATGTTTGACATTGGCTGTTCAAGATCATCGGCGAGAGATTCTAACTCTGATGCATCTTCATCATCAGATGCTTCATCTGGAAGATCTTCGAGAACTGGTTCATAAATATCTTCTTGAAGATAAAGATCTTCATCTGCATCAATGATATCCCACCACGCTGCTGCGTTGGAGGAGAAAACAACTTTAACTGCAGGATTCTTGCAGGAGCAGTTAGGAGCAATATGGCCGGGCTTACGGCAAATATAGCAAATGGGTTTGTTGGAAGCAGGACGTGCGGTATGTCGTTTCTTGAGGAAACGATGAGGAGGTGCATATGAATGCTTCTTGGGAAATGAGCGATGCTTGTAAGATAAATGTTGGCGACGCTGCTTCTGGTGGCGATGTGGTTGCACATAGGGTCTACAGCCAAAAGGAGCTGTCTCAGGGAAGAGTGGAGCAAGAGAGGCGGCTTGATGCTTGCTAAGCTTCTACATAGACTTAGTCTCAGAGACTAAAGTCATGATATTCTGCTGCGTAAAATCAATAACATCAGATAGTGCAAGGTCTTCAATGGCAAGGCCTTTGAGATCAATATAAGATAAAACACGATCGATGAGATTGTAAGGCATAGCATGCAAAAACTTGAGTTTAACTTCGGTGGAGCCAGAACATTGGCTTTCATAAGCAAGCTTTCTAAATTGTTTAGCAAAAGCCTCGAATTGTTTAAGATCACACAATTCCATTTTCATCAACCACTTTTTAGACTCTAGCTGTCGATTCCCGACAGGAGGAGCAAACTCATCTATGAGCAATCTGTACAAAGCATTTAAAGAATCAGGTTGAATATGTACACAGGCATATTGCTGGGCTTCAGGAATACTATCCCACCAATGATTAGTAATTCCCCATAAATATTTGACTGCAAAGCAAGTAGTACCAGCTTGATCAAGATGGGCCTGGACTGCAAGGACTCGCATGGTATTACACCAAGTAGCGATCTCATTCATGGGATTCAGCAGGTCATCTATATTGAGGTACCAAGGTTGCAGATGGATATGAGTATGTTGCATGAGGGAATGACTGGATGACTTTTTAACAGTTTTAAAAGAAGGGCCAAAAGATACTGAACAAAGAGGTCTTGAGGAGGACTCGGCCTTTTGGTCTTCTTTAGATAGCCAACTAAGACTATCATCTAAGCAGTCAAGCTTTGAATCTACAGAATCTAATTTCTTCTGAATGTTAGTAACAGTGTCCTTGATAGACAACACATCTCTACATAAATCATCAAAATTCTCAGAGAAGTGAGCATTGAACCTTGAGACATAATTTCTCTGTTTGAACTCATTGGATGGATTATCATAAGCTGTTGAAAAATAGTGCAAAACTCCAGCAGGTTGTTTATGGACACCTTTTGGTGGTGGCCATCTTCCACCTCTGTAGAGAGTAAGCTCAACAGACTTAATTCTGGGTTTGACAAATGAAAGATAAGTAGAAGTATATATAAACTTAGACTTAACTAACTTTGATTGCTTATAAACACTGGAAGCCTTAAGAGCCGGAGGCTTAAACATACTGGTTTCCTTTTCAAGATCTGTTTCTGTGACTTCAATATCTGGGCAATCTGAAATCTGATCTAGGACAAAAGGAGGTAACTCATACATTCCTTCAAGTTCAGACTCATTGACAAGTTCTACGGTAGATGTGGATGGTATTAATCTAATTTTCCAAATAATATTTATAAAGAGTTTTTTAGGGTTATAGTAAAATATGAGGGTTTTAAAAATGTTTTGGTTGATAATGAATTGATGGGGTCTTGATTAATCACCAAATGGATTTTAAGTTATATTTTTCTATTGCTTGTGTGAGTCTTAAAAGAGGTCTAGGCCGACCCTGGGTAGTATTTGATTTCAAAATATATCCATTGGTAAAAAAGGAGGGAAAATGACAATAGTGCCAAAACTAGGTCATTAGCACCATGGGGCACTATTGTCCCTATTATGACACTAGTGTCTAGGTGGTATAACTTGAGATACTAAGGGTCATATGTCAAAGTGAGGGTTTAGGACTGCTCTAGGGATGTTTAGGTGCACTTGTGACCCACATGGAGGCTCGATAAGTGTCTAAATAGGCCCTAAGATAAGTCCAGGGTTAAGTTAGGGATGGGTGGTCTCGAGTAGCACTCTTATCACTCAATTTTCATTTTTAGGTGATTACATAAACCAATAGGCTTCGCTTGTGTAGAATACATATGTGCCCATTCTAAAAAATATATAAATATTCAATTATTAATTGATAATATTCTATTTTTGACCAACACATCCCTTTTCATAGAAGAAAAGAGGTGCCCTACAAAGAAATAATTTTTTTCCCTTTTATTAAGATAGTTTGAACCTCATCTAATTTCAAAATAAATGGTGTCTTTTGTATCACTCTCTTTAAGTGTTTTTGTCATAATTATGATAAATCCCCATTTGTTTGTATTTAAATATATTTCATAGTTTATTGGTTTTGAAGAGATGAGTCATGTTATGGTTTTTAAAAGTTATTTTTTCTTCACATAAAAATATAGAAGATAGGTAATTCATGGAGTCTAAGTCCCAGTGTCTAGCTTGCCCCTCCTCAGAGTCTAATTCTAATAGGTAAACAAGCCTCCATTCATATTTCCAAGAGTTGTTAGAGTTGTTAAAGCACTAGGATGCCCAATTGAATCAGAGCTCACCAGGTGTACTCATATAACTAGAGTTATCATAGTTGTTAGAGCCCCAAGAGATCTAATCCAATTAGAGATCATCATGTGCAGTTGTGTACTAAGAGTTGTGAGAGCCTGAGGAGGCCCAATCCAATCAGAGATCACCACATGTATCTATACACCTGAATTTGTGAGCCTTTAAAGCATCAAGAGGCCTAGATCAATTCAAAGATTGATCACCTATACTTTTGTACACCTAGATAATTATACACTTTGGAAACCCCTACTACATTAGCCCCTTAACATCACAATACACTTGTGAAATCATCGTGTTTATGCCCATGGGATGCCATGAAGTACAATATATGTTATAAAATACATTTATGGATGTCTAATGCTACAGTATGACCATAAGCTTCCATAGTTTTGCCATTAATATTCTGAAAAATCCATATAATAATATCTCTAACACTATGAATGGATATGGGTTGGAGTGATGTGATATAATAAAAATAAGACACGTGTTGAACACTAATTTTGATAAGAAATTATTGCATAACATGTAAATGAGATATAATGTCATTCTCAATATGGAAATATTATGATCAATTAATAGGATTATATCAAATGAGAACAGTGATGTGGATGACCATTCCCAATGACTATTTTATGATCCATTTTATGTACAGAGGCTATAATTCAAATTTCATTGAAATAATTAACTTTGTTTAGGTTTGTGTCGATTTAAATTTCATCAAAATAGATCAAGATGAGATTGAAAATTTGAGTTAGATTGAAATTGAATACTTATGCAACAATGATGCTCAAAGGTAGGGTTCACCAAATTGTTAACCCTAGGTTTGTATGAGAATCATATAGGGTTAGGTTTAAGAATATGGAAATGAATAAGCATAAGGGTGATAAACAGTTCTATAATAGGCCGATTAATTCTAAAACTCAAAAAAAATGTATACTAAATTTATTGTGCTAAGATATGTTAAAAATAGAAGGTACAACTATGCTAGATATTAAAATTGTAATGAAAATAATATAATTAGTTGGTTTTTATGCTAGCACAGATCAAATATGGAATAGGGTGGAAATAGATTGGATCTACATTCTCGACCAATTGTCAAATTTTGGAAAAATGCCCTCTATAGATGTGAACACTTGTGTCAATCTAGGATGGTTGCATCAATGTTATTGTCTGACTCAAACACAGGTGTCCAGTATAGAATACTTTATTTTGGGTTCTATGTTGCCTTTGTTCCAATGTGCTCAGATCTAGATCATGGATTGTCATTCCTTGTCAAATAGTAAAACCCTAGTTTTTCATCTTCATAGGGGTTGTGGGAAAAATGGGTTCGTGGGATCACAATATCAAATTAACCCAAAGTAGCCCTTTATCAATGGGTGCTACTTACATAGCCACTACTCTAAAGAGGGCCTTGTACTAATGTAGTTTTCCCCTAATGTGTTGGCTCGTGTGTGCATAAGGGTGCAATATGTGGAAAGAAAGCATAATAGTGACCTAGTTTTTAACTTAGAAAATAGATCTCATGACATGTTCCTTCAATACTTCAAATCTTTAGATGTGTTTTCCCTATGATTGATATAGAAATAGGAGAGAATAGGGAATCTTTTTCTCACTTGAATTCCTTTTGATCATTGACTTGTGAGTAGGTGTGATATTGCTAGGTTTTTTCTAGATGAAGATTGAAGGGGGATTGATAATGTATTTATGCTAATCCCTTTGGAGAATATTTCACATAAAATACAATAGGAATACATTTAATTTGTAAATTGAATGACTTTAAGGCATTGGACACTTGTGTTGGGTTAGGACACTTGCATCAATGTAGGCGTCAAATTGCAATGCAAGTGTTTGGGAATAAGAAAAGTAGGTATAGGTCCAAAACTTATAGAGATGGAATATAAGTAGGTTTAAAACATTTATGGAAAGATATAAGGCCTAGGACATCAAAGTGACATTGGTTTGACCAAGAGATAAGTAATGAACATAGAGAGATAGCATATGCGATCCTTTCACTAGTGGGAAAGGTTCAAAACTGAGAGAAACAACCAAAATCTAAATTTTCCAAGTGTATAAGACTAAGGTGTTATATAATGCATAAATAGTGTCTAAAGATACTAAAGCTAAAATGTTTAATTTATTATTAAGATGACCTAATTGGTTCTTGGATTGTTTGATTTGTTGATTTTAAGATTTTTGAATTACTTGATAGGCTGGATTGAAGATCAGTTATCTCTTTGCTTAGCCTTTGGACATTGTCCACTATGGTAAAGACATGACTTTGATGTGATGTGTTGTTTAGAACTTCTTTTTCCTTATCCACATAGGCATGGGAAACATTTTTAAGATTTTAATGGATGACTCCATAGAGGCCTTATCCTTACCCAAGAAAATGTTAGGTGGGTTTTGATCTTATTTAGGAGGGGTTGTGTTACTTCTATCAATGAGGCTAGGTAAGATCTTAGTATCAAAATCAGGTGGGAACTTAGCTACTAGTTTTAGAAGGCATAACAAGACTTGATTTTTATTTGGTAAGGGCTAATCAATAACTTGAGATGGTGGTTCCTTTGGCAAATTAACATCAACTTCAATTTCATCTTAGAAAGGTAAGTTATCATTATCCCTGAACTCAACATGTTCTTCTTAATACTCAAAATGGAAAAGATCATTTCCAAAGGGTTCATTTCTATTTGGATTATACTGAGGATTATTTAAGTAGGCTTGAATCCTAATGATTGGACACATGACTTAAATGTTATCCTTTCTATTGGATTATACTAAGGATTGTTTAAGTAGGCTTGAATCCTAATGATTGGACACATGACTTAAATGTTATGTACTTGACTCAAAAAGTTTGTCTCCAAACTAAAAATATATTTATTTTTCAAGGCTACTCAAATTGTTTGGACTTAGTTGTTTTGGACAAAGTTTTGATTAATTTGAAAAAAATAGTTTTTATTTGAAAACTAAGAAATTAAATTATCAAAATTTGATTCTCAACCCATAATAAAACTTTAAATTATGGGTTTTTCAAAAAGAGATAAAAATCAAAGATAACAAGCAAGTTATAACTAGACATATAACATGCAAAAAAATACCTTGCACTCCATCGACATCGTATAAATTATTATGCTTGATAATTTGTAGTCTTTTAAAAAAAAATCTAGGGTTTTGCTTTTGGACTTGGCATGGATAATGGAGAAATAGGAGAACTTTTCTTACCATGCACAATATACACTCAAAGTTGTTAAATTATTTTTTAGCTTTCCAATCATTTTTCCATAGGTTATGAATTCAATTCTTAGCGAAGAGTTGAATTTGTTATTTCTATTTAAGAAATTCCCATGTGTACGCAACAATCAATATGGCTCCTTAAATTTCACACTTTCCAAGTAATTTAATTAAATTTACTAGATATTTTGAAGAATTAAAAGCTTGAGATTTATGACTTACATGGTCCACAATTATTTACTTAGAGGTCTAGAGATATTTGGTGAATATTTATTTGTATATTTTTTTTTTATCACACTATGTGATCTAGTATCAAAGATATATAAATAAATATTTATCTCATTTTTTTTAGAAATCTCTTTTATTTGTGTTTGTAATTTTCTTCTGATTGAGTTTTAAGTATTTCAACTTAATGGAATGCTAAATCTTACACATATATAGATTGACACTCCATGTTACATGATCACAAAGGTTGTTTGGGTAATACCCAACAATACATGTCATTGTTTGAACAACTACTTTTTTATAAAGAAAATAGATTTTATTTGTAGCAGCTCTACCCATGGCCCAAATCGAAGTGAATGTGAGATGAATCTTTGATGTGAAACGAATCTTTGTGATGAGCTTGACAATGAAAACGTCTTCAATATAATGATATTGATTGTTATCTTTTATTTTATTATAAATTTATTTTAAAAAATTATGATGTAATGATAAATAAGAAAAATGATTAAAGTGTCATATACACTTTAAAATTGAAGTCCCAAATTTAATCTTAAATCTTTTTTATCTTAAAATATTTAATTATTTATGAGCGCTTGAAGAACTTAGAAATTGATACATTGTAGTTTATTTTTAGTATTTTAGAAAATATTTTACAATCAAAAATTTTAAAATGCATTAATATTTGCAAACCAAAAAAAAATTAATGACCATTTTTTAATAAGTAAGAGACAAAATATTATCAATTATTTTGATAAATAATATATTTTTATTAAATAAATAATTTATAATATATATAAAAAATTTGCTCTCAATAAAATTTGAATTGAGAAAGGCTAAGTTAAAAGAAAGTTCTTTTTAAAGTTTACAATTAATACAATGTTAAAAGACTTCATTTATAATTTATAAAATAGTTCACAAATAATGAAAAGACTTCATATTTTTATTATGCTTATGATACATCTAACTGTACTTTAAATACGAAACGTACATAATTATCCATATAAATATTAAAACGAGAAAAATAAATAAAAAATTAAAAAAACACGATAATTAATTTGAAATTCCACGACTAGGAACCTTTTCGTAAATTTCCTTTTATTTTTAAATAAAAGACCCCACAGGATCTGATTTGCCTTCAACCTTTTAAGTTATTGACCCCTGACTTTGAACCGCATCCCTACATCATACAAATCCAGTGTTTCTGTTTCTGAAATAGACACGTGAAGTATGGTGCGAATGTGGATGGAATCATCCCCGCAATATCATTAAATATAATTACAACTTGTCTCGCAAGTTTGGACCTCATCAGAAATACAGACTCTAGTGAAACAGACGTCAACGTCAGGTACAATGAATATTATATTTTATTGTTGTGAATGGCTGACAGCTAAGCATTTGCCGTTCCTTCCTCGCACCTTCTCACTGCAAATCCTGTTTCTACCCCTTTCTATAAATTCATCCATTCACTGTTATTCAGCGATAACGATAAATCAAAAGAAATGTCTTGTGAAGAGTATTATGCAGCTCTGCAACGGATTTCATTTCATTTGCTCGGCGACTCCTCCACTCCCACCACTCCCTCTGCTGCCTCTACACTTACACACCCTGTAATTGCCTCACTTGACGGACAAGCGGAACGGCGATTGGAAGTCGGACGGAGTGATAAAACCTCGTCGCTTAAGATATCGGTTCCGTGTAAGAGACATTACAGAGGAGTGCGGTGCAGGCCGTGGGGTAAATTCGCTGCAGAGATTAGGGACTCCTCAAAGCAAGGAGCCCGCATTTGGCTGGGCACTTTTGACACCGCTGAGGCTGCTGCTGTTGCATATGACCGCGCTGCTTTTAAAATTAGAGGAGCCAAAGCTATACTCAACTTTCCCCTCAACGCCTCATGCTACAGTGAGTCTTCAGGCTCAGGGTGTGGTCACGTGGAGACCAAAAAGAGAGGAAGAGACGAAGATGAAGTGGAGCAGCCGCCACACACAAAGGTGAAAAGCGAAATGAAAATGAACGATGATTGGGAGGAGGATTTGTTTGATAAATTGGAAAAATTAGTGCCTCTCTCTCCGCTGCCATTATTTTCCCTAATGGTCAATTAGCCTGCACTTATCTTGTATATTATTATTAAATTTAATTATTAATTTTTAAACTTTTGGTTTCAAACGGGATCTCAAATTTAACCATAACCGTAACCCCAACATGTCGTTTTATATTTTAGTCGTAATTAATTAACCGATGGGTAGGGAGTGAAGTCGGATCAATTAACTTTTCCTCCTCAGCTACCACCTAGGTTCAGCGTAGACTTCTTTAAAGACTTGCACAAGCAATAGAATAATATATATGCATACACTTTATTATTGTATAAATCAAGATATTTCATATTGTTGAGGTTCGCAAAATTTGAAAGAATACTGCCATCAAGAATGTTGTCTAACAGATACTTGTAAAACCACTCCCCAAAAATGTGCAATGTTAATACCAATGGATCATCTGCGACTGCTTCCTTACATATATTTTAATTATGGCATACCATATATTTAGTACATTTAATGTATGCTATGTGTGCTTAAATTCAAATGGAAGAGACTAACTACCTTGCAAAAAACATGTCATTAATTTTTGAGTATATAATTTTTATCATAAACAAAATAAGTATATGCATGTGTATAGAATAGTTGTTAGAACTTTCAACCAGTTCATATTATTTTTTTTGCACAATCGAAGAACATTGTTGCAAATTTGTTAACCTCTTCCAATTCAATTAGCTTGCTCAGAAATATAAAATAGACCAATAAATACTTGGTGCCATTGCCCCTAGTGATGATTATAAAGAGTTTGGTGAGGAAAAGTAAATTACTATGTTCAATTGCAATAATGTAGTAAATGTCCTTGCTATCAAAATAAAATAGCATAGTTTTTCTCCTAGGAAAAATGATGATTCCAATAAAATAAATAATTAATGAAAATTTAGCTCCTAAAGCTCTAATAAAAAATTATAATTGGTAAGCACTGCAGGAATAACACCTTGTAGACCGAAATCATGTTCCCAAAGCGCTCAGATTCCTAATCCATAAAAACATTCCCAAAACCCTAAGATTTATTGAAACTACAAAGACCAAAGCTTAAAATCCATTCGACAATCAATCTAGACCTCATCAAAGCCCTCGATTTCAAACTTAGAAGACCAAATCAAGAAAACTCATAGTAAAAAAAAACCTTACCTTTAAACTCTTTGTACAATATATGCAACTTACGAAAACCAACAAAATATTGTTATCCCAACCTATCAGTTTCTCTCTAGTCCTTCTTTCTTTGTTGAATGCAACAAACCATAGTAAGCTTTTACATGCATCTAAATCTTTATAACCTACCTCCATGTTTTTGACCAACTGATGTTGCATTCAATGCCAAATCTTCAAACAAAACTCATCTGCACCATGCAAATAAATGCAGTATTGAATCCCAGAGCATTTCCAACTTGTACAAACCCCTCTTTTGTCTACCCCACCATTGATGTGTGGTCTTAATCCAAGTAAAATGACCCATAACATCTATAAATGCCATCCAAATATCTTCAAACAAATATTATTATTTTATCTACATCGTTAAAAAATTATTATTTCACTTTACAGAAGTCTCATATTTTCTCTTTGACTGCTAATGGATGGAATCTGATTGGCCACCACTACTATTTGCCTTTAAAAAATCCTTATATTTTCTCTTTAACCGTTAATCAATGAAATTTGATTGGCAACCACACTCAACATTAATTCCAAGTTAAATGCAAGTAGTTCTTGATCAATGTTAATCAATTGATTACAATAAAGATGGTTTGTTGAGATTATTTCCTTACACGAGCATAACTTTCCCTAGGCACATGCCAAAGTGGTTAATATTCCAACATGCTAGTGTTTTGGGATTTCACGTAAGAACGAGTTATTGTGCGTTCATCCAAAGCACGCAACGAGGGACCAGTTCTTGTTGGTTTTATCGCAAGAGGGTGTTAGTCCAACTTACTTAGACAAAGATGATCAAACACATACACAATACTAATCTCACTCTATAATCCATATCTATCTTAACACACATTCATTGCTTAATGATCAAAAAGAAAAAGATGGCATAAATGGTAACTATTAACCTTAACTTAGTTGAACAACAACATAAATGACAACTAATAGCATTATCTCCATAGTTAGTTTAACAATAGTATTAAGTCAACACAAGCTTCATTCATCATATTCATAAGTGATCACTAAAGATTTCACAGTTCCAAAGTTACAATGCAACTAACTCATATAAACTCTATCAATAACATCCAACTGAACAACAACATTAAAAAGTACATTCTAGGGGTATTTATACTTGGTTTTTCCCAACCAAATAGTTACAAAATTAATTACACTCAAGGTGACTCACTAATGATCATCAATTAATTTGAGTCATGGAAGCCAATTACATTAATTTCCTAAGGACCCATGCCTTTCTGCCCCTATATTCTTTCATCGGTGCTAGATCCTCATCGTCAATTGCCTATCTTCCCATGGGATGGTGTTGGATTCATGCTTGACTTATTCTCTTTTAACCCTATGAAAAGCTCCATAACCATTCACCACTTTCTGTATGCTCCCCAACTCTTCTATTAAGTTTTGAGTCTTCATTATCGCATTTTTTGTTTAACATGCACATTTATTCCATGATACTTAGTCCTTTCATGCCATGGACTCCCACAACATGGTCTTCTACATCGTGATCTTCTAATCTGTGCCTATCCGCACCAGTTGTTCCAAAAATTACTTAGCCAAAATTAAGGCCCAACATCACCCCATACTAAGCCATTAGTTTGTCCCAGACTAAGCATTATCTTGGGCTCTGCCAAAAATTTTAGTCCTATCTACATAATATTCTCAAGTGACAGTCATTCAAGCATCTTCCACCATCATGCAAGCAAGTGTTAGGGTCCCATAAATGGAACTAAAATGTTGGGATTCTTTTCTTACACGGCCATAACTTTTCCTAGGCACACACCAAATTAGTTAAGAGTCCAATGTGCTAGCGGATTGGCATTTCATGCAATAACGAGTTCTCATGTGCTCACCCAAAGCATGCAACAAGGGACCGATTCCCATTAGTTTTCACCTGCAAGGGTGTTAGTCCAACTTACTTAGACAGGGGCACTCGAAACCATACACAATACTTAGTTCGTTCTATAATCCATATATATCCTAACACACGTTCATTGCTCAATGATCAAAAATAAAAAGATGGCATAAATGATAACTATTAACCTTAACTCAATTAGCCAAATAACGACATAAATGATAACTAACAACATTATCTCCATAATTAGTTGAATAATAGTATTAAGTCAACAAAAGCTTCATTTCATATTCATAAGTGATCTCTAAAGATTACACAGTTCTAGAGTTACAATGCAACTACCTTGTATAAACTCTATTGATAACATCCAACGGAACAACAACATTACAAAGTACATTCTAGGGGTATTTATACTTGGTTTTTCTCGACCAAAAAGTTAAAAAAGTAATTACACTCAAGGTGACTCATCAATGATCATCAATACATTTGAGTCATGGAAGTCAATTACAATAATTTCCTAAGGACCCGGCCCTTTCTGCCCTTATATTCTCTCTTTGGTGCTAGATCCTTGTCGTTGAGCACCTGTCTTCCTGTGATTTGATGTTGGATTCATGCTTGACTTATTCTCCTCTATCCTTGTGAATCACTCTATAATCTTTTTCCACTTTCCACATGCTCCCCATGTCTTCCACTAAGTTCTAAGTCCCTCGTTCTCAGATGCTCTGTTTAACATGCACATTTATTCCATGAGACTTGGTCCTTCTGCACCATGGACTCCCATGTCATGGTCTTTTGTACCATGATCTTTTACATCATGCCTCTCCACATTGGTTATTCCAAAAATTACTTAACCAAAATTGGGTCTCAACATGGTTCCTTGTAGAACTAGATATAATATCTGTAAAAATTGTTGTCATTAATTTAATTACAAGGAATCTAGTCATTCTTTGTAATTAATCAAATTATTGTGATTATTTTCTGGTTGCAAGCTTATTATGCTTCCTTGTACAACTAGATACAATATCTTATAAGCAAACAACTATGTATTCTCTCTTGTAAGTGTTTTTCAAGAGAATAGCCTAAACTCAAGTGACTAAAACTTGGGTCATGCTTCTGAACCTAAAGCCCTACTAGCTCAGACTCAAATTATTTATCATGGATTTAAATATCTTCATTGTTTCTACCCATCCACATCACATTTTTAAGGCACCGAATTGCATTTGCCTATTTTTTTATCTATTCCATTGTTCTAAAAGTAAGTGCATGCTTGAACCTTATGTTTTTTGCTTTCAAGGTTTCTATAGAATTTTGTTATTTGGAACAAAAGGTAAATTTTGATTGCTTTGACATTACCAAACTTTAGTATAGTGGTTGCTTTTTATAGTCAATTTGACTTGCTCAAGACTTGTCTTCAACTATATTCAAGAATTTGGTTACATTATATAAGCTTTAACATTGAATTTGTTAATGTCATTTTAACTTGTACTAAAAATTAAAAACAAATCTAGCAACCCATAGCAGGTTTCTATGGACATTTAGATTTGTATAGCCCACTGCCATGTTCTTTAATTAACTAACCCAACATTCAATGTAAAATCATCAAAACATTAGCTCACACCATTTGAATAGATACGCCATTCAATCTTGCATCATACTTGCTTTGTACAGACCTGCGACTTGTCTATTGGGTAAGTGCACAAATTTGGGGGACAAAAAAGGGCTTACCCATGGACATGATTTTTTTGAAATTTCATAAATTTAAACTTCTAAAGATAATTTGAGATGGCTACACTCAAAATTTGAAGATGGTATAAAAAAATGAATTGTAACCTTTCAAGTCTAATTTCTAAAAAACTATTTTTTTTGAAAAATGGTTAAGTATAAATTGGTCAAACATCTAAAATTTTAAGAGGACCTCCTATTTTTAAGAAAACATAGTAGATAGATGGAAGTGCAGCCCACCATTTTTTAAGCATCATTAAATATTGTTTGAAACCCTTTGGTAAATATTTAGATAAGATCTTCTAGTGTGTTATGAATTTTTATATATATATTTTTTCAATAAATATTTTTTTAATTAATTTTGTAATTAAGCAGATCTTGAAAACTGGAAAAAATAAGAATAGCCGGTAATGTGGCCCACCCTAAATACCTCAAAAAAATGATTTTTTTTAAAAGTATGTAGAATTAGGCCTAGTTTGTTACCATATAATTTGTCTTGCAATTGGATCAACAAAAACCAAAATAGATAAACATGAATACACATATATAGATGTGGCATGTAGTGGCCTAAAAAAAGTGTAGTTAGAAATAAATATAGTTTGAACCCTTAAAATAGCCCTAAAATTATAAAAATCATATATTTAGAAAGAGGACAATGTGCTTGTTGTGACAGTAATAATTTTTTGAATTTTGATGTTGAAATCCATAGTGTGTTTGGCAATTGAAGTTTAAATTTGTTGATTTTTCTTGAAAATCTTGATCTCAGCTATAGATGCACAGTCACAAGCCTTTGGATCGAAAATCCAAGCCATTTCTGAGCCTCAATGCTCAAATTTCAATTTAAATTCAAATAACGCATATACATTATAAAATGTGTATACATTATATAATCCATACACATTGTATAATGCAAGTATAAGTTTACATTTATATTGCTACATTTATTTTCTTATACTTTAAATTTATTTTAGTAAATAGTAGAATTTAGGGTCACTTAGCATCTGATAGATTTGGTCTCATAGTTGCATGCCTTACAATGTGGAAAATAGTTTTTAAAAATCCAATCAAGTTAGTACTTAGGCATTTTTATGGTCTAAGTATTAAACCTAGGGATTTCAGGTCATAAAAATGCAATTGGTATCCATTTTTTGTAAACATATAGTCATTTTTTAGGTTTTTGTGCCTTCTGGATTGATTCCCAGCATTTTTAGGAGTCTTAGGTTTTACAAAATTAAAATTTTAAATCCACTCACTTTGAAATTGATGCAAAGTGATGTTATTGGGATAACATAGGTCACATTGATGACTTGCACACATCAAATAACCACTTTACATGTTAATTTTAGTTGATCATGGTCCCTCCCTCATCCTTGATCACTTTCTACTCAACCCTCATTACCCCTAATCACTCTCTCATCATTCCTCATTGTCCCTAATCACTCCCTCATTGACCCTCACTATCCCTAGTCATCTCTAATCACTCTCTTACCATCCATAATCAATCCTCCATTAACTCTCACTATCCCTCATCATCCCTAATCACTCCCTCCCCATCCTTCATCATCCCTAATTACTCTTTCCTCATCCCTCATCATACCTAATCGCTTCCTCATCCCTACTCACTCCCTCCTCATCCCTAATCACTCATTCATTGACCTTAATTATGTTTTATCATGTCTAATCACTTGAGCTTATCATCCCTAATCATTCTTTCATTGATTATCACCATCCCTCATCATCCCTAATCACTCCCTTCTCATCCTTCATAATCCCTAATCAATCTTTATTCATCCCTCATCATCACTAATCACTCCCACATTGACCCTCACCATCCCTCACCATCCTTCTCACTCCATCATTGACCCTCACCATCCCTTACCATCCCTAATCATTCTGTCATCAGTTGGCATAAATATATACTCTCAAGATATCTTTGATTCCAATCATATGTTGTTTAATCCATTATAATATAAATTAACTCTTTTCTAGGATTTGTGTTGTCAATACCCATTTGTGATAATCAATTTTATTACTGAATGAATTGGATGATCTTCCAAATTTATAGTCAAGTAACATAAGTATTAACACAAAATAGAGTCTAAATTTTAGTTCATCAAATTATCTTTATTTTTTTAATGACTAAATGAAACTTTATTCGGGTCTACCTTTGATATTTTGGTTCAAAATATAAAAATTAAACACAAATCTCTTGTATAATTTTCTAATTATGAGAAATTTGAATCAAATGCAAAGTTATTTAATGCTTCGCATTCATGTATGACTTGAATTTTGGTTAGGTTCACACATGCACTCCTTGTGTGTGTAATGTGTCCCAAATATTTTATCTCTTGCATGAAAAATGAACATTTATTCATGTTATCACAAAAATATGTTTCTACAAAATGTGAAACACTAGTTCAGCATGGTGTAGATGTTCATCCCATGTTTTTTAAAGATTAAGATGTCATCAAGGTAGATTTTTGAAATGACATAGGTAAAAGGCCTGAAGATGTCATTCAACATATTGAAATGAATGAATTCGTTATATGATTTAACCTAAAAGGCATAACCAACTAGTCAATCAATCCTTCCTTTATTTTTAAGACTATATTCTAAATGTATAGAGGTTGAACATGAATATGGTGGTACCCAAACTTTAGATTAATTTTGGAAAATACTTCTACACCATGGATATGGAATAAAAATTCCTTAATATTTAATGAGGATAATAATTCTTCACTTTAATCTTGTTAATATCTTTTTAATTGATTCACAACTTTGGCACAGACATAATTGGGCTTATGCAAGGCAATGATTTGGGCATGATGTGTCCATTATCCATGATTTCATGGATCTACCACTTTACTTATTCATTCTCTAGAAATGATATGCTGCATAAAGAGGTTTGAGGTAAATGTAGTTAAAGGATCAAATCAATAGTATTATTTAGTGTATAGTATGCAGGAACTTATTTAAGTGACTGAGAGATATCCCTGTATTCATCTCGTTTATGGTTCAATTATTTTATCTTTGTTATTATTGGATAAACCACACTATGATATGGTGACATAATGATCTCATTACATTTACTTCTTACCATTAAGAGTATACTTCTTATTAGAACTTACAATATAATTTTACTTCTTGGCACGAATGATTGAAATATTATGAACTAACTACGATATATGGTATTTTAGATCATGACAATCTATCACAACATTTCAAATATTTACCTCATAAATTACATGTCAATGTTAAATATATGGTTGACTACCTATAAAACATCACACACCTATAATGGTGAGATGTCACAAAGGATTGCGTCTTTAACAAATTTGATTTTGTACACCAAGTGACACTATTAGGTGATCCATTTCTCAAGGTCTACACTAAACCATACACTAGTGTATGGTTATGGATGATGTATAAATTTCAAGTTCAATTTTTGAAAATATGATTTAGAAGAAATTAAATTCTTCTGACTTCTATTGTAAATGATGAAGTGTATTAGCTCATCATTTATCTACATTTGTTAATGAAATAATATTTTTATTTCATATAATTTATTGTTGGGGGAAGTAGAGATATTTTTAGTACCGACCATATCATTGGGTTCATAATCTATTATCTAATTAACTTTTTATAGTGATAGATAACTTGTACCCACTTCTTGAGATGTGCAAGTAGAGAGCTCATAGTGTGACACTCTTCATTGAATTGAATATTGAAGTTATGAATTAAACACCACTTTCCAATCTTGGACTACTTGTTCTAATCATTTGAAAATTATTTTCCACTCTCTGGTATGATAACTCAATCAATAGACATACAAATAGAAGGCCTTCAATATAATTATTTGGATCATAAAATGTCTTCATATGGAAAGCAGTTGATTGGTTTTAAGAAATCACATAGCTTGGTGATCCTCATGTATTTACTACCCATTTTTGGTGATATGGTGGTTTTACTTGCTTCTCTTTTTTTGATGGATTTTTAATTGTGAATTACATCATTTCTAATAGGCCCATATTTTTTCATAGGTGTTAAATATTTATGTTTCAAATTTTCCTCTACATCATTTTGATCACTATGTATTATATTTTGTGCTAGAACTCAACTCTCCACTTGTAGATCCTAAAATTGTTAAACCCCAAAAAAATACCACCATCAAGGTATTGGATGGAGTGATTATGGATGAGGAGGTATGAGGAGGAATTGAGTAGAGATGATGAGGGACTCAATAGGGATGATGCGGGATGGTGAGGACCAATGAGGAAGTGATTAGGGAGGATGAGTGAGTGATTAGGGATGATGAGTGATGGTGAATATTAATGAGGGAGTGATTGGGGGATATGAGGGATGAGAAATGGGTGATTAGAGATGATTAGGTATGATGAAGTAATGATTAGGGATGATGAGGTGATGTAGAAGCATCACTACCTAATATAAATAGTGATATAGTTTACATGTTTTGAGACTTTAGAAGGTGGTCAAGGTCATAAGAAGTCTGTAGGAGTCTTTCTAAGTTTCTAGTTTTGCGTCAATTTTAAATTAGAGTTGTATTGGACTTTCCCGCCAAATCTTTCATTTGAATTTTTGAACTTTCATAGAGACTTCAATCTTGTTTCAAGAACTCCAATGTTGAATTTGGTGTGGTTAGACTTTAGCAAGGATTTTATGATGTTAAAACACATATACCTAAACTAATATTTGATAAATATGTTAGCATTTGAGTTAGTTAAGGACACTCTCAACATACAAAAGAAGTTAGAATTCAGTTGATGGTTATTTGGTAATAAGAGCCTTGTTCATGTCTTATTTTGTATTCAGAGTTAATTTAAAGAGAGTTGGAGGGGGTAGGATTAAAAAATATGAATGTAAATAACCCTAAATAAATGAATAAAGACAAGTTTTGATTATTTGTAAAGAAAAAAAACAAGCCTTGCATCTTCTTGAATAAGTGCAAAGATAGTTGACAGTGTGCATGATCATGAAACATGATTAGTAACAAGTTATTTGTGATCTTGGTGTGAGTGGTAAGTTTAAAATAACTTTTATTTGATGGTGATTATATCATTTTTCATTTGAGTTTCAAATATTTTGACTATTCAAATTACAAACGGTATACCCTTTGCTTTTACAAACTATGCCTTGAAATTTGAGTGAAGGTCAAAGTCTTATGGAAGAGGAGATTCTATTTGGTGGGATTTTGGAATGTATGAGTAATTAGTAACTTCACATAAAAATTCCTTAATATTATATAAACATTTTATGTTTTTATATCTAGTTAAGGACATTTTGTGTTGAACAACACAACCCTGTCTTCTGTGAGCAAAAGTTCTAAGTATACATTTGTGTGAGAAGGTATATGCATGTATTAGAGTGAAAATTCAAATGTATATGTTGGTGAGTAAAATATAATATGATAATGAAGTCTTATATTCTTTAAAGTATCTTTCATATATTTGGATGAGAAAAAAGTAAACTAACACAATCCTACAGTCATAAAGAAACATAACATAGTCAAAGTGGTATCTCATGGAAATTGGCAAATTGAGTGTTATAGCTAGAAGGCATTGATTTTTTAAAGTTTTTAAGCATTTTTCAAAGAATTTTCAACCTTCATGTTGATTTATAATCCTTTTTGTAATGAATTATAACAAATAACCTTTTCTCAGATTACTGCAGACCTATGACTGAGTACACGATCTATTCAAATTTAATTAAGTCAATCTATTGTAGCTTAAAAAGGGAAATATAACACTTGGAAAACATTAATAGGGTAAAATAATACCTAATATAATAGTCAAAGTCATTTTAAATGCATTTGGAATATTTAAATCTCACTTTGACCCTTTTTAGGTCTGTAAAACCAGTCCAAACCCTATATTAGGGTTTCTAATTTCAAAGTGAGTTTTTAGGAGTTGTAATCGTCAATAATTCAATAAATTTGGTGAAAAGTTTGAGTTCAACATGAAAAATTATAATATAGTGTTTTTAAGTTTTTAAGTATGGATAAGTATGGATGGGGGAGTACTGTGTGGTAGATAAGGTAGAAGGAAACCTAAAGATCTAATCCAAGAGTAGAAAGAGCCAAAAGAAGTTATAAAATAGTTGAACCAAAGCATAGGACTTTGTGAAGAGATAATATATTTTATAGGGTATCCATAAATGAGGCAAATTTGATGATTTGAGTCCATACCGAACCATACTAAGGAAATTAGCCCAAAAAGAAGTTATAAGAAGAGTCTATGACAGAGTAAGAGGTAGTGTATGATATGAGGATTGTGTTGAGAAGCTAAGTAGGGTTCACAAGAGGTTAGAGAGAACTCAAAGGAGTGGAAGGAAGTTTTTTAGAGCCCTGTTAAATCCAAAGGAACCAGACACAAGATTGGATCCAAGTTGTTATAAAGCATAATGACTATTAAGGGGGATAGTCTCAAAGTAAGAGAGATTGAATTCGTTGAGTAAGGAGAATAGAATGAAGAGTTTATTGAGACCATCCAAAGAGTTTTGGAGAATAAATAAAATGTAGATGTAAATTTAAAATGTATGCAGGGTCCAAAGATAGAGATCAAGCAAGAAAAGACAAAGTGAAAGCTAGGTGGATATTGGCAAAGAACTTGGACAAGTAGAGTATGCAATAGGGATCTGCATCATAAAGGATGGTGAGGGGAAATGAATGTTAGGTTGTGGAGCTAAAAGCTTCACCAGGATGCAAATAGGAGAAGTTACAGAGGATGCAGAGTTACAGAGAGTTGTTGAATGCGTTGCAGGGAAACTGGCATCGGTCTGATCAATCGATGTTGGTCAGATGGCAGTGAGGAAGCAACTGACATCGATCACCAATTGGCCGACATCGGTCATGGAGGAGCCAACGTCGGTAGCCTGTGCGAGAATAGGTAGTTTGCATGTTGATCTCGAAGAGTCTATTTTTGGACTGTTTGTTTGCATGTCAAAGGCTAGTTGTAGTCTTGAGTTACGCATCTAATTATTGTAATTAAGGTAGTCTAATTATTGTAAGCATGAGATCTATATATGGACTCGTGGGTTGTATTGTAAAACCTGTAGCTAGTGAGTAAGAGAGCAATAAGCTCCTTCAGAGAGAAGAGAGCAATGGTGTGTTTCTCTTAGTGCCACAGTACCAAGGTGGGTACTGGTTTCGAGAATCAGTAGGGTTCTTCATATGTGTATGATCTTGGTCAGCATGTGAGCATGACTTTCTATAGGAGATCTACAATGGTGAGTAAGGTCTAGTTATTTGTAGGTAGCAGCAGAGAGCAAGAGATCTACTTGGAGTACGGTTGTGTACTTGGTGAACTGGCAGCGTGTTACTGACTGGTTGGAGAGGTGAACATCAATTCTGTATTGGAGTTGATTGTTGGGACCGATAGAGAGAGGGAAGAAGGTCTTGAGGTGTGGCGAGCCTTTGAGGTGGAGAAAGAAGTGGCATATTCCTTATTGTATATTCTTCTGAGTGATTATTAATACAATTGTGTATTGTCTCTCAATTTTTGTGTTGTTTCATATTTCTAGTTACTTATTAATTCTAGTTAAATTACGTGTTTAGTTGCTAATACAAGAAGTAATCATATGTGCTCTAATTAGTGGAGCAAGATCCTGACTAAGTAGGCATCGAAGCATGTTTATTATTCTAGGTTCCTGACAAGTGGTATCAGAGCCTTGGTTGTAGGTTCAAGAGCCGATACCAACAAGTGGTATCAGAGCTTTTGGTTGGGTTGACTAACAGGTGGTTTTAGATCTGGTAGTGTTTTTGATTACAGGTCACTCACAGGGGTTTCAGATTGAATGGGAGTATAGTAATGGCAGAAGAAAGTAAGCTACAAATGGAGAAATTGAATAACACGAATGGTCTGATTGATGGAAAGAAAGAGCAGGTAAAAAGAGATTGTTGGTCGGTAGAAGATCAGCGTGTAAAAGCATATGTTGTAGGCGATGTTGCACAAGATGTTCTGGATAAAGTAGATTCTTTATTTACAAATTCTTTTGCCTCTTTCCATGCAACCCGAAATAGAGCATCTTTTCATGGGTATGTCTTTGGAGACTTTGGAGAGATTTATTTAAGGGTTGGAGAGCCTTGTCAGATGATTGACGAAGGGGAAGTGAAGCTGAAATTGTAGACAGATGACACACAGTGGTTGAAGGAAGTCATGCAGGTACCAGTCTTAGAGATGAGTCTAATTTCTTCAAGAAATTTGGGTGATGAGAGATGCACTGTAACTCTCACAGTAGATGCACTTGAATTAGATGGTGGTAAGAAAGTAGGTATCCTTTATCTATCTACTTATATTGTTGATTCACCTTCTGTTGTAGAGATGTGGCTTCATGGGCTTGGTCACATATGTAGGATGGGAATGCAGGTTCTTAAGCAGAAGACAGATGTTTTTGACAAGCTAAAGAACTGGAAAGCCTTGGTGTTCATGGAGGAGATGACAGACAGAGATCAGGTGAGGGAACTAAATTATTCTGAGTACAGCAGGGTTGATTTGATCAGGATTTTGATCCATAGAGAGCTCGCGAGTAAAAAGTTATCACTCACAGATGAACACAAGTACCGGCATCGGTCAAACAGTAATCAACGTCGACAGAAGGAAGACCGACATCGATCATGAAGGAACTGACGTCGGTAGGAGGGACACCGGCGTCGGCCAGGGAAATGACGTTGACAGTCAGGGTCAGTACAGGGAGCCGACATCAGTCAGGAGCAGACTGGGAGATGGCTGAGATCGATCACTGGTACGAATGGTGGGCAGACAACAAGCTGTCAACAAGTCTCAAACACTCATATCAAGGTCAGAAAGGGTAAGTGAACCTCATATTCATTGTTCACCTTCTTTATATTGCTTATTGATGGTCAAGAACCAGGAAGATGGAAGGGGCAATGCAGGTAGAATCCAGATACAGTGGGAGCTTGGCATGGATGAGGAGTGTGAGTCCTTGGAGAAGAACCAAATAGGTGTTTGTTGGTAGAGTTGTCAGTTGGAAGTAATCACTGAGAGACGAAATGGATTCCCAAGTTAAAGAAGAGAGTGGATGGATACGTGAGACGGAAGGCCAAGGCATATGGTCTTGAGGAAGCTGCAGGACAGTGGTACAGGTTTTGACAGGTGGATGACTAAGCATGGCTTCAGTCAATGTCAGTGTAACTATTGTGTTTATCTTACCAGGTAGATGATGGTCGCAACATTATCTTGTTACTGTATGTGGGTGATTTGCTAGCATGTTTATACATATAGGGATTTGCTGAGCTAAGGGTAAGGTTAGTTCAGAGGTGTGTCATGAAGAATTTGGAGCAGCAAAATTCTTTGGCATAAGAGACATGGAGATTTTATCTCCAGTGGGAGCTGATGTGAAGACGGTGTTGGCGGGGTTCATGATGCAGGATGCAGAATTGAAAAGCACACCAAGGGCTAGACAGTTCAAGCTTAGCTTTGAACAGGTTTTGAAATCACATGAGGTCTAGTGTAGACCTGAGTTTTCCCAAAGCAGTGGGAGTTGTCAGAAAGTATGGAGCCAATTCGAGGAAGAGGTACTGAAGGGAAATTTAGTGGATTCTTACAGGGATCAGTAGTAGGTCGACATGCTATGCAGGGTCAAGTTATTTTCTACATAGGTTTGTAGATGCGGATGTGGTAGGTTACTTGGATGACAAAGGCACAAAGATTAGAGCATCACAGGGTGTGGTCGTTAGTCTTTAGGATTGATCTTGAAGAGGGATACAAGCCAAGGAATAATTTAGACGGTGTATAGGTACAGGTACAGGTGCAGCTATTTATCTCCAAGTGGGAGATTGATAGGTTGTGGAGCTAAAAGCTTCACCAGGATGCAAACAGGAGAAGTTATAGAGGATGCAGAGTTGCAGAGAGTTGTTGAATACATTGCAGGGAAACCAGCATTGGTCTGATCAACTGACGTTGGTCAGATGGTAGTGAGGAAGCAACTGACATCGGTCACCAGTCGGCTGACATCGTTCATGGAGGAGCCGACGTCGGCAGCCTGTGCGAGAACAGGTAGTTTGCATGTTGATCCCGAAGAATCTATTTTTGGACTGTTTGTTTGCATGTCAAAGGCTAGTTGTAGTCTTGAGATGTGCATATAATTATTGTAATTAAGGTAGTCTAATTATTGTAAGTATGAGATCTATATATGGACTCATGGGTTGTATTGTAAAACCTGTAGCTAGTGAGTAAGAGAGCAATAAGCTCCTTCAGAGAGAAGAGAGCAATGGTGCGTTCCTCCTAGTGCCACAGTACCAAGGTGGGTACTGGTTTGGAGAATTAGTAGGGTTCTTCGTATGTGTATGATCTTGGTCAGCATGTGAGCATGACTTTATATAGGAGATCTACAATGGTGAGTAAGGTCTAGTTATTTGTAGGAAGCAGCAGAGAGCAAGAGATCTACTTGGAGTACGGTTGTGTACTTGGTGAACTGGCAGCGTGTTATTGATTGGTTGGAGAGGTGAACATCAATTTTGTATTGGAGTTGATTGTTGGGACCGATAGAGAGAGGGAAGAAGGTCTTGAGGTGTGGCGAGCCTTTGAGGTGGAGGAAGAAGTGGCATCTTCCTTATTGTATATTCTTCTGAGTGATTATTAATACAATTGTGTATTGTCTCTCAATTCCTGTGTTGTTTCATATTTCTAGTTACTTATTGATTCTGGTTAAATTTTGTGTTTAGTTGCTAAAACAAGAAGTAATCATATGTGCTCTAATTAGTGGAGCAAGATCCTGACTAAGTAGGCATCGAAGCATGTTTATTGTTCTAGGTTCCTGATAATGAGGGAGTGATTCTAAATGATATGGAATGGTAAGGGTCAATAATGGAGTGATTAGAGATGATGAGGGATGAGGAAGGAATGATTAGGGATGATGAAGCACTAATTAGGGATGGTAAAGGCCAATGAGGGAGTCATTAGGGATGATGAGGGATGGTGAAAGCTAATGAGGGAGTGATTAGGGATGATGAGGGAGTGATTAAAGATGATGATGGATTTTGAGGGTCAATGAGGGAGTGACGAGGGATGTGAAGTGAGTGACTAGGGATGATGAGGCATAGTGAGGGTCAATGAGGGAGTAATCAATGATCATGAGGGAGTGATTAGAGATGACTAATGATAGTGAGGGTTAATAAGGGAGTGATTAGGGACAATGAAAAATGATGAGAGAGTGATTAGAGGTGATAAATCATGAGTAAGAAGTGATCAAGTATGAGGGAGGGATGATGAACAAGTAAAATTAACAAAAAGTGGTTTTTTTGTGTACAAGTCATCAATGTGACCTATGCTACCCCAATCACACCAATTTACATCAATTTCAAAGTGAGTGGTTTTAAAACTTCAATTTCGACAAACCTAAGACTCATAAAAATGCTAGGAATCAATCTAAAAGGTGCAAAAACTTAAAAAATGACTATATGTTTACCAAAAATGAATACCAATTGCAAAAGTTATGTCCTAAAATCCTTAGGTTTAATACTTAGACCATGAAAATGCCTAAGTACTAACCTGATTGGATTTTTAAAAATTGTTTTCCACATCGTAAGGCATGCAACTGTGAGACCAACTCTATCAGATGTTGAGTGACCCTAATTTCTTATATTTATTAAAATAAATTTAAAGTATACATTTAGAGTAGTAAATATAAGCTTCTGGCCAAAGTTGCCTTCACGTGCAACTCCGACATGATTGTGGAGATGGTTTTGGTCTTATTAAAAAATATTGTGTATGTATTAAATAACATGTATGCATTGTATAATACATTATATAACATGTATGTGTTATTTGAATTTACACTAATGTGTATGCATTATTATTTTATCAATAATGTGATTGCATTATGCCTTGGTAATTACTGAGTCATAATTTAAATAATGTGATTGCATTAATTAAATAACATGATCGCATTACCTTAAATGTCCATGAAATTGTCCCCTAACTTCGTGCATATACCTTATTACATGGTTCCAGTAATTGGCTTCAAGAAAATAAACAGTTCAATGAATTAGCTTCAAACAAATAACATTATTCTATAGACTACTTTACTACATTGGTTCATGTGATATAACCTGCTTGGTTTGATGATTAACATTGTAACTTACATTAAGAATTGGATATTGCATTAATTCAACTAAGAACATGATAGTGGGTTATAAACAACTAGACATCTGAAAAAGTATCCTATGTTTTGTTGAGTTTTGTGAGGCCAGAAAGATTGAAGACAAGCTAACCTATAGTTTGCACTTTTTTTGGAAATTAACTAAGTACTAAGATTCTTTCAGTCTAATGATGAAAATGCCTCTATTCATTTTGACTGTTATTGTGCTTTCAAAAAATTTAATTTTTCAAATAATAGTTTTAAAGAGTTTTTTAGTGTTACATTAAAATACAAGAGTTTTGCAGATGTTTTTGTTGATAATGAATTGACGAGGTCTTGATTAATTTCCAAATGGATTGTAAGCTCTAATCTTTGTATTTTCAATAAATCTTAAGATTTCAGGTATGTTTTTATAGATTGGGAGTCTGAGGGCCTTGGACCGATTACCTCACAAATTTTAGGTGCCGATCTTTCTAATTTATATGGATTTATGTGGAATGCTTATAGCTTTGTTTTTTTTGGTATAACTTTCATAATTGAAGTATCCCAATAAAATAAGCCTAAAAGGTAATATAATTATGTTATTAGTCTCAGAGGGATACTCTACGAACCATTTGCGCTTAACTTAGAATTATTGTAGAGTGCAGTGGCCAATCAAATTTCATCGATTAGTAGGTAAAGAGAAAATATAAGCATTTTGCTCTATTTTAGTATAATTTGTGTACTTAGTTTTCTAGTGTTACTATAATTTCATATTTTATTGTTTTTGTTCATTATATAGTATCCACAATGCTAAAATGATAAATATACCAAAGCATGTGTAATTTGAATTTGTTTTTTAAAGTTTTTTTAATTTAGTCTCAACTTTGGTATTCCTCCAATTTGAAGTGCTTTCAAAACTATATTTTAAATTGAATCTTAAGTGTATATTTCTCTGATTATAGTGGGACCTAACTATATCCCTCTATTTATAGTAAATCTTAATTTTACTGTTATTCCTCTTATTATAGTAAGAGCTAACTATTTGATATGATTAATTGGGCAATGAAACTGTTAATGGATGATTGTTCAATCATATATTCTTTCCTAATTTTTGTTACAATATTATGAAATAAGGTAAGGTGAAATTATTTTTGATTGTTTCTTTGTTGATGATAAAGGTATTCTCTGCTATGTCTTCCTAATTCTTATAACAAAATAATACAATTGATTGGGAGAAGATAAGTAGTTATGCTTGATTGGACGTTTACCTGTATAATTTCTTTTCATGTAATTTTATTTGTTTACTAGTATAATTTCTCGTGTTAAATAATTATTCGTTTATAAATATAATTTATTGCCATAGTGTTTTTTATTCTTGTGCATGTTATGATTTTGTCTTTCATAATTGAAACAGATTCTATATCGCTAAATTTCAATATCTTGTCAAAAACCCTCACAATACAATTTAGATAATGCACATTCTTTGCCTCAGCCTATAATCATGGCACAAAAATTATTTTTATTTGGGCATCATACTAGGTTTCAATGTTAACATTTGCTTTTGTACAAAATTGATTCTAATCAAGATATTTCATATTATAGACCATATATTTAGTACATTTAATGCATGTTTTTTTAGCTTAAATCTAATTGGAAGAGATTAACTAGCTTTCAAAAACCATGTTACTAATTTTCAAGTATTTAATTTCTACCATAAACAAAATAGGCACATGCATGTGTATAGAATACTTACGAAAACTTTCAACCAATTCATAGTGTTTTTTTTTCACATAGTAAAAAAACATTGTTGTAAGTTAGTTAGCCTCTTCTAATTCAAATAGCTCACTCAAAAATATGCAACAGACCAATAAATACTTGATGCCATAACTCTTAGAGATAGTTATAAAGGGCTTGGTAAGGAAAATGAAATAATTTTATTCAACTTCAATAACGTAATAGATGTCCTTGCTATCATAATAAAATATCATAGTTTTTCCCCTGGAAGAAAATGGGGGTGTCAAGAAAATAAATAATTAATGATAATTTAACACATAAAGCTCTAATAGAAATCTGCAATTGGAAATCACTACAGGAATAACACCCTATACACCAAGATCATGTTTTCAAATCTCTCTAAGATTTATTGAAATTACAAAGACCAAAAATTAAAATTCATTCAAAAATTAATCTAGATCCCATCAATTAACTATCAATAAAAACATTCTAAAAACCCTCAAATTTTACTATAACCCAAAAAAATTATTTAAATACGTTATTTACAAAATTAGATTTTTCTCAAGCCCAACAACCACCAAACCTAGCTGAGGCATTTTCAATCATCAAATGCTAAATTATCTCATAGATTTATCAAAAAAGCCTACAATTTAGAAAAGAAAACCTAGTGAAACAAAACCCAATGACAACAAAATGACAACTTTACAATACATAGAAAACCACCAAACACAACATATAATTGAGTGTGATGAAGATATTCAACAAGTAGATTACTCTTGTTACTAAATTGTACAATCAAAATGATAACATAAAATTTACATTTATTTATTCATTACACTCAATGAAACACATATTTTTAAACTAGCTTTTGTATACCATATTTTCCCTCTTTATGTTTTATTATATTACCTAGAGAAGGATCTATCATTATAGTCAATACATTATTGTTGGACAAATCTAGATATTTCATATTGCAGACCATATATTTAGTAAACTTATCTTCCCTCACTCATCTCAAAGACTAATTACCTTTAAACTATAATATGAATTTAGATCTCTAAGATTCTTCTATACATCAGTGACAACATCAAATTCATTGGATAACATAATTGTTTCTAGGAAACACTGACATTTGAACCACTTCAAAGCTTGTAAATCATGATGCAAAGGCAACATGCTAAACACAAAAAACTATGCAATGCAACCATTTTCCTCCACATTATTCAAAATACAAATCCATGATTCTGAACCCTCACTAAATAATATAAAAAATGTTACTTCTAAATCCTTGTATTCTTAGTTTTTAAATGTCTTTATCAATGTGTAAGGGAAAATGATAGATATTTTTTTTTAAAATTCTTTAGCCCTTTGTATTTGTATTTACTAATAGCTGACCCATATTTTGTATTGTTTCACAAATTACATTTAACCTCAAACAAGAATCATAAGTACTAGAAAGATATCACATTATCAGTAACAAAGTCCTAAAAAAAGTATTGCATGGAAGATTAACAAAAAAAGGTTCAGTCTATATCTTTGCCATCTACAATCATGATGAAAAACTCATTCATTGCATGGTTTTAGTAGTATGAACATGACTTCTTTCCCATGTATTTATTCCCAAATAATTGGAAAATAAAAATAAAACATAGAATGGATACATATCAATGCTCTATTTCATATTATTGATTTTTGTATTTTTTTACTTCTGTCAGATATTATACATTTGGCAAAAGTATGGCAGGTTCCTTCAACATGATAAATAAAAATGTTGTAACATTTGCATCATGAATAATCTGCTACTAATACCACTCTGATCTAGTGACAAGATTTTATGATCATGATCTTTGGAATAGATAAACCTTCAAAAGAACATAGAAAACAATGTTTGTTCTTTGCTCATATCACCATTTTAGCTAAACACTTATTATTGTTTAATGAACAAGTATCAAATACATTACTTGAAATTTGATAACTACCAAACATCCAAAGAGCTAGATCAGGGATACCTGACAAATACAATAGGTAATATAATGTTTTTCCTTAGACAATTGTCCATAACTTTTAACAACATTAATCAATGTCATATATGTTGTGAATTCCACCCTATACTTCGAATAAGTCTTGGCCTTATCTTATGAAACACATATTTAGATATGTTGGAGATTATAAATGGCATGATGATCATCAAGGAATATAGATCAAGTTTGAGCTTGAAATGTTTAATAGAGCTAATTAACATATTTTCATTAAGCATCCATGATATAAAACATTAAAAAAAATATGTAGTTTCTCACTTGAAAGTTTACGAGTGTTTGATCTACTTTATCATATGAACTTCCCTACCATGTCATCTTCGAATATTTTATTCTTAATATTTACTAAGTATGTCATAATATTTGTTCCTTGCATATGTATTTATCAAGAATTGATATGCCTATTGTTATTATTGTTAGGTATTGAAAGAACCAATACAAAGAATTAATTCATGAACTATGCAGAGCCGAACACAAGGAATTTATCAACCACTGATCATATATTATTTCACACTATCTAAATAAATTAAATCATTCAAGACACATTAAAAATATATAGGAATATGATTCCTATAAGTTCTCCATCATTTTCTCATCCCTATGATTATGCAAATGTATATATGATATATTGTTATAACAATATATATCAAAAATAATATATACTAACCTATTATCATAATATTGTTATATAATAATATTTCAATATACAAACTAACTAACTAACTAAATATACTTACCTATTGATAAATATCAACCTATAAATACTCAAACTTACATAATGTAAAAGCTAAATCCCTAACATTCCCCCCCATAGTTTTTACATGGTGCAAAAATATTCACACTCTTATCTGTAGTATGCACACCCATTGTAACATGGCCTATTTGGATCGTGACCTTGATATAAAGAGATCCTCACTTTTCACATGGTTTTCCAGGTTTAACACAATCCTTGACATGAATAGAATGAACAAAATTATATGCCACCGCATACTCTTAGGTTTGCATACTACTAATGCAATCTTGCTGCACATGAACACTATTATGTGAAGGAATGCATCCTGTATTTAATTTATGTGACCACAATGGTTGAGTCACTGAGGTTTATTTCCATAAAAAGGTAAGGTAGTCATGGGAACTTTGCAGTATCTACTCTCTTAACTGTTGCCAAAATATTATTCACCTCTTGTGGTTTTTTAGATCTCTACTACAAACCCTTTTAAGATCTATGAACTAGCTTACATTGGTGCTCTTGTCCTCTCGCAATGTTTTCACCTTAGGAAATTATGTTTTTAATTTTCACACAATTTATAAATCTTGAATAGGAATATTCTTCTGTTCTTATTTTGCAAGTACATAGAAAAAATGAAAAACACACCACACAAAATGTCACCAAAACATTTTGGGCCCTATTGTTTCTGACTGATGAGAGGCTCTAAAAACCTCCTTCCTCCATGTATCCTCCAACCTATTGTAGGTTGGTGCTTACTCAATCGATGAAATCATGAAGTTTGGATGCAAGAATTTTTTCTTGAGAAAAAAGTCACTCATAATTTGGATGTCGCGTACAAGCAATAATGCATCTGTTACAATAAAAGATTTGACTTTGATGACTAACCAAATCAACTCATTTTTTGATAATATAACTAGACTTAGATTGACACTTTGGATTTTTAATGACTCTTGTGATAATATAAAATGAGACAATTGACTCAAAACTTATTACTTTTAATGAAAAACACACACTTATAAAAAAATAGACTATAATTAAATCTTATTTCAAAAGAAATAAAACTAAAATTAAAAAAGACAATTCTAAACTCAAAAATATGACTCATTTTTTACTTTTTAATCTTGATAACATTAAACACATATTTACATACCTAATTTAATCATATGACTCACATGAGACTCTAATCATGCGATTATGACTTTATAACTAATGACACCCAAAAAAAATTGACTCTCTTTAACATAAGGAACATAATTCTAATAAAAAAATAATAATCACCACATTAATAATAAATAAAAACTCAAAACCTGTTTTATAAAACAACAAACTTGATAGCATCAACTTCGTACCAATTTTTTTTTATAGAATACCTGTTGAGACAAGGATAATATGCTAGGTATATTTCAAAGATGCTCAATGGGAATCCACATGCTATGTTGAACATAGAACCATGGCTTCTCAATACTAGAATATTCTTCAAAATTTTCACATCCACATTTTCATGAGGTATGGGCATGACAGTGAAAGGATCTATAATCCCGCATGATGTGGAGTCCAAGGCGGATGGCATTGTATGTGAGTTGATCATGAGCTTACAAGTTGACATCGAAAAACATCTCCCAGAGCTAAATCTACAATAGCTAGAAATGTCATGACAAATCTGCTTGGAATTTAGAATATGCAAATCATAGATATCTCTATGTTTTAAATATGCACGCTACATATAATGAGATGTTTTAAAAAATGATGACAGACTGGACACACTATGTGATATGGCTGATGAATTCATAGAGGAATATAAATAAAAGAATATGTTAATTAGAATTTTGCTCACTAAACATTCTATAGAATCACTCAAATCTAGCAAAAAGTTATAGATCTAATTATCATGTCTGGCATTGAACCTTCTCTCTTTGTTAGAATTAGCATACACGATCTAATGAATCTAATAGAAAGCATGAACAAGAGATAAAATAGTAATGGTAATAAAAAATAACTTTATATTTAAGACAATAACTAAAATGAATAAATAACTCAAATATGATGAATTACTTTGATAATTCAATATTGATCTGATCTAGAATACATAAATAGCCATTACTTATATAAAGCAAGGTGAGAAAGATAAAGATCAGGGAACTCACACAGCACGTGTATTTCAACTAATATTTGACTGCATGAATAGTGGATTTGATCCATAAACTCTACACTGATTTAGTGCACAAAAAGTTTACCTTGGATACTTTTGTCAAATCACATAATTTCTCAAAAACACTCAAGAAAATAAAACTAAATTTGACCTTTTAATACATATTTGTCTCAAACCTCAAAGTGCTCAATTTTACATTAATATGTCATATTTGACTAATTATGCATTCAATAATTATTAATAAACAAAATTAATTAAAATTATATAAAAATAATGCACGAATAAAATCAACTCATGACAAGCACTTGATAACGGAGTTCAACAATGCCTATGCCTTTGGGTTCACTTATAGTATGAATCGATCTATTTATTTGAAAAGTGAGTACATGACCAACCCTCACAATTGTCAAATGGATACTCTAAGACTGCATTCAAATCGGCAATAGACCTTTAAAAAGTCCCATAACCCACAGACAGATCTTCCACCTTACTGTCGTTTATGCAATCTCACAATCCTAGAGATTTTCTGTCAAAATTCTCAAAAATAGACTTACCAATTGGCATAAAAAATTGTCATAGGTGTTTCATCATATTATTGAAATCACCTCAGATTCTATGATAATTCCCTAGTTTACACCGAGAAGTGAAAATCTCTCCAAGTCCCTCAAAACTTGAGATTTCATAAACTGGTTTATTATGACCTATACACAGTCTTCTCTATTATTCAATTTGAGGCATTAAAATGTATATCAAATGACCTCATATCTAGAAACTCAACATATGGTTGGAACTGGCTCAGAGTCTAAAACAAATCCCTAGTTCACTCTGAAGTCTGGGAATGCCTCCAAATATCTCAAAATTGAGCAAACATGAAAACTAGTCCTTTATGCCTTCTAGTCGGTTGAGAACTTGTGTTTAAATACAATTTAAATTGATTTATATAATGGTTTGACCACATGTTCAATGGTAAGAGATTAATCCTTTTACCTGAATAGGCATGGTTCAAATTTCCTAATGGGGCAAATTTGCATTTGGTTACCACATAATTCATGGTTGTTGTTATCTCTACCAATATATAATCCCACATTCATGGGGTGATAAGGTAACAAAGGATTTAAATAACCTTACCTCCATGATAGGGTTTGTGGCTTTGGCCACATATCACTTCTTTCTATGTCTATTCGAGCCAATGTTGGTGGGTTGATGTGGATTCATTGATGGAACCTTCGGTCGGAATTTGAGGTGGCATGTGATAAGTTTGTGGTAGTTACATCCCACATACTTCATGGGAAATAAAATAGACTTGGTCTATCATATTTGGTGTGGCATATGCACATATCCACAATGGGCTTGGAACGTGGCAGATTGGAAATTATGGGTTTCATGGTGACTTGGCCCCTCATGTTCCACTTGACATAATAAATAATATAGTCGATAGGTGACTATTAATAAAATTCTACCATAGAATAAAATAGTGGTGGCAAGCCATGTGGTGGCTTGAGGACCCACCACATAGACCTAATTCGACACTTGTTGATGTCCAACCGGATGCACCAAAGCTCTATCGGTGGCAAGGTCCCCTTTTGAGACAAAAGTGGACTCCATCGGCTACGGTCCCCTTAGCCAGCATTTTACGCATCTACATATGCTTGTCAAAGATGAAGTTGAACAGACCCAAATTTTTGCCTAAACTTGTTGTCACATATCACCTCATAATTCATCCACTTGGCATGCTCAAATTATGCCACTTGTCGCTCTACAACACCTTAATTTTCCCTATCGATCTAGAACTTTAATGTGCAATATATTACACATACGGACTCAAAATCGATCCATTCAAATTGCACCAAAAATCTCAGGATGAGATCTACACTGTGAAACTTCTTTAGATATGTCTCATGATCATTAACTTTTTAGTTGACCAACTTTGACCTATTCTGATTAAAACTTTGACTGATTACACAAGGAGCATATGAGCTTCATTTTATATGTTGCACATACTATTGAAAAGGTCTCAATGGGCCCTACACAATGATGTAGGTTTCAGTCTGCTTTGGAACCTTTTATGAATTGTCCTCTAGATCAATCCTCCCCATTAATAAAACTTTTTGTCCTTAAAAAGTTGGTACAAGACCTGGTACTTTAGGTGAGGATCTTTACATGGCTTTGGCTCTTAGCAACTGGCTCTAACTCTAATGATCCCTTGAATGCCAGTCAATTTTGAAGATACTTCAATAGGTCTTATCAGTCTATTCAGATTCTAAAACTGCACCTACAATGCTTAGAGCAATCGATTGATCACATCTTCTGCAAATCCTCTACTGCTTCACAGCCATCAATAGCCTTTACATAGAACTAGGATTCAAAATGTGTATCCACGTCTTCTTTTGTTGCATGAATGTAATAGAATTTACTCAGAAGTACATGTGGATAATAGCACATCCATCAACATCCTCTTCTACTATATAGTCTTAAATGACTCTATATATAATTACATGTGTGGACCTAGTGCTTACTGGGTCTACTAAACTATTCTCTATAGAATAACACTTGACAGAAACAAGCATACCCTAATCTGTATATGTTATTATTAATGAAAAATGTCTACCAAAATGTGAGAAGACAACTTGAGCATGATAAACCTGTCACTCAAATCTTCTCTATAGGTGAATCCACAACATATCAAACTACAATTTTTATAATATATGTATATACATATACAAACAGTGCCCCTTAGATATTTTAACAACTGTACATGATGTATGTCACAATATTGCCCATATGGGTCTTATTCATACATCCTAACTAGTACATTATTTATGTTGGTTTTATGAGTATATACAAATGGATATAATACTCAAAAACCCTTAACTACCACCTAAGATTCCTTACCAGCTATAGAATCCTGGTGTGGACCTGGCTCCTTCATTAGTCTCTGAATGGATCATCATGCAACTCACCTTCAGGTTTTTAATGGTCACCTGGTACATACAAGTTTGATGTTTGATTGGAATCATCATGACTGATTCTAGAGACCTGCCCCATCTCAAATTACATGATCTAAGTGTGATCCAGATGAAGCTCTATGCCATTATCTCTAAAAGATATTTTTCAAGTGAAGAGATAAATTTCCCAGAACCATCTTATCCATCTCCAATGGGATGATATCAAGAGTCACCATGTCTAAGAATTGTCTCCCAACTACAAATCACAAGGTGAAACAATATGTTTCCATACCTTGAATAATGCCATTCTACGTGCTAACTATTTTAGCATGCAATAGGAGTAATATTGGCAAGCCCAATTGACGTACTACATTAGTGGTCACATAACCTATTCTGATGTCTCCATCAAAAACAAGTCTGATGACACATCAAAACAACTAAAATACTTTGTTTGGAGGCTCTTTTGGATTGTAAGATAATATTAAGAGGTCCAAATGGTGTCCTCTATTAAATTGGGGATTCTAAATGCCGACTGGTATTTAGAATAATAGGATCTGTTCCTCTGCCCATGTTCTTTTGGAACCACTATGGTGCATGATCAAGATGTCATAACCAACAATGTTATACCACATGTCCATGTCTCAAGAAATGACTACAGATTGGACTGGCTGAAGTACTAAGATCATCTTGATGGCATTTTTTTTGTCTTGACTCTTCTACTAACTAATCAAAAAGAGAATCTACTTTCTATTAGAGTTTGATGATTCATTGATCCTATTTGCACAGATGTGCACTCATGTTCACCACCATCATATTTAGTTCTACCATCTATTGTGTCTACTCTCTTCAGTGTGACATAATCATTTGTATCATCGTGCCCAATATCAAAAACATCGTGGGAAACTACATCTATGGATATAAATCCAATGCTTCAAGTTGATCCCAATAGCCACACACACACTAAAAAAAGTTGTTAATGATAGGCAAGAAATGATCTGATACCAAATCTGATATGTAAAATCTATATTGATTCAGTTCGCAAAAATTTTACATTGGATACTTTTGTCAAATCACACAATTTCTCAAAAACATTCAAGGAAATGAAATTGAATTTGATGTTTTAATACATATTTATCTCAAAACTTGAAGTGTTCAATTTTTTGTTAATATGTCATATTTGACTAATTATTCATTCAATAATGATTAATAAACAAAATTAATCAAAATTATAAAAAAATAATGCATGAATAAAATCAACTCACGACAAGCACTTGATTACAGAGTTCGATAATCCCTACATCTCTAGGTTCGCTTATAATACGAACCAATCCATTTTCTTAAAAAGTGAGTACACGGTCAACCCTCAAAATTGTCAAATGGATACTCTAAGATTTCATTTAAATTGGCAATAGACCTTCAGAAAGTTTTGGAACCCACAGATAGACCTTTCACCTTACTATCGTTTATGCAATCTTGCAATCTTGGGGATTTTCTGCCAAAAGTATCAAAAATAGACTTACCAATTGGCTTAAAAAAAATCATCACATGTCTTTCAACATATCTTTTAAATCATCTCTAAGTTTAGGATAATTCCTTAGTTTACACTGAGAAGTGAAAATCTCTCCAAGTCCCTCAAAACTTGAGATTTCGCAAACTGCTTTATTACGGCCTATACATAGTATACTCTATTATTCATTTTGAGGTATTAAATATTATATCAAATGACATCATATCCACACACTCAACATATGGTTGAAACTAGCTCGGATTCTAGAATAAATCCCTAGTTCACTCTGAAGTCTAGAAATGCCTTTAGATACCTCAAAACTGAGGAAACATGCAAACTAGTCCTTTATGCCTTCTAGTCAGCTGAGAACTTGTGTTTAAATACAATTTAGCCTACTTTATATAGTGGTTAGACCCATGGGTTCAACGATATGAGCGTAATCCTTTTACCCAAATAGGCATGGTTCAAATCTCCCAATGGGGTAAATTTGCACTTGGTTACCACGTAATTCATGGTTGTTTTATCTTTGCCAATATATAATCCCACATTTTTGGGGTGATAAGTTAAAAAAGGATTTAAATAGCCTTACCTCCATGATAGGGTTTTTGGATTTGGCCAAGTATCAACTCTTGCTATGTCCATTCAAGCCAATGTTGGTAGGTTGATGTGGATCTGTTGATGAAACCCTCAGTTGGAATTTAAGGTGGCATGTGATAAGTTTGTGGTAATTATATCCCACATCCTTTTTGGGGATTAAAAAAGACTTTTTATATCATATTTGGTGTGGCATATGCCACATCTCCACCATGGGCTTGGAATGCCATAGCTTGAAAATTATGGGTTTCATGGTGACTTGGCCCCTCATGCTCCACTTGACATAATAAATAATATAGTCAATAGGTGACTATTAATAAAATTCTACCTTGGAATAATATAGTGGTGGCAAGCCACATTGTGGCTTGAGGACCCACCATGTATACCACTCTCAATTTGACATTTATCAACATCCAACTAGATGCACCAAATCTCTATCGATGGTAGGGTACCCCTTCAAGACAAAAGTGGACTCTACCGAATACAATCCCTATAGTTAGCCTTTTACACCGTCTACGTATGCCTATCAAAGACGAAGTCAAACAAACCCAAAAAATTTCTCAAACTTGCTGCCACATTTTTCCTTACAATTTTTCTACTTGACGTGCTCAAATTATGCCACTTGTCACTCTATGACACTTTAATTTTCCCTGTTGATCCATAACTTCAACTTGTAATATCTTGTGCATATAGACTCAAAATTGATCCGTTTAAATTATGTCAAAAATATCAAGATGAGATATACACTATGAAACTACTTTAGATACATCTTGTGATCATTAAATTTTAAGTTGACCATTTTTGACCACCTTTGACCTATTTTGACCAAAACTTTAACTGACTACACAAAGAGCATACAAGCTTCATTTTTTACGTTTCACATACCATTGAAAAGGTCTCAATGGGCCCTATGCAATGGTGTAGGTTTTGATCTACTTTGAGACCTTTTATGTATTGTCCTCTAGATCATGAGTGTAACTCAATAATAATAAGATAGGTGTCAACTTGTGTAAATAATCAACACAAGTTGACTACTAATTAAGCAATCTTATCTTATCCTAACCTGAATAGTGGAATTAAACTCCATAGTAACAAGCTAGGTGTCCAAATTGAATACTAGCTAAGCAAGCTTATCCTATCTAATGCAAATTATTAATAAATGTAATAAACTAATTATAATAAGTAATTAGTGCACCAATCAAAATAATAAATACAAGAAAATGCAATAAAGCAAATAAATATACCAACACTATCCATAAGCGAAGCTTAAGTAGGGCTATGCAAATAAGATCCCTAACATTGTGTATCCATATTAGGTACTCTGTACAAATAGATGAGGGAAAAAAATTGAAAGAAAAAACTCCTCAAAATGAAGATCTAGGAGACCCCCTTGAAGAACTGATGTCCCCTGAAGAATTGATATCTCGCACCCCAAAAAGAGATAGCGAGTGAAGATACTTGCTCTCAGTGAAATATTTGGTGAAAATATCTACAATCTGCTCCTCTGTAGGACAATATTTAAGATCAATGATCTCCACCTGAATCAGTTCCTTGATAAAGTGCATATAGATCTCTATGTGTTTAGTTCTCTGATGATGAACTAGATTCTTCAAGATCTAGATAGTGTTATAGTTGTCGTAGTAGATGATTGATGGCTTCCAAAATGGAACACCAAGCTCAATGAGAATATTTTAAAGCTAAATAACATCAGTATTGGGATTAACAACACCATGATACTCAGCTTCTGTAGATGAAAGAGCAATAGCATGTTGTTTCTTGTTCTACCAACAAATGGGGCTAGATTTGAAGTGAACATTATAACCAAAAGTAGACTTATGATCATCATAATCACCAATTCAATCAGAATCTATGTATCCCACCAAGTCTGAACCTATACTTGTTGTATAGTGAATCTTGTATCTAAAAGTGCCCTGAATGTATCTCAAAATGCACTTGGTGGCTCTCCAATGAAGCTCATGTGGTATTTGCATAATGCCTGAAACCATGCCAACTACATATGAAATATCAGGTTGTGTATGAGTTAGATAGATGAGACTGCCTATAAGCTAGCAATATAATGTGGTATCAACCAAGGGACTGGAATAATGAACCTCAAGTTTAACTCCATATAAGAAGGGAGTCGATGCAAGCCTACAATCAGCCATGTGAAACTGAGCTAACAAGTCCATGACATACTTGGGCTATGAAAGAGTAATCCCAAAAGAAGACTATGTTATTTGAATCCTGATAAAACAATTCAATAGGCTCATGTCTATCATAGAAAACCTATCATGAAGTGCAGTATTAACACTGTTGATAATGGATGTTGTGCTTCCTGTAATAATAAGATCGTCAACATAGAGAACCAAGTACCATAATGAATCCTCCTACCATATAATGTAGACATTCAAATCTGAGTGACATCTCAAGAACTCAACTGAGGGAATAAATGTACCCATCTTGGAATACCAAGCCCTAGGGGCTTGTTTCGGACTGTTGACCAATTTTGCCCACAGGCAAAATTTTGGTCAACTTCTCCCCTACTATCTTAATGCCAGTCATTTTTGGGTTCAGCAAGTTCAATATGTTTGGTTCATGGCCTGGTTCAAGCGTTTCAGCAACTTCTGGTTCAAAGAGTTCAACGGCTTGGTTAAAGGAGGCTGCACTTCAAAGGAAAAGTGCCCGACTGGGCGTTAAGGTGCGGTAGCCATAGAAAAGCCAGTAGATCCGATGATGTCCTTGAGGACATCAAGTTTAACCAAAGGAAATAACTGTTTGTGTTCAAAACAAAGAAACACTAACCAGAAAGAGCTGGAAATGCAGCCACCCGCTAAGGTGTTCACCCCAGGGGCCAAATAAGCCAGATAAGACCAAATGGAGGAAAACCAAAGTGACAAGCAAAGAATGAGTAAGCAATTAGTCCAAGTGGCGCCAACTTAAGAAGTGACTCTGGTAGGTGAAATAGTGCCAGCGAATTGATCATTTGGGATGCAAGCAGCTAGCAGTGCAATCGTTTCCTCTGTTTAACATTAATGAGTAAACAAACCATGTAAGTCATCTAAAAGAGAAGGGAAAATTTTGAGCAGATGACTCATTAATGTTTTGAGCGACTTGTTTCTTTTCATGAATAGGAAATAGGCCACTTGTAAACAAAAAGGCGCCAAATGAGCCTCTTGGATTTTCCATATATATTGCGAACTTGGTCATTTTGTAATCATCTTTTTCACGAATTTAACAAGGCGCAACCCTATTAAAATTTCCACCTGAATCAATCAAAGCAGCTTTTTACCTATTCTTGGATGGATTTTTTGTGTATGTCCTGAGTGTTTGAGTTGTGTCTAGTCATTGTCTTTTGATGCTCTCATAGGTTCAGCACCAACACACCAGTTATCTACAAGGTGCCATTGTCTGCAGCTAACAGGAGAAGAGTTCCATTTGGAGGTATAGAATAGAAGAGGTCATTTACAGTATGTATTTCACAGCATCTTGGTGAGTCCTTGTTCCTGTGTTTTCATAAGAACCTCCCTGTCATTTTCCTGCACCCTGGTCTTTCTACCAAGTCTGAGTGTATGTTTGTTGTCTTTGTCTACTTTTTTGAGTGGGTGTGAGAATTTCACCTTATTTTGGTGTATCACCTCCTTAGAGGAGTTTGTTTTCCTATACCTTTCTTCCCTTTCCACCCCCCAGTTTATATATATATATATATATATATATGTATATATATATATATATATATATATATATATATATATATATATATATATATGTATGTATGTATGTATTTGCACTTGCTAAAACAAACATGATACATCAAAGGGAGCTAGCCCTTATCTAGATACTTTCCTCTCCTGCTTCGCCATCCCACAGGCGAGAGAGGAGTTTCTATGTTGTGAGGAGAGGGCAGGAACTTGTTTTCCTGCCACTGGGTGCACTTTCCAACGTCAACACAGACCATAGAGAGACTTTTGCAAGTGCCACACCAATGAAAAATCCTGAAAGAACCCTTATGGTTGCTCTATGTATATCTCTTCATGAAGATCCCTATGAAAAAATGCACTCTTCACATCCATCTAATATACATCCCAACCATGAGCTGCACCAATAGCTAGTATCAATCGAATAGAAATCATCACTGTTCTTAGTGACGATAGATTTGAGAAAAGGATTGGTGATTTTTTCAACAAGGATCCCCCCTTTGATTTTGACTATTTGTAATGAAAATAGAAAAGTAAAACATGCAATTGAATTAGGATACCAAACTATTTATAATAAATGATTCAGGTATAATTAAGAAATGTTAATTTCATTAATAAATTTAACACTTACCAGCTGGATCAATGGCCACTTTGTAGATCGACTTCAAGTATTTTTTATCAACATCAGATCAGACAACCTTGGTGGTAATAGGACTTGCATTGAAATGTGAAAGACCTTTTAAATTATGGATATCTAATGGAGAGGTGCCACATGATATTGTTTTATTGTTAAATTAGACATAGAAATGGCTCTCACTATGGTTAAAATAGCCAACCAGAGATCAAAATAAGTTGTTTTTGATCATCATATCGTATTGAGGCATCTGCATCATGCCTCTAAGCTTGCATTAATCAATCCAGTCAACATAGGATTCAAGTTGCTCTAACATCTGGAAGAAATCTAGACACAAAAGGTTTTTGAAAACATAGTTATGGATCTCTCCTGATTGACTCTGAGTTTTCATGGGTGTAGTAGCCATTGGAAGCTTGAAAATTTTGAGCTCGAAGTAGGTAGGTTGAGTTGGAAGTAGGTAGGTTGAATTAGAAGTAAGTAGGATGAGAAATGTTTTTAAACAAAGTGTAAAAATGAGGTCATTGTAGTGGTATTTATGAGGAGGGGAATCAAAGCAATCAGTTGGCATGATCAAAGATAGGTGGGGCACAATAGCACACGATAGCATAGTACCGCACGATAGCATGGCATTGCATAGTAACATGTTAATAGGTGACAAAATCATGTTGTCATATGACACAATATTGTTGTGCGATAATATGGTGTCATGCAATAGTGTGTGGCTACATGATAGCATGACACCATGTGATAACATGTTTTCATGCGACAATATGTTGTTACGTGATAATATGTTATCATGTGATAGTATGTTGTCATGTAAAATTAATTTATTGCGATAGCAGTGTGCCACCTGAAAACATAATAACACTTGATAGCATAATGTTGCTTGCCAACATTATGAGACTCGACAACATAATGATGCCCAACAACTTGGATCATTCGACAACATGTGGTCACGCAATAGCATAGTATCATGAAAAATATATAGGGTGATTTTCCACCTCCTTTACGCTCTTTGATTCACCAAGGGAGTGAATTCGATTTGCTTAAATAAACCTAGAGGGTTTCCGTCATGGCCTCTTAAAGTGAACCTTGGTATACCATAATACATTTATGCCAAAATTGTATGTTAGTTATTTCTTCAAGTTTTTATTGTTATACTTTTTCCTCATCTTTTAATAGCTAGGTGTTCTCTTTCTCTGACACTGTGCATTCAAAGAAACCAAGCACAAATGGTATAGTCCAAGGTACTAACTTAACAATAGTGATTGAATGCATCCAGTTTCTAGCAAAGAGTGCAGTGTATAAAGATATGTTGGAAAGGATAATGTAAGAAAAAACTAAAATATTTGTTCCTTTCCATATTACCTTTCAAACTTCACATATATTAATCAATAGTTTAAAATCATATGGGGAAATGAACTTACATTGTGTTGGGTGAATATTTTGTCGTCAACTAATTGAAGGCAAATTGGGTATATCAACCATAGCGTAATGAGATAAATCTCTCCTCTCAGCAAGGGGAGGCTCCATATAAACTATAATATACCAATATAAATCAAAAATAGACTCAGAGGTGAGATCATATCATCCATCTCTCTTTTTACATAAATGATGTTCACAAAGTAAAGGAAAATTCCTGTGTAATAACTGAAAGCAATTCTCTTCTTTCAAAAATGATGTTCAGTAAACAGCAGGAAAACTTCCTGGGTAGTAACTGGATCCACAAGAAACCCAAGAAAGCGCAAAGTCTTTCGTTGCTTCTCTTACTGATTTAAGACTAATATCATAGTAGAATGAAGTGTAGCCTAAAGTCTCCACCGAAAACTACAACAGAGTATATGATCACAAAAGATAAAAGTAGTTCAAAGCCTTTCCAATATCCTTTGTGTTGAAATGCAAAACACATAAGCTAAAGACAATTATGATAGCACAAAGTCTCCACAATCGGCTTCAGGACATCTTCCAAATTATTTTCACTTGCTCTGCTTATTTGATCAAACGGATCAGACTATATTTAGGGAAAAAGACATAAGAAAAAATTTCTACATAACACAAGTTATTGCAACATAAAGTTTGAAAGGTCACTTGCTATCTCATTCACCTGATAAAATATTATTAACAATCTAAGCTCAAAGTCTCAAAAATGCCTTTCAATTTGGGCAGAGTTTTGCTTCTAATAACTGAGAGATATCCCTTATTTGAAATGAGAGATTATAATTTATAGTATCCAAAGAAAGACTTTGGTGCTTGTTTTCACAAAATGGCCTATGCTGCATTGAATGCATTGAAAAGAGGAAGTTATGTGCAGGGGCCATGCTAGAGTAGGTTACCAGTCCTGACTTTGGCATTTAACTCATATCAAATGTCTTCTCCAAAGCATGGGTTGCCTAATCCTATGAAAGGCAAGGCCACTCCTCTTTATGATACTTACATGACTGTCCACTCGTCTTTACTCAAATGAAGAAAAATAGGCTATGTCATTGAATGCTTGCTCTCTCTGATATCCAATTGGTGGACTGTTCCACCCACTAAAATAACTCTTCTACTAATGCTTTTAGATTCTCTATTTGATTCCCTCTTTCCTTGTTATATTTTGTCTCTTTCTGGTGATCTGAGCTCTTGTGGCTATCTTCTCGCCTTCTGCTGGCTTCTTTAGCTCCTTTCTCAGCGGATCATTGAGTTTGTCCTTGGGTCTGTGTTATTTGAAAATCAATGATTATTCCATTATCTTAAATTTGACGTTTGCGAGGATGTCATCGATCGCTTGAACCATTTTAAACCTTGAATAGTCTTTTTAGAGTTCATCAGTTTAATAGTTCAACGGTTTAATATTTTATATTTTGCAAAGAGTCACATTCGCTCAGTATTCTTATGAATTCAATTTATATCATTGAACCAACTATTTAAACCTTTCACTAGAACCTTTCGTTCAAACCTTTTTGAACCTTTGAACCATTTTGAAGTAGAGTTCAATGGTTCGATGGTGTTCATTTCAAATCATTGAACCCCATCATTGAACCATATATCATTGAACCTCAGCGTTGAACCATCCTTATCAATTTTTAGGAAATGCCTTCAAGTGTTTTATAATTTTTTCTTGTGAAAATCCACCTTTTGAACTTGCAATTTCCTTAGTAGAAAAGGCTTGTGGAATTGAATAACTTGATTGCTCAGAACATTTTTGCAAAAGAAGGAGACCATTCTTGGCCTACACGACCAAAATGGTCAACAAGTTGTCCGAAAAAATAAGTGACTAGTTTTGGGAACAACAGTTGACTCCAGTTGGAGAATTTTCATCGATTGTATTTTGAAATGATCGAGGGGAGTAAAATCCAAACTCTAAGTGCCTTTATGCATGTCATTGGCCCATGGAGCCAAGCCACCCAAAAAGAGAAAGATGCCAAAAAACCAAATGAACAACACAAAACAAACAAAGACTATACAAATGTACAACTGGACTTATCTGATGCTTCAAGGATTGAAGTGCTTCAAATGCTGCCCACTGTGAGGCAGTGAAAATGGTGTTCCATCTTGATATTCTAGCAAGAAGCTACTTTCACCATAGATCTGATGAATGGTAAATGTATCTCTCCACAAGGAATCAAATTTTTCGTGCATTCATTTTGGTTCTCTCCTCTTGTCCCACAATAAGACTTGATTTCCAATTTGAAACTCATGAATCCTTGCTCTCTTGTCAAAGAGTTTCTTTACTTGATTTTGATGTGTAGTGATACGGTCCAATACCATAGTTTGTTGCTCATCTAGTTCGGTTAGGCACATGATCCTTTTATCAATAATTTTTTTTAAATTTGATCTTCGACTGCCTTTTCCAACTTCAGTGCTGGTAGTTCTAGGGTGATTGGTATCTCCGCATTCAAACCATACAGAAGCTGAAATGGTGACATACCTATTGCCCTCTTGGGTGTAATCCTATCTACCCATAAAGCATCGAACAATGCTTTATGCCAAGTTTTTTTATTGTCATCTACCAGTTTCCTAATAATAATAACTAGATTCTTGTTACTTGATTCTACTTGACCATTTCCTTGTGGATAATAGTCAGAGGAGTGGGAAAGAATAATCTCATAATTGTAGCAAAACTTAGTAACCTCATGAGAAGAGAAACAAGTAGCATTATCTGTTATAACTTAGTTGGGACCCCAAATTGGGAAATAATATTTTCTTCAAGAAAATTGCATACCACTTCTGAAGTAGCATGCTTAGTTGGAATGGCTTCCACCCACTTGGTAAAATAGTCTATCACGGTGAGAACATAGTCATCTCTAACACTTGAGAATGGGTTCACAGCGCCAATGAATTCAACACCCCATTATTGAAAAGACTCTTCAATTACCATTGGTTTGAGAGGTAATGCGGTCAATTTAGGTTTTCCAACAAATTGTTGACACAACTCACATCTACGTACCCAAATGTACGCATCTTGAAATAGTGTAGGCCAATAGTATCCAGCTCGTAGAATCTTGTGAGCTATTACTGGTGCAAAAAAATGTCCTCCACAAGTTAAATTTTGGAAGGACTTCAAAAGTTTACTTTATTGCACCTTATCGACGCAACGAATAAATACCCCATCAAGACTTTTTTTGTACAAACCATTGTCCCACAAGACATAGTTATCAACCTTCAACTTGACATTTCTTTTTTCTTTGTAGAACATATGGGTGGGACATTCATCATAGGTAATAAAATGAGCAATATTAGAATACCACTCATCAGTAGTAGTGACGAAGAGAACTATAGGCACGTCTCCAACCTCTGTTTCTTCATGTTCCATTTCCTTTGGTATGTTATCAGCAATTAATTGGCAGAGACAATTCCCCACACAAGCTTAATAGGATTGATATCAAAATAAAACTCCTAAATTTTAGCAATCCAATTGCCCCTTTTAGTACCAAACTCCTGTTGATTTAGAATGGACTTCACTATTGTATCAGGCACTAGAACATTAATATGTGAATTCAAGATATAAAATCTGAAATGCTTTACTGCCTTAACCACGACATAAGCATGTTTCTCCATGTTTAAATATTTCAATTCGTGAGCTTTGAGAGGACAAATCATAAATGATATGGGAGATTCCACACCTTTGTTTTGTTGGACCAAAATAGCTGAAAGTGTATGTTCAAAACTGTAGATGTATATTACGAAGTCTTTGGTATAATTTAGACAAACCAAGATTGGGGCATGAGCAATTGCTTTCTTGATATCTTCAAATGCTAACTTACCTTTTGTATTCCAATGAAAATTATCTTTACACTTCATCATGTCAACAATATGTCAAGTCTTCTCTACAAATTCTAGAATGAATCTTCATAGAAAATTCACCTTTCTAAAGAAAGAGTGAACTACAGTCTTACTAGCAGAAAGAGTAAGATTTTGGATAGATTTGACTCTTTTTGAGTCAATTTTTATGCCTTCTCAGGATACAGTATGATCGAGAAATTTACCTTCTGTAACCCCAAAAATTGACTTCTTAGGATTAAGAGAAATACCATTTTGTCGACAGCATTCCAACACTTGTTGTAAATGATGAACATGATCAGGATGATATTTGAAAAAATTGGTCAAGTCATCAAGATATACCACAATAAACTTTCCTATTTCATCTCTGAAGGCAAGATCTATTTCTCTCTGGAATATGGCGCCAGCATTGATCAGGCTAAAAGGCATTCTGTGATATGTAAAAGTGCCCCACGGTGTAGTGAAAGCAGTGTTATGATGGTCTGCTTCATTGACTTCCACTTGATTATACCCAAAAAACCATCTAACATTGATAACATTTCTGAACCAATCACCATTTGCAACACTTGATCCATGATGGGTAAGGGGTAGTTATCCTTTAAGGAAGATTGATTTAAGTTTTTGAAATCAACACAAATACAAATTTCTCCATTCATTTTTTCTCACCAGAACTATGTTCACAATCCAAGTGGAATGATGAATTGAAAAAATAATTCTTGCATTTAGCATCTTCTAGATCTCAAAAAAGATAGTACCTGATATTTTGGGGTTGTATTGCCTTTGCTTCTGCTTGTGAGGCAATGACCCAACTTTAAGAGGAATTTCATGCCAAATTTTTTCAGGCCTAAGAGGTTTCAAATCATCATAAGAATACACCAAAACATCAATGTAATGGTGAAGAAGAGCAACAAATTTTAGTTTTTCATCAGAAGTGCAGTAATTCCCAATGTTGACCATTTTGGGATTTTCTTCCGTACTGAAATTTATTTGATCAAACTCCTTGGAGGAACTTGAATCCATTTGTTTCTGCTTGACATACCTATCATGCTTATCAAATAACTTTTCAAGGGAAACCAAACCTTTTGGAATTTTATTCCCCTTGAGTTTTAGAAACTCTTCACCAATTTTTAAATCTATTTTGGGAACTGATTCTTGTGGTGGAGATTCGCTACCTTCAAAATAAAGCTCCTCAAAACTGTCCACCTTTTTCAAAAAATTAATGATTTGATTGTCATCATTAAACACCTATTAATGATAAGCATTATTAGGTACACTTGGTTGAAAGACCAACTCAATAGTGTACTTGTTCCCTTTGAAATCCTTATAGGGAACCATGAGGGTTTTGGAGATAGCCAATGAATTTGCACAATCATTGAATTCTCTCAGCACAACAGAAATATTAAAAGCATCAAAACTTTCAACGTAATTCCATACAAGATTGTGATAATGTCACAATCTTTCATTCTTGATTTGGTATAGATTCCTTACCTAACAAACCATTAGTTCAGTATCTTCTCGAGCATGAAGAATCTTAATACTTTTAACATGAGCAGCTTTCAATCCAAGCAACAAAGGTTCATACTCTGTGGTGTTGTTGGTATTATTGAACTGTAACTTATATGAATAAAGAAAATTTTATTCTTGAGGGGATATCAAAACAATTTTGGCTCTAGAATCGGTAGAAGAGCAACTGTCATCAAATTCTAAAATCCAAACATTATTAGAATTTGATCTTCTCAAAGATTTATCTTCATTAGTGAGGGAAGATTCTTTTTTGCCTAAACTTTGTCTTAAAAATTATTCTAATTTTCTATCTAAATTTTTTGATTTGTCACCTAATGAACCTTCATCTTATCAGCTAAAAACATCTTCAACAGTCAGAAAATAGTTACCCATTCCTGATGATTCAAATAAAATTTGAGCTTTGAGATCTGATGTTTGGGTGACAATATATTTTGACTCTTTCTCAGGAAGCAATTTTTTCATGACGCCTTTAACAGGTATTCTTGCTTTAGACAAATCCATATTCAACTCTCCACCTACATCCTTGTAAAAATTACGTCTGAGGAGAATGCCGTAGGAAGCTAAAACATCAGCCACCAAGACTATCATTTTAATCCTTTTATCTAAAAAAGTCATGAATACAAATTGGACATCTCTGATTTGACCTAGGAGTGGTACTTGTTTGTTTTCCATGGAGAAGCATCTCCCAAAAGTCTTAGTTAAGGTAAGACCAAGAGAATCTGCTACCTTGGTGGGCATAACATTATCAAAAGCTCCAGAGTCTATTATACATTTGCTTAATTTATGACTATTTGTTAACAGAGAAACATAAAAAGGTTCTATTTTCTTAGGGGCAACAAAAGGAGTAGCAACAAGATTATTTTTGGTGGATTTGTTCATCGAAGAATCATGAGTCACCTATCAAACTGTTCAAGATTGGCTCGCAAGTACTCAACTTTAGTCATTTGAATTTTGGTCTTTTTAACATGATCAATTATATCAAATAATTGAAATGAACTAGAAATAGAGAGAGTACATCATCTTGATCTTTATTGGGTGTGGCACTGGTCTGAGGAATAGAAGTAGAAGGTACAGGATGGTTTGAGGTACTTACTTTCTTACTGATCACTAGGTATTTTGATTATAAAGGTAGTGAAGTCCCCCGTTTAGCAATTGAAATTACTGGTTGAGGTTCTTTTCCTAATTTTCCCTTATCATCTTGTTGAGTTGACTAGTTTTGGGACCTAGTAAAAGCAGTGTATGATCCATCAAACACTTCTCTCTTTCTTATAGATTCATCTTGGTAATTTAGAAAATCAATGTTGGGTCGCCAGCTAATTCTTCTTCTCCTTCTGCAAAGAGATCAGCATCATCTTCTTGGTCCAACTCAAGTTGGAAAGAGAAATTATGTTCATCTTCATGATAACCAACTGTTGAGTTAATTGGTGCTGCTTCAATGGCAAGCTTCCCCTGTGCGAGAGAAAGGCAATTGGGTTGCCCTTGGTTCCTGGTAGCATTGCTTTGATATGAATGGTTAGGAAATGTCTTCTTTGGTATATCCTAATAAGGAGGAGCAAACATTCCTTGGGCCATTTGTCTTTCTAAAGCTAACAACTCATTTGCTAACTTTTGCACCATATAATCTGTGGTAGTCGTGCAAGAACTTTCAACATATGAGGGAAATTTATTTTTATTAGAATTTTTTCTAATCTTACTTGCCAGGATAAGATCATCTTCGACCTCAGTAGCCAAAATATGAGCTGCAAAAAGCTCTATAGGGCCAACTCACCTCAACAAAAAACTTACTTTAGGAAGTTGAGAATTGATGAAAAAGCACTTAAGATTATCCGGTGTTGGCTAAGTAATTATAAGAATTATGTTCCTCAGCGTATTGAATTTAGCAATGAAGTCCCGCATAGGCTCATGGGGTTCCTTCTTCATTTGCCTAAGCTGAGCCAACAAGACATGTGCATCTTCAATGGGTTTGAACCTAGCCTCAAACTTGACCTTGAGAGTGTTTCAGTCAATTATAGTTTGAGCTTGAAGGTGATTAAACCAATCCATGGTAGCGCCTTGCAAAGTTTTTACAAACAGTCTCACCACTATATCTTCATATTCCACGCGTATCACGCTACATGCTATGTAGAAAGCAGCGATATACTCATCAAGATGAACTTTCCCATCACCATAGAATTTGGAAAAATTCTTTCTCAAACTACGAGGTAGTTCATGTAAAGGTGGGGTCAGATTGAGAGGACCAAAAGTGTTACCCCAAGGGCCTTGGACTACCATGAGATGACGATTAAATGAAAGAATAACAAATCTTTAAGGGGTAAGTATGGACAAAACTTTACTAGCACTGAAACTAGAAGCTTCGTCTGGTATTAGAGATCTGATGTTGGAAGGAGGAAAACTCCTGGTACGCTGAAGGCGAGATGGTGGAGAAAAAAATTTAAAATTATTTCATTGCACCAACTCAAATACAAGATCAACAATACCTTGAGCTCTCTGGCTTCGCGTGTATAGTGGATCTATCAGAGTGTAGAATGGAAAAAGAAATGAAAATACTTCAATTTGAAGCTTGAGGCTTCAATGTGCGCATTCGTGTCCCCAACGGAGTCACCAAAAAACTGTTGGGTGAATATTTTGTCATCAACTAACTAAAGGCAAAATGGGTATATCAACCACAGTGTAATGAGATAAATATCTCCTCTCAACAAGGGGAGGGTCCCTATAAACTATAATATACCAATATAAACTGAAAATAGACTCAGTGGTGAGATCATACCATCCATCTCTCTATTTTCAGAGATGATGTTCACAAGGTAAAGGAAAATTTTTGTGTAATAACTGAAAGCAATTCTCTTCTTTTAGAAATGATGTTCAATAAAAAACAGGAAAACTTTCCAGGTAGTAACTAGATCCATAAGAAACCCATGAAAGCATAAACTCTTTTGTTGCTTCTCTTACTAATTTAGGACTAATAGCATAGTAGAATGAAGTGTAGACCAAAGTCTCCACTGAAAAATACAACAGAGTATATGATCACAAAGGATAAAAGTAGTTCAAAGCCTTTCCAATATCTTTTGTGCTGAAACGTAAAACACATAAGCTAAAGACAATTATGGTAGCACAAAGTCTCCACAATTGACTTCAGGACATCTTCCAAATTATTTTCACTTACTTTGTTTATTTGATCAAACAGATCAGACTGTATTTAGGGAAAAAGACATAAGAACAATTTCCTACATAACACAAATTATTTCAACACAAAATTTAAAAGGTCACTTGCTATCTCATTCACCTGATAAAATATGATTAACAATCTAAGCTCAAAGTCTCAAAAATGCCTTTCAATTTAGGTAGAGTTTTGCTTCTAATAACTAAGATATCTCCCTTATTCAAAATTAGAGATTACAATATATAGCATCCAAAGAAAGACTTTGGCGCTTGTTTTCATAAAATAGCTCATGCTACATTGAATGCATTGGAAAGAGGAAGTTCTGTGTAGGGGCCATGCTGGAGCAGGTTACCAATCCTCACTTTGGCATTTAACTCATATCAAATGTCTTCTCCAAAGCATGGGTTGCTTGATCCTCTGAAAGGTAAGGCCGCTCCTCTTTATGATACTTACATGACTGTCAACTCGTCTTTACTCAAATGAATAAAAATAGGCCGAACCATTGATTGCTTACACTCTCTGATATCCACTTTGGTAGACTGTTCCACCCACTGGAATAACTCTTTTGCCAACGCTTCTGGATTCTCTATTTGATTCCCTCTTTCCTTGCTATATTTTGTCTCTTCTTGGTGATCTGAGCTCTCAGGGCTATCTTCTCGCCTTCTGTTGGCTTCTTTGGCTCCTTTCTCAGTGGATCATTGAGTTTATCCTCGAGTCTGTGTTATTTAAAAATCAATGGTTATTCCATTATCCTAAATTTGACATCCGTGGGGACATCATCGGTCGCTTGAACCATTTTAAACCTTGAACCGTCTTTTTAGAGTTCACCGGTTTAATGGTTCAACGGTTCAATATTTTATGTTTTGCAAAGAGTCACGTTCGCTCAGTCTTCTTATGAATTCACTTTATATCATTGAACCAACTATTTGAACCTTTCACTGGAACCTTCCATTCGAACCTTTTTAAATCTTTGAACCATTTTGAAGCGGAGTTCAATGGTTCAACGGTTCAATGATTTAGCGGTGTTCATTTCAAATCATTAAACCCCATCGTTGAAACACATATCATTGAACCTCGACGTTGAACCATTCTTATCAATTTTTAGGAAATGTCTTCAAGTGTTTTGTAATTTCTTCTTGCAAAAATTCACCTTTTGAACCTACAATTTTCTTAGCCGAAAAGGCTTGTGCAATTGAATAACTTGACTGCTCAAAACATTTTTGAGAAAGGAGACCATTCATGGCCTGTAGGACCAAAATGGTCAACAGGTTGTCCGTAAAAACAAGTGACTAGTTTTGGGAACAACACATTAGATATATTACGAGTTGAAAGGTTTATAGTCACTATATTTGGCATGCCAATAAACTTTTTTATATTTCTTGATAATGCCCGTTGCATTTTGCAAGTCACATATTTTTTGGTTATGCCAAACATCTCAAATATTATACAAGCACAATCTTCTAAAGGTTTACATTTTAGAATTTTGATCTGATTGATTTGTTTTCCAACACTATTTGATTATTATTGCCTAATCTTTGTTGGCAAACTATAATTTCCATAATCTATCACATAGTATTAAATTTTGAAACTAATATTTGTTTTTTATAGTTGTTGTATGTATTTATTGTGCAAGTTTTGATGCTTAATTTTGCAAATTATCAGTAAAGTCGTGAGAAGTTTCAAAGATATGGGACTTGACCCTTGAAACAACCTCCAGGTTTTAAAGAAACCGGAGCTTCTCTTTGGTGTTTGATGTAAAGAGGAAAGAAACAATGCATAAAAGGAATACATAAAATGTTAAGGTGATGCGCCAAGATTGTTGTCTTCTACTATACAACACAATAACCAATACTAATAGAATCTATTGAAAATATTAAAGAGCATGAAGCATGGTCAATAATTCTAGCATAGACTTTAGACTAATCAAAGGCTCAGAACAGAAAAGAAGGCACAAATCATCATCTATCCCAATAACACATTAATTAGTTTTAATAATATTTGTTGACAGAATTAAAGAGCATATAACATGATTAATAATCTCAACGTTTATGCAAAACTAACAAAAGGCCTATGACAGAAAGTGAGAAGCAAGAATTAGAAACAGACTACAATTACGCAGAATACCACGCTTTCTTCACAACTTGATAGAAGACCAAAGTACATAAGGCAAAATTGTAAAGGATACAATATCCGATCCCTCAAGAAAGGCACCTGTTAAGGTAGTAAAATGATTCAAAAAAATAGCTACTCAACTCCTTATTGGTCTAGATAAATATCTAGTAATCTCCTTTGTCGACCCTTTGATATGATACTTATAGCCCAAAATATCCCTCGTGAGTCACTACAACTTGCTCAGATTCTAACTGCATGTCTGTAAATTTTGGGTCTAAACTCTGCGTGCCATTGTAACTGAGCAACTTGGAGCTTGATTTTGTTATTTCCACTAACTATATCTTCAGTTTTGTTTCAACTATTGCTCATATAAGTCTTTAACCTGCAGTCTCTCAAAGCATTAACACATGGAGGCTTCTGCAACTTTTAACTATTTGACTCTTCCTTCGTCGTTCCTTAGACTCTTTAACTTTCTCAACTCTTTTTAGGCTTTAAGACCCACTATGTTGACACGTTGCAACTTTTGCGGGATTCCTTTCGAGGCTTAGCACTCAACGTTAGATTTGCCTTTGTGATCCGCATCATTGATTCAACCGATGCCTTCTACAGGCTCCACGTGGAAGCCTTCTGCAAGTCAAAAAAAGCCTTATATTTCTTTTGGATAGGGGGAGCGTCGTTATGCCTCTTCAATCTTAGGCTATAGTTGGTTAGTGAATTACACTAATTACTATAAAAATAGAATGATTTGGAGATCACTCTCAAACACTTGACAATTATCTACATTGTCAAGGATGGTGGGGCATATGACCACCTTGATTGCTTCTTTTTTAACCAGTAGATCTTTGGCTAGATCAAACTAGGATACAATTTGAGCCATCATGTCTACTTTAGCATTTTTAGACCTCAAGATGACTTCAATATTGAAGTCATCAAAACCTTCAACTAAGTCCCACACCCTATAACGGTAAGACCTCATCCTTGTATTCTTTACTACTGCAGTCTCCCTGATTTGTTTAACCACTAATTTAAAGTCACCAAAGACTCTCAAATTCTTTATTCCTTCCTTTTGGGCAAAGAGTAAGCCATGCACTAAAGATTCATACTCATCTTCATTGTTAGTGCAGCTAAAAAGAAAATGTAGTGCCTTAAGAATCTATTTCCCTTTTGAAGACATAAGGCATATGCCTGCTTCTGAGCCGTTCTTGCTTCTTGCTCCATCAAAATTTAGGGTCCATACAAAGGAATCATCAATGGGACTCTCCTTTTCATTGTTCACCTCTGCTATAATACTATGTATCTCATAATTCTCATCAAAAATCACATAAGTTCCCAACTCAGTGGAGTCAAAATTTCCAAAAGGATCTCCTGGTGTCATATCTGAGAGATACTTTTCACCCTTTTGATTATCATCATCTTCGATACATTCCTCTATATAGAGTCTTTCCTCTCTACATCAAACCCCAAAGAGAAGAGCTAGCTTCTTTAAAACTTGGAGATTGTTTCAAGGTTCAAGTCCCATATCTTAGAAACTTCTCATGACTTTGGTGATAATTTACAAAATTAAGCATCAACAGTTTTATTGGTGTGGCACGCCCAGTGGGACAAAGTTTTACTGAAATCGCATGAGTGGACATCCTTCAAGAAAAGAGAATCGTGGACCAACTACAAGATCGCAATCTGCTATAAATCTGGGACTCTTAATACCGCCATTGGTAATTACTTCAAGAAGAAGGCTGACTCAAAAAAATACACTAAGAAGTCAAATGGTTATTTAGGCTCCGCCTAGGAACTTTGTCAATTGAAATGGTAGAAGTCCACTTATTCTGGCAACACCTCCTGATACATGGGACCCTATTTCAGCTAATGCTCTAAAAACATTACCTAAATTTTGGGGAAGATTTCAAGACTCCAACAGAGCATCTTCAAGATGTGGCAGATGTATGTACTATCCATTTTATCACACAATAAAATGTAGCCTTGAGACTACTAGCTGTATCTTTAAAAGGAAGGGCTCTTCATTGGTATAGATCTTTAGCGCCAAATTCTATTAGAAACTAGGACCAATTAGGAACTACATTATATGATAGATTCAATGAAAAGGGGGATAGATCATCCCTCCTACATCAATTAATCACTATTAAAAGAGCTCCCCAAGAAGCAATGACTAATTTCAACACTAGACTTCATAAATGGCAAAGAATCCCAATCTTGGCTCAACCACTTACAAGTATGGCAATAAATTTCTATCTTAAAGCTTTTAATTCTGATATCTCAGTTATGATCCAGTCACTACGAGGGTAGACCCTTCTTGATGCTTATGATCTTGTTGTAAGAGCGGAAAATAATTTGATAGATGCTGGGAAATTACCCCCAAGGCCTCCTATGCCTATGTTTCTTGAATTATGTCTCCCTATTCAAGAAGAGGCTCCTAGCACTTCTCAGGCCAATACTTCTATTTACACCTTTCCCTCCTCTCAAGGAGCATCAGCTACTGTTCCATCTTTTTATTCATCAGAGATGAATGATGTCAAGAACATCCTTAGAACCTTCTTTAATGAGATTATCAATCTTAAGAGGAACCAAGCCTCACATCAAAGACCTCCTTATCAAGGTTTTCAAGGGAATAGACCCCCATATCAATAGAATCAGTATCAAGGATCTCAAAGAATAGTGCCTTCACAACCATCTAACCAGATTGTCCTTGTACCAACACCATTACAAATAGCTCTGCCAAGCTTGGAAAGAGAATTGGTCCCTTGCCAAAATAACATGTTGAAAGAGACAAATGCATGGTGTTTTCCTTGTAATGACACTCACATGCCAAGAGATTTCCCTATGGAAATTTTAAAACAAAAAGTAACCGAACAAAGAAGAATGGAAAACTAGGACACTACATCATCAAGACAATATCAATCACCTGGAGTTCAAAGTGCAGCCATGGTGGCTCAGATGCAAGGCATGTTGCTAGAACAAGGAGAGATTGCCCCTGAACACACTTTGTTCTCATGGATTGAGGATGAAGAATCTGTGTTCATTAATGACGCATCAACCTTAAAGAACCTGGTTCAGTCTGATTATTTTACACGATCAAAAAGGAGGATGGTTGATTCTACAGATGTTGTTCCTACTATTAAACACTGAATCAAGAAAAGTGTTATTAGCTCCAGTTCCTCAGATCCCTATGACAAGACAAAAAGTTCTAGTGACTACATAGAATTTAGGAATCCCCAACATAGCAATTGAAAGGACAAGGTATCCATAGTACTCTAAAGTACAACCACTTGGATCAATCAATGTGGTAGAACAACTGAAGAAGCTCTTGCTAATGTCTCATTATGGGATATGTTGGCCATTCTTGAACAAAGGGAACTCTTGCAAGAAGCACTAAAGAATCAAAATGAGCCAAAGTCTAGTGCCACAAAGGAAGATCCATCAAATAAAGGCAAGGAGCAACACAAAACATCTCAGCCACAACAAGGGCCAGTCTTGGTGAACGCCAAAGAAGAGGTAGGGAAATCTAAACCTAACCCTTTCTATATGACTCTTATAGTGGGTAAAAAAATTGCTTCATAATTCTATGATAGACTCAGGTGCAAGTACTATGGTCATGCCTAAGTTAATCGCTGACGCCCTAAAGATTAAGTATGAACCATTGAGTAGTAGCTTGATGGAAAATCAGTGCAGACTATAGGGATTGTTAGAGGGCTTCCATTGCAGCTATATTCTCGCCTGAACATAATTGTGTTGCAAGATATAGTAGTCATAGATATCCCTCCCGTTTTTGGTCTATGCTTATCTAGAGACTTTACAACTAAAATTGGAGGGTACATGTCTCTTGACTGGTCGCCTCTTATTCTAAGAACCAAGTATGGTTCAAAGATGAAGGTATTATCAGAACCCCTCAGCAAAGAGCATATCACTGATCAGGGAATATCAAAGTTCAAAACATCTCACGCAATGATCACTGGAGAGGAAAGAGTCTATATAGAGGAGATTACTAGGTATTTATCTAGACCAACAGAGATTTAGTAGCTAGTTTTTTGAAGCATTTTACTACCTTAACAGGTGCCTCTCTTGAGGGATCGAATATTGTATCTTCTGCAATTTTGCCTTATTTACTTTGTTCTTCTATCAAGCTATGAAGAGAGAGTGGTGTTCTATGCTATTGTAGTCTATTTCTAATTCTTGCTTCTTACTTTCTGTCATAGGCCTTTTGTTAGTTTTGCATAAACGATGAGATTATTAATCATTGTATATGCTCTTTAATTCTGTCACCAACTATTGTTAAAACTAATTACTGTGTTGTTGGGATATATGATGCTTTGTGCCTTCTTTTTTATTCTAAGCCTTTGATTAATTTAAATTCTATGCTAGAATTATTGACCATGCTTCATGCTCTTTAATATTTTCAATAGATTCTGTTAGTATTGGTTACTTTGTTGTTAGGTAGAAGACAACAATCTTGACGCATTGCCTTAGCATTTTAGGTATTCCTTTTATGCATTGTTTCTTTTCTCTTTACATCAAACCCCAAAGAGAAGAGCCAGCTTCTTTAAAACTTGGAGGTTGTTTCAAGGGTCAAGTCCCATATCTTTGAAAGTTTCCACGACTTTGGTGATAATTTGCAAAATTAAGCATCAACATCAAGGTCTAGACATATTCTAGCATTTTTTTTTATAATAATACTTAAATGAATACAATTTTTAGTCAAAAATATAATATTTATTCAAATATACGAAACTTTAGTGTTCAATAATTTTACTCAAAACATGACATGAATTAAGATTAACTACTTCTTGATTGTAGGTAGGATAATTGACTTATAAATACCAAATAATCCAAACAATAAATTTTAATATTACATGTATTCCAAATATATATATAACTATAAATACTTTATATTATGCATCAACTTCATCTCAAAACTAGTTCTCTATTATTTTATAAAAATTTGATACTGACATTTTTGTTATATTAATGAAAATACATTTTTCAATCTTAAAAAAAATCGGAGATAATACTAATTTATTTTTTCAAATGAATGTTTTTGCGTTCAAAATTGTCCGACTCCAAACATGTGATAAAAAAGTGGATAAAGTCCGTACCAACTGATCCGACTTCACTCCCTAACCATCGGTAAATTAAGTACGACTAAAATATAGAACGACATGTTGGGGTTAAGGTATGGTTAAATTTGAGATCCCAGGAGAAACAAGAAGTTTAAAAAATATAAATTAAATTTAATAGTAATATACAAGATAAGTGCAGGCTAATTGACCATTAGGGAAAATAATGGCAGCGGAGAGAGAGGTACTAATTTTTCCAATTTATCGAACAAATCCTCCTCCCAATCATCGTTCATTTTCATTTCGCTTTTCACCTTTGTGTGTGGCGGCTGCTCCACTCCATCTTCGTCTCTTCCTCTCTTTTTGGGCTCCACATGACCACACCCTGAGCCTGAAGACTCACTGTAGGATGAGGCGTTGAGGGGAAAGTTGAGTATAGCTTTGGCTCCTCTCATTTTAAAAGCGGCGCGGTCATATGCGACAGCAGCAGCCTCAGCGGTGTCAAAAGTGCCCAGCCAAATGCGGGCTCCTTGCTTTGAGGAGTCCCTAATCTCTGCAGCGAATTTCCCCCACGGCCTGCACCTCACTCCTCTGTAATGCCTCTTACACGGAACCGATATCTTAAGCGACGAGGCTTTATGACTCCGTCCTTGTTCCAATCGCCGTTCCGCTTCTCCGTCAAACGACGCAATTACAGGGTGTGTAACTGTACAGGCAGCAGAGGGAGTGGTGGGAGTGGAGGAGTCGCCGAGCAAATGAAATTTAATCCGTTGCAGAGCTGCATAATACTCTTCACAAGCCATTTCTTTTGGTTTATCTGAATCGTTGAATAACCCTGAATGGATGAATTTATACAAAGGGGGAGAAACAGGATTTGCAGTGAGAAGGTGCGAGGAAGGAACGGCAAATGCTTAGCTGTCAGCCATTCCCAACAATAAAATATAATATTCATTGTACCTGACGTTAACGTCTGTTTGACTAGAGTCTGTAATTCTAATGAGGTCCAACTTGCGAGACAAGTGGTAATTATATTTAATGATTCCATCCACATTCGCACCATACTTCACGTGTCTATTTCAGAAACAGATACACTGGATTTGTATGATTAGGGATGTAGGGGTTAAATTTGGCGGCCGTTTAAACGTTTTTGAAGTTTTTACACGTAAAATACAGTCACATTATATTTTTAACCGTATCAAACGACGGACGAAAACTTAGACTCCCTGTCAAATAGATGTTTACAATAAAAAATTGGCCGTTTTAAAATTATTAATAGGAGTGGGACTCGGACTAGTCAGAGTCTGAGAGTGGGAAGTGGACATGTCACGACTCATAGTCACAGTGTGACATGACTAAATGCATAAATAAAATGTGACGGTGTTCGGACCCCAGATTCAGAGGCACAATAAAATAAAATATGAGACTAGACAGCGTTATCCATGCGTGACATTAAGGTAAATTGGAATCATTATCGAAACATAGACTCAAAGGAAACTAACCAGAAAAAATAGTCAAACATTCCCATTTCCTAGCAACTTGGCCGCCATTGATGATTAAAAATGAATTGAGGATTGCTGATTCGTCGAGTCATTGACATTAGTGAGAATAATTAAAGGCCGTATTTTCCATGACTTAATGAAATTTAAATTTTCTATTGTTCAAGTGTAACTACCATTAATATAGGAGATGGAACAAAGGTTGCAAAGGTGAACTCTGAGAAGACTCCGCAGTCACCCCACTTCATGAAACCTCCTTCATATTACGTGGGTGCAAAGTTCAAAGTTTTTGAATTGTTTTTGGTTAATTTTTTGCTCAAAAATCTAGCGGAAAGGGCGACTCTCTAAGTTTATAAGCCAGTGGAGGAGATGGATCTCAGTGCAACGAGCAATGAAGAATCATTTTCCTTCACACTGCTCACCCAGTGTTTTTTCTTCCCACTCGAAGATGGAGAAGAGGAGCGATGCTTTTGATTTTACACTCTGTGAGATTTACATCTTGCTTTGGTCGATCATCCGACTCCAACTCAGGGCAGTCCTTTTCCTTTTGTTTTTCATTCTTCAATGTTTTTTTCCCCTTTCAAATGTTTTTATTTTTTTTCATTTAAGAGTTTAGAACAAATAAGGGTTTATTTTGAGAACAACGTTTCCTGTACCGCAAAGGGTTTATTTTTATAACATCGCTTGCCTCTACCGTAAATATTTGTGTGAATCTCTTCTAAGGTCATTGCATTATCTTATAATAGTCACGGATTTGAGTTTCAAAAACAACAACCCCTAACTTTTACCTTAATGAATAAGGCGTACACTATCATTTGAACTCAAATCTTGTGTTGAGATGGTTAATATAGGGTTTGCGATTGCTTATTGAAACATTTGTGATCCGATTTATTTTTTTGGTATATACCATGGATTTGTTTCCGCTTCTTTTATGTGTACACTCCTATTAGATGCCTTTTTTAAAAGGTTACAGTGTGTAATGTGATGAACTGTGTGTCTTTGCTATTTCATTTTAAAACATCTTCCCACAAAAACTATAAATTTGTCGGTTGAATCTATAATATTTTATTATTATTATTATGTTGATTGTCATCTTACACGGTATTTCATAGTTGAATGGTTGCCTATTTATTTTATGGCTTGTTGTGGTGTTTTCAATAAAGCCTTCTAACCAATTAAAAGTGGTGTCTTGGCTTTTCTTTACCCCCAAACATGGACAATTTAGGGAAGAAACAAGAATAGGGCTTTGTGTTAATGGTTGAAGGCATTATTGTTCTAGGTGTGTCTCTACCATTGTTTCGTGTAGAATTGGACACTTTACCCAATTCAAAAACATTTACATGTGAAAATGTTTCCCAAATGAACTACATCAGCGAGAAAATAGGTGGCTCTTCCTATACATTCTGGAATCTCGATAGTCTACTCAACCATAATTTAAATACATAAAAAATATTATAAGGTATAGCATTTTATAGATATATTTACACACATCTAATAGAATATGATTTCATTTATATTAATAATATCTTTATTTTTATATCATTTTATTATATAAAAATAAATATTTTCGTATTTATATAAAAATTATGAAAGTTAAAAATGAGAAATGAACATCATGTGCACGTTGACATTATCTTAAAAACCGTCACAAAAAAATTTCTTGACGGATAAGGGTAACCGTCAAATTTAACCCCTGGATACGAGTCAAAGTCAGGGGTCAATACTTAAAAGGTTGAAGTCAAATCAGAACCTGTGGAGTTTTTAATTTAAATAAAAGGAAATTTACTAAATGGTTCCAGCCGGTCGGGAATTTCAAATTAAATATTAGGTTTTTTATTTTATTTTTCTTATTTTAATTTTTATATGGATAATTATGTACGTTTCGTATGTGATGCATAATAAAAATATGATGTCTTTTGATATCTTGTGAATTACTTTATAAATCATAAATAAAGTCTCTTTAACGTCATTTTGATTTTAAACTTTAAAAAGAATTTTCTTTTAACTTCCTCTTTTTCCAATTCAGATTTTATTGAGGGCCAACTCTTCTATATATTATAAATTATTTATTTAATAAAAAAATATTATTTATCAAAATAATTGATAATATTTTATTTTTTATATTATAAAAAGGTTATTAAATTTTGTTTGTAATGTAATTTCCTACTCTACGTCGTATTTTATTATTTTTTTATTCGAGTACTGCAATTTTGGTTCTTCAGGTAGAGCGGCAGAATTTTGAAGCAGAGGGCCGGTTCGTTTTGCCCAAGTATTGAGATGCAGCGGAAGCTGCCAAGTGTCGCCCTCTGAGCAGGTTTTTTTTCCCTTGTTTCCTTCGTCTCAATTTTGCCCGAGTATTAGTTCAAGCGGATGCTGCCAAGCGTCGCTTTTCGGAAGACAAAGCCGACAGTTGGCGTCCCACGAGTTGCCTTTTTGTAACCTTTGAGAACCGCGGATCATGCCACATACCCAGTAGCAGTTAAGCGAAATGCACCACGTGTCAGCATCCGTGTCTCATAACGATGTCCACACTTCATTCAGAGACTTTCACCATCAGGCAGCAGAGAAGACGGAAAGCGCCAAGTGGCAGTTGCGGAGGCCCTGAAAGACCTTTTTGGAGAAAAATTGCAAGCCACCACGTGTCGGCATTCGGGAAGCCATGAGTCCAATGCTTTCCATTCAACGCACAAAGGCGTCGTTGTGTTTTGCTCAAGTGCCACAAAGCAGCGGATGCTGCCAAGTGTCACTCTCCGGGTCCCCCTCTACTCCATCCATAGAAGAAGTGGAAGATGCCACTTATCTTCCTCGAAGCCACGGAAGCTGCCAAATGTCGCCATCCATAGGAGTCCGATATATGCCCCTAATGATACAACGGCACAGCCAAAGGGGAGCGAAAAGAGCCGCGTGTCTTCAATGAATCAGGGGGAAGGCGCCAAGTGTCTTTTTTTGGTGTATTCTTGGTGATCAAGGGGATTTTCAAAAAATTGACTAAGTGTCCTCTCCTATTTCAAACATAGCAGAGTGTTCCGTGTATCGGTTGCCAAAAGCGAAATGGAGGGAAAATCGACTAGAGTTAATGCGAGTAGATGAAACAGTTCATCGAGTAGATTTTTGGAGCCACCCACAACGTTGAAGGCGCCGTTTGTTTGTCCCCTATGAGCGAAGGATGGAGAAGATTGCGCGGCAAAGAAAGCATAGGGAGACATCCGGAGATATAAAAGAAGAAGAATTGTAAAATCTAAAAAAAAAGGGGGGGGAATTCTCATAGTTTTAGACTTTCAGAGTTTTTGACCAATAATATCATTTGCTTTTGCTACATTTTTCTGAGTTGAAAGGTTTATATGACTGTGTGTGTTTCTGCATCTTTTGTATGACTGGAAGATTCAATAAGAAAATTGAACACTATGCCCTTGTTGATGTCATCTGTGTCATTTGCAAAGTAGTCTATGCTGTAGATTTTCTAGCGTTGTGATTTGAAATGTTATTTGCTTCTGTCCCATTTTCTGGAGTCTGAAGTTTTACATAACTGTGCGTGACTTTTGCGCATCTAATGTGATTGGAAGATTCTATTAAGAAGATTGAACACTATGCCTTTGTTGGCAATTCCTGTATCTCAGCAAAAGACTCCCCTGTTGTGAGCCTCTGTTTCTGCTATTCCAATCTTTTACATTGATCATGCACTTGTCTGCTCTTAAATGTAATAGAATCACATAACAGTTTCACTGTGCTCAGGTTAGGATTAGGATTACTCTCAGGCGCATCGCCATAGTTAGGTTTCAATTCCTACATTTTGCGTTTCTGTTTAGTCTCCTATCCCTTTTCCCCAACACCCAATACAAAAGAAGAGACTAGCTTCTTTAAAATCTGGGGGTTGTTTTCAAGCCGCATTGTCCCACAGCTTGAAACTTTCCATTGTTGTTGATTAAGATTTAGCGTCATTTTAAGACATCAATAGTTTCTGGCACGCCCGGTGGGACCAATCTTTCAAGGAGTTGAAGAATTTTGGTGTATTCTTCATCCAATCTGCCTTTGAAAGTTTTTTATCGACACCAACAACGACTCTGCATCACCAACCAATCAAGCAGTATCGTCAAGAAATCCCTTTGGTATGTATAACTCTGTAACTCATAGCTATGAGTCTTATTCTCCTTCAAATATGTTTTATCGAGAACAAGCTTCTCCTAGAATCATGTCGAGTAATGAAGATGCATATTGTTATGAGCCACATCAGTCTTATGCCCAGTCCCCCCAATATGTCTCATCCCATGTTGAACCTAACCTTATTTTCACTTTCAAAAAACCATTGCTGGGATTAAAAAAATATGTGTTAGAGCTTGATAACAGAAGGGGATGTGGTCAAGAAATTCCTTGTCAGGTCATCTATCAAGTGAGGGAGGCAATAGACCTGATCAAAAGTGAGTGGGATCCCATTGAAAGGGCATATTGGCAAGAGCTTACATACGAAATGTTAGATGTGTGTGGATTGATTGCATTTATAGAAGAGAGGCTAGGCGTTCATGAGAACCAGCCTTATAAAATCTACCAAACTTCATATCCACCACCACAAATTCCAGATCAGGCATATGCCACCCCTATTCATGGGCAAGGTCAAAATTGTCAAGGTCAATTCCCCAATAATGCAGAGCCCATGTCAGCAGCAAGTCAGGATGACCCCGGACCCTCACTACTTCCTCAACTCTCCCCCACCATTCCTCAAAAGGCTCCTCACTTCCATGAAAATTCCTATGAGCCCGCTTCAGAAGAAACTTCTTATACCACTCCCCAGATCTTTCAGCATGATGACGAGTCTCTAAGTTGGACCGAAGAGGATGATGAAGCAGCTGAAAACTTTGCAGAGGAGTGCGTTCAATTCATGGCTAGTCAAGAGGATTTCATCAGTACAGAGGAGGAGGAGATCACCATAGACTCTCCTTTTGATGAGCAAGAGGATAAGCCGCAAGCTTTTTCTTTTACTTCTGATGAGGAGGAGATCATTTCTGATTTTTTCCTCACTCTGCAAGAGGATATGGAGGAACATGGACACTCCCTCGACCAAGTCATTGAGATAGGAGGCGCTGAGCTGGTTTCAGATGAAGAAGAAAGCCCTGAGATTCAAATGAGTATGCAGAAGAGATGCCAGCCTTTTAATTCATCCTTGCAAGATGATGAAGTCATCAAAGAGCATGGTGATGAAATAAAGCTGGAATATGAAGATGTGCCAAAAGATAATGGATATCAAAAGGCACATCATGAAGAACCAATAGCCCATGATTTCTTGATGACACCCGGCAACATGAAGAACCAGTATTCGACGGGCATTCAAGGACAAGAAGAGTTCATAGGTGTCGAATACACATTTTGCTCAGACTCGTTCGGGTGCAAGCAAATCTGTGTGGCTGGTGCAGAGAACATTCCATCAACAACATATCTGTTGCAATCACTGGTATGGCAACACAAGTTGGTTTGTCATAAAGAGGATGTGGGAAAGTTCATTTTCAATTCGAGAGGAAAATAAGGATTTTAAATCAATATAGTTAGGTAGTTTCCATTCCCGCATTGCTTTGTTTTGTTTTTTGCTTTCCCACTTTTCTTTTAAAATAAGCGTTTTAAACGTAGAGTCAGCGTCTTAGAAATTCTTTAATTCTTTATTTTTTGCTGCAATAAATGCTTCCCCAAATCTTTCGAAATTTCCAACGTACCTTGTGCCACATAATGTGTCTGCCTCACTGTTTCCTAAAGATTGAGTAGGATTTGCTAACAGTCACCTTAATTTAATGTTATTTTGGACTTGATAGGCCCATAAAAATCCCTTATCAAATTGTAAAGTTTACAAACTCTCAAGCATTCCTGCGAAAATATCTTGCTCATTGTGATTGTGGCACCTAGTGAAATTTGTTGCAGCAAGCGTGTTTTTATCTTGCGAAAGGTTCATACCAGGTTATTATACAAGAGATTTAGAAATGGCAGGAACATCAAAAACACCCAGGAAGAGAGGAAGGGTGCAGTCCCAATTGGACCCAGAAGAGGAAGAACAACCTTCACAGCGCCCAGTGCAGATCACTACAACTTCTCCTCAGGTAGGAATTACTCCCCCTCCTCCCTCTCAATCCATTCCTCAAACCTTAACGTTACCCTATTTTTCCCCCTCCGTTCTTAGAAAAATGCCCCTTCGACTCACCCCCAGCCAGCCAATGGTTCTCCAATACGGCCTGCCGCAAGGATTTCCCTTCACAGGGAGATATATTGCATCCCCTTCCACTTTCTAGACACAGGCTAATGCCTCAAGGAAGGCAAGAGAAGCCCGATTAGAGAAGAAGAGGAGTAAAGTGAATAAAGCGCTGACAGTGCCACATTTGAGGTCACAATTTGACCCCATTCAACAGTAGCTGACGGTAACCCATTTGTCGCCCAACGTTGCCAAGTTGAGCAAACAAATGTGGTTGGAAGACTACAACATGAACACAGTGGCCATCGACATGTTCCTGTTCAGGCCTCAAGACAGCGTTGAGCTCATGACCGAATCAACTTCTGCGGTCACAAAAGATTATTTGAGGATATCAAGGAGACTGTAGAAGATGGAGGCCAACTTGGGCACGAAAAAGGCAAATTGTAATAGTTTGGCCAAACAAATAAACTAGAAGGACAATGAGGTAGCTAGTCTGCAGAAAGATTTGCAAGATATTGTTTCCCTCCAGACTCAACAGACAATTCAGGCCCAAAATGCATCTCTGAACGCAGAGCTTGAAATTGCCAAGAGTGCAACAACAGCTCTAAGATGGGAAAATGCAACATTACAGGGAAGAATCGAAGGACTCTAACTGTAGGTTATCCAATCATAGCAAGGGTTACTGGAAGAACAGAACAAGGGTGCGACTTTTCAAGCCTAGCTCCAGGCAGAGCAACAGCAGACCGTGCAACTAGCAATTGAGCTGGCCAATAGGCCAAGAGGTATCAAAATGGTGCAGCTGGTGAAGGAACTCTACAAGTCAGCATGGGAGAGAATCTCTTTGGAGATTCTCTAGCTTAGGCCACTTTTCACCTTCTTACGCCACGTGCAGTAGCTATGCGAGATGGTCAAGGATTCGGTACAGAGCACTTTGGCCACTATCTCCTAGAGAGTCGCAGACTCTCATTCTTTGCTGGAGAAGCTCTACAGCTCAAGGGATGCAACATTGGCAGCCGCAGGGATTCTCGACAGAATGGCCACCGTAAAATGGGTCAGCGAAGAGCTCAGTCGTAATGCTGCAACCAACAACTACAGAAGCTATCTTGATGTCATCGAAGAAGGCATCGCCGAAATGAGGCAACACATTGAAGATCTGGTGCAACTGGGCCTTCCTTCCCCATTTCCAGATACAAGGACGGTGCTGCTGGTGGATCAAATCCATCCATTGATGTTGGCCAGGCAAAGGGATCAAACAGTTTTTCAGAGCTTGCAGAATGATTCTCCAACCTCTGAGGTCAAAAATGTTCTAATCCCTATTTTTTAGCTAGAAACTAAGCTGAAAGCCACTGCCCAGATCCTGCAAATCTTTTTGCACAAGGATCTCATTAGCTTGGATTTGGCTTTTGACGAGTTGCAAAGAAAGGAAGTATTATCCGACCATGAGTGGTCTATCTTCCAGACAACGCTTTTGAAGCTATAAATTTTGGTCGAGCGGGAGTCGAGTTCTTTTTGAGTAGGCTCAAAAGCCCTGATGGTCGCCAATAACTGTAGAGTAATTTCCTACTCTACGTCGTATTTAATTATTTTTTGATTCGAGCACTGCAATTTTGGTTCTTCAAGCGGAGCGGCAGAATTTTGAAGCAGAGGGCCGGTTCGTTTTGCCCAAGTATTGAGATGCAGCGGAAGCTACCAAGTGTCACCCTCCGAGCAAGTTTTTTTCCCTTGTTTCCTTCGTCTCATTTTTGCCTGAGTATTAGTTCAAGCGAATGCTGCCAAGCATCGCTTTTTGAAAGACAAAGTCGATACTTGGCATCCCTTGAGTCGCCTTTTTTTAACCTTTGAGAACCACAGATCATGCCACATACCCAGTAGCAGTTAAGTGGAATGCACCACGTGTCAGCATCTGCATCTCATATCGGTGTTTGCACTTCATTCAGAGACTTTCACCATGAGGCAGCAGAGAAGACGAAAAGTGCCAAGTGGCAATTGCGGAGGCCCTCAAAGACCTTTTAGGAGAAAAATTGCAAGCCACCACGTGTCGGCATTCGGGAAGCCATGAGTCCAATGCTTTCCATTCAATGCACAAAGGCGTCGTTGTATTTTTCTCAAGGGCCACAAAGCAGCGGATGCTGCCAAGTGTCACTCTCTAGGTCCCCCTCTACTCCATCCATAGAAGAAGTGGAAAATGCCACTTATCTTCCTTGAAGCCACGGAAGCTGCCAAATGTCACCATCTGTAGGAGTTTGATATATGCCCCGAATGATACCACGGCATAGCCAAAGGGGAGCAGAAAGAGCAGCGTGTCTTCAATGAATCAGGCGGAAGGCGCCAAGTGTCTTTTTTTAGTGTATTCTAGGTGATCAAGGGGATTTTCAAAAAATTGACTAAGTGTCCTCTCCTATTTCAAACATAGCAGAGTGTTCCGTGTATCGGTTGCCAAAAGTGAAATGGAGGGAACATCGGCTGGAGTTAATGCGAGTAGATGAAATAGTTCATCAGATAGATTTTTGGAGCCACCCACAGCATTGAAGGCGCCGTCTGTTTGTCCCCTATGAGCGAAGGACGGAGAAGATTGCGTGGAAAAGAAAGTATAGGGAGACATCCGAGGATATAAAAGAAGAAGAATTGTAAAATCTAAAAAAAAGGGGGGGGGGGAATTCTCATAGTTTTAGACTTTCAGAGTTTTTGACCAATAATATCATTTGCTTTTGTTACATTTTCCTGAGTTGAAAGGTTTATATGACTGTGTGTGTTTCTGCATATTTTTTATGACTAGAAGATTCAATAAGAAAATTGAACACTATGCCCTTGTTGATGTCATCTGTGTCATTTGCAAAGTAGTCTATGCTGTAGATTTTCTAGCGTTGTGATTGGAAATGTTATTTGCTTCTGTCCCATTTTTTGGAGTCTGAAGTTCTACATAACTATGCCTGACTTCTGCACCTCTAATGTGATTGGAAGATTCTATTAAGAAGATTGAACACTATGCCTTTGTTGACAATTCCTTTATCTCAGCAAAAGACTCCCCTGTTGTGAGCCTCTGTTTCTGTTATTCGAATCTTTTACATTGATCATGCACTTGTCTGCTCTTAAATGTAATAGAATCACATAATAGTTTCACTGTGCTCAGGTTAGGATTAGGATTACTCTCAGGCGCATCGCCATAGTTAGGTTTCAATTCCTACATTTTGCATTTCTGTTTAGTCTCCTATCCCTTTTCCCCAACACCCAATACAAAAGAAGAGACCAGCGTCTTTAAAATCTGGAGGTTGTTTTCAAGCCGCATTGTCCCACACCTTGAAACTTCCCATTGTTGTTGATTAAGATCTAGCATCATTTTAAGACATAAAGAGTTTCTAGCACGCCCGGTGGTACCAATCTTTCAAGGAGTTGAAGAATTTTGGTGTATTCTTCAGCCAATCTGCCTTTGGAAGTTTTTTATCGACACCAACAATAACTTTGCGTCACCAACCAATCAAGCAGTATCGTCAAGAAATCCCTTTGGTATGTATAACTCTGTAACTCATAGCTATGAGTCTTATTCTCCTTCAAATATGTTTTTTCGAGAACAAGCTTCTCCTAGAATCATGTCGAGTAATGAGGATGCATATTGTTATGAGCCACATCAGTCTTATGCCCAGTCCCCCCAATATGTCTCATCCCATGTTGAACCTAACCTTATTTTCACTTTCAAAAAACCATTGCTGGGATTAAAAAAATATGTGTTAGAGCTTGATAACAGAAGGGGATGTGGTCAAGAAATTCCTTGTCAGGTCATCTATCAAGTGAGGGAGGCAATAGACCTGATCAAAAGTGAGTGGGATCCCATTGAAAGGGCATATTGGCAAGAGCTTACATATGAAATGTTAGATGTGTGTGGATTGATTGAATTTATAGAAGAGAGGCTAGGCGTTCATGAGAACCAGCCTTATCAAATCTACCAAACTTCATATCCACCACCACAAATTCTAGATCAGGCATATGCCACCCCTATTCATGGGCAAGGTCAAAATTGTCAAGGTCAATTCCCCAATAATGCAGAGCCCATGTCAGCAGCAAGTCAGGATGACCCCAGACCCTCACTTCTTCCTCAACTCTCCCCCACCATTCCTCAAAAGGCTCCTCACTTCCATGAAAATTCCTATGAGCCCGCTTCAAAAGAAACTTCTTATACCGCTCCCCAGATCTTTCAGTATGATGATGAGTCTCTAAGTTGGACCGAAGAGGATGATGAAGCAGCTGAAAACTTTGCAGAGGAGTGCATTCAATTCATGGCTAGTCAAGAGGATTTCATCAGTACAGAGGAGGAGGAGATCACCATAGACTCTCCTTTTGATGAGCAAGAGGATAAGCCGCAAGCTTTTTCTTTTACTTCTGATGAGGAGGAGATCATTTCTGAATTTTTCCTCACTCTGCAAGAGGATATGGAGGAACATGGACACTCCCTCGACCAAGTCATTGAGATAGGAGGCGCTAAGCTGGTTTCAGATGAAGAAGAAAGCCCTGAGATTCAAATGAGTATGCAGAAGAGATGCTAGCCTTTTAATTCATCCTTGCAAGATGATGAAGTCATCAAAGAGCATGATGATGAAATAAAGTTGGAATATGAAGAAGATGTGCCAAAAGATAATGGATATCAAAAGGCACATCATGAAGAACCAATAGCCCATGATTTCTTAATGACACCCGACAACATGAAGAACCAGTATTCAACAGGCATTCAAGGACAAGAAGAGTTCATAGGTGTCAAATACACGTTTTGCTCAGACTCGTTCCGGTGCAGGCAGATCTGTGTGGCTGGTGCAGAGAACATTCCATCAACGACATATCCGTTGCAATCACTGGTATGGCAACACAAGTTGGTTTGTCATAAAGAGGACGTGGGAAAGTTCATTTTTGATCCCGGAGGAAAATAAGGATTTTAAATCAATATAGTTAGGTAGTTTCCATTCCCGCATTGCTTTGTTTTGTTTTTTTCTTTCTCACTTTTCTTTTGAAATAAGGATTTTAAACGCAGAGTCGGCGTCTTAGAAATTCTTTAATTCTTTATTTTTTGCTACAATAAATGCTTCCCCAAATCTTTTGAAATCTCCAAGGTACCTTGCACCACATAATGTGTCTGCCTCGCTGTTTCCTGAAGATTGAATAGGATTTGCTAACGGTCACCTTAATTTAATGCTATTTTGGACTTGATAGGCCCATAAAAATCCCTTACCAAATTGTAAAGTTTACAAACTCTCAAGCATTCCTGCGAAAATATCTTGCTCATTGTGATTGTGGCACCTAGTGAAATTTGTTGCAGCAAGCGTGTTTTTATCTTGAGAAAGGTTCATACCAGGTTATTATACAAGAGATTTTGAAATGGTGGGAACATCAGAAATGCCCAAGAAGAGAGGAAGGGTGCAGTTCCAATTGGACCCAGACGAGGAAGAACAGCCTTCACAGCGCCTAGTGCAGATCACTGCAACTTCTCCTCAGGTAGGAATTACTCCCCCTCCTCCCTCTCAATCCATGCCTCAAACCTTAATGTTACCCTATTTCTCCCCCTCCATTCCTAGAAAAATGCCCCCTCAACTCACCCCCAGCCAGCCAATCGTTCTCCAATACGGCCTGCCGCAAGGATTTCCCTTCACAGGGGGATATATTGCATCCCCTTCCACTTTCTAGATGCAGGCTGATGCCTCAAGGAAGGCAAGAGAAGCCCGATTAGAGAAGAAGAGGAGTAAAGTGAATAAAGCATTGGCAGTGCCATATTTGAGGTCACAATTTGACCCCATTGAACAACAGCTGACGATGAACCATTTGTCACCCAACATTGCCAAGCCGAGCGAACAAATGCGACTGGAAGACTACAACATGAATGCAGTGGCCATCGACATGTCCCTATTCAGGCCTCAAGACAGAGTCAAGCTCATGACCGAATGCACTTCTGCGATCACAGAAGATTATTTGAGGATATCAAGGAGACTGCAAAAGACAGAGGCTGACTTGGCCACAGAAAAGACAAGCTGCAATAGTTTGGCTAAACAAATAAACCAGAAGGACAATGAGGTAGCTAGTCTACAGAAACAGTTGCAAGATACTGTTTCCCTCCAGACTCAATGGGCAATTCAGGCCCAAAATGATTTTCTAAAAGAAAAGCTTGAAATTGCCAACAGTGCAGCAACAACTCTAAGACGGGAAAATGCAACATTACAGGGAAGAATCAAAGGACTCTAACTGCAAGTTACCCAATCCCAGCAAAGGTTGCTGGAAGAATAGAACTAGGGTGCGGCTTTTCAAGCCCAGCTCTAGGTAGAGTAGCAATGGACTGCACAACTAGCAATTGAGTTGGCCAATAGGCCAAGAGGTATCAGAATGGTGCAGCTGGTGAAGTAACTCTACAAGTCAGCATGGGAGAGAATCTCTTTAGAGATTCTCTATTTTAGGCCACTTTTCACCTTCTTATGCCACGTGCAGCAACTGTACAAGATGGTCGAGGATCCGGTACAGAGCACTTTGGCCACTATCTCCTAGAGAGTCACAGACTCTCATTCTTTTCTAGAGAAGCTCTACAGCTCAAGGGATACAACATTGGTAGCTGTGGGGATTCCTGACAGAATGGCCACCATAAAATGGGTCAGCGAGGAGCTCAGTCGTAATGCCATAGCCAATAACTGTAGAAGTTGTCTTGATGTCATCGAAGAAGGCATCGATGAAATGAGGCAACACATTGAAGATCTGGTGCAACTGGGCCTTCCTTCCCCATTTCCAAATGCAAGGATGGTGTTGTTGGTGGATCAAATCCATCCATTGATGCTGGCTAGGCAAAGGGATCAAACAGTTTTTCAGAGCTTGCGGGATGATTCTCCAACCTCTGAGGTCAAAAATGTTTTAATCCCTATTTTTCGGCTAGAATCCAAGCTGAAAGCCACTACCCAGATCCTGCAAACCTTTTCGCACAAGGATCTCATTAGCTTGGATTTGGCTATTGATGAGTTGCAGAGAAAGGAAGGATTATCTAACCATGAGTGGTCTATCTTCCAGACAGGGCTTTTGAAGTTGTAAATTTTGATCGAGCGGGAGTCGGGTTCTTTTTGAGTAGGCTCAAAAGCCCTGATGGTCGCCAATAACTGTAGAGTAATTTCCTACTCGTTGTATTTAATTATTTTTTGATTCGAGCATTGTAATTTTGGTTCTTCGGGCGGAGTGGCAGAATTTTGAAGCAGAGGGCCGGTTCATTTTGCCCAAGTATTGAGATGTAGTGGAAGCTGCCAAGTGTTGCCCTCTGCACAGGTTTTTTTCCCCTTGTTTCCTTCGTCTCATTTTTGCCTGAGTATTAGTTCAAGCGGATGCTGCCAAGCATCACTTTTCAGAAGACAAAGCCGACAGTTGGCATCCCCTGAGTCACCTTTTTATAAACTTTGAGAACCGTGGATCATGCCACATACCCAGTAGCAGTTAAGCGAAACGCACCACGTGTCAGCATCCGCATCTCATATCGGTGTCCACACTTCATTCAGAGACTTTCACCATGACACAGAACAGAAGACAAAAAGTGCCAAGTGGCAGTTGCGGAGGCCCTAAAAGACTTTTTTGGAGAAAAATCGCAAGCCACCATGTGTCGGCATTCGGGAATCCATGAGTCCAATGCTTTCCATTTAACACACAAAGGCATCATTGTATTTTGCTCAAGCACCACAAAGCAGTGGATGCTGCCAAGTGTCACTCTCTGGGTCCCCCTCTACTCCATCCATAGAAGAAGTGAAAGATGCCACTTATCTTCCTCGAAGCCACAGAAGCTGCCAAATGTTGCCATCCATAAGAGTCTGATATATGCCCCTAATGATACCACGGCATAGCCAAAGGGGAGCAGAAATAGCCGCGTGTCTTCGATGAATCAGGTGGAAGGTGCCAAGTGTCTTTGTTTCTATGCAAAATTGCTTTCTACATTTAAAGAAGAAATAAGAAACTGAAATAAAAGGTTAAGGCTAGAAGTACCTGATAAAGTTGAGCGCACCGAAATTAGACGTTAGAAGATTCTCCTCTTTGGCTGTGGAGGAATGACACCTGCGAAAAAGAGACTAAAACACGGAAAGATGTTAGTCAAAGATATGGTGGGTTGTCAGGCGAACGCCCGATCCCAGAAGTACGAAGACTCCCTGGAAGGATATCAACCCACTGATAAAAAGCGTAATATTTGACGAAAGTAGAAAATAATGACAGAAATAAATGATAGAAAATAAAAGAGCATACCTGATATGCAGCACTGTTCTGCACAGTCGCCGGCGTCGGTCTCTGTGGTGCCGGCGTCAGTCTGGGAAGGTACCGACATCGGTTGAAGTACCGTCGTTGGTCGGGGTAGTGACCGGCGTCGGTCGGGGCAGGTTCTGGACAGAGTCTGGGCGGGTTGCAGAAGGTCTTGACAGGGTCGGGATAAGATTTTAGACAGAGTCGGGATGGGGTTTTTGGTCGAGTCTGGGGGTTTGAAGCTTCAGGATGGCAGAAATAGCGCACAAAGACTAATCAAGAAGAAAATGAAAGTAAACACAGAAAATACTTACCTGTCAGAAGCCGTGATGAAAGCCATAGTCAAAGTTGCCTGTGCAGTGCCGAAAGAACGAACGCTGGAGTTGATGGATGCTGGAGTTTTGACGCTGGAGTTTGGAGATCGGAGAGCCTGTAGATGTCAGAAAATGGGAGCCAGATTGACTGATCGGGGAGGGGAGATTAAGGCCCGGGGACGGTTTTGAGAGACGGTTCGATAACCGTTTCGGAAAACCGATCGAGAACCGAATGGTAACTGATAACGGATAACGAGATGGTGACCGACGTCGGCAGGATTGCCGACGTCGGCCGATAAGTGACCGATGTCGGCGAAATCGACCGGGTAAAGACCGTCGTCGGCAGATGTGCAATGAGGACAGAGTCTAGCTTTTAGTTCTCTGCTCATTGTTACATGCTGCCAGGGTCAAGGTTGGTGGAATAAGTGATCGACAAGGGTTAAATAAGCGAAGAAGAATAAGATAGAGAATGACCAGGGGAGTCGACACGATTTTGGTGTCTACATTTGCCCCTTTTTGTCTTGTTGGTTGTTCTGACGAACTGCAAGACAAAAATAGGAGTGAGTGCCCCAGGTGAGGGATAAGGTTGATTTCGTCTTGTTGGTTGTTCGAATGAACTGCAAGATGAAAATAGGAAGCAGATAGGTTGCCCCGATTATGGATAAGGTATTCCCCCTCAAAGCAGGAGTCGAGGGAAGGGAACCGAGAATCGGGTGCTGATTTGACAAAGGGTGGATGAAAAAGGGGGGAGGGTGAATGCTGCAAAAGTCGTGATTGTGCGCATACCACTGCACGAGATGGTCAGGTCAAAAGTGTCACAGGTCAAGGGTCGAGGAGTGCCGAAATTGAAATAACCGAGCCCCAGCATTTAGTCGTCTGCTGATCGGGTCACTCAATTTACGCTGAAGCTCCAAATGGTCGTCGTGTTCCAGGTATCCCGGGCTCAGGAAGTGCTCCTAGAAACACGAAAAAGCCACAAGTAGTGCGGATCAACCGGTTTGCGATCTTATACTTGTGAGGGTTCAAAAAGGTCTGCGCACAATTCTGCTAACCAGTCATGAGGTAGCATACATGCAAAAACAACCAAGGCAACAATGTCTTAGAAGTAGTCGAGGTCAGCAGAGATAGGCATGATCTCCAATGGTTGGTGGTCGAGGGGAGGAATGGACGAAAGGATGTGGCCGAGCTAACCCCAGAAGACCCCATGTCAACTGAGTGCTGCCTACATAGCCCCTGGTGATAGGGCCTCAGGCCAATGTAGTTCTTTCTAGAAGGGAGGGAGGGTCAAAGGGATAAAATGGGTCATAGTCAAGGACAAGATTATGGTTAAAAGAAGGAAAGAAGGTTTGTCCATCAGAGAGGCGAACAAACGAGAATGGTCGAGCTAACCTCAGAAGACCCCATGTCAACTGAGTGCTGCCTACATAGCCCTGGTGATAGGGCCTCAGACCAATGTAGTTCAGACCAAGCGTCCGAGTGGTAGACAGGTGGTTAAAATGGGTGATAGATTGGTCGATGATTGGATGAAATGATGAGGAAAAAAAAAGATGTTGCAGCCTTTTCCAAATGGTGTATTCTGCAACATTGGTTGAGGGGTTTTTCATCCCTAGCAATATTCCATATTCGTGATGGATGTATGCTAAAAATGAATTGAGGTTTATTTATGCTTCAGCAAGTATTGGTTTATGCTGAACATAAATTGTGGCGGGTCGATAGTTTCCATGTGTATTGGTATCCATAGAAACTAGGGTGAATAGGCTAGGTCAGGTTGATGGTTTGAAAAGAGAGTTGAGTTGAGTCGATTGACAAGTGATGAAGGTGAATGTGACCAAAGTGTAGAATAAGTGAAAAGCAATTGCTCTTTCATTGACAAGGACCAAAAAGATAGCATAGATAGGGGTTATGAGAACCAAGAGCCCCATTCATGCGTGACATCGTTGACCGTGGTTATGTTAGAGCGGTAATCGAATCACTTTGACATTAAAGTGAGCTCGAAGTCCCTTGAGCGGGTGATAGGAGGAAGAAAGAAGGGTAACCCGTTTTAAGAGCAAAGATAACGATGCCCCTTTTTATAGGAGACCCTGAGACAACTATAAGTCAAGTCCATGACTTTTTTTTTTTTTGGCGCAGACTGATCAATGCGGGAAGCCTGCATAGAGATGTCATTTGTTTGGTGGTCAGGTTGTGAAGCTGATCAATGCGGGAAGCTTCTAAAATAGTGTTGTTTATTGCCAGATTAGTCATAGCCATCCTTCGAGGGAGTGGTCTAGATTTTTGTTTAATAAAAGGGCTTTTGAATAGCTGTCCTTCGAGGGATCAGTCTATTAATTATAGCAATGATAGTACAGCTATCCTTCGAGGGAGCAGTCTGCTTGTTTGATTTTGATATTGATATAGTGACCATGGATATGTTTTGATATCTTGATTTGTTTTGATAGAAATGTGAGTCATGGACAAGATTATAGAAGGTCAAGGACTCCCTTTTATGAGGACAAAGCATCCATACATCATAAAAGGGTTATAGGAATTGTTAAGAGGAATAGGGTTGAAAGGAGGTAGGATTAAGAGGACGGGGATTGCTCAAGGGACGAGCTCAAGTTAAGTGTCAAGTGGACGAGTACTCGACTAGCAATAGAACGGTCGCAGATGCAACGCATTAAGAGGCTCAGGTTCTGGGCGTCCATCAAGAGAAGACAGACGATAAGTCCCTGATCCATACTTGTGCGTGATAATAAAAGGTCCGAGCCAATTAGGAGCAAACTTGCCTCGTTTACTTCGCTCCATATTGGTCACGTGTTGATTCTCTTTGAGGACGAGGTCTCCGATGTTGAAATCTCGTTCTCGCAGATTTTTGTCATAGGTGTGTTTGATGCGACGTTGATAAACATAGAGATGATTAAGGGCAGCAAGACGGCGTTCGTCAAGTAACTCAAGTTGAGCTAAGCGATCTTGACGAAAGTCATCGTTGGAAAGGATATCATGTAGAGAAATGCGGAGAGACGAGATCTGTACTTCGAGAGGTAAGACAGCCTCTGTTTCGTACACGAGAGAAAAAGGAGTAGCACCTGTAGAGGTTCGGATGCTAGTGCGGTAAGCCCACAAAGCGAAGGGAATGTGAATGTGCCAATCCCTGCCTGTGTCACTGACCACTTTCATGAAAATTTTGGTGAGAATTTTGTTGGAAGCCTCGGCCTGCCCATTTGCTTGTGGGTAGTAAGGCGAAGAGAAACTAAGTTTGATGCCGAAGGAGTCGCATAGCTTTTGGACGGTTTTGTTTTTAAAGGACTTGCCGTTATCGGTGATGATTTTATGAGGGACACCGAAACGACAGATGATGTGGGTGCTGATGAAGTCAACGATCTTGTCGGCTTTTGTGGAAATGAGAGGAATGGCTTCCACCCACTTGGTGAAATATTCAGTGGCTGTGATGATGGATTGATGACGAAGAGACGAATGAGGATTAATCTCACCGATGAGATCTAAACCCCATTGAGAAAAAGGCCAAAAATCCTGAGCAATTTGTAAGGCGTGACTGGGGAGATGAAGCAAGTTAGAGTGCTGCTGACACTTGATGCAACGCCGAACATAATCGCTACAGTCTTGATGAAGGGTTGGGCAATAATAGCCCAAACGAAGGATGCGCTTGGCAACCGAATTCCCACTGAAATGTCCGCCACAAATCCCGTCGTGGACTTGTTGAATGGCTTGAGATGCTTCAGTGGAGGTGAGACAGCGAAGAAGGAGGTCGTCGAAGCCTCGCTTATAGAGAAGACCCCCTAGCATGGTATAGCGAGCAGTACGCTTGATAAAAGCTCGTCGTGCATTACTAGAGAGGTTGGGAGGAATGACAGAAAAAGATAAGAAGTCCACAAGTTGCTTATACCAAGCGTCTTGTGGACTAGGGTCTATAGTGTTGACATGATGAATGTGAGGAGAGATATATGAAGGCAATGACACACGACGCACCGTGACAAAAAGTCTGGATGCAGATGAGGAAGATGGGATATGGGAAGCGAGAGAAGCCATAGTGTCAGCAAACTTATTCGTGGATCGAGGAACAGTCTGCAGGAGGAAATGGTCGAAAGATGCAAGGAGAAAGTCAGCACGATTTTTGTACCTTTGCAAAATGTCATTTTTACAGAGGTATGAACCGTTGACCTGATTGACGACGAGCTGCGAGTCGCCGAAGATGTTGATGGACTTGATGCTGAGAGAGAGGGCGGTCTGAAGTCCCAAAATTAAGGCCTCGTATTCGGCCATATTATTGGTACAATCAAAGTCGAGCTTAAAAGACAGAGGCATGGGCTCTCCTTCGAATGGAATGAGAATAACCCCAGCACCTCCACCTAGTTGGCATTTGGAACCGTCAAAGAACATAGTCATCTGATAGGTGGTGTCATCGGAGGAAAGCGCAGCAATAGACTCATCAGGGAATTCACACTGCGAAGGTTGATTGTCAGGAAGAGGGGCATCTGCTAGTTGATCAGCGATGGTTTGCCCCTTGATAGATTTTTGCTGGATGAATTTGAGATCGAACTCAGCAAGCAGCATGAGCCACCGAGCCATATGTTGATTCTGATATGGCTTGGAGTGCATATACTTGAGAGGGTCGGTGTGGGTGATGATAAAGGTTTTGTGACTAAGAAGATAGTGGCGAAGCTTAGTAGCAGCAAAGACTAACGCCAAACAGAGTTTCTCGATATGGGTGTACCGAGTTTCATAGTCGACCAGTGTTCGGCTGATGTAATAAATGGCTTGCTCACAGTGATGCTCGTCTCGGTGCGCGATCATGGCACCTAACGAATGGTGAGTGGCTGAGATATAAAGGTAGAAGGGTTGGTCGTCTTTAGGTGGAATGAGGACTGGTGGAGAGACCAGATAGCGTTTTAAGGCTTCAAAAGCCTCTTGACAGTCCTTATCCCATGTAAAAATGACGTCCTTCTTAAGGAGATGATGAAAAGGTTGACAGCGGTCTGAAAGCTGCGAGATGAAACGGTGAATGGACTGGAGCTTGCCTTGCAAACTGCGAAGCTGCTTGAGATTGGTCGGGGGAGGCATTTCGAGAATAGCGCGAATCTTGGCGGGATCTATCTCGATGCCACGGAAGGAAACAATGAAGCCGAGAAGCTTGCCAGAGAGGACCCCAAAAACACATTTCTTGGGGTTAAGACGAACATGGTACTGGAGAAGACGAGAAAAGATGATGTTGAGAATGGTCAGATGGTCACGGCGAAGCTTGGATTTGCCGAGAAGGTCATCCACATAATCCTCCATGATTTTGTGGAGGAGATCGTGGAAAATGTAGGTCATGGCGCGCTGATAAGTGGCGCCTACATTTTTCAAGCCGAAAGGCATGACTCGATAGCAGAAAGTCCCCCATGGGGTGATGAAAGTAGTCTTGTGCTGATCTTCCGGAGCGATCAGGATTTGATTGTATCCTGAAACCCCGTCTATAAGAGATAACATCTCATGGCCGGCCATAAGATCAACAAGCTGGTCGATGTTAGGAAGAGGAAAGTTGTCTTTGGGACAGGCTAGGTTGAGGTCGCGATAGTCTGTGCAGATCCGAATCCCCCCAGTTGCCTTGGTGACTGGGACGATGTTAGAGACCCACTGTGGATAGTCGATGGGCTGGATGAAGGAGACAAAAAGGAGGCACTGAAGCTCCTCTTTAATAAGGAGGGCAACGCGAGGATGCATCTTTCGAAGCTTTTGCCTGACAGGCTTAGCCTCTGGTTTGGTGACAATGTTATGGGTAATGATGGTGGGGTCGATGCCAGGCATATCACTGTAAGTCCAGGCAAAGGCCTTGCTATGGTCGGAGAGGAAATGGGTATAGTCAAGCTGCTCCTGAGCGTCTAAAGATTGGCCAATCTTTAAGACATGAGGAACATCAGAAGAAGGAAGGTTGATGTCAATGGTTGATTCATTTAACATAACCTGGGTCTCAGAAGGGAGGGAGCGCTGGATAAAAGAATCGTCAACACCCATGTAAGAAAGAATGGCGTCGTCGTCAACGCAATGAACAGTGTGGATGGTTGCCGACTCATCTTCGATCATGCTGGGAAGAATGAGAGGGAGAGATTTGGACACCCCATTGAGCTGATAAGTCAAGGGGTCCAGGTGGATGGTGTTTATGGAAAAAAAAAACTAGGAGGAATGGAAACCACTGACTCCGTAGGTGAAGGTGGCGAAATAGGCGAGTGTGGGGGAGATTGGTTAAGGATTGGTTCAAGATAAAGGTCTACAGGGTCTTGAGTGGGGTCGTGATATCCCAGACCATACCGTTTCTTGGCGTCGTCATCATTGAGCGGTTGGATAGGCTGATGGGAGCCCTGCTCATAGCGTTCGAAACCAAAACCCTTCCATGCACACCTGTAAAGGTAAGTGTGTGCAAAGGCGGGGTTGCCAAGAAATGAGAAATCTGATGTGAAAGGTTGAGGTGAAGAAAGAGGATTACCGTCAGTAGGAGCTTGATTAAGCCCTCCATAGACGAGGTTGGTGCGGAGGTGAGGGGGACCATAAGGTATGATCATCCCGATCCGATGGTCGTAGGTGGGGTTGTGATGAAGGCGTCCATACTCTTGTGGAGTTTAGAACATGTCTAAAGCCAGCAAGCGATATTCTCCCAATGAAAGTCTTTGGAAGACATCTTCCATGGGGTCTGTGGTTGTCGCTTGAAGGGGAGGTGTAAGGGCGACCGCCTGTTGCGAACTGGTTGAAGCTTCTGCAGATGGAGGCAGTGCCGGGGTTAACGGCTTGATAGGAATGAGGACATCATTTGGACGGTAGGTGGTGTTGCATGTTTTGAAAGGCGAAGGGTTAACGGGAATGGTGTGGACTTGTCCGTCATGCTCAAACTTCACACAACGGTGCAGGGTGGAGGGGACACAGGACATGGCGCGGATCCAGGGTCGACCCAACAAGATGTTGTATTGGAACTCTCCTTCGATGATGTAGAAAAGCTCCGGGACTGTGCGTGGACCAACGCGGATATGAAGGATGACTGTGCCAATGGTCGTGGCAGTAGTGTCATTAAAAGAGCGCAAGATCACGTCAGTTTTGGAGACACAATTCTTGGGAAGAGCCAACTGATCAAAGGCATGGGTGGAGATGATGTTGATGCTAGCGCCCCCGTCGATCATAACGCGTTTAATGCGTGTCCGATCGATGTAGGCAGTGATGAAGAGGGCGGCGTCCTGATCTTTCGTGTTGGATGTGGGAATCTCAGAATCGTTGAATGTTATGGAGGCAATAGGGGCTAAGGAGTGGACAAGGGCAGCAAGTGGTTGGGGGTCCTCAAGTTGGACCTCCGCTGCCTGCAGGGCTTGGATGAGGGCCTGACGATGTTGGGGTGAGGTTTGGACGAGATCGTAGAGGGACATCTTCACAGGCGTCTGGTGAAGCTGTTTCAACATGGAGTCGTGGATTGGTCCAGAAGAAGAAGAAGAAGAGGAGGGTTGAGGCGCGCCAAGGATAGAAATCTTAGGCTTAGGCGGTTGAGGTGGATTGACAAAAGGGTAGGTCCAAGGAATGGCGGCTTTTTCTTTCGCCTTGTCCTTTTGTGACCTAGTGGTGATGTGAATGGCATTGATTTCAAAGATGGGAGGTGAAAATGATGAAGGGGTTGTAACTGGTTGATGAGATGTGGATGGATTTGAAGAGTTTGAAGGGTTATGAGAAGGAGTCGGGGGGCGGTCGAAAGTGTCCTCGAAGAGAAGAGTGTCTTTCTCCAGATAACGGCGAATGACAGCCTTGAGGGCACAGCAAGTCTCGGTGTCATGTCCTGGTGTGCGATGATATAAACAAATCTTCGTGTCGTCGAACCAGGAGGGTTTAGACCCGAGAGGTTGAAAGGGCTTGATGGGTGGAAGAGTTATGCTAGAAGTTTGTAAAAGTTGTTGCAAGATCAAAGAGTATGAGCCCACTAAAGGGTCAATGCTCATCGATGTATGCAATGTCGGTGACTTTTGCTTGGGCGAAGCGGGAGGGGGTTTTCGTACCACCTTCTGGGTTGATGGTGCGATGACAGGTTGAGACGGTACACTCTTCGTGAGAGGTATCGCCCTTTTGGGAGAGGGTAGGCTAGCGGTCGGTAAAGGAAGCAAAGGAAGCAATCGGTTTTGATTAAAGGTTGGAGCGGGAAGGACTCTGGTTAGGGTGGAAGGATGCGGGCCCAAAATGGAGGGCAATGGTGACGGAAGAGGAGGCGTTCACCTCTGTGGTTTGGCAGTCTTTTGTGATTTAGGTTGAAGATTACTATTAGTTGAAGTCTGGGTTAAGTCCACCTTCACTTGTGGATGAGTGAGGTTGGAGACGGGGCGAACGCCAAGCGATTTGATAGGTTTAGGCGGAGTAGATGAGGGTTTTGGTTTTGATGAGGTTGATGGAGATGTAGATGGTCTAGAGGCAGAAATCTAATTTTTGTTGATAGTCTTAGGAGGTTCTGCCATGGGAGGATTAGCAGCATGAGATGAGAGGGCCCGGGCTTGTTGAAGAGCTGTGAGACGGTCCCACAATCCCTGATGTTCCACTTTCCTAGAAGGGAGAAGTTCGAGTCTCTCCACTAGTCGGGAAAATGGCTGAGAAGATGCGGGATGAAATTTGGGCTCTTGAGAAGATGCCGATGGTTGTGGGACTGAAGGTGAGACGAATGTAGTAGTCTCGGGTCCAAAGCATGGTGAAGTTGTGACAGGTTCATGTTTGGTTGGAGACGAAGGAGAGATAGGTTCTTCTCTGGGTGGAGAAGAAACTGGAGAATGAAGCTCCTCAAGTGGGTAAAGGGCAGGGATGATAGTGCCCTCCACTTGTGGTCGAGGAGTAGGAAAGGTTGGGTCCTCCATGGGCAGCAAGAAGGAAGATGGTGAAACTGGCAGTGCTGGTAAGGTCGAGGCGTCCTCCAAAATGAGAGAAGTTGAGGGAGAACTAGCCGGAGAAAGAGGTTCGTCCACATGTGATGGACTGATGGATGAACTCACCTCTTGGGGTTGGTTAGAAATGAGGGGCGAGACCGTATTGACTGTTCGAATATTATGTTCATGGGTATTGTCAGTCAAGGTCTGGACGTTGTTTTGGGTTGGTGGATGATTAGGGAATGGTTGTTTGAAGATATCGATACCCTGATTAGGAGGGGCGTTAGGATTGTCGAGGATGAGGTCACCCTTTTCCAACATGTCTTGGACTATGTTTTTAAGGGTTTTACAGTTACCCGTGTCATGACCTTTAACACGGTGGTAGTTACAGAAGTCATTTTCCCTATACCACGCAGGGATGGCGCGTGAGGGATCAAATTATGGTGGAGGTCGGATCTGAGGGAGATTGATGGCCCCTTGTTTGACGAGTTTTTCCAACACAGACGCGTATGATTCTCCAAGTGGAGTAAACTGTCGCTGTATGTATCTCTGCTGAAATTGACGAGTGGCGCTCATAGACGTGGATGGGTCAGATTGATTAGTTGAAGGTGAAGAGGAAGAAGATCTAACAACCACAGCATTTGCTAAAGTTTTAGATTTAGAATTGGACGAGGAAGGCTTAGAAGAGGGGTCATTGGTTTTGGAGTTGGGATTCTTACTCCGCAACTTGACTTTATTCTCCTCAACGGCACGTAACTCAAGTTTACGAGCCATCGTGAAGGCTTCGTCAAAAGTGCAGAAGGTTTGAACCCTCAAGGTAGAAGAAATATGTTTAGCGCAGGCTTGAGAGAAAAGTTCAATAAGCTCAGGCTGGGGTAAGGAAAATGAAAGTTGATTGATAAGGCCCCTCCACCGAGCGACGAAATCAGCAATGGATTCATCCTCAAACTGGCGAATAGAATAGAGGTCTGTGATGGAGACCTTCTTGGTGATATTGATGGAGAAATGATCGAGGAAGAGCTGGGCCAGCTGAGTGAACGTGAAGATGGAATGGCTGAGAAGAGAGCTGTACCAGTCAAGTGCAGCACCTGAGAGAGACATGGGAAATGTGCGTAAGAGCAACGCATCGTCGTGGGCGATAAGGTAACAGGCGTGTCTGAATGCCCGTAAATGTTGTTGTGGGTCTTCCTTGCTCTGGAAACGAGAAAACTTAGGAAGTTCCCACTGGCTGGGATATGGTCTGATGGGGACGAAAGGATGGATGGGCTCGTTGCAGATTTGTTCGTATGAGAGAGTGTTACGCGAGCCGGTAACGGAGGTCTCTAGGTTGGACATTTTATCCATCAGCATCTTGATAATATCTACTGACGGATTGGCGGGTGGAGCACCTCCTAGATTGTAAGGCGCTTGAAAGAGGCTGGAAGAGGTATACGACGTAGTCGGTTGTACCAATAAGGGCGCAACGTACGGATGACTAGTCGTAGGGACAGAAGAAGTGACTAAGGATGGTTGGATAGAAGACATGGCTAGGTTTGATGTGGTCATGGGAGGTTGACTAGAGGTAACATGGGCTAACGGATGGGTAGCCACCCTAGTGTTGATAGGAGTAAGGGTGGGCAGAATAGAGACGACCAGGTTTTGAAAGGGTGTAGACAGTGGTTGAGTGGGTTGAGATTGATTGGGGGCCGAAACCCCGATGAAAGTGGGCCCAACGATGGAAGGAGAAGTCACACTTGGATGGTTGGTAAGAGGTTGGTCATTGTTTGAGGTAACAGCCTGGGTATCTAAGGGTTGGACTACGGATGCCGTTGATACAGTCGCAGTTTCGAGGAGAGAAGTCAGCATTCCATAGATTGGATTGCCCGAGGAGTCTCGCGTTCGGCTATTTGCGAGATAGTATTGCAAGGCTGCGGTATTGAGGTCCAAGAATCGTGCGAAATCTTGGTCCCCTTCTAGGATAATAGGTGTTTGGGTCGGAGATGGTCTGGTAGGAGTTCTTTCAGTTTCTGAGTTGAACTCCATTATAGGGTTGGTTGTAGGCAGGGTAGACGGAAGAGGATGATGCCTCGCGTGATCGACTAGAGCCTTGGCTTGGCTACGAGTCAGAACCATTCAAGGCAAGAAAGAACGTCCTCACAAGCTCAAACAAGCAGATAAGAACCAAAAAGATGAAGACACAAGCAGATCCTAAAACCCTAGAAGTAAATTATTAGGATTATAGTGGCTTATGCCTTAGAATGTGTGTAGAGGAAGATTGGCTTTGTGAGTCGGGTCCTAGAAGAAGCAGTCTATGGAAGGTTTCAGGTTTTGTTATGGTGCTCAAGAAGTCTGTGTTAGGGTCTGGTACGTGGCCTGGTGCTAAGGAGCAAGCTCCCCTCACTTCACGATTCCAGTGGTTAGCTGGTTTCACTTAGCCAAGATATACCTCGCCTAGAGATTATACTCCGCCAGAGAACGGAGTGGGCTTCCCCCTTGGTGATGAAATCCAAGTAGGGTCACCGGGACGGGTAAGGTATCCGCTGGGGGATGAAATCCCAGTCGGACCTTGTCTCAGGTAAGTTAAAATGTTTGTTTTGTGCAGGTGGTTTGGTCGTGTAACATGAAGTGATCTAGATTAATTCAATATGCGGTTTAATTACTATGTGTGGTCTAAGAGATGCAGGCAAACAGAAATGAATGCAAAGTGTTTTAATGTCCAAGTCGAAATATTTGTTCGTATGAAGACGAATGGAGAAAGAGTCGAAGAATATGAGTTTAGCTAGTCTAAAAGTGCAAGAAAGAAATGTTCGTTTTAGTTCTGCTTATGATGTCGTTTAAGAAGAGACGAAAGGAGGCGAAAAGGAAGAAACCTAATGCGCCTAAATGAACGAAAGAAAGAAAGAACCCAAGGAGGACCTAGGGTCCCACCGGGCGTGCCAGAATGTTTCTATGCAAAATTGCTTTCTACATTCAAAGAAGAAATAAGAAACTGAAATAAAAGGTTAAGGCTAGAAGTACCTGATAAAGTTGAGCGCACCGAAATCAGACGTTGGAAGATTCTCCTCTTTGGCTGTGGAGGAATGACACCTGCGAAAAAGAGACAAACACGGAAAGATGTTAGTCAAAGATATGGTGGGTTGTCAGGCGAACGCCCGATCCCAAAAGTACGAAGACTCCCTGGAAGGATATCAACCCATTGATAAAAAGCGTAATATTTGACGAAAGTAGAAAATAATGACAGAAATAAATGACAGAAAATAAAAGAGCGTACCTGATATGCAGCACTGTTCTGCACAGTCGCCGGCGTCGGTCTCTGTGGTGCCGGCGTCGGTCTGGGAAGGTGTCGACGTCGGTTGAAGTACTGTCGTCGGTCGGGGTAGTGACCGGCGTCGGTCGGGGCAAAGTCTGGGCGGGTTGCAGAAGGTCTTGACAGGGTCGGGACAAGATTTTAGACAGAGTCGGGACGGGGTTTTTGGTCGAGTCTGGGGGTTTGAAGCTTCGGGATGGCAGAAATAGCGCACAAAGAATAATCAAGAAGAAAATGAAAGTAAACACAAAAAATACTTACCTGTCAGAAGCCGTGATGAAAGCCATAGTCGAAGTTGCCTGTGCAGTGCTGGAAGAACGAACGCTGGAGTTGATGGATGCTGGAGTTTTGACGCTGGAGTTTGGAGATCAGAGAGCCTGTAGATGTCGGAAAATGGGAGCCAGATTGACTGATCGGGGAGGGGAGATTAAGGCCCGGGGACGGTTTTGAGAGACGGTTCGATAACCGTTTCGGAAAACCGATCAGGAACCGAATGGTAACTGATAACAGATAACGGGATGGTGACCGACATCGGCAGGATTGCCGACGTCGGCCGATAAGTGACCGACGTCGGCGACATCGGACGGGTAAAGACCGTCGTCGGCAGATGCGCAATGAGGACAGAGTCTAGCTTTTAGTTCTCTGCTCATTGTTACATGCTGCCAGGGTCAAGGTTGGTGGAACAAGTGATCGACAAGGGTTAAATAAGCGAAGAAGAATAAGACGGAGAATGACCAGGGGAGTCGACACGATTTCGGTGTCTACAGTCTTTTTTTGGTGTATTCTAGGTGATCAAGGGGATTTTCAAAAAATTGACTAAGTGTCCTCTCCTATTTCAAACATAGCAGAGTGTTTCGTGTATTGGTTGCCAAAAGCGAAATGGAGGGAAAATCGGTTGGAGTTAATGCGAGTAGATGAAATAGTTCATCGGGTAGATTTTTGGAGCCACCCACAGCATTGAAGGCACCGTCTGTTTGTCCCCTATGAGCGAACGACGGAGAAGATTGCGCGGGAAAGAAAGCATAGGGAGACATCCGGGGATATAAAAGAAGAAGAATTGTAAAATCTAAAAAAAAAGGGGGGGGGAATTCTCATAGTTTTAGACTTTCAGAGTTTTTGACCAATAATATCATTTGCTTTTGTTACATTTTCCTGAGTTGAAAGGTTTATATGACTGTGTGTGTTTCTGCATCTTTTGTCTGACTGGAAGATTCAATAAGAAAATTGAACACTATGCCCTTGTTGATGTCATCTGTGCCATTTGCAAAGTAGTCTATGATGTAGATTTTCTAGCGTTGTGATTGGAAATGTTATTTGCTTCTGTCCCATTTTCTGGAGTCTGAAGTTTTACATAACTATGTGTGACTTTTGTGCCTCTAATGTGATTGGAAGATTCTATTAAGAAGATTGAACACTATGCCTTTGTTGACAATTCTTGTATCGCAGCAAAAGACTCCCCTGTTGTGAGCCTCTGTTTCTGTTATTCCAATCTTTTACATTGATCATGCACTTGTCTGCTCTTAAATGTAATAGAATCACATAACAGTTTCACTGTGCTCAGGTTAGGATTAGGATTACTCTCAGGCGCATCGCCATAGTTAGGTTTCAATTCCTACATTTTGCATTTTTGTTTAGTCTCCTATCCATTTTCCCCAACACCCAATACAAAAGAAGAGACCAACGTCTTTAAAATCTGGAGGTTGTTTTCAAGCCGCATTGTCCCACACCTTGAAACTTCCCATTGTTGCTGATTAAGATCTAGCATCATTTTAAGACATCAACAGTTTCTAGCATGCCCGGTGGGACCAATCTTTCAAGGAGTTGAAGAATTTTGGTGTATTCTTCAGCTAATCTACCTTTGGAAGTTTTTTATCGACACCAACAACGACTTTGCGTCACCAGCCAATCAAGCAGTATCGTCAAAAAATCCCGTTGGTATGTATAACTCTGTAACTCATAGCTATGAGTCTTATTCTCCTTCAAATATGTTTTTTCGAGAACAAGCTTCTCCTAGAATCATGTCGAGTAATGAGGATGCATATTGTTATGAGCCACATCAGTCTTATGCCCAGTCCCCCCAATATGTCTCATCGCATGTTGAACCTAACCTTATTTTCACTTTCAAAAAATCACTGATGGGATTTAAAAGATATGTGGTAGAGCTTGATAACAGAAGGGGATGTGGTCAAGAAATTCCTTGTCAGGTCATCTATCAAGTGAGGGAGGCAATAAACCTGATCAAAAGTGAGTGGGATCCCATTGAAAGGGCATATTGGCAAGAGCTTACATACGAAATGTTAGATGTGTGTGGATTGATTGAATTTATAGAAGAGAGGCTAGGCGTTCATGAGAACCAGCCTTATCAAATCTACCAAACTTCATATCCACCACCACAAATTCCAGATCAGGCATATGCCACCCCTATTCATGGGCAAGGTCAAAATTGTCAAGGTCAATTCCCCAATAATACAGAGCCCATGTCAGCAGCAAGTCAGGATGACCCCAGACCCTCACTTCTTCCTCAACTCTCCCCCACCATTCCTCAAAAGGCTCCTCACTTCCATGAAAATTCCTATGAGCCCGCTTTAGAAGAAACTTCTTATACCACTCCCCAGATCTTTCAGCATGATGACGAGTCTCTAAGTTGGACAGAAGAGGATGATGAAGCAGCTAAAAACTTTGCAGAGGAGTGCGTTCAATTCATGGCTAGTCAAGAGGATTTCATTAGTACAGAGGAGGAGGAGATCACCATAGACTTTCCTTTCGATGAGCAAGAGGATAAGACGCAATATTTTTCTTTAACTTCTGATGAGGAGGAGATCATTTCTGATTTTTTCGTCACTCTGCAAGAGGATATGGAGGAACATGGACACTCCCTCAAACAAGTCATTGAGATAGGAGGCACTGAACTGGTTTCAGATGAAGAAGAAAGCCCTAAGATTCAAATGAGTATGCAGAAGAGATGCTAGCCTTTTACTTCATCCTTGCAAGAGGATGAAGTCATCAAAGAGCATGATGATGAAATAAAGCTGGAATATGAAGAAGATGTGCCAAAAGATAATGGATATCAAAAGGCACAGCATGAAGAACCAATAGCCCATGATTTCTTGATGACACCCGACAACATGAAGAACCAGTATTCAACAGGCATTCAAGGACAAGAAGAGTTCATAGGTGTCGAATACAAGTTTTGCTTAGACTCGTTCGGGTGCAGGCAGATCTGTGTGGCTGGTGCAGAGAACATTCCATCAACGACATATCCGTTGCAATACTGGTATGGCAACACAAGTTGGTTTGTCATAAAGAGGACGTGGGAAATTTAATTTTCGATCCCAGAGGAAAATAAAGATTTTAAATCAATATAGTTAGGTAGTTTCCATTCCCGCATTGCTTTGTTTTGTTTTTTGCTTTCCCACTTTTCTTTTAAAATAAGCGTTTTAAACGCAGAGTCGGTGTCTTAGAAATTTTTTAATTCTTTGTTTTTTGCTGCAATAAATGCTTCCCCAAATCTTTGGAAATCTCCAAGGTACCTTGCGCCGCATAATGTGTCTGCCTCGCTGTTTCCTAAAGATTGAGTAGGATTTGCTAATGATCACCTTAATTTAATGCTATTTTGGACTTGATAGGCCCATAAAAATTCCTTACCAAATTGTAAAGTTTACAAACTCTCAAGCATTCCTGCAAAAATATCTTGCTCATTGTGATTGTGGCACCTAGTGAAATTTGTTGTAGCAAGCATGTTTCTATCTTGCGAAAGGTTCATACCAAGTTATTATACAAGAGATTTAGAAATGGCAGGAACATCAAAAAACCCCAGGAAGAGAGGAAGGGTGCAGTCCCAATTGGACCCAGAAGAAGAAGAACAGCCTTCACAGTGCCTAGTGCAGGTCACTGCAACTTCTCCTTAGGTAGGAATTACTCCCCCTCCTCCCTCTCAATCCATGCCTCAAACCTTAACATTACCCTATTTCTCCCCCTCTGTTCGCAAAAAAATGCCCCTTCAACTCACCACCAGCCAACCAATGGTTCTCCAATACAGCCTACCACAAGGATTTCCCTTCGCAGGGGGATATATTGCGTCCCCTTCCACTTTCTAGATGCAGGCTGATGCCTCAAGGAAGGCAAGAGAAGCCCGATTAGAGAAGAAGAGGAGTAAAGTGAATAAAGCGCTAGCAGTGCCACATTTGAGGTCATAATTTGACCCCATTCAACAGCAGCAAACGGTGACCCATTTGTCGTCCAACGTTGCCAAGCCGAGCGAACAAGTGCGGCTGAAAGACTACAACATGAATGCAGTGGCCATCGACATGTCCCTGTTCAGGCCTCAAGACAGAGTCGAGCTCATGACCGAATCCACTTATGTGGTCATAGAAGATTTTTTAAGGATATCGAGGAGACTTCGAAAGACAGAGGCCGACTTGGCCACGAAAAAGGCAAACTGCAATAGTTTGGCTGAACAAATAAACCAAAAGGACAATGAGGTAGCTAGTCTGCAAAAATGGTTGCAAGATATTATTTCCCTCCAGATTCAATGGGCAATTTAGGCCCAAAATGATTCTCTAAAAGCAGAGCTTGAAATTGCCAAGAGTGCAACAACAACTCTAAGACGGGAAAATGCAACATTGCAGGGAAGAATCGAAGGACTCTAACTGCAGGTTACCCAATCACAGCAAGGGTTGCTAGAAGAACAAAACAAGGGTGCAGCTTTTCAAGCCCAGCTCCATGTAGAGCAGCAGTAGACCGCGCAACTAGCAATTGAGTTGGCCAATAGGCCAAGATGTATTAGAATGGTGCAGCTGGTGAAGGAACTCTACAAGTCAGCATGGGAGAGAATCTCTTTGGAGATTCTCTATCTTAGGCCACTTTTCACCTTCTTATGCCACGTGCAGTAGCTATGCGAGATGGTCGAGGATCCAGTATAGAGCACTTTGGCCACTATCTCTTAGAGAGTCACAGACTCTCATTCTTTGCTGGAGAAGCTCTACAGTTCAAGGGATGCAACATTGGCAGCCACATGGATTCTCGACAAAATGGCCACCATGAAACGGTTCAGTGAGGAGCTCAGTCGTAATGCCGTAGCCAACAATTGTAGAAGTCGTCTCGATGTCGTCGAAGAAGGCATCGGTAAAATGAGGCAACACATTAAAGATCTGGTGCAACTGGGCCTTCCTTCCCCATTTTTGGATGCAAGGATGGTGCTTTTGGTGGATCAAATCCATCCATTGATGCTGGCCAGGCAAAGGGATCAAACAATTTTTCAGAGCTTGCGAGATGATTCTCCAACCTCTGAGGTCGAAAATGTTTTAATCCCTAATTTTTGGCTAGAATCCAAGCTGAAAGCCACTACCTAGATCCTGTAAACCTTTTTGCACAAGGATCTCATTAGCTTGGATTTGGCTTTTGACGAGTTCCAGAGAAAGGAAGGATTATTCGACCATGAGTGGTCTATCTTCCAGACAGCACTTTTGAAGCTATAAATTTTGATCGAGCGGGAGTCGGGTTCTTTTTGAGCAGGCTCAAAAGCCCTGATGGTTGCCAATAATTGTAGTGTAATTTCCTACTCTACGTCGTATTTAATTATTTTTTGATTTAAGCACTGTAATTTTCGTTCTTCGGGCAGAGTGGCAGAATTTTGAAGCAAAGGGCCGGTTTATTTTACCCAAGTATTGAGATGCAGCAGAAGCTGCCAAGTGTCACCCTCTGAGCAGGTTTTTTTCCCCTTGTTTCCTTCATCTCATTTTTGCCTGAGTATTAGATCAAGCGGATGCTGCCAAGCATCGCTTTTCGAGAGACAAAGCCGACAGTTGGCGTCCCTCGAGTCGCCTTTTTGTAACCTTTGAGAACCGTAGATCATGCCACATACCCAGTAGCAGTTAAGCAGAATGCACCACGTGTCAGCATCTGCATCTCATATCGACGTCTGCACTTCATTCACCGACTTTCACCATAAGGCAGTAGAGAAGATGAAAAGTGCCAAGTGGCAGTTGCGGAGGCCCTGAAAGACCTTTTTGGAGAAAAATCACAAGCCACCACGTGTCGGCATTCGGGAAGCCATGAGTCCAATGCTTTCCATTCAACGCACAAAGGCGTCATTGTATTTTGCTCAAGTGCCACAAAGCAGCGGATGCTGCCAAGTGTCACTCTCCGGGTCCCTCTCTACTCCATCCATAAAAGAAGTGGAAGATGCCACTTATCTTCCTCGAAGCCACGGAAGCTGCCAAATGTTGCCATCCATAGGAGTCTGATATATGCCCCTAATGATATCACATCACAGCCAAAGGGGAGCGAAAAGAGCCGCGTGTCTTTGATGAATCAGGCGGAAGGCACCAAGTGTCTTTTTTCGGTGTATTCTAGGTGATCAAGGGGATTTTCAAAAAATTGACTATGTGTCCTCTCCTATTTCAAACATAGCAGAGTGTTCCGTGTATCGGTTGCCAAAAGTGAAATGGAGGGAAAATTGGTTGGAGTTAATGCGAGTAGATGAAACAGTTCATCGGGTAGATTTTTGGAGCCACCCACAGCATTGAAGGCGTCGTTTGTTTGTCCCCTATGAGCGAAGGATGGAGAAGATTGCGCGGGAAAGAAAGTATAGGGAGACATCTGGGGATATAAAAGAAGAAGAATTGTAAAATCTAAAAAAAAAGGGGGGGGGAATTCTCATAGTTTTAGACTTTCAGAGTTTTTGACCAATAATATCATTTGCTTTTGTTACATTTTCCTGAGTTGAAAGGTTTATATGATTGTGTGTGTTTCTGCATCTTTTTTATGACTAGAAGATTCAATAAGAAAATTGAACACTATGCCCTTGTTGATGTCATCTGTGTCATTTACAAAGTAGTCTATGCTGTAGATTTTCTAGCGTTGTGATTGGAAATGTTATTTGCTTCTATCCCATTTTTTGGAGTCTGAAGTTCTACATAACTATGCATGACTTCTGCACCTCTAATGTGATTGGAAGATTCTATTAAGAAGATTGAACACTATGCCTTTGTTGACAATTCCTTTATCTCAGCAAAAGACTCCCCTGTTGTGAGCCTCTGTTTCTATTATTCCAATCTTTTACATTGATCATGCACTTGTCTGCTCTTAAATGTAATAGAATCACATAATAGTTTCACTGTGCCCAGGTTAGGATTAGGATTACTCTTAGGCGCATCGCCATAGTTAGGTTTCAATTCCTACATTTTGCGTTTCTGTTTAGTCTCCTATCCCTTTTCCCCAACAGCCAATACAAAAAAAGAGACCAGCTTCTTTAAAATATGGAGGTTGTTTTCAAGCCGCATTGTCCCACAGCTTGAAACTTCCCATTGTTGTTGATTAAGATCTAGTGTCATTTTAAGACATCAACAGTTACTTTTTTAGATTGTAAATATTAATGCTTTATTAAATTTTTAATTGTGAAATATTCTCTAAAATATTAAATATAAATTACAATATATCAGTTTTTAAGTTCTTCAAATGTTCAGAGTTAATTAAATCTCTTAAAATAAAAAAATATTTAAGATTAAATTTGGGACTTCAATTTTAAAGTTTATTATGATCAATTTTCTCATTTATTATTACACCATAATTTTTTTTAACTAAATTTATAATAAAATAAAAGATAATAATCAATATCATTATGTTGAAGATGTTTTCATTGTCAAGCTCGTACCAAAGATTCGTCTCGCATCAATAAAAGAGATTTCTCAAAAAAATGTCATAAATATTTATTCATATATCTTTGATACCAGATCACATAGTGTGTTCACAAAAATATATACAAATAAATATTCGTCAAATATCTTTAGACCTCTAAGTAAATAATTGTGGACCATGTAAGCCATAAATCTAAAGCTTTTAATTCTTCAAAACATTGAATAAATTCAATTCAAGGTCATAAAAAATGAATGTTTAAAGTGATTAAATTAAATTCTTTAGAAAGTGTGAAATCTAAGGAACCATGTTGATTGTTACGTACACATGGGAATTGTTGAAATGGAAACAACAAATTCAACTCTTTGCTGAGAATTGAACTCACATCCTATGAAAGAATGATTGGAAAGCTAAAAAATAATTTAACAATTTTGAATGCATATTGTGCATGGTATGAAAAGTTCTCCTATTTCTCCATTATCCATGCCAAGTCCAAAATCAAAACCCTGAATTTATTTTAAAATAAAACAAATTATCGCGCACAATAATATATACGATGTCATTGTAGTGTAGGGTATTGGTTTGCATGTTATATAACTTGTTTCTTATCTTTAATTTTTATCCCCTTGTGAAAACCCCATAATTTAAAGCTTTATTGTGGGCTAAGAATCAAATTTTGATAATTTAATTTCTTAGTTTTCAAAGAAAAACTATTTTTTTTCAAATTAATCAAAACTTTGTCCAAAATAACTAAGTTAAAACAACCTGAATAACCTTGAAAAATAATTGTATTTTTAGTTTGGAGTCATAAAATTTTTGAGTCGAGCACATAACATTTAACTCATGTCTCTAATCATTAGGATTCAAGCCTACTTAAACAATCCTCAATATAATTCAAATAGAGATGAACCCTTTTGAAATGATTTTCCATTTTGAGAATCAAGTAGAACATGTCGAGTTCAGTAATAATGATAACCTACCTTTCCAAGATGAAATTGAAGTTGATGTTAATCTGTCTAAGGAACCACCATCTCAAGTTATTGATTACCCCTTAGAAACTAAAAACCAAGTAGATTGTTATGCCTTCTAGAATTAGGAGCTAAGTTCCCACCTAATTTTGATACTAAGATCTTACCTAGCCTCATTGATAGAATAAGACCTTTTATGGAGTCATTCATTAAAACCCTAAAAATGTTTCCCAAGACTATATGGATAAGGGAAAAGCAATTCTAGACAACACATCACAATAAAGTCATGTCTTTACCATAGTAGACGATGTCCAAAGGCTAAGCAAAGAGATAACTGATCTTCAAACCAACCTATCAAATAAATAAAAAATCAACAATTCAATAAATCAAATAATATAACCACCAATTAGGGTTATCCTAATAATAATGCAAATAATTTAGCTTTAGGATCTATAGACACTGTTTATGCATTATATAACACCTCAGTCTTGTATACTTGGAAAATTTATATCTTGGTTGTTCCTCTTAGTTCTAAACCTTTCTCGTTATCGAAAGGATTATATCTGTTATCTCTTTGTGCTCATTACTTATCTCTTGGTCCAATCAATGTCATTTTGATGACCTAGGCCTTCTATCTTTTCCAAAATGTTTTAAACCTACTTATCTTCCATCTCTGCAAGTTTTGGACCTGTATCTACTTTTTTTATTCCTAAACACTTGCATCCCAATCGAATTCTTACATCAATACAAGTGTCCTAACCTGACACAAGTGCTTGGTGCCCTAAAGTAATTCAATTTCTAAATAAAATGTATTCTTATTATCATACTAAGTGCTTTTATGTGAGATATTCTCCAAAGGGATTAACATAAATACATTATCAATCCCCATTCATTCATCACCTAGAAAAGACCTAGCAATCTCAAGCCCTCTCAAAATTCAATAATATAAAAGCATTCAAGTGAGAAAAAGCTTCCCTATTCTATCATATTTCCATATCAGTCATAGGGAAAAGACATTTACAATTCTAAAGTATTGAAGGAGCATGCTATGAGATTTATTTTTCAAGTTAAAATCTAGGTCACTATTATACTTTATTTCCACATATATCACCCTTATGCACACACAAGCCAACATATTAGGGAAAAACTACATCAGTTTGAGGCACTCTTCAGAGTTGTGGATATGTAGGTTACATAAATTGATAAAGGGTTATTTGGGGTTAAATTGATACTGTGAGCCCACTAACCTATTTTTTTGTGGCCCCTATGAAGATGAAAAATTATGATTTTGCTATTTGACAAGGAGTGACAACCCATAATCTAGATCTGAGCACACCAGAGAAAAGACAACATAGAACCCAGAAGCAAGTATTCTGTATTGGACACATATGTTTGAGTTAGATAATAACATTGATACAACCATCCCAGGTTAACACAAGTGACTTTAGCCATAGAGGGCATTTTTATAGAATTTGGCAACTGATCCAAAATCTATATCTAGTCTAGTTTCATCTTATTCCATATTACATCTATGTTAGCACCAGAACTAGTTAATTATATTATTTTCATTATCATTTTAATATCTACCATAGTTTTACTTTACATTTTTAACATATCTTAGCACAATAAATACAGTATATGTTTTATCTAAATTTTTTAATTAATTAGCCTGTTATAGAACTCTTTATCACCCTTGTGCTTATTTATTTTTATATTCTTAACCCTAAACCTATAGGATCCTTATCCAAACCTAGGATTAAACATTTTGTGAACATGACTTTTGAGCATCATCATTTCATAAGTACTTTATTTAAATCTAAGTCAAAATTTCACTCTCATCTTGATCTATTTTGATGAAATTTAAATCCAGGGTAAATGCATGGAGATGGGGAGCCAAAAAGTGGACATTTAAAAAAAAAATAGAATCACATACATAGTTATTAATCACCATGTATGTGGTTTTTAAAACTACATACATAGTTTTGTACTATAGGCTTGGTAATCATCGAGCCAAAATCACGTACGTACTTTTATACATATAAACTATGTATGTAGTTCTGTCATTTAAAAAAAAAGAAAATATCATCAATGCCATTCATTTGGAATCGACAAAAACTTGAGCAAAAGAAGAGAACATCAAATACATGCAAGCACGGCAATCAAAAATCACTTTAGCAACCCAAATTCGATAATGGCAGATCAAAAGAGAGGTATGCAAATGTATTTTATTACATTTACAAACAAAATTAGTTAATTTCATTGTATTTTTATTAAAATTGTATATTTTTTTATGTTTTAGCACATGTAGAGGTAAGTGGCATTAAACAACAACCTGACCCTCCTATCCCTCTTTACTGACAAAACCCTTTTATCCTTCCTCACCTACAAAACCCTCATATCCCTCCTTGCCCACAAAACCCTCATATCCCTCTTGTAGTTCCTCAATCCCCCAAGGTAGTCAAGAGGATTTATCAGCCCATATCATTGAAAATAAGATCAAACTTGAGAATTTGATCACAACATTTAGGGATCCCCATGCAAACAACCCCCACTAAATTTTTTTGGAAAACATAATACAAACATTATTAGGTGAAGTTGAGTTTTTAATAGGTCAAATTGATAGGTGAGATGACTATATAAATAGATGTAGGGCATACTATTTCAACAAATTGTCTGCATCCATTGTCAAATATTAAAATATAACCAAAGCCATAATTTGTGCCTTATTCATTGATGGGAAAATTGGTGTGCCACTAGATGTGATGGCCAAATTTATTCCAATCCACTGGTGCACTCACTATTGATCAAACTAAATTTTTGGAACCGATGGTGGATGGTCTTTGATCACCTACCTTGTAACAATGATGAGGTCCCGATGTATTTTTGAGAAAATTATATTGTGAGTTTGTGTTGGATGAAATTTCAAATTATTTTGATTTCTCAAAGTTCTTTGGCAGAGGAAAGGATTCTATGTAGGATAAGCCAGGTGCACATCATACACCTAATCAACATGCGAGAGTGCATATCAATAAATCACATCCTCTTGAGACCCTACCCTCTAAAATCAAGGAGACTATAGAGATTGATACTTTTCATGTGTTTAAGGCACTTACTGACACCCTTATTCACCACATGAGCCATATTTATCATACTCCTACTAGCGAGGGTAGATATGGTGACGCTTTGTCTAGCACTGCTACTCGATGAGCTCACTATTATATATCATGTGTTACTATATGCACTAGACCTAAGGAGGAGGAGGATATTAAGCATCCCACTCATGGTGGTATTTCCATGGGCCTAGATGATATCAACCTGACTATGTTTTAACCATCTACATTTGATGTGGACACCTTGGCTTCAACTTTCCAGGTAGATTTAATATTTTACTTGTTGAAAAAAAATGTTTGACTTGTTGAATTTCAAATATTTGTACAATTTAAAAGGTGATAATTAATTTTCATGTAGAACGATCAATAGTGTATATGAATTTTTTTATGTTGTAGCAAGATTTTGGATGCCACACGAGCATGTGTGTTGCTGCTTCTATGCATGTGTATACCTATATGGAGGTGATTTTTAAGAATTAATTAATGTTATGGTTCATTGTACATGTATGGTGTTGTACATATATGTTGAAATGCCTAGCAATGATATTTTGTTTATTCAATTGATGACCACACTAGATACTCTACCATCTATTTGGGATGGAGCAAACGTAGGTGTTGCCTTTGTGATTTCATCTGCACAATAGCTCACTAGGGTACATGAGAGTTATTTTAATATTCAAGTGTAAATATGGATGTGTGTTTTGTAATTATCTTTTGTACATGTGCTAATAGTTGATGCATGAAAAAATTATCTATGCAAACTCCTTCGACGATGTCTTTTGGTCCTATTGAAATGATTAGTAGGTATGATGTGGTATAGTTGATAATTTAATTTGTAATTTTTTTATTATATTTTAATGATTTAGTCAGTTGGTTTAAATGTGTATGAGCTAATTTTGAACACACACACACACACACACACACACACACACACACACACACACACACACACACACACACACACACACACACACACACAGGTTTATAGGGAGCCAACCCTTCTATTATCATGAACACGTCACTGGATCCTATTAGTGATCTATTTCACACTCTCATTCACCAACGTGAACCAATCATTGACCCTATTGAGTGCTAGTCCTAAATTGAGCATGACTGCCAACTTGCAGTAAGTACACCTATTAATTATTTTTGTATCATTTTAAAAATTTAACTTGTCATTTTTTTAAGTATCTCGATCTAACATGTGTAAAGTTGATGACAATATTTGCATATAAATAGTTGGAGCTACAAATGAGTTTTGAGTGGAGGAGGACTCGTAGTCAGCTAGATCTGACACCTTCAGCTATGATCAAGGCATCCAAGGGAGAGGCTTCTACAATCAAGGCAAAGAGAGTGATGCATTTTGATGATTAGGATAATGTCTTATGACATTATGTAATATGCTTATATGGATTGATGTATAGTTTTTTGGCATTGTATGCCTATATGAAATTGACTTAGGATATTGTATCACTTGTGTTCACATTTTTTACACCTTTATATGGATTATATGGATATTATATACATTATATATTGATCATCATTTCATTTTATAAATATTCTCGTTGATTTTAGGTTTTGTATTTTGTTTTAATTTATTACATATTATATTACATGTTCACATCATTGTATGCCTTAAACTTTTGTTGAGAATTAAAAATCTACCTTGTAGTGATCATAGAATATATATATTTTGAAGTAGATACAAGTATTTTTGCGTTATGGTTTGGTTTTGTTTGTTATTAAATAGATGGAATATAATACAAAAGTCAATGTGATGGTAAATATGGAAAATTCATCATATATGGCATATCTTATAAGTATGTGTTTTGATCTTTGCTCTAAAAATTTCTATTTTTTTCATTTTTTTGCCTGTGTTATTGCATTAAGAAAAACTGGTAGGGCATTGGGCTATCTATTTGTAAATAATATGTTTCTAGTCTAATAACTATTCTTGATAAGGCCAACCATTATGTGGTTTTTTTGAGAAATCGTGGTCCTCTTTAAGAAAAGTCATGCATCAAAGACATATTTTGATGTACATGAAGCTCTTGAGGTTGCACCAAGAATAAAATTAGCTAGAAGTTTTGGTGCAAGCATCAACCATTGATAGAGGGGCATATTGCCAACATGAAAATGTTTTGGGAGAGACAAATAATGAAGGAATTAAAAAAAACACTAAAATACCTCTGGTGCATAAAGTGTAATGAGGATGGGAACAAACTATTTTTACACATGCTTCATGGTACATATGGTTTTCACTACATGTGAGGTCTATTACAAGGCATGAATGGACTATTATACTTATCTTTATATGATAAATTTAAAGACCAACGATTATACTTATACTTATAGACTGTTATACTTATCCTTATATGATAAATTTAAATACCAATGATTATACTTATAATTATAGACTATTATACTTATACTTTTAGATTATTACTTCTTAAACAAAAGAATACTCTTCTATGTGCATGTAAATGACTGTGAATGCACAAAACAGGGTGGCTTGAAGGTTTCAACTACTCAGGCCTTGAAACAAATGCAAATTATCCTTAAATTGAATTGATTAATCTTTATTAAGGAAAGGACAAGATGAATATAAAAAATCTAACCAACATATCCTTTTTGGTTGCAAGAAAAGCAAGTTTCTTTAATACACAGAACCCTGTTACCATGGTAGACTGTCAATAAAAATTGGTTTCTTATCTTCGGGGACTCAAGGATTAAAAATGACATCACCACCATGTTCAAGATGGTGATTAAATCCTATTAGCACATTATTGGCATTTAAGTATACTCGGTTAAGAGACGAAGCACCTATTTCGGCCTCCAAATGACATTTCCCTAGATGCAAGATGCAAGCCACAATATAAGATATGTATCTTTGGGAAATCATGGGTGAAAACTAGCATCACCACCATGTCAGGTGTGGGTATTAACCTCTATAACCACATTTTTGACATCTTAATACACTTGGTTAGGAGATGGAGCACCCATTCCAGCCTCAAGACCCCTTGTCCCTACAAGGCAAAATTGGTGTTTTTTAGGCAAACTTTGGACAACCATAAAATAGAAGCTGTAAGTCATATCTATAGACTGAAAGAACCATCACATGCATGATGAAGTCTTATAATTTCATATCTAAGCTCTTGGATTGAAAAGCAGTGAGGAACTCTTGGCAGATGATTCAGTGATTAGTCCTAAAATGCAACTTTCATGTAGTTAAGAGATAGGTTATTTGCCTCCAATAGGCATTTCCTATTTTGGGACCTCCAATTCAAAATCCATCACTTCCAACACTTTGGGATATGAAATTTAAATGCAATCCCATAGCCACAGCCTCTAAATCCACATGGATACCCTTTTTGCAATAATTTTGGCCTCAATCAACATTGACAAGAAATGTTGTCAATATGCAAGCCATAGTTTGAGATCTCTATCTTCAAGTGATCATGGGTGAAAAATGACATCACCACCATGTTGAGGGTGGAAATTAACCTTTATTAACCCATTATTGGCATCTGAGCACATCCAGTTAAGAGACAAAGCAACTATTCTAGCCTCAAGACCACTTGTCCCTATATGCAAGAAGCAAGCCACAATGTAAGATCTCTATATCTAGGGTTCATGGGTAAAAGCTAACATTTCCACCATGTCAAAAATAGAGAGTAACCTATAGTACTGCATTCTTAGCATCCAAGTACACCTGATTAGGAGACAGAGAACCCATTTCGACTTTAAGGCCACTTGTCCCTATAAGCAAGATGCAAGCCACAGTACAATAACTCTATCTCTGGGACCTCATGGGTGAAAATTGATATCACCACAATGTTAGGGGTGGGAATTTCCCTCTAAGACCACATTTTTTGCATCCAAGTATGATTAGTTAGGAGACGGAGCACTCATTTTGACCTCAAGACCACTTGTCCCTACAAGATAAACTAGTATTTTTTAGGCAAATTTTGGACAACCATAAAACGCAAATCAAAAACCGCCACATGCATGTCAAAGTCCTCTACTTATACCTTGATGTTCTCAGATTTAAAAAGATCAATAAACTCATGGTATAAGATTTAATGACTAGTCCTAAAATACAACTTCCCTGACATCTTAGTATGCCTGGTTAGGAGACGGAGCACCCGTTTGGGCCTCATGACCACTTATCCCTAGATGCAAGATGATTCTCTACTGAAGGTTTTCAACCACATAAAGGGGGAATCTTCTACATGAACTGAAAGGTAAAACAATCAATCATCTACATTAACCAAAAGCTTTTCTTAGTGTGGATAATATGGAATTCTCTACTAATGGTGCCAACTATGTGAAGACAAAAGCTAATTTGGCACCACTAACATACAAAAAATATGTTAATATGCAATTAAATTGAAATTTATATGTAATACCTAATAAACAAATAAAATTGATAAAAGTAAACACATTTGCATTTGAGAAGTCAACATACCTTGGGATTTCAATATAAGGAACCACTAGGATCGACTCTATTCTTTATAGTAGTAAGAATTGCTTCATAATTAGATTCACAAACCTTTCATAGAGTCTTTTTTAATGGTCCACCCTGATATTTGTGCAACTAAACATTTGTTGCAAGAACTAAATTTGAATAGTGGAGCATTTTCCTATTTACTTCATAATCTTCAAACAACCATACAATTGAATTTTTGATATGATATCATTGAAACCAAGTTCTAGTAACTACCAGAGACCCAATGGAATAATGAATGTAACCCCCATCTGTGACTATAGAAGTCAATTTATATTTTTACTCTACACATCGACATAATTAGTAGTCTGTGTCTTCTTTGTTATCCTCATCTGCAATAACTGCATAAACATGGCCTATATTGTGAAACAAAACATCATATATGAACATGGTCTGTTGATATATTTACCAAATTTAGTACATAACACACATGTTAAATAGATGGTACTTGGTTTCACTAGATCATATACATGGTCAAAGTCACGTGATGATGTTAGCTCTATAAATTGTAATGTTGGTGGAACTTGATAAGTGTCAATTAGAAGTAGAGGCCCACAACTCCATTCATCTACCCATTCTTGTGACTCACACTCATTCCAAATAAATTCAATACATTCAGAACAAAAGCATGCCATGTGCCTCGTATGAACCATCCAAGAACCCACATTTGAGCTAAGAAATAAGTATAACTCACTCGATCTTTTTACTATTATATATTTCATACTTTATCAATTGTTCATCCTTTATCAACCAAAAATATCTATGAATAGTGGACTTTTTTTGAGCACCATGACCCATGATTTCTTTACACCATTCAACTATGTTTTTTGCATTTGTCAAATCGACCTTTTCAAACTTCAACTCCTCTCCTACAAGTGCTCTTTTGACATAGGATCTTGCACCATCATGCTCCCCTTTTCCATGGCCTGTTTTAATGAAATTCTAAATATGTTGTACAACAATGGTCACATGCATCCTACTCAGCCAGTAGAACATCCATGTATTCTTCAATTATGATGTGCAGTTATCTAACCAAATATAATGTTGATTGAAAGTAATGTTCCTTTCACTCAAATTTCCATAAAACATCTAAAAATGACCTTGCATAAAATTTGAAGAATGTGTTCGATCATCACTAACATAGAAGTGGTACTCTCTTAATATTTTTTGATCATGCTCTATAATATCAAGTGAATGCATGAATACTATAAGCATAAAAAAGAAAATATGTACTGAATGGTAGTATTATGACTGAACCTCTCTTTGTGTTGTAATGTGTAATTATTTGTAAAGTCAACTACTAAAACAATAGTACCAAGTGGTAATATGTCCTTACTTAACTTAAATTATTCGTCTAGCAATTGAGCTATGTGCGTGTCTTACATAATCCTATATAATTTTCTCCCTGAATTTATCCATAAATTTGGAAACAAGTATTTATTTTATAACAACCCTGCATCATTTAGATTACTTTTTATTTTTTAATTGATATGTCATATATTTATATTTACTAAAACCAACCAATTCTTGTCTAATTCTATGTGTACTCTCTTCATAGGTACATTGTTTTAATTTTGGCAATCCACCACAAATGTTGCAAGTTCCATCCAAACATGTCTTATTATAAGAAAATTGTCCATCTCATCATTTATAAAAAACATATAGAATAAATTTCTTTGGTGATTTTGGCAGGTCTTCCACTCTACACTCCTGTAAGATTTTGTCAGTGTGCAAGATATAATGAACATGACGAAAAATATCATAATGCATTGAAAATTCAACATGTTGCCTACAATAACAAGTTGTGTGTGTGTGATTAATTTTCATATAGAAGGGTTTAGTTATTTTTAAATATCTTTAACTAATAGAAATATGTGGATATTTTTTAATAAATTTAGAGTACAATTGTGTTTGGATCATATCTAAAAAATATTTAGGATATGGTTCACAGTTACGAGAACCAACTCTTATTTTCACTACATCTCTAATATTAGGTGATACCCTTGTATTATCTTTCCAAAATTATGTAAATAAATCTTTTAAGGCATCATCTATAGCCTTGTTTTTCTGTGGAAGTCTACCAGAGAATGCCCATAAGTCATTGTTATAAAAAATATCAAGTCTTCTACGTCTCCCAATTGCTTTCATTAGTGTTTTTTTGTTTATGTGCAATGCTTGACTTATTTACCTAATCAATCGTTTATTTTTTGTTTGATAATTTTGTTACATCCCAATTATTCTCTAAACAAACTTACTTGATTATTCATAGATTTTTATAGTTGGTAATTTGATTTGATTATTATTTGACTACGTTGTAATTCATATGCTATTATAGAACAGTCGAATGTTGTTTTAACTACATGGTTGCATTGCTATGAGTTAGTTGTATTGTATATTTTTTACATTGTAATCATGTTGATTTATTATTTCAATAATATCTTATGATATATATGTCATAATGTTATGGACTAACTAACTTCTTGTTGTGAGTTAGACGCATGAGAGATTCATCCCTTAGAGCATGACAGAGGGAAAACATCATCGAAGAGGGTGAGGTAGATGGAGGTGTTGGGGGAGGATAGAAGAATGGATAGAACCCTTGCACACACCACACTAATGACAATCATTATATACATAGTTGAATAGTTAGCATTGGTGCATTTTTGATGTTTACATTTAGATAATTGTTTATGTATGATTAGTTTATAATTTTTTTTTGACAACTGAACTACACAAGCTTCAAGCTTTTGTTTTTGAGCTATCATCAACAAACCAATTTCTTTCATACTAGCTAAAACAGTTGTTCCTTGCCATATTGTCTTTCAAACTTCAAATATATTAATCAATATTTCAAATACACATGGGGAAATGAACTTGCATTGGATATATTACAAGTTGAAAGGTTTATAGTCACTATACTTGGCATGCCAATAGACATTTTTATATTTCTTGATTATGCCCCTTGCGTTTTGCAGGTCTCATATTTCTTGATTATGTCTAACATCTCAAATATTATACAAGCATAATTTTCTGAAAGTTTGCATTTTGGAATTTCGATCTCATTGATTTGTTTTCCAACACTATTTAATTCTTACTGTCTAATCTTTCTTGGCAAACTACAATTGCCATCATCTATCATATAATATTCAGTTTTGAAACTAATACTTGTTTGTTTATAATTGTTGTATGCGTTTATTGTGCAGGATATAGACATATTCTGAGATTCTATTTTATAACACTCAAATGACATTCTATTTTATAACAACAATCAAATGAATATAATTTTCAACCAAACGATTAAATATTTATTCAAATATACCAAACTTTAGTGTTCAATGATTTTGCCTAAAACATAAAATGAATTAAGATTAACTACTTTTTAATTGTAAATAGGATAATTAATTTATTTTTATTTTTATTTTTTAATAAAAAGGGGGTATAAACTTTATTAAACTTAAAACATCAGATTACAAAAGCATCCAAATAGCCCAAAAGACAAGCAAACCAAAAACGACAGCCTCAAGCCTCAGCTCCACCAATATCTCTAGCAAGAATGGGTTCTAGTTCCTGACGTAAATCACCAGGCAGCTGCTCCCATTCATCCGCCTTACGGCCTTCTCCCTCATTTGACACCCATTTCACCAAACAATCAGCCGCACTATTCCACTCTCGTAGAATGTGGGCATAGGAAATCGACTCCATGCAAGAACTCACCTGTAAAATCTTCTGCACTATCGTAGCCAACTGCCAGCTCACATCAAAAAATTTCCTTTCTAAGATCAAGTTAATCAGGACCTGAGAATCAGCTTCGCATATCACCCTCTTCCAACCCAAAGCATAAGCTCTCCTCAAAGCATATAGGATAGCCAAACCTTCCATCTTATTAATCGTTTGCACTCCCTGATATGTCGAGAAAATAAAAACCATAGATCCCAAAAAATCCCTAGCAATCCCTCCAATCCCAGCCACCCCTGGGTTTCCCCTGGATGACCCATCCGTATTTATTTTCAAAAGCCTAGCAGGTGGAGGCGTCCACTTCCCCAACTATTAAATTTTTTGCTGCCCCTGAATACCATGTCTAACACAAGCTGAGATCGGAGATAACTCTCTTATGCCAAATCGTGTCAGCACCTCAGCGTCCCCTTTCTTCAATGGCAGCATAACCTCGCTCTTCGCTTCAATAGATTCTTGGATCATTCCCTTAATTCTGCTCTAGACCTGCTGAATCTCCAATTTTTTCTCCTTAAAAATCTTTTGATTTCTTTCCAGCCAAACTTACAAGAGCAAGAAAACAGGGCCAGTGTACCACGCATCCTGCAAGAAAGAAGTCGAAGAAGGGGGACGACCCACTCTAGACTAAAAATCTGCCAAAGAGATAGCGTGGATGCACTAGCATCGCCATGCGTCCCACCAGAAGTGCCATAATTGAAGAGTGAAGGGACAGTGAAAGAAAATGTGAGAGGAGTCTTCCTCCTCTCTATTACAGAGCACACACCTCGAAGGACCAACAAATCCCCACTTCTGAATATTGTCCCATGTCAAACATCTATTCCACACTAAAGTCCATGTAAAATAGTTACACTTCAGCCATGAGAAACCATACCAAACTTTCTTCCACCACTGAACTTCCCCTATATCCTCATACTGCTGGAAAATCAACTCCTGATAGCCATAGGACATCGTATACTTCCCCTTGGGGTTCGGGGACCAGGCTAACACATTGTTGTCCATAAGTGCATTGCAACTATGTTGGGACAAAATATTCTTTAGGTCCGTGCACTCTGCCTCCAAACCAAGAATCGACCACTCTTTCGAGGACTTCCATCTGGCGATCGCCACCTGCCCCTGAAAGCAAAGGGATTTAAAGTCGCACACCCTCTTCCAGCTAGCTTCACAAAACTTCTGGGCCAGATTACTCAGCTGAGGATATTGGAAAATTATAGGAGGAAAATCGTCCCACGAGTCATGCCAAAATTGGACCTCCACCCCACTCTTGCATATCCAGAAAAGACCCCTCTTAATCAGCGTGGCTCCTTTCTTGAGAGTCACCCAAATCACCGAGCCTTTACCAACCAAATCATAACATGAAATATCCTTCTGGGGAATCTCAAAAAAATACTTGTGGGACAACACTCTAGCCCACAGTCGATCTTGCTCAACGCACCAACGCCAGTATAGTTTGGCAGCCAAAGTAGTACCAGATAGCACAAACTACCGTAATCCAAGCCCACCAAACCTCTTTGGGTTGCAAACCGTCTCTCACTTAATTAGGCTCCTCTTGGTCGAAGATAAATTTCCAGCCCATAAAAACTGTCTTTTTAAGGAGTCCAAGTCCTTAACAAAGCTCATCAACGCCACTTGGCTCATACACCTGTAAATAGGAAGAGCCTGCACCACTGATTGAATCAGTTGAACCCGACCTGCAAAGGATAACCAACGGTCGGTCCAATGATTCACTTTGTCCTAGAATTTATCTAAGATCGCCTACCATGACTCCTTAGCCAGCCGGCCAACAAAGATAGGAATCTTGAGATAAAGCAGTGGGAGACTCCCAATTTGGAACCTGAGGATAAGAGCCACTCTTCGTTGTATGGCTGGAGGAGTGTTAAAGAAAAAAATAGATGATTTGCCCTCATTAATTACTTGTCCAGAGGCCGCAAGGTAAACATCTAGGCTCTTGCAGATGTTAGACGCCTCCCTAGTAGTAACCTTGCCCATCAAAGCTACATCATCCACAAACTGGAGATGAGATTATACAGGGATTTCCCCTCTCCACTGCCAACCCTGAATAGCACCATCACCCATATTTCTTTTGATCAATCGATCCAAGCCTTCCGCCAACAGAAGAAACAAGTAATGAGAAAGAGGGTTGCCTTGCCTCAATCCACGAGAAGCCTCAAAGAGATTAGAGTGCTCACCATTAATCAGAACTAAAAAAGAGGTCGAGTTCACATAACTCAAAACCCAATGAATCCAATCCTCTGTAAAACCAAAGGCACCCAAGACCTTGAGGAAGGACCACCTAACTTTATCATAGGCCTTTGACATATCCAGCTTGATAAACATCACCTTCTCATTGGACTGGGTCATGGAATGTATAGTCTCAGTAGCCATCACCACCCCATCTAAAATTTATTGGCCCTCCACAAAGCCCCCTTGCTCTTTTGAGATCAATGCAGGCAGCCACTTTTTTAACCTCTCAGTGATCAACTTAGAAATAATTTTATAAGCGACATTGCAGAGACAAATGGGCCTAAAAAGACTCAGTCTATTGGCCCCTGCACCCTTAGGAATGAGAGCCAGGAAGGTGGAGTTCAAAGCCTGAAGCATTTGCTTGTTTCTTTGGGATTCTTGAACAATAGCCATGAGGTCAAATTTAATAATTTTCCAAAAATTTTGGAAGAACTCAATCGAGAAGCCATCTGGACCAGGCGCCTTTCCTTTCTGCATCATAAAGACTATCCTCCTTAACTCCTCCAATGATATATCCTTCATCAAATGCTCATTCATATCCCTAGTCACTAAATAGGGAATACAAGACAGAATCTGGACCTCTTCAGTCGAGTCCCCCTGCGCTTCCTCCTTGAATAACGAAGCAAATACTGCATAGCCTCATTAGTGATACCCTGCGTAGAAGAAACAGTCACCCCGTTATCCAACACCAAAGAAGTAATCCCCATGCCATGTTGTCTAGCCCGAACCGAATTGAAGAAGAACGCTGTGTTCTTATCCCCTTCTCTAAGCCATTCGATCTGGGCCTTTTGTTTCCAAAATATTTCCTCCCTTAGTTCTCATTCCTCCAAAGCTTTTAAGGCCTTGGCTTCCTCCCTCAGCGAAACCTCAGTCATTCCCTCATCCCGAATGGTTCTGGTAATGACATTCAGCTCCATCTATGCCTCATTTTTATTTTGGAAAATATTCCCAAAACTTTGTTGGTTTCACTTTTTGAGCTGGTACTTGACGAATTGGAGAAGTTTAACAAAAGTATGCATTGTTGTTTGTACAGCAGGCCTACCACTCCACCAATCTGCCACTCGTCCAAACAGGTCTGGGTCCCTGACCCACATAAGTTGAAAGTTGAAAGGTGCCTTCAGAGGCTCATGGGCAAAATAAATGACCAATTTTATTAGCCAATGGTCTGAGCCCCTCTAATCAAGAATCTCAAGGCAGGAAGACCACAAACCCCCCACCCAGTAACAAAAGGTCATGAATCTATCTATACGCTCCACAATGCACCTGTCCCCCATTCTTCGATTGTTCCAAGTAAAGCATCCATTAACTGGCTTGATATCCACTAAATTGAGTGCCTCAATATTGTCCTAGAGTAGGAGGGAAGAAGGTTCCCGCTGTGCATTACCTCCTCTCTTCTCTGTTAAATCCGGAATAACATTAAAGTCCCCCGCCACAATCCAAGGCAAATAGGGAAATAATTGACGAAGAAAGTGGATGTTTTTCCAAACAAGAGGTTTACCTTGGAAATTTGTAGGAGCATAAACATTGGAAAAAAGGACTGATTCACCTGACTCAATACATAAAACCACCATAGATAAAGAGGATTTAAAAGAAATCCAGGACACAGGTTGGATCTTGCGCGGATTCTAGAAACAAGCCATGCCCCCCGAAGATCCATGAGCTCCAATGCACTGCCATGAACCATACCTCCATAACTTAGGTGCAATATTCCTCATATCATCCACAGAAACTTTCGTTTTTTAAAGAAAGAGAATATCAGGTACTTGACATCTAACTAATTCTCTAATAGCCTTTGTGTGGGACTGTTGTTCAGTCCCCTTACATTATATGAGATAATGATCATTTCAGAGGAGTTAAGAAGTGTGAGTCTAAGGTCTTAACCACACCAGACTCCACCAAGGTCTCCCCAATCATCTTGATTTTATCTGTGTCCTTCTTGCGCCCCACTTTAGAACTTTTTTCTAACGTCCCCTTCTTTCCCTCCCTCTGGAGAATACCCAGGTGAGGAGAAGATTTTCCTTTCTTGACTACTTCTGTCCCCACAACCCTTGCCAAAGGGTACAAGTCCTCTCCATTCCGTTCCAGGTCCCTATCTGTTGCTTCCCCCCCAATTCCTCTGTTTGCCCCTCAACAGCTATGGGTAAGGTCGACACTTCTTGAAGAACTTTCAGAAGATTGGCTGAAGTAATCTCTGGTACTGAACCTCCCACGAACTGCTCCATACTCATTAATCCCATATTTACTTCTTGCTGGCCCAATTCGTCCAAGATTTCAAACCTGTTGAAAGAATCATCATCCTGCCTCTCCCTAAGGGTCCTTTTTTGTCCCCTGTTACGGCTTTAAGCTTTCCCCTGTACAAAACCTTCAGCATCCCTGCTCTCCCCAACCCCCGATTTCTTCCCTTTATCGGCGCTGGGAATGCTGCTAGGTGGCGGTTGGGGATGTTGCTCCATTGGCTTAGCCTTCGGACATCTGCGCACTAGGTGTCCATACTCATGGCAAATGCGACACCTGAAGGGAAGGGTCTCATAGTCCAATTGTTGCACTCAGGAGTATGAACCCGCACTCATCTGCAGCGCATCAGGAAATGGTTTGCTCAAATCAATTTTCACACAAATTCGGGCAAAAGTCATGACTTTCTTACCTAAAGTTTGAGTAGAAGACCCCACCGGCCTTCCAAGCGTTGAAGCTAACATCAGGAGAACGTCCTCACGATAGCATTCAATAGGAAGTCTGGGGAGCCTAACCCATACTGGTACTCGAGTTGGTAATTCCTCAGAAGGATTAAACCCAGCATGCCAAGGTTTGACAAAAAGTCCAACCTGATTGTAAAAGTACGGCCCTCCCTCAAAAACCCTGTTGCGGTCAACTAGGCATACAAACGTGACCATGAAGTAGTTATTTGCCAATAACGTGACCTCCATTTCTCCCTCTGGCTCCCACACTTGCCTAGCCCAACCCTCCAGAAACTGAAGGAAAACTTTTAGACCCAAAAACTTGCAATACAAAGAATGCTTGGAATAATATTCCACATCCTCTGAAATCATATCGAAAGGAATTACCAGTTTAGGTTGTTCCTTGCATTTCTCCAGGCAACCATGAATTTTCATAACCCTGGATCCCTCGGGCAAGCCCCATTCCATTGCTCCTGGATTCTGGGAAGAAAACAACTGACCTACTATTTTACCTTGCTGCTCCTTCCTGTTCATGCCCACAGCTGCACTAAAGCTTTTGCCAAGCGCGGTTTTTAAAGGCTCCTGTTGAGCCATGATCACGCCCTCCTTGGTCTAGCGTGACCCTGCGACTCCTCTGCCTGACGCTTTAGTCCTTCGTCACTCCCTCACTCCCCCAAACTACACCTGCGCACACCAACCCATTACTTTGAACAGGGTAGGGCACGACTGCGCTAGCTCGGCGGCGACCTACATACGCTGCAACACATCATTTTATCCAATCAAAGGTGCTCCAACAAGTTAATTAATTTATAAATATCAAATAATTGAAAAAATAAAATTTCATATTATATGTATTTCAAATATAAATAACTATGAACATTTCATACCATGCGTCAACTTCATCTTAAAAATTTGTTCGCCCTTTTCCCATTAAAAACTTGACACTAACATTTTTCTTATATTAAGAATACACTTTTCAATTCAATTTTTTTTTTTTTTTTTTGGGAAGATAATACTAATTTATTTTTTTACATGAAAGTTTTTGCGTTTAAAATTGTACCTGACTCCAAATAATGTGATAAAAAAGTGGATAAAGTCCGTACGTGAGGAGGAAAAGTTAACTGATCCGACTTCACTCCCAAACCATCAGTAAATTAATTACGACTAAAATATAGAACGACATGTTGTGGTAAGGTATGGTTAAATTTGAGATACCAGGAGAAACAAAAGTTTAAAAAATAATAATTAAATTTAATAATAATATACAACATAAGTGCAGGCTAATTGACCATTAGGGAAAATAATGGCAGCGGAGAGAGAGGCACTAATTTTTCCAATTTATCAAACAAATCCTCCTCCCAATCATCGTTCATTTTCATTTCGCTTTTCACCTTTGTGTGTGGCGGATCCTCCACTTCATCTTCGTCTCTTCCTCTCTTTTTGGTCTCCACGTGACCACACCCTGAGCCTGAAGACTCACTGTAGGATGAGGCGTTGAGGGGAAAGTTGAGTATAGCTTTGGCTCCTCTAATTTTAAAAGCAGCGCGGTCATATGCAACAGCAGCAGCCTCAGCGGTGTCAAAAGTGCCCAGCCAAATGCGGGCTCCTTGCTTTGAGGAGTCCCTAATCTCTGCAGCGAATTTACCCCACGGCCTGCACCGCACTCCTCTGTAATGTCTCTTACAAGGAACCGATATCTTAAGCGACGAGGTTTTATCACTCAGTCCGACTTCCAATCGCCGTTCCGCTTGTCCGTCAAGTGAGGCAATTACAGGGAGTGTAAGTGGAGAGGCAGCAGAGGGAGTGGTGGGAGTGGATGAGTCGCCGAGCAAATGAAATGAAATCCGTTGCAGAGCTGCATAATACTCTTCAAAAGACATTTCTTTTGATTTATCGTTATCGCTGAATAACACTGAATGGATGAATTTATAGAAAGGGGGAGAAACAGGGTTTGCAGTGAGAAGGTGCGAGGAAGGAACGGCAAATGCTTAGCTGTCAGCCATTCACAACAATAAAATATAATATTCACTGTACCTGAAGTTGACGTCTGTTTCACTAGAGTCTGTATTTCTGATGAGGTCCAAACTTGCGAGACAAGTTGTAATTATATTTAATGATATTGCGGGGATGATTCGATCCACATTCGCACCATACTTCACGTGTCTATTGCAGAAACAGTTGATTTGTATGATGTAGGTATGCGGTTCAAAGTCAGGGGTTAATAACTTAAAGGGTTGAAGTCAAATTTTAAGGAATTTCAAATTAATTATTGTGTTTTTAATTTTTTAAATTTTTCTTACTTCTAATTTTTATATATGGAAAATTATGTACGTTTTATATTTAAAGTATAATTAAATATTTTATATATAATAAAAATATGGAATAATCTAATATTTTGAGAGCTGCTTTTTAAATTTTAAACAAAATCTTTTTAATATTATATTCATTTTAAACTTTAAAAAGAACTTTCTTTTTAACTTTCCTTTTTCAATTTAAAATTTATTGAGGGCCAACACTTATACATATTATAAAAATAATCTAAAATTATTTATTTAATAAAAATATATTATTTATCAAAACAATTAATAGTATTTAATCTTTTATATATTAAAAAAAGGTCACTAAATTTAAATTGGGATGTTGTTCATTTTTTAGATTATAAATATTAATGTTCAATTAAAAATTTTAAGTGTAAAATATTCTCTAAAATATTAAAAATAAATTACAATGTATTAATTTCTAAGTTTTTCCATTGCCAAAACTTAATTACATTTTTCAAAAAATAATTTAAGATGAAGTTTGGGACTTCAATTTTAAAGTGTATTATGACATTTTAATTAATTTTCTCATTTATCATTACATCATAATTTTTTTAATTAAATTAATAATAAAATAAAAGATAACAATCAATATCATTATGTTGAAGATATTTTCATTGTCAAGCTTATACTAAAGATTCATCTCACATCCACTTCGATTTATGCCATGGATAGCGCTGCTACAAATAAAATCTATTTTATTTATATAAAAATGGTTGTTCAAACAATGACACATGTTGTTGGATATTACCCAAACAACCTTTGTAATCATGTAGCATGGAGTGTCGATATGTATATGTTTAATCTTTATCATTCTATTAAGTTTAATTGCTCAAGACTCAACCAGAAGAAAATTGTAAATGTAAATAAAGGAGATTTCTCAAAAAAAAAAAGAAATATTTATTTGCATATCTTTAATACGAGATCACATAGTGTGTTCACAAAAATATATACAAATAAATATTTATAAAATATCTCTATACCTCTAAGTAAATAATTGTGGACCATTTAAGCCATAAATCTAAAGCTTATAATACTTCAAAACATTAAGTAAATTTAGTTAAAGATAATAAAAATGAATGTTTAAGGTGATTAAATTAAATTTTCTAGAATGTATGAAATTTAAGGAACCATGTTGATATTGTGCATACATGGGAATTACCTAAATGGAAATAACAAATTCAACCCTTTGTTGAGAATTGAACTCACAACTTATGGAAAAATGGTTGGAAGACTAAAAAATAATTTAACAATTTTGAGTGCATATTCTGCATGTTAGGAAAAGTTCTCCTTTTTCTCAATTATCCATTCCAAGTCCAAAAGAAAAACCCCAATTTTTTTAAAAGACAACAAATTATCCAGCATAATAATTTATATGATGTCAATGGCGTGTAAGGTATTGGTTTGCATGTTATATGTCTAGTTATAACTTGCTTGTTATCTTTAATTTTTATCTCCTTGTGAAAAAACCATAATTTAAAGTTTTATTGTGCACCAAGGATCAAATTTTGATAATTTAATTTATTAGTTTTCAAAGAAAAACTATTTTTTTTCAAATTAATCAAAACTTTGTCGAAAACAACTAAGTCCAAACAACTTGATTAGCCTTGAAAAATAATTGTATTTTTAGTTTGGAGTCATAAATTTTTTGAGTCAAGCACATAACATTTAAGTCATGTCTCCAATCATCAACCTTCAAGCCTACTTAAACAATATTCAATGATCCAAATAGAGATGAACCCTTTGGAAATGACCTTTTTCATTTTGAGAATCAAGAACATGTTGAGTTCACTTATAATGATAACCTACCTTTCCAAGATGAAATTGACGTTGATGTTAATTTGCTTAAGGAACCACCATCACAAGTTATTAATTGCCCCTTACAAAGAAAAATCAAGTCTTGTTATGTCTTCTAGAACTAGGAGCTAAGTTCCCACCCAATTTTGATACTAATATCTTACCTAGCCTCATTTATAGAAGTAACACAACCCCTCTTTAACAAGATCAATTCCCACCTAGCACCTTCTTGGTAAGGATAAGGCCTTTATGAAGTCATCCATTAAAATCCTGAAAATGTTTTCCTTTGCATATGTGGATAAGGGAAAAGTAGCTCTAAACAACACATCACATCAAAGTCATGTTTTTACCATACTAGACCATGTCCAAAGGATAAGAAAAGAGATAACTGATCTTCAATATAACTTATCAAATAATTCAAAAATCCAAAAATCAACAAATCAAACAATACAACCACCAATCAAGGTTATCCTAATAATATAGCTTATCTCTTGGTCCAACCAATGTCATTTTGATGACCTAGGCATTCTATCTTGCCCAAAATGTTTTAAACCTACTTATCTTCCATCTCTACAAATTTTAGACTTGTACCTACTTTTATTCTTCTCAAACACTTGCATCGCAATCAAATGCCTATATTTATGTAAGTGTCCTGACCCGACACAAGTGTTTAGTTCCCTAAAATCATTCAAATTACAAATGAAACATATTCCTATTGCCAGCTTAACTGCTTTTATGTGAGATATTCTCTAAAGTGATTAACATAAATACATTATCAATCCCCATTTATTCTTCACCTAAAAGATACCTAGCAACATCACACATTCTCACAAGTCAATGATAAAAAAACATTCAAGTGAGAAAAACACTTCCCTATTCTCTCTTGTTTACATATCAGTCATAGGGAAAACACATCTACAGGGTTGAAGTACTAAAGGATTATGCCATGAGATCTATTTACTAAGTTAAAAGTTGGATCATTGTTGTACTTTCTTTCCATATATTGCACCCTTGTGCACACATAAGCCAACAAATTAGGGGAAAACTACATCAATCTGAGGCCCTCTTCAGAGTAGTGGCTATGTAAGTAACACCCATTGATAAAGGGTTATTTGGCATTAATTTGTTATTGTGATCCAATTAACCCATTTTTTCACAACCCCTATGGAGATGAATAATTAGGGTTTTTATATTTGATAAGGAACGACAACCCATGATCTAGATTTGAATACAACATAATGAGGGTAACATAGAACCCAAAATTAAGTATTCTATACTATACATCTATGTTCGAGTTACACAATAACATTGATGCAACCATCCCAAATTGACACAAATGTCTGTAGCTATAGAAGGATTTTTTTTAGAATTTGACAACTGACCCAGAATCTAGATCCAATCTATTTGTATCATGTTCCATATTAGATGTGTGTTAGCACCAGAACTAGCTAATTATATTATTTTCATTATCATTTTAATATCTATCATAGTTATACTTTCTATTTTTAACATATCTTAGCATAATAAATTTAGTATATATTTTATTCAAGTTTTATAATTAATTAGCTTGTTATAGAACTATTTATTACCCTTGTGCTTATTCATTTCTATATTCTTAACCCTAACCCTATAGGATCCTTATCCTAACCTAGGGTTAAACATTTGGTGAACCCTACCTTTGAGCATCATTATTGCATAAGTATTCTATTTGAATCTAACTCAAATTTTCACTCTCATCTTGATCTATTTTGATCAAATTTAAATCGACCAAACCTAAACAAAGTTGACTATTTCAATGAAATTTAAAATGTAGCCTTTATACTTAAAATGGATCATAGAATAGTCATTGGGAATGGTCATACACGTCACTATTCTCATTTCATGTAATCCTATTAATTGATCATAATATTTCCATATTGATAATGCCATTATATCTCATTGTCATGCTATGCAATAATTTCTTATCAAAATTAGTGTTCAACACATATCTTTATTTTATTATATCACATCAATCCAACCCATATCCATATGTAGTGTTAGTGATATAATTATATGTATTTTTTAGCATATTACAAGGAAAACTACAAAATCTTATGGTCATACCGAAGCATTAGACATCCAATGATGTATTTTACAACATATACTATACTTTATGGAATCCCATGGGCATAGACATGATGATTTCATAAGTGTACTATGGTGTTAAGGGTATGATGTAGTAGGTATTTCCCAAGTGTAAAATTATCTAGGTGTATGAAAGTACATGTGGCCAATATTTGATTTGATCATGCCTCTCAATGCTCTAAAATCTCACAAATTTAGGTGCACAAGTACACGTAATGATATCTGATTAGATCAGGCCTCTTGGGGTTTTGATAAATCTTAGTAAATAGATACACATGGTTATCTCTAATTAGATTGGTTCTCTTGGGGCTCTGACAACTATAACAAGTCTAGGTGTATGAGTACACATGGTGAGTTTTGATTCGATTGAGCATCCCAGTGCTCTAACAACTCTAACAAATTTGGGAACTATGAATGGAGGGATACTTACCTATTATAATTAACCTTTGGGGAGGGTCCACTAGATTTTGGGACTGAGACTCTAGGAATTACCTATCTTCTAGATTTTTTTGTGAAGAAAATTAACTTTTAAAAACCATGATAGGAATCATCTCTTCAAAACCAATAGGCTATGAAAGATATTTAAATACAAAAAAATGTGTATTTATCATAATTATGACAAAAACACTTAGAGAGAGTGATATGACAGACACTCGATATTTTGAAATCAGATGAGGTTCAGACTAGTCTTAATAAAAGGGCAAAAAACAATATTTTTCCTTGTAGGGGGCCCCTTTTCTTCTACTAAAAGAGACGTGTTGGACGTAATAAAAATATTATCAATTAATAATCTAGTATTTCTATTTTGTGTAGAATAGGAACATGTATATTCTACACAAGTGAATATTATTAGTTTATGTAATCACCGAAAAATGACACTTGAGTGCTAAGAGTGCTACTTGAGACCATCCATCCCTAGTTTAACCATAGACTTATCTTAGGGCATATTTAGACACTTATCAATCCTTCGTGGAAGCCATAGGAATCCCTAAAGTCGTTAAAGTAGTTTTAAACCTTCACTTTAACATCCTAGCGCTTAGTGCCTCAAGTTGTGCCACTTAGACACTAACACCATAATAGGGTCAATAGTTCCCCATGGCACTAATGTCCAAATTTTGGTGATATTGTCCTTTTCCCACATTTTTCTACCAATGGATATCTTTTCAAATCAAAGACCGCCTAGAGTTTACTTAAAACTCATTTAAAACTCACACAAACATTAGAAATACACACACACACACATACATGAATTTTATCCCTCTAACCACTATATGGAAAGCAAATGCAAATTATACACACAAACTTAGAACAAGTTGTGCACAATCAAGGTTATCAATCCCTATTATGCCCTACTTCTACATACAACCATCTACAACATTCTTAAGCTCAGATCAATTAGATTTCTAGTCTCAAGCAAATTCAAAGCACTCAATCTAGTAGCATTCATACTAGCTACACTTGCACTTGCACTAACACTTAGGTGGATAGAACTACATCGGGCTTGATCCCTCTTCGAAGTATTGGTATGTAGGCAACTCTCATCATATCGGGGTGTTGAGGATGTCCAACATACACCAATAACAATTCACTTTAATACTTGTGTCAACTGGATGCCCTAGAAACATGGAGGTTTGTGGTTTACACATAAAATTAGTCAAAAATAGGTCATCTATAGAGATCCAAAACTTGTGCATGTAGGAGTAGGCTTACCAGACCTAGACACAAGTGCACCTAAAATCTTGGAATAGTTCTGCATAGAGGACAATATCACCAAAATAGGCACACTAATGTCACATGGTGCTACTATCCAATTAGGGCACTATTGTTGAGGAAGGTTTTTAACACTTGGACCCTATTCATGACACTTAGATTAGCCTTTGTCTTAGTTTTCAACCTCCATATCTCCTATTTCAATCACTTTTTAGCTAAGTGTTTGTTTACATTATTTATTGCTATTTTTAGAAAGTTAAAACTAAGTCAATTCTATTACAAATCAATGTTTGTATTTATTTCATAATTCTATCCTAATTTACTATACTCAACCCCTTTCAAAACATAAGATTTACATTCACTAAGTCCTAAAAAGGTAAAACATTTGGTGAAGTTGACTTACTTTGAATACTACTTGAACCCTAACCCTAGATGTTACTAAGGTTTGAATGCTTCTTTTTCCTATTTTCATTTGCTATATTGAGCTTTTTCAGATTTCATACATTCTATTTTAGCATCCCTCTTTCACTTTGTTTTCTATATGACATCTAAAAAAGTTCTCTCTTTTGTTAATAAGAAGTGATATGCTTAATGGACATCCTATTGACCATACTCAAATTACTTCCATTCAAGTTTATACCATAGACAAAGGACTAGTTACAACTACCATCATTTATGGTTCTCACCTTGATTATTTAGGAATTTAATGAGAATGCATCTAAAGATGAGAAATACAATCATGACCAAGATGATATACAAGATGGGAATCAGGACACTCTCCCTCCACTTAACAATGAAAATCTTATAGTTAATAAGGATGAGATTCTACAAAGTTTCATAGATATACTTTGGGAATAACCCCATGATCATGCAAATATACTACAAGCCATAATGGAAATAAATAACAAATCAAATAATGGTCAATCTTCTACTCCCCCAGATAAAAATATTGTTACACCTACTTTGGGGCCATCTTAGCTTGTACAACATCCTATCTTAACTTGAGAACCTTCAGTGGAAGCTACACCTCCTATGGATAGTTCTTCTTCTCCATATGTACAATCCCTTATGCATGAGATTCATTCTCTATAGTCTAAGGTGTTACATCTTGAGCAGGGAGCTAGTAGGCCATCACATGCCTTGGATTATCATGTTCTTTTACATACACCTTTGGCACATTACATAGTGAAAACTCATTTTCCATCTAGATTCGTGGCACTTAAGATTACCTTGTATGATGGTAAGGGTGACCTAGAGCACCATCTATGAGCTTTCCACGTAACATGCTTGGAATACATGTTCCATGATTGGCTCCTTACTAAGTTGTTCCCATGTAGTCTAAAAAACTATGCCTTGTAATGGTTCTAGGATCTTCTAACTTATTCTATCACTACATTCAGTCCATTGGAATATATGTTTTTAGCACACTTTTAAATTAACATCAATGATAAGATCTCATATGCTCAAGTGGCACAACTTATGAAAAAATTTAATGAGCCTATTGTAGAATATGTCTTGTGATATAAAATTATATTAGCAAATATGACTATCCCCATGGTATATAGAGAGAGATAAAAGACATATTCAAACAGAGCCTACTACTATCATTACATGAAGCTATCTTGTTCAATAAGTTGTCAACCTTCATAGACTTATGCCACACAGTGAAAGAAATGAAAGTTAAGCTTCTCTCTATGGGCAAACTAAAATATACAAGTGGATCCAAATCAACTAATAAGAGTTCTAGTAAGCCTCCATAAAAAGTAAAGGCCATTGAAAATAAGAGTGATCCAAAGGCCATAATTAACACAACTTCAAAGCCATCTCCTTGCAAGGTTTTATCGGCTCTTCCACAAGGAGTCTTCACCAACCTTACATAAATGTCAACACATGTCTTACAACAAATCCTAGAATGCAATGTCATATCTCTCCCTCCCATCAAAGAGGTTGATATGACACAACCTCTTCTAAAAATCTATGATTCTAATGCATTCTACGAATATCATAGGGCACCAGGCCATAATACAAACTGATGCATCACCTTGAAACATAAGATACAAGCTTTAATAGAGGCCAACATAATTAATGTGGGCACACCCATTGAGGCACCTAAAGTTCAAAAAATAGAAGCTAAATCATTAAAAATATTCTTGGATTCATTTCTAAAACATATAGTTAATGAGGTAGGGGGCACTTTACGTGTTCACTATATGTATTAGGCACATTCACCACTGGCATCATATCAAACTACTCCAAAGGATGGATACCCCCTACATAATATCATTAGTATGTACCATAGTCTAGTATGAACTAGACCACCCATCACTTTATCAAAGTAGGAAATCATTGATGATGATTCAAATTTATATGTATTCTTTCTACAATACTACGTTAATCATCATCATATTCAAAGTGTTGTGGTTGACAATGGATCAAGAATTAACATGTGCACTATTATACTTATATAGCATTTGGGGTATTCAGAGCAGGATATTTTTCCTACCCACATAATTATTCATGGTTTTATTGGCCATGTTCACAGCTTCTTTAGGGAGTTTGAACTTTCACTACAAGTTGGACCAACATATGCAGCCACTAGATTCTTAGTAGTACCTAGTGCAGGCATATTTGACATGTTATTGGGTAGGCCATGGATACATAAACTATGATCCATACCATCCATTATACATAGATGCCTCAAATATATACATGCTAATCAGGTATCATAATTAAAGGTCTTTCATATGAGTATCCTTTACCTATCCCATATGAAGTCACATTGTATTTACCAATTATAGTTCTGAGCATAGTTCCTATCAGTACACCATAAAGTTCAGTGGATCCACCAATGCAGGTGTGGTCTACTCCTATAGTGTTACTGCATATGTGTACTCTCCCATGGAGACCATTATTAGAAAGACCTATGTGTTAGATATATGTTATAGATTCTAGAGGGCCTCCATCTACTCCTTTTATTTTGAGATCAATATTATTGAGTTATCAGGTTTCTCAACATAGGGCACCTATACTAGCTATAGTATCTTCTACCCGATTAATCCTTAAGACCCCTACAATTCACAGGACACCACAATTAGTTTCACATATTCTTATCACCACTTCATAGGTAGTTTCATCTATAGACCACTCAATATAATAGATTATGGGACCTCAATTCCCTTAACCTACATACGACACACACGATCATGTTCTTCCCTTCTTGTACATATTTTCATTCACTCTTACTCTTTGTATATAGTTTCATGTTCATGTTGCTTATACATAGATTATAACTAAAAAATACAAAAATAATATAATATGTAAAAATAATAAAAACATTCAAATATTTACTCAGAAAATACAAAATTTTAGATTGTAGGCATTTCCATGTTTACATGTCTTATATTTTCTAGACACTACATATACATTCACTCATTTGGGGTCACCTTATACATAGTTTCAATTGCTAGGTTATTTATTTCTAAACTCTACATCACATATTTAACATTGTTATATCTTGATATTGATCATCCTACACCTACTTAGATTTTTTTCCAACCACTACTACTTTAAACTTAGCATTATGTACATCTTATCTCTTATACAGATTTGTACCACATGTTCATGTTTCTAGCTTTCCTAGTTTAAACTTGATTCTGTCTCTACGCTTCTTCTATTCGAGGACATCTGAATATTCTATTGCTCTATGGCTTTACGCCACTTGTCTTCATTATATGTATGCTTTGGACATGTCCCCATATCCTTGTGTGTGCCTTCTTGGTTATATATGCAGACATTTGAACATGTCCTTCCATGTGGCTTTAAGCCAACTTGCTTGTTGTTTGCATATGTGGACATTTGAACATATCCTTGTATATCTTTCCTTCTCAGATTTAGTGACATGTGCCCATGTCCCTTTTATTTTTTTCCCTTAGCTTACTTTGCATGCCTCATATGTTTTGTATGTATTATTTCTTGTATATGTAATGGCCATGAAACTTGTCTCTTTTTTGTTACACACTTCAGTTTTAGATACCATGAGGGACCTCATTCATCTTCCTTTCATACTTGGGTGTTTTGATGGACATCATGTCCCATACCCATAGGTAGATACTCAATGATTACTTAGATTTGTTATTCATATACATTGTTATATCTATCTTGATAGCCTTGTGAATACTACCTAACATACAATGCACACTACAAACTTATGCTAAAATTATCTTACATTTTGATGTTATATATGCACATTACATAGGTTTATTATTTAGATATCATATATGCTAAAACTAACACACATTTTATATATCTTTTTCTTTTAAGAATAGTTATTTCACAAGTTCAAAAACTCCCCTCTAAAGAGGGGGCATTCACAGGGGTTTGTCATAGAGATCAAGCTATCCAAATGCACTCCTAGTACATTTTTTATCACATAGGCACAAAATGCATAAATTAGACTCAAAAAACATAATGGAAAACAATGACATAGAGATCAATTACAGTTTCACAAAAATTAGAATAGTTGGACATTAGTGCCCAAAATGGGATTCTAGCACCACTTGACACTACTATCCAATATAAGGAAATATTATCCAATACCCTTAACCTCAAAAAATTCTAGATTAGCCAAAAAAGTACAATATGTATAGTCTAGGTTCAGTTATAGATTAACAATTTTGGCTTAGTTTAGTTTAGATCCATACTAGTTTACTTAGATTGGGGGCATCATGCATGACATGATCATTCCTATTTTAGTTTAGATATTTAGATACAATTATTACAACTCAGTCCAGAATCCAAAATACTCAGATATCAAATTTGGGGGCATGTGTGTAAAACATTATTTTCATATACTCACTTATATTTTAGTTGATCAGATGAAATGACAAACTCCATGTCATTATCTATGTTATACACACCATACACCATGTTCTAGGTTACACACAATATTCATGCCTTATTCCATATGTATTGATTGGCATTCTTGAGTGGCCTAGAGCTGCCTAATATTCCCAAGTGGCCATAGAGCTGACATACATAGTTTCAATTACAATTACACATCTCGACTTACATCATGTAATTTTAGTTTTGGATGCATCTACTACATATGGGTAAGAAATGATGGAGTCATAGTCTACTTGAGTTATTGAGCCACCTACATGAGAGGGTTGGAAACATGATCAGCCCAATAGAATCTATTCACAGGTCATAATCCATCAAGCAGAGGTGGGAAATGATGGATTCAAAATCGGATTGAGTTCTTGATCCATCCACACATGCGGATTGAGCAATCCCTCAACTTAGTCCAAGCTATTAACTGATTAATCACTATCTACATATACACACATAGGTTTTCACTAGGTTTATGCATTGGTTCATGTAACCAGTGAGGTGTATTCATTCCTTTCCTCTCTCTTATCTCTTTACTTAGTTTTGTCTTTGCTTTTGATATCTCTTAAGTAAGGACTGATCTAGGCACATTTCCGTTGTAGGATACACAAGGGAGAGTGCTTCAAATACTCAGATCTAGATTCATAGGCTTCACCTCTTAGATAAGTCTAAGTACACTTCTTTTCCCTTTATCATAGTCATTTCAAGTTTTTTGCATTTCTAAAATAAAGGGGGGCAAATGTAATCACCTAAAAATGACACTTGAGTGCTAAGAATGCTACTTGAGACCACCCATCCCTAGCTTATCCATATACCTATCTTAGGGTTTATTTAGACACTTATCTAGAATTCATGTGGGCCACAAGCATCCCTAAACATCCATAAATTAGTCCCAAACCCTTACTTTGACATCCTGGCCCTTACTGCCTCAAGTTCTACCACCTAGACATTAGCACCATAATAGAGATAGTAGCACCCTATGACATTATTGTCCTTTTCCTTTGTTTTCTACCAACACATATATTTTCAAATTAAATACCACCTTGGGTCGGCCTGGACCTCTTTTAAGAACCACACCAACATTATAACATTATATATACATGAATTTTAGCCCTCTAACCACTAGATGAAAATCAGATGCAAATTATACACACAAACTCAGAACAAGATGTGCACAATCAAGGTTATCGATTCCTATTCTAGGCTACTTCTACATACAACCATTTACAACATTATTAATCTCATACCACTCAAATTTCCATTTTCAAGCACATTCAAAACACTCAAGCTAGCATTCATACTAACTACACTTGCACTTGCACTTGCACCAACAGTTAGGTGGGGAGAACTACATCAAGCTTAATCCCTCTTTGGAGTATTGGTATATAAGAATTTTTTATCACATTAGGGTGTTGAGGATGTCTATCCTACCCCACTAAACACACACATTACTAATTGTGTCAACTAGATGCCCTAACAAATGGAGGTTTAGGGTTTGTACATAAAATTAATTAAAAATAAGTCATCTATAGAGATCTAAAACTTGTGTGCATAGGAATAAGATTGACAGACCCATACATAGGTACATCTAGAAGCTTAGAGTATAAGACACTAATACAAAAATAGGGACACTAGTGCCACATGGTGCTACTATCTAAGAAGGGTTTTAACACTTGGATGCTATTTGTGACACTCAGATAAGCCGTTGTCTCAGTTTACAACCTCCAAATCTTCGGTTTTATTTAATTTAAGACTAATCACTTGTTTACATTTTTTATTGATATTTTTAGAAAGGTCAACTAAGTCAATTCTATTACAAATCAATGGCTATATTTATTGCATATTTCTACCATAATTTACTATACTCATCCCCTTTAAAAACATAAGATTTACATTCACTAAGTCTTAAAAAGTTAAAATAGTTTATTAATTGATAACATTCTTATCTAATGTGTATAATGTGCCCATTCTACACAAATTAAGAATATTAATAATGCACAAATGATAAGCAACAACATGAGGGAAAAACACAATGGAAAAAATGAAACTCCAAATTAAAAACTAGTAAATGATGTCTTGGAAAAAATATATACACACAAGTTAGAAATGCATAAATGGTAGTTTAATGACAAGAACAAGTAGGGGATAATAGTATTTGGTCATGTAAATCCTGTCAGGTAAATAGAGCTAGGATGGGTGAGTTGAAGAAAGAGGTTGTGACATCTAAAGCCAGATGCCTAAGTAAAATGGGTAAGTTAACCAACTATAACTCCCTTAGTAGGTAGCTTAATGATTTTAATTGAGTTAATGGGAATCACCAAGTGGATTATTAATTAACCATCGTGCCATACTTATGAAAATTCAAAATATAAAGCAATCAATGGGGAGTCATAAAAAATGATAGTATGGACAAGATGGCTAATTCAAAGACTGTGAATAGTGAAAACTTGATGTAACAAGTGGAGTCATCTCAAAATAATAGCATGATCACATCTATGCCCCATATTGTGAATAAATACAAATAATGATTTAATACTTGTGAAAAATATAAATACCAATTGTAAATTATTGTGAAGACCAATGTAGTAAATGCAAAAATATAAATAAAGTTACCATAGTCTTATTTCTCATTAAAAATACACAATATAATAATATTATCACTTACAAAGCTAAAAAGCTAATATATTCTTATAGACTTGTGTGGAATGGGTACATGCTCATTCTACATGTCAAGATAATTGATCAAGATCCCAACTTTTAGGCAGTTAGATGAGGTGATAATGACATTGTTAAGTCGATATAATGAAGGAGAAATATGCTTGTCCAGGTATGTGACCACACATATTAACACAAAAATAATGGTAATGAAAATAAGACTTCCTACATGAGGCAAATCTCTTCTACCATAAAAAATTAAATCCCCTCTAGTTCACTCAAACATAAAGGATAATTATGCCATAAGATCAAGAGGAATCATCCTTGACTCAGTACAATATGTCATAGTGTGATCACTCTCTGACCAAGAGTGCCTATTAGGGAATGAAAGGAGTAATTTACAATAACTAACAAATGATCTAGCTCAATGATATTTTCAATTGGCCAGAGTTCATGGTAGTCGAGATGATTTCAAATATGGGAAAAGTTGTTTCAAGTGCATCATGGAATTTTTATTAACAATTTTTGGTATTATTGATATGTTTTACTCAATGAAAGTCTCTCAAGGGTCCTATCATAGTGAATGAATATTTTAGGCTTACAACCACTTTACAAAATCTAGCCTGGGCCATATATAGTAATATTATGCATAATTGGGTTGACTCAATCAATGGTGGATTAAAGTGCAGTAACTCATAACATCTCACTCCAAGGTTCCAATAAACATGATGAAATACCTTAAACCCCATGAAAATATCACCAAACTTCATGATGGAGTGTAGGTGTGACTTCATGGACTTGCCAAAGCATCACACGTCTCATTTCCATTCTTCATCATCATGTTAGATGTATAAGCATAGATTTTCAGGCAACAAGCTTTACTAGAAAGAATAATGATACCTTTGCATTTTATGGCCCCTGGAACACAACATCTAATGGTGCATCCATAAGTGGAAGCACAAACACAGTAGTAAGCACCACCTCAAACATCGACAGCCCCAATAGATACTGGTAAAAGTAAGGTATTGATGCTAAGGACAACTCCACCTCATCCACCAAAGAGGAATAGTCATAAAACCAACCCCTAGATTGGCAACACAAATGTGCCCAATATTGATGCGTAATATGATCTAGAAAAAAGTGGCATCACTAAGGAAGATGTTTACAAGTCTATATTAGAATACATAGGCATAAAGTTATATGAGGAGGAAGAGGAAAAAAACCTTCTAGAAAACAGTTTGCACTTTCCAAGTACACCCAAACATCTCATATATTCTAATGGTTGATATCCTCACACTTATGGATTTAATCATAATCAACATTGTCATGGAAGAAGAAGAGAATATATAAAAATGGCCATATTTAAATGGGCAGTGGGAGAAGGATCATCTGTATGACAAGTTACATAGTCACAATTAGAGGTAACACAAGGTGTAGAATAAAAAGTAAGCCCTCAGTAGCTACTAATACATAGACCTAGAATGCATAGAATGCCAATAAATTATCCTTCCATTGAAGAATTCATGGGTTTGTTTATTGCACCAACATTTGTGGAAGATATTAACTCAAACGAATAACAAGCTATGGAGCAACAACCTAATGTGATGGTCCACACCTATAAACACTTGAAGAATGTTCCCATTCCACCTATCCACGTAAGGGCACTAGTAAGATGGCCCATAGTTGTAACATGTTCTCTCATCTTCCGATCATCATTCAACCTATTCACCCCTTCCATCCTCTCATACCCCATCTCATCCTCAATAAGAGGACATCACAGCACAAGAACAAGTTGCACATGCCAAAATAGAGTAAGAGAAGGCTAAAAAAGAAGCAAAGAAGAAGGCTATAAAAAGAAAGGAAAAATAAGATGCAAGAAAAAGTTGAGCGTAAGACCCAAGAAGAAGAGGATCAATGGAAGAAACAAGTCACACAAGAGAAGCACAAGGAAGAATAAGTTTATACAAATAAGAAGAAATATGAAGAAGAAGAATCTTCACCAAAAAATAAGAAACAAGAAGAAGAATATTTGGAAAAAATAACAAGAAGATCAGAATGTGCAGGAGGAGGAGAAAAAAAAAGGCTAAAGCTAGCACAAAAACCAAAGAGCACAAGAGGAAAAAAGTGAAGCCATATGAAAGTAAGAAGAAGAGAGCAAGAAAAAGGCTAAGGAGTAAGATATCAAGGACATTACATAGTAATTAGAGTAAACAATAAAGGTGTAGGTAGAGACAACTACTAAAGAAAAATAAAAGCTAGAGTCAAAGAATAAGCTAGAAGTCATAGATAATACTAATAAGGATAGGTAACTAGAGTAACCTACAAACCTAGTAGTGGAGATGAAACAACAATTTACTCTTTATGCCCCATAATCTTTTAACACATCATAAGGATCAAGATATTCTTTGGTGTGTCACATGATAGACCTAAAAAAATAGCCAATATTTGTGGGATGTGTAAGCCCTACCCATACGATGAACAACATCCACACTCCCAATTGTGCAAATTAGGCACTAGTTAGCCCAAACCACAACTAATGTAACATTTTTTGTATTGACCACAAGTCTATAAGTGTCACTTGGTGTGACCCAACTAACAATGGTAAATCAGGTTGAGGGAGTAGCTACATTTCAAGAGTCTATTACGTAGAAGGCTCTTAAACTGGAACATGACAACTTCAATCTGAGGAAAATATAGATCTACATAATCGATTAGACAAGGCACACATAATCATCGATGACACTTGTTTGGTTTGGTGGTCCAAGTCTTGGGAGACCAACTAATATCTGAAGAGAAATAATTCATGGCGTTTCTTTCTCATCTCACCAAAAATTGGGTACTTATGCAGAAAATTCTATATCTCTAAATGCAATCATAACACTTAAAACCTAAAACAAAAATCCTTTTCCATCTCCTTGAGGATTATGAATAGGTGTTGGACACTACTACGCAACAAGCCACCCAAAATTTTTGCACTATGATTGACTAGAAGCAACTAATGCATGATTCATTTAGTGAGGTGTAGTTTGATTTTTTAAAGACAGTCAAGGCCAAAACCATAATGGAAGATCAAATAACCATGCCAACCTCATGGATGTTTCACTAAAGGAGTCTCTTAACTCAAGAGACTAGGTGATGAAAACAATTATTGTATGGCAGAAAGGGATGTTCCTAGCATATTTGCTAGTATCCAGACCTGGCATTATGCAAATAGATTACAGGAAATGTTGCAAGACATTCAACTTAAGATCTAGTAGAATAGGGCTATCATTGCCACTATAGATGATGATGATATTTAGGAAATCATGTAGTGCCAAGCTCCATTGTGCACTCTAATCAATAGGGTTTGGGATATCTTAGCTGTTTGGAAACAAGTCAAAAAAGATATTTCACACCTTCATAGCTCAATTTTTTCCATTGTTGGTGAGTTACAGTTCATCCTGCTATCCCAACTTGCACAAGATTTTAAAAATAGGGAGATGGCCAAATCAATGTAGACATAACCTTTAGTACGTGACTCTTTAACTACCTCATCTTTGGTCATGATTTCTATAGTTTCATTATCTTTGACATCACCATCTTCTGACATAGCACTAGTTACACCTCCATCTTTGAAACTTCTTCCAACTCTAACAACACACTCCATACCTCCTCCTTTTCTATAAGTATTTCATAGTACAAGTTTTGTAAATTTTTGAAGAAATTTGAAGTAGGGAGGGCCAGAATCATTAGGTGTGGTGCCAAGATGGTCAAAAACCTATAAATGGTGGCCTATTGGTGATGTCAATCTATTGAAAACATACAAGGAAAGTAGATTGGTACAATGATTAGTGGAAACCCTGAAAGGGTCACTAAGTAGTGCACAAGAGGTGAAAACCAACAGATGAAACCTTCATCAATTACCACAAGTAGTGTTTTATAGACTAAGCCCTTAATTCAGTCTACTAGTTTCAACAACAGATACACTTCCTGTAACTTTGTCTTAGGACGAGACAACTATTTAAGTTTGGGAAAGTGTTGGTAGTAGACTTAGGACTGCAAAATCACATAATGCAAATGCACGACAATTGTGTGATGTGGAACATTTGGTGTAACATATATCATTTTGTATGTATTTGGCTTATATATGTATTTTAAAAGTTTACAGAATTTGAAAATACTTATTCGATCTTGAACTAAAAGGATAGAATGCGAAGTGTCAGAACTTTGAAAGTTATATATGTAATGATCGATTGTAAGGAAAAAAAGATTTGAAATATAGATATTAATATAGAGATCAAATGATGGTGTTTCTTAATGGCTTATTATATTTTTTCTGTGTCGTGTATACTATGTTTTGCTTACCTATTTGTTTACTTACATAACAATAATGAACATTATGTACAATTCAAGTCTACGTTTTCTAGATAAATGTGTAATTTTGAAGTGAAGGAATACTTTATCTTTTATAATTATATATGTGTTGTGAAATCGTATCTTACTTCGTATAAAAATACACATTAACATTAACTGATAGATTTTTCAAGAAACTTTGCTGACACTACATAAAAATTCTATTTTAATTTTATTTTTTAAAATTCACAAATTTTGTATACTAACATTAATTCCATAAAAGATAATATATAACATGCTAGACTTGTATTCAAAGTAAAAATTTATATATAAGCATTTAATAAATATAAACCCACTCAGTTTGAGGAACTAAGCTATGATTTTGATCTACATCGATCTTTTAAAGAAAGACTTCTCCATAATATGCAGAGTATTTTATTTATTATAATTTTATTAAAATCAAACTTTTATATTGTTTTATTTTATGTATGTTTTTAGTAATTAGTATATAAAATATTAAGTGAGTTGGCATTCCAAGTTTTACCTATGTTCAAGTTTTTCTAGGTGCTTAAGGGTAGCTATGGCAATTTGTATGGATTTCGAAGCTTTTATTGTTGATTGTACTGATTTCAAGGCCTTTTTAATTGATTATATGAATTTCAAAACTTTTATGATTGTATTTACTGAAGATTAGGGCTCCTATTTGTATCTCATATATAATTCATAACTCTAATTAATAGTATTTATAAATTTAAAAACAAATTAATATATAAAATATATTTTAATATGCACATTAACTTTCGAAAAAAAATGACGACCATATAAATTTATAAACCATCATTTTATATAATGTTGAATATCAAAATCTTATATAATATTGAATATCAAATTCTAATAAAATTTGTGAACATTATTTTAAAAAAAAATATATTTAGATCCCACTAATTAAATTGTCTTATAAATGAATAATGAATAATAAATAAAAATAATGAGTAATCAATTTTATGTATCGTAAGTTAAATTGAAATCACCTAGCACACTTCAAAAGGGGCCAATTTTTTAAAAAAGTCATGTTCCAAAATGACTTGATTATGTACGGAAGTACGCACAATCATCTAAATGTTTGTACTTTAATCCACTTAACAAATTTTGTGTCGTTGAGGAAAGGTTGTGTTGGTAGGTTTAAGTGTTTGATGACATCTTCTAAATTCCATTATCCAAAATAAAATGTTCCATTCATCCAAATTTAAGAGTAGAAGAATTTTTTTTGCATCATCTAGCTCAAAAGGTGATACTCATATCACAATTTATTTTCCTTTGTCCTTTATAGGAGGTGGTGTCGATGCTGATGCCAATGATTGTCCCAGGTTTGAATTAACTTGGGAATTTGGTAGTGGGGTTTGTATGTAAAATAATAGTATTTTATTTATTTATTTATATTTTTTGATTAAATGATATTATTTATTAGTGTGTTGTTTGTCTTTGTGAGTATTATATTAATGTTTTTGTGTTTTTATGCGAGTTATTATTTATAATTTTTTTTTTCAATTTTAATTTTGATTCAGGGTGTGGGTTTGATTGTTTAATGTTGGGGATAGTTTCTCTTTTCTTATTTTATTTGCTCTTTTTTTAAATATTGATTGCATAGTGATAAGCTTATTTTAATGTTTTGATGTTCACAATATCCAATTTTTTTGAATATAAATTTGTAAACCAAGTGTTGCAATATTTGAGAATCCAATGTCACTCGTTGTCACACATGTTAAAATTTACCAATGAGACATAAAATGCATTAATATAATCGTACATTGTTTTACCTTAATTCTAACACAATGGATACAATTTTGTATAATGAATGCTACCATTTTTTAGAGAATACCTAATATTTTTCTTTAATGATATCGACAAAATCATTTCACATTTTTTGATTGACTTATAAAATATATTAACAAAAAAATTCAACAATATTATGATTCCCATTATTTATATCCATTAAAGAAACTTTCAAAAATACATATACAATCTTTTTTTATTGTTGAAAACATTATTTAAAAAAAAAATTAAAATTCCAATTAATCGAACCATTTATCTACTTCATCCACATCAATTTGAAATTTCAATGCACAGTGTCAAACCCAACAAGAAAATAGTCTAGCAAGTGTCACTTGATCACCTCAACAATTGAAATATCAAAATGTATGGAAATGACATACTTAAGATATAAATAAAAGAAGTCATCGTAAATTAACATGAAACTTTATATTTGCCATCAAATAATATTAAAATACATCGCTTCGATTAATAATTGAACACGTTAGATATTCCAGAGATTATTGTAGATGCATTATTAATTCAACACGTGAGAATTATTGTAGATGCTCTAATAATTGAACACGTTAGAAATTTAAAACATTTTTTCTGAATGCATCTGCCTGCCTGTTCTTATATTTTATAGCGGCGAACGGACCAGAGTGTCTGAGTGATTAAATAATAGAATGGTCACATGTTTTTAATCGCTGACGATGCTCATAAAAATCATGAATGGAAGAAGTTATATAATCTGATCTGCAATGGGGCATTCACACTCTTTCACGTCATGCATTATCACATTTGCCTCTTCATTCTCAAATTACTATTACGATTTTAAAATTCTTCATTATTTAATAATAATTTTTTTGTTTTGGATATATATTATTTAATAACTAGTATTTTTACAAAGTCTACCTCGTCCTTGTGTTTTGTGGAAATGACATTCATACTGATAAATATTATTTAAATAGTAAGAGAGACAAATAACATAATGAATGAAACTATGCATTTTAATCGTTTTATATATATATATATATATATATATTATATTTGTAATTTATTTATTTCAATATATAAATTTATTTTATTATTAATTATATTCATTTTAAATACATTTGAAAAGAAAAGGTAAACTATTTTTATCAATCGTAAGTTAAATCTTAATCTATATATATTTTATATGTAATTTTAAAATTTTAAATAAACATATTGAATCTTTTGTATCAACATTTTTATATCTCTGTGTTATAAATAATAGTTATTATTCATGCGATATAAATTATGTAAAAGTATATTTTAGAATTCTATTATTGATGTTTTTCTCTATTTATTGTAATTAGTTTTTATCTTATATTTACTATGTTTAACTTATATTATAAATTTACATGAAAATTTAATCATAAATAATTTTCAGTACAAAAACAGGTATTATTTACTACACGACTCTTAATTTTAATATTTTTAACGTACATTAGTCTTACCCATTTAAAAAAAAAAAAAATTATTAAAATAATAATTCAATAAAAGCATGTATAATATGGTACTAACCACAAACCAATTTCATAGAATTTTGAGGTTGGGAGGTGCAAATGACCCTAAACTCAAAGGAGCATATAACTAGCAAAAGATTGCAAAGGGGATTTTAAAGCAGCCAAGTTAAGGAGGAGAACCACTTACCATGCATAGTGTTGCCTTGATGCATAAAAGATTTCATCTACTCAAAGTAGAAGACCAATAGAATGATATTTTCTTTCATTCTCTAAAAGTGTTCAAAGAAATTAAACCTTGATAATCTTGCCCTGAGAAAGGGAGAAAATGAGAATCAACAAGCATTGAGTCCTCAAGAGCAACATCCATGCCAATCTTGAATTTAGGCCAAATTCATAGTTCTGCTACTTGTTTAACAACTACTTTGTCACCCATCACCATCAAAATACAATAAATGAAGAAAGGTGTTGTTTTTGAATTCACGTTACTCTTGAAATCCAACCTTGCATAGTCTAGACCATGGATCTCACAAATAGCCAAAGAGATTAAACCAATAGGCATCCAAAAAATCTTCTTTAGTTTGTTATAAAATAGAGCACTACGAATGCCATCACCCACTTAGAGGCATGACGAAAGAAAATTTTGTGGACATCGAATTTATGAGTAAATGCATGTTTAGTTAATGGATTTGTAAGAGAGATTGTTCACATTGTATATGTAATGTACAATCAAAACTCCCCTATTTTCCCACATATGTAGTTATTAACTTTGAAAACAATTTTGGTTCCTTAAGGAAAACAAATGACCCCACACATTTGGCAATTCCACCTGTCACATGAGGAAACCATCAATAAATACAATTAAAAATGGCACACACATTAACAATACATAAATCACAAGGCATGGCATTAGACAAAGCAACACATATTGAAAATATTGATCGAAAAGATTTAATATTTTTTGTAGTATCAAGAGTGCAATCACTCTTAGACTTATATATCTACCTTAAATTTTTCTGTGATTCGTATACAAGAATGAAAGAAATTAAATACGTAAATAAATAAACAGATTTGAATGATGTTTGTACTTATTCTTAGTTGAATGTGTTATTTATTTTTTGTTTTCTTTATAAAATAAATAAACAGATTTGAATATACAAAAACTTATCCTATTTAAATAATTATTAAAATAAATTACATCTTCACTTATAAAAACATCTTTAAAAACTATAATTATAAAAATATAACAATTATTTGTTTACTCACAACCATCACTATATAGTAATTATTTATTTTCTTAAAACATATAATTTATAAATTAAATATTATATATATAATATTTTATTTTTATAATATATAAATATTTATTCATGTAAACCTTGGGGGTAAGTAATCCTAAGAATGTTTTCTTTTAAATGCTCGCTTCAAAGTTGCACTTGCGAGTACGGACAAACTCCAAATAGTAATGAGTGGCTGTACTTCATCAAATAATGCGATAAAAAAATGGTTAAAGTCCGTACGTGAGGAGGAAAAGTTAATCTATCCAACTTCACTCCCAAACCATCGGTAAATTATACTGTGTTATTATCCAGAAAAATAAATATGTATTATTTTAAAAATTAATTATTAATTAATTACATAACAATGAAAAAAAAAAAAATGTTGTTTGGAAGATTTATCTGAAAAAATAAATATATATTATTTTAAAAATTAATTATTAACTATTTACATAAAAATAAAAAATAAAAAGATCGTCATGAGATTTATCCATAAAAATAAATATTTATTATCTTAAAAATTAGTTATTAATTATTTGCACAGCAATAAAAAATAAAAATGACTCAGAGTTCAATTTTATATTAATTATTTTTATTTAACAAATTTTCATGCACTCGAACTTCACATAGGGATTGGAGGACATGCAGAGTAATAGAAAAGGTATATGAAGAGTATGATGATGATAAAGTTTAAAGAAAGACAAGTTCTTTAATTTTTAATTTTGATTTTACATATTTATTTTATTGTACAAATTGTCTTAGGTTTGAGGTCAATCATATAAATAATATTACAATTTTTAATAGAATAGATAGATTAAAAAGTAAAATCCCAGGTATTAATTATATCGATAAATTAAACCCAGTGACTAGTTACATTGACAAATTAAAGATAAAAACTCGCTGCTTCAAATCGACAGATTAAATATAGGGACTAGCTGCTATAATTGAAACAAGGACTCTCTAAATAAACTAAATATAATTGGTATTACAATTGACACAACTGAAATAAGAACTAGCCACTATGTGACCTTTATATTAATTGTAGATTTCTTAAAATTCTTTTATTAACTTTTCTTTAATTCAAAATTTGTTGAGAGCCATATCTTTTATATATTATAAGAATAATTCATATTTTTTAAATAAAAATATATTATTTATTAAAATAATTGATAATATTTTCTTTTATATGTTAAAATAGGTTATTAAATTTTTGTAAAATTTATTAATTTTTAAAAATATTTAATTAAAATTATTATATATTTTTTTAAAAACATCAAATTTTTAAGATTATAAATATTAATACCTTATTAAAATTATTGGCTGCTTAAAAATATTAAAAATAAGTTACAATGTCTTAATTTTTAAGTTGTTCATGTACATACACTGAATTAAATATCTTTAAGATAAAAATGATTTAAGATTAAGTTTGTGACTTCAATTTTAAAGTGTATCATGATATTTTAATAAAATTTTGTATTTATTTTTATATTATAAAATTTTCAATTAAATTTAATATAAATTAAAAGATAAAAATTAATATAATTATATCAAAAATGTTCTTATTTTTATATAATTTAAAAAAATAATAATAATTAACGAATGAAAACTTTCAGATCTTCCATCTACATTTTAATAAATTTTAATTTTACTATTAATGTGATTGTAAAACATATGAACAATATTTAAGACAAATGATATACATAAATTTGAATATGTTAATGAATAACATAATAATAAGAAATCACAGTAACATAAATACATTTTATGGTTTCCATTCACATATCATAAAATGTTTAATAATTTAATAACAACATACTGAAAATAAAACATGAATCTATGGAAGAAATTTGTTTGATACATCTTAGTCACCACTTACTGGTATGTTAATAAAATTATTAATTTTGATATAAAGATAGTAATATATATTGGTATGTGAATGGAAACCTTCATGGTTTCCATCCATATACCATAAATCTTCACTTTTGTAAATAAACTTGTCTTTTAGCATGGCCCTTTGCTTTATACTAATGATCCATATTAATTTTGGTTTGTGTTTTATATCACAAAATTACAAGCCAATGATAAAATAATATATTCATTTCAAGATTATTAATGGTCAAAATTTTAAACCATGTGATTTAAGTCTGCGTTCTCAAGTGAAACCACCAAATTGGCAGGAGGTAGAAACAACCCTTGATATTACTTGTCTAATCATTATATAATATAAATGTTGTAGGTATAAAAATATAAATGAAAACTTTTAGAGCTTACATCCACAACAAAAATTGTTCATGTAGTTTAACAACAACATAGCTTTCATCCACATTGGGGAAGGGCACCAATTATTGGGTATGATCCATTAGTTGAGATTGTAGTTGTGACTTCCCACAAATAGATTTGCCTCCAAAATAAGCTATCTAAACTTTAAAAATGTTAAATTATCTAAATCCAAATTTTTAGAGTATGAGATAGCATAATATAAAAGATGTGAAATTCCAAAGTTAGAGGTCCCAATGACTAGTCCTTTTCCCTTATATATAATAGAATGGTCACATGTGTTTAATTGCTGACGATGCTCATATAAACCATAAATCAATGAAGTTATATAATCTGATCTGCAATGACTCTTTCACATGATGCATTATCACATTTGCCTTTTCGTTCATCCTCGAATTATTTTTATGATTTTAAAATTATTTATTATTTAATGATTAGTATTTTGTTTTGAGTATATATTATTTAATAACTAGTGTTATTATAAATGTTACATCGTCCTTGTGTCTTTAGGAAATGTCATTCATGCTAATATATACATTCATTTTACTTTATCAATAATATATCTATTTTAACGTTTAATTTTATTTTGTAATAAATGTATTCATTTCAAATGTGCTTCAAAAGAAAAAGTAAAACATTTTTATTAATGATAAGTTAAATTTTAATTTATAAAGGTTTTATATATAATTTAAATGAATGTGATTTCAAAATTTTAAATAAATATATTAATTTTTTTATATTATTGTTTGTTGAAATTTTCATATCTTTATGTTATATGTATTTACTCTTATTCATGTCATATAAATTATAAAAATACATATTTCAAAAATTTATTATTGAAAAATGAAAAACATTTCTTTATTTTACAAGTTTAAACTCCAGAAAATTAAAAAACCATAAACACATTAAATTTATCTTTTTTTTTTTTAATTTCCCACTAATATTATTTTTAAATTTATAAAATCAAAAGCATATAATATATGTCAACATATGTTCAAATATATTGTTCCAAATATTTCAACATTTTATCAATTTAAAAGATAGAATCATAACAATATATATGATATGAAGTTTTATTACTTTCTAAAATAGATGCATTGCACTTGTCATTGCCTTCTTTATGTCTATTGGAGTTGTAAGTGGTGTTGTCATATTGATCCATCTAGATTGTCATATGCCTATATGCTCACACAACCTATAGTTGTTTGTTTTGTATAACCTTGTATTAATAGCACCAAGAACACTATCTAGAGTTGTTTTGTCTTGTATAACTTTATATTAATAGCATCAAGAATGTAGATTGCTTCAAAATTAATGGAAATGGTGCTTTACTTTGGAGATTTCATTCCAAGTTGTAGATTAAGTTATAAGTTTTCATTAAATAGACACATATCTTGAAGTTAAATTAACTATTGTTTAAATTGGGAGATGGGTTTTACAATATTTAATCCTAGATATTTAACAAAAATAGGTGCTTGTAATTTTTGGCAAGAACAATAAACATGTAGAAAACAAATGTAGTTTCTTACCAATATTTAATGGGCATTATTGTTCTCTGTAATTGCAATTGTTTTTGTTTTGGTTATGGAGAAACGATAACCAAATATCACATGAATTTATTTAATAAGCATTTAATAGAGTTTGCTTTACCATTTGTTATGGACCCATTTTTTAATTCTTTACGACATCCCTAAAGTCATTAATAGTGTCATACATTTCTTTAAACTATTTATTAATGATACACGCATTTTCTACTACATTATTACATGTACATATTCCCATATCACATTTTAAAAATAACTGTAAATATATTCAATTAATAGTTTTAATTTTAAATATAATTAAACATATATATATATATATATATATATATATATATATATATATATATATATATATATATATATATCAACAGTTAGTCACGCTTATAAGATAAAATGTAAATGACACTTTAATGTATAAATATTGACGTATTTTTTAACGAAGTTTAATTTACTTTATATTTTATTTATTTAAGTTAACAAGGTCCTCAACCACCCAAAATTTAAATTTAAGAATAAAATAAAATTGTGTAGAAGATATAGGACTTCAAAATTTGAGGTCCCACTACTAACCTTATCCTTTAGTGGGCCATTTCCATTATTTAAATTTTTTTTAATCATCAATTTTCATTTCTTTCTTAGAATATAATTTGTATAGCTTAGTATAGCTTAGTTTGATTAGCATCATACATAATAACTTGGAATTTAAATTTTGATATATTTTAAACTGAAACAAACAATTTCTATGAAACAAACAATTATAAAAATATCAAAACTCTTACATTTTAAACAATCATTTCTTCGATTTTATTATTTTTTATTATTTATTTTTATAAAAAGAATTTTTGGCTAGCCATATTTTATGTTCATATTACCACGTGCGTGAAAACTCCAAATAATGATATAAAATGGGGAAAAGGGAAGTCAGATTATCCACAACTTGGATGGGATAAGCTCATGTCGTTCCAATTCCATCAAATAATATAATAATATACAAGATAAGTGACCGCTAGTTGACCCTTAGGGAAAAGAATGGCAGCGGAGAGAGAGGCACTGATTTATGAAACACATCCTCCTCCCATTCATCTTTCATTTTCATCTTTCTCTGTGGCGCCTGCTCCACTTCCACTTCATCTTCGTCTCTTCCTCTCTTTTTGGGCTCCACTTGACCACACCCTGAGCCCGAAGACTCAGTGTAGGATGAGGTGTTGAGGGGAAAGTTGAGTATAGCTTTGGGTCCTCTAATTTTAAAAGCGGCGCGGTCATATGCAACAGCAGCAGCCTCAGCGGTGTCAAATGTACCCAGCCAAATGCGGGCTCCTTGCTTTGAGGAGTCCCTGATCTCTGCAGCGAATTTACCCCACGGCCTGCACCGCACTCCTCTGTAATGCCTCTTGGACGGAACCGATATCATAAGCGACGAGGTTTTATCACTCTGTTCGACTTCCAATCGCCGTTCCGTTTCTCCGTCAAGTGATGCAATTACAGGGAGTGTAAGTGTAGAGGCAGCAGAGGGAGTGGTGGGAGTGGAGGAGTCGCCGAGCAAATGAAATGAAATCCGTTGCAGAGCTGCATAATACTCTTCACAAGACATTTCTTTTGATTAATCTGAATCGTTGAATACTGAATGGACGAATTTATAGAAAGGGGCAGAATCACGGTTTGCCGTGAGAAGGGGCGAGGAATGAACGGCTGTAAGCCATTCATAACAATAAATATAATTATTTATTGCACGTGATTGACGTCTGTTTGACTAGAGACTCTATTATTTCTTATCTATTTCAGAAACAGTGTATTTGGATGAGGTTCAAAGTCAGGGGTCAATACTTGCAAGTTGAAGTGAGATCAGATCCCGTGGGGCCTAATTTAAATCTTTTAAGATAAGGAGGTTGTAAGTTTAAATTTATAGAGATAAGGTCTCTACGATTTATATTTAAAGTACACTTAAGTGTCTTGTGCATAATAAAAATATTAAGTGATTTCATATGTTATATATTACTTTTTAAATTATAAATCTTTTTAACATGATCATTAATTTTGTTGTAGGTAATATTATAATGGTTTTATCTATTAATCTTTGTTTTGAATAATGTTTACCAATAGAAATATATTATTTTTTTATATATTTTAGTTAAGATGTTGAATAGAAAATATACACAATATATTAAATATCTAAGAAATTATTTTATTGGTTGAATTAGAAGGACGTGAAAAATACCTTAACAAAATAACTATTTTTTAATTAATAAAATTAACAAATTATACATCATCCAATCAAAAATAAGAATTAAAAGTCAACTATTTTGAAAATAATTTACAAGAACGCTGGGAAATAAATGCAATAGACAAGGGTATCTCCATTTCAATAATCAATTCTCACCTGCTGGTTATAAGCTTTTTTGTGTCTTTGACATTGGCTTCACAGTTAGGCGGCCAAATCATGGTGCCAGAGGTTGTAGTATGGAGGAAGTAGTTGTGGGTTGTCCGCATGTGCTCACTCACACTTTGCACATCACTGTTAAGTTTAATATTGAAATCAAACGAATATTTAGCCAAGTGTTTGGGTATCTCTGAAATTGTGAGATTTTAGATTGGTAATGGAGAATCCATCTACCATAACAAGAGATCAAAGCTTAGCAGAAAGTGAAATTGAAATTGAAATGGTTTCACCTCAATATGTCTGGCTTGCCCTGGACTTATCCAAGAAACTTCCTCTTACTGATAACTTCTAGGATCCCGTCATTGATTTACACGACTTGCCCATCCAACATTTGAAGAAAAAGATGACAAAAGAAATTTCTAGCACTACAAAAAAGTGGGGTTTCTTTCAGTTCGTTAATCATGGAACCCCATAATCTCTTATTCCTCGCATACAAGCAGTGGGCAAGGCGTTCTTTGACCTTCCCATGTAAGAAAATGATACGTATAAAAATGAAATAGGAGGTAATCTTTCCCGCTATGTGCAACAATGTAGGAATTTTGGTTGATATGATAAAAGACTAGAAAGACAACTATTTCAATGTTGTGTGGCCTATTGCTCAGAGAGACATGAACAAGTGGCCCAAATGCCCTTCTGATTTCCCGTACATGACATATTTGTGGTGTTTTGTTGAATCTTTGTTTGTATAAAGGCCTGTAATTATTTTGATAGAACGCCCTTCTATGTTGTTTGCAGGGAAGTGATGGATGAATACGGGAGAGAAAATATAGTCTGTCACACACAAAATATAAAGAAATACATGGTACAATGAAAATGGTTTCTACATCTATCTATAAGCAAGATTAGAGTATGGAGAAAATAGCTCCTGAAAATAGTTTTTCCCTCATTGGGTTCCATCCCATGTCTCTACAAACATTGTTATTGTCCCATTTCTGAAAATGTATAAGAAGAAAAAAGTCATAGTTAATACCAAACCTGTACAAACGAACTACACCGTTTGGTTTTTCAAGAACATCCACAAATTTCTTTAGAAGCAAAGTCTTTAATATCTTTTCCCCATTATATCCAGTACCCAAAACCACAACATTAGTTTCCACCTCTGTTACATCATCTAGTATAATTCCCTTGCTTGAATAAAATAATAACATCAACAACATTATTAGAATGGTATCAACATATAGTTTTTTAGCGATGCTTTTGAACGGCCTAAATAATAGTTGGAACGGTTTTTAAGAAGCAAACATTATGTAAAACAATTTATAAAAATAAAATAAGAAAAAATCAATTTGTGATATGAAAATGTAAACAAAACACCGTATTCTGAACATCTTATTATAAATGAAAATTCCTTTACTACTTTATGCAGTACTCACCTCCTATATGAAATTTGTCACAACATTTTTCTTACAGAACATGAAATCTCCTATGAGGTGAATGATATACAATCTCGCCTTCTGCTAGAGTGCAAAATAATGTCATTGAATAAGTCATAAGATTCAAGTGGAAGATGCAAATAAGCACAATTTCTCACCACCTCCACAACGTCCTTAATCTATAATATTTTTTTATTTGTGTCCACAACAAATCAAGGAAAACCCTGCATCTAACAAACATCGACCTGATCAAATTTGATGGAAGACTCTGTAGAAAAAGTGATGATGTTTATCATTTACACAAGGCAAATCAATCACAGGAACAAGTGGCCTGCCAGGCAGACACGTGTTAATGGAAGCACCATGCATGAGTTGTTTAGTCATTGAATGCCCTCATAAATAATGGAATCTATCATCCTATGTATACGAAGAACTAACACATTTACCTCTGACCATTCCTTATCTCATTCACCCCACTTTTACCTTGGCCCTGTTTTACTTGCTAATATTTTCATTCCTAAGTTCATCTGCGATATTTATTATTTTTCAACTCAAAACAATCTTGTTCGTGAATGAATGCTATGTATCAAAATTTTATTTTTAATTTCACCCCCACATTATTGACAACCATGCACTATGGGTTTTTGACATATATAATTTGTTCACATATCATTATAACATTAAGGTATTATAATATAATTGATCGATTAATTGTAAATATATTGGATTAACAAATTTGCATAAGATCAAAATAAATTGTACATATCATTGTAAATAATTATATAAATATACACTGCTTATATAATTAAAACAATTTCTTAACCGAGCAAAAAAATTGATCTCATGTTTGAATATTTTCACATTCTAGACATGTATAATACACTTTCAGGATCCATGTGGCTACGAGGTCTTGATAACCCTTTTACTAACGCATAATAGAGTCATTGAAAAAATTATAACTTTGTTTCACCCCATATGCAAGAATTCACGCTTCTACTATGACCATTGACTAAGCCAACATATCTTTTGAATCTACCCAACCACTCCATAAGCCTTGCTCAAATAAAGATTCAACTCTACCAAAAACTATACTAAAATATCCCAAATGGGGATATTTACTAAACACTCTAAAACTTTAATATATCCAAACCAGTACACTCTCACTCAAACTACAACAATCTAAACACAACACTAATACTAAAATCTAAAAATACACTTAAATAAATTATGGGAAACACCCACGAACAACACAAAGATCTGCTATTACAATACTTTCATAGCAATTCCAATAACACTATAAATTTATGATTACAATGATATCGAAGGAGACAATGTCCATAAACAACTCTTACATAAAACTTATATATATATATATATATATATATATATATATATATATATATATATATGGAAACACTTACATAGAATGTAATGCGACAAAAAAATATGATATAAAGCACCACTCTTACAAATACACATAATGACTCTAATACTAACAATCTAAATCTATATACAACTGGCTAGGGTGGATCTCTCACCACCGAATCCAACAACTCCGAATGAAGCCCATGTCAGGGTTCATTTTAAGAGGTCATATCCCAAACCCCCTTAGATTCATTTAAAAAAAATTGATTTGTAGCCTTGACGAATCGGCATGTCTGAAATTTTCTCCAATTCGCCATTCTCCCACATAGATTCAGGTACCAAATAGATTACACATTATTTTTGACATATAAACCTTCACTTACAGACAAGGTATTTATAAGCGAAAAAGGGTATTTCCAAGCCAATAGCTTTAATAATATTTCATTCTTTCCTAAATATCTTTAATATTATTTTTTCTTCTATATTAATCTTTAATCTATCAAATAGCTTGAACATTCGATACCCCACTACATCAAGCCATTCCACCACATAGATTCAAGTGGTATTGTTAGTGTAGCTCAATTATAACTGAACCATTTGACCCCCGTAGTAGAGCCAAATGTATCTGCCTAGGCTCTACCCTTAGTAAATCCAAATAAATTTGCCAATGGGAGAGTCAAACAACTCTTCCTGTGGCAGAGCCAAATGACTCTTCCTACAATAGAGATGAACATCTTTGCCTACGATAGAGTCAAATGATGGTGTCATGTTCAGCTCTACCACTGACAGTCATTCAGCTCTACCAAGGGTAGAGTCATTTGGATCCATCGATGTTAAAGCCATTTAGTTCTACCATCTAGCTCTTTCGTTTGACTCTATCATGAGTGTTGTACAAGTGTGATCAATCTTTTCAGATGAGTTACAAGTGGAATCGATTTACTACTAGGTTTATGCCCACAAGCCTCAAGCTTCAATGCTCCAGAATCCATCCAGAGCATATGGGCTCACCAAAAAAATGGTCTAGAATGTTGTAGTTGTACAATGATTAGTCATTGAAAAATATAAAACCTTTGCTGACATAAAAATTGAACTGCTACATGGGTTCAATTTTTATGTCACCTAAGGTTTCATATTTTTTAATGTGGATTAGTTTTTTGGCTAGTTCATATGTATCTGTATGTTGAAGCTATCAAAAGGATCCATGACATGGTTGCCAGAGACAACTTCACCAGTTCCTGATTGAAAGGTGCATATGTCAAGTTTTATTTGTACATGTAATGTTTATCTTTCAAGGTTTAAAATTTTGGTTTCCTTATTATTTTCTTGGTTTAACATCATTCAACACTATTGTTTGAGACCGTTGTTCGGTGCTATCATTCGACACTATCATTCGGCCCTATCATTAGGTGTGGTTGTTTAACTATGTCATTTGGTTAATTGGGGTTCAAAAATGTTTTTTATTTGATATTGAGATTGAGGGGTATATATATATGTGGTGAATTAAATTATTTTTGAAGACAATGTCATAAAAGGTTGGTGAGTCAACCCCCAAAATAATATATATCCCTAAGATTTTGCTGATCCGATCCCATCTGCCGACCCTAAAAAATCACTAAAACCAAAATCTAAAAATTGGAATATTCATGAATTAACAAAAATTCATCACTAAAAAAAACCCTCTCCCATGCACAATCCCTGAATGGAATCACCAACACCAGCCATGATGGATATCTCACCACCGAAACTAGTTATCTTATGAGGTTTTCCATCCCCTAAGATTAACAACACTAAAATGGGTTTTCATCCAAGGAGAGAGAGAAAGAGTGAACAACAGTTCAACCTTACAAAAGGCTTTTTCATAATATTCAACATATCAATGACAATGGATAAGTTCTCTATAAATAAAAATTGTGAAGGGAGAGAGAGAACGAAACTTGGGGTAAAGCAAAGAAATGTGCCATGCCTATAGTGGTTACACTATTCATCAATAGTGCCAATTATCTCTCACATGTGCCAAGAATATCTCACATGTGTCAAACATCTCTCAAGATTTTCTTTTTGACCAACTCCCATGTGCTCTCAATCGTTTACATGTGACCCTCAATCAAGAATAATAGACATTGTCTCCCACTTTTCCATGTGCAATCACATTAATCAAAAGATTCTTTCAATTACATGGGTGAGTTGAATGATGAGATCTTCAATCAATTTGTCCTTCACATGCTTTCACTATTCCTCGCATGTGACCAAGTGGATAATTGCGCCCCACTTCTCTTTTTAATTTTTATTAAATATTTTTATTTAACAAATTTTCATACAGTCGGACCCACATAGGAATTGGAGGGCATGCAGATAAATAGAAAAAGTATATAAAGTGTATGATGATAAAGCTTAATTAGAAACAAGTTGTTCTTTAATTTTTAATTTTGTTTTTGGATATTTATTTCATTGTATAAATTGTCTTAGGTTTGAGGTTAACAATATAAGCAATATTACAATCTCTAATACAATCGACACACTAAAAATAGAAATACAAGGACTAACTGCAACAAAAAATTAAAAGCAGTGACTAGCTACATCAATAGATTAAAGATAAGGACTAACTGCTATAATTAAAGCAGTTACTCCCTAAATAAACTAAATACAATTGATATTGCGATTGACATAACTGAAATAGGGACTAGTCGCTATGTGACTATTATATTAATTGTAAATTTTTAAAATACTTTCATTAACTTTCCCTTTCTTATTTCAAAATTTGTTGAGAGCCATATCTTTTATATATTAATAAAAAAAAATCATATTTTTTTAAATAAAAATATATTGTTTCTTAAAATAATTGATAATATTTTTTTATTATATTAAAATAGAATATTCATTTTTTTTAGAACTTATTAATTTTTTAGAATATTATATATATATATATATATATATATATATATATATATATATATATACACACATTTATAAATATTAATGTCTTATTAAAAATATTAAAAATAAGTTACAATGTGTTAATTTCTAAGTTGTTCATGTGCCCAAACTTAATTAAATATCTTATGATAAAAATGATTTCAGGCCAAATTTGTGACTTCAATTTTAAAGTGTATCATGTTACAATGTATTAATCTCTAAGTTGTTCATGTGCCCAAAATTAGTTAAATATATTTAGATAAAAATGATTTAAGGCCAAGTTTGTGACTTCAATTTTAAATTTTATCATGACATTTTAATAAAATTTTGGATTTATTTTTATATTATAAATTTATCAATTTAAAATAAAATTAAAAGATAAAAATTAATATAATTATATCAAAAATATTTTTATATAAAGATAATAAATTTTATTGGTATGTGACTGAAAAATTTCAAATCTTCTATCTATATTTTAATAAATGTTAATTTGATCATCAGTATAATTGTAAAACATATGAACAACACTTATATATATATATATATATATATATATATATATATATATATATATATATATATATATATATATATATAACATGAAAATAATAAATTACAGTAACATAAGTAACTTTCATGGTTTTCATCTACATACCATAAAATATTTAGTAATATAATAACAATAACATATGGAAAACACAACATGAATCCATCGAATAAATTTGTTTAATACATCTGAATCAACACTTACTAGGGTGTTAATAAAATTATTAATTTTGATATATAGTAATATTTATTGGTATGTGAATGGAAACCTTCATGGCTTCCATTCACATACCAACAAATCTTCATTTTTATAATTACACTTGTCTTTCAGCATGGCCCTTCGTTTTATACTAATGACTTATATTAATTTTGGTTTATGTCTTATATCAAAAAATTATAAACCAATGATAAAATAATGTGTTCATTTCAAGATTATTAATGGTCAAAATTTGAAATCATGTGATTTAAGTCTGCATTTTCAAATGAAACCACCAGATTTGTAGGAGGTAGAAACAACTCTTGGTATTACTTGTCTAATCATTATATAATATAAATGTTGTAGGTATAGAAATATAAATGAAAACTTTCAGAGCTTACATCCACAACAAAAAATGTTCATGTAATTTAACAACATCATAGCCTCCATCCACATAGGGGAAGGGCACCAATCATTAGATATGGTTCAATAGTTGAGATTGTAGTTGTGACTTCCCACAAGTTAATTTGCCTCCAAAACAAGCTATTTAAATTTTCAAAATATTAAATTATCTAAATCTAAATTTTTAAACTACAAGGTGACATAATATGAAAGATGTAAGACCCCGAAGTTAGGGGTCCCAATCACTCATCCCTTTCCTCTATATGTAATTTTTATGTGAATGGAAACATTGATTTTGATAGAAAGATAATAACAATTACTAACATGTGATTATAAACCTTGAGGGCTTCCCTCCACATACTATTAAGTGGTATGTATGTCTTCCAATCCAAGTAATGTGGGGAAATAACAATGCATATAAGGCACATAACGACTTGATTTATATAAAATGTACAAAGATATGAAGCACACGGTTCCATTAAAATGATAATAAATTTGGAGTCAGATGGGAATGAAAAAAGGCAACGATGTAGGTTTAGCTATGTGTAACATTTCATCCCTCCAACATGGAACTTCAATTTCTATTAATGAGACAAGTGTTTTATAACATGGCCATAGAATTCATAAAACTATAGTAGTTGGCACGAAAATAATAACATTATTGTTATGTGAATGAATATTAGTAAACATTTACTTAGATGTGAAGGCACACAAAAAAATTTGAACAAATAAAAGATGCCAAAAATGAGGAATGCATAAGGCACACAACAAAAAATACAAAGATAAGAGGCACATCAATCATAACAGCGATGCATAAATATAAGTAACTAGGAACGTTTGTTAGTGGCATATAGGGCAACGTTAAATTGCCACACTAATGGAAAAAAACTCGTCTAACCATGTGAAAAATGGCGGTGACCTCTATAGTAATGAGCCACACATTTTCCATCCCAAATTCAACTCAAAAAAAATATGTCGTAGATATAAATGACACAACAAAGCGAATGAAAATCTTATGAAAAATTATGTCGTAGAAGGCATGCAATAAATAGAGGGCATAATAACAATAATAGCCATGCGAGAACATAAAATACATTGTTGTGGGTTTATTTACAGGTAACACACCTACACATATACTTTTATCTTTCCATTCTACCGATTGAAAATTGTTTGTGTAACGCATTATGGTTGATAACTTTCGAGTAGGTTCCATCCACTTTAAGGGAGGAGGTACGAAAAAAAGTAGGGAGAAATGGTAGTTGGTGGCGTGCATAGTGGCATTACCTTGGCACATTAATGGAGAAAAACCCGTCAAACCATCTAGAAAATGGTGCTTGTTTCTATATTAATGAGCCACGTGTCTTCGAACATGGCTCTTCATTTCATATTATTGACCCTATGTATTTCGGTTTGTGGCTTATGTGTTAAAATTGTAATCCAATAATAAAATGCTGTATTCATTTCAAAAAAAATGTCGGTCCCTTTAGTCTCAATGACCTATCAGATCAAAAATATGTTTTACATTTGATTTGTCATTAGAAACTTCGTTACACAACTTTCCAAAGCATCGCTTTTTCTCTCGAATAACATTTTTGAACTTAAAAACATTAAACTGTTTAAATCTAAATTTTTAAAACGTAAAATAATATAATATAAAAAATATAAAACCCCAAAATTAAAAATCGCAGCTACTGTCTGTGTACACTTCATAAACTTCATTTTAAAGTATTAAATCAAAACAGAAAAAAGAGACTGGATTGCCACTCGATCACCTCAACAATGGCAATATCAAAATGTATGGCAATGCAAGAGACTTGATGATAAAATAATAAAAGAAGTCGTTGCAAAAGAACATCAAACTTTTCAATATTCTTCCTTTTTATAAAAATTTGGAGACAAAGGTTCGAATCGAATAATAATATCATTTCAGATGCTATAATAATCGAATACGTTTATAAACTTAAACATTTTTTTCTGAATAATTCTGTCTGTCTGTGTGTTTATATATTTTATAGCAGCGAACGGACCATAGTGTTTGACTGATTAAATTAATTAGAGAATGGTCACAATCACATTTGCCTCTTCGTTCATCCTCGAATTACTTCTACGATTTTAAAATTCTTCATTATTTAATAATTAGTATTATGTTTTGGGTGTATATTATTTAATAACTAGCATTTTTTTTTTCTAAAATGTTACATCGTCCTTGTGTCTTTAGGGAATGTCATTCATGTTAATATATATATTCATTTTATTTTATCAATAATATATCTATTTTAATATTAAACTTTATTTTATAATAAATCATATTCATTTCAAATGTGTTTGAAAAGAAAAAGTAAAACATTTTTATTAATAATAAGTTAAATTTTAATTTATTAAGGTTTTATATATAATTCAAATTAATGTTATTTCAAAATTTTAAATAAATATATTATATTTTTTGTATTGTAGTTTGTTAACATTTTCATATTTTTATGTTATATATATTTACTTTTATTTATGTAGTATAAATTATATTTCAAAATTTTATTACTGAAAAAGGAAAAACATTTTTTTATTTTATAAGTTTAAGTTTTAGAAAACAAAAAAACCATAAATATATTAAATTTGTCTTTCCCACTAGTATTATGTTTTAAATTTACAAAATCAAAAGCATATAACTTGTGTTAACATATGTTCAAATATATTGTTTCAAATATTTCAACATTTTACCAATTTAAAAGATAAAATCATAACAATATATGGTATGAAGTTTTGTTACTTTCTAAAACAAATGCATTGCACTTGTCATTACCTTCATATGTCTATTGAAGTTGTAAGTGGTGTTGTCATATTGATCCATCTAAGTTGTCATGCCTATTTGCTCACACAACCTACATTGTATAACCTTGTATTAATAGCACCACAAACACTACCTATAGTTGTTTTATTTTGTATAACTTTATATTAATAGAACCAAGAATGTGGATTGCTTCAAAATTAATGGAAATGGTGTTTCATTCCAAGTTGTAAATTAAGTCATAAGTTTTCATTAAATCTACACATATCTTGAAGTTAAATTAACCATTGTTTAAATTGGGAGACGGGTTCTACAATATTTAATCCTAGATATTTAGCAAAAATAGATGTTTCTAATTTTTAGCAAGAATAATAAAAATATAGGAAACAAATGTAGTTTCTTACCAATATTTAATGGGCACTATTGTTCTCTGTAATTGCACTATTGTTTTCATGTGATAACCAAATATCACATGAATTTCTTTAGTAAGTGATTAACATAGATTGTGTTACCATTTGCTATGGATCCATTTTCTAACTCTTTATGACACCCTTAAAGTCATTAATAGTGTCATACATCTCTTTAAGCTATTTATTAATGATACAAACATTTTCTACTACATTATTATATGCACATATTCCCATATCACATTTAAAAAATATTTGTAAATGTATTCAATTAATAGTGCCAATTTTAACACCAATGAGATGGAAGTGCATTGGTAAAGTAACTTGATTGTTATATGCACCACTTAGGTTCAAATCTCGGAGGTATTGAAAGGTTAGTTGTGACCGTTTCATTGGTATTGGTCGATGTAGCCGTATTGGTGGTATTCGTCAGTTGTGACGGTGTTGTTGGTATTTGTCGGTTATGACGGTATTGTTGGTATTCATTGGTTATGGCGGTAGTGTTGGTATTTGTCGGTTATAGCAATATTATTTGTATTTGTCTGTTGTGGTGGTAGTGTTGGTATGGGCCGGTTGTGATCATTAATGTAACTGGGTATTATTTTGGGTTTTGTCGGTATTCGTCGATTGTGACGGTAGTTTTGATATTGATCATTTGTAGTCGTTGATATAACCGGTTGTTGCTCTGGTCAAAAACTTCCTAGCTATCTAAAAAAATAGTCCCAATTTTAAATATAATTAAACATATATATGTTAATGTTTGATCACACTTATAAAATAAGATGTAAATGACACTTCAATGTATAAATGTTGACGTATTTTTTGACAAAGTTCAATTTACTTTATATTTTATTTATTTAAGTTAACAAGGTCCTCAACCACTTAAAATTTAAATTTAAGAATGAAATAAAATTGTGTAGAAGATATAGGACTTCAAAATTTGAGGTCCCACTACTAATTATCTTTTAGTGGGTCATTTCCATTATTTAAACTTTTTTCAATCATCAATTTTCATTTCTTTCTTAAAATATAATTTGTATAGTTTTATTTGATTTGCATCATACATAATAACTTGAAAATTAAATTTTGATATATTTTAAACTGGAACAAACAATTTCTACACAACAAACAATTATAAAAATATCGAAACTCTTACATTTTAAAGAATCATTATTTCCATTTTATTATTATTATTATTTTTTAATAAGTAGAATTTTCGGCTAGCCATATTTTATGTTCATATTACCACGTACGTGAAAACTCCGAATAATGATATAAAATGGGGAAAAGGGAAGTCAGATTATCCACATATTGGATGGGATAAGCTCATGTCGTTCCAATTCCATCAAATAATATAATAATATACAAGATAAGGTGACCGCTAGTTGACCATTAGGGAAAAGAATGGCAGCGGAGAGAGAGGCACTGATTTATGAAACACATCCTCCTCCCATTCATCTTTCTCTGTGGCGCCTGCTCCACTTCCACTTCATCTTCGTCTCTTCCTCTCTTTTTGGGCTCCACGTGACCACACCCTGAGCCCGAAGACTCAGTGTAGGATGAGGTGTTGAGGGGAAAGTTGAGTATGGCTTTGGCTCCTCTAATTTTAAAAGCGGCGCGGTCATATGCAACAGCAGCAGCCTCAGCGGTGTCAAAAGTACCCAGCCAAATGCGGGCTCCTAGCTTTGAGGAGTCCCTGATCTCTGCAGCGAATTTACCCCACGGCCTGCACCGCACTCCTTTGTAATGCCTCTTATCACTCTGTCCTTGTTCCAAACGCCGTTCCGCTTCTCCGTCAAGTGAGGCAATTACAGGGTGTGTAAGTGGAGAGGCAGCAGAGGGAGTGGTGAGAGTGGAGGAGTCGCCGAGCAAATGAAATGAAATGCATTGCAGAGCTGCATAATACTCTTCACAAGACATTTCTTTTGATTAATCTGAATCGTTGAATGGACGAATTTATAGAAAGGTGGAGAATCACGGTTTGCAGTGAGAAGGGGCGAGGAATGAACGGCTGTAAACCATTCATAACAATAAATATAATTATTTATTGTACGTGATTGACTAGAGACTCTATTATTTCTTATCTATTTCAGAAACAGTGTATTTGGATAAGGTTCAAAGTCAGGGGTCAATGCTTACAAGTTGAAGTGAGATCGGATCCCGTGGGGCCTAATTTAAATCTTTAAGATAAGGACGTTGTAAGTTTAAATTTATACAGATAAGGTCTGTACGATTTATATTTAAAGCACAATTAAGTGTCTTGTGCATAATTAAAATATTAAGTAATTTCATATGTTATATATTACTTTTTAAATTATAAATCTTTTAACATGATCAGTAATTTTGTTGTAGGTAATATTAGAATCCTTTTATCTATTAATCTTTGTTTTGAATAATGTTTACTAATAGAAATATATTATTTTTCTATATATTTTAGTTAAGATATTGAATAGACAATATACACAATATATTAAATATCTAAGAAATTATTTTATTTGTTTCTTATTGGTTGAATTAGAAGGATGTGATAAATACTTTAGCAAAATAACTATTTTTTAATTAATAAAAATAACAAATTATACATCATCCAATCAAAAATAAGAATTAAACGTCAACTATTTTGAAAATAATTTACAAGGGCGCTGGGAAATAAATGCAATAGACAAGCAGTTGGGTATCTCCATTTCAATAATCAATTCTCACCTGCTGGTTATAAGCTTTTTTGTGTCTTTGACATTGGCTTCACAGTTAGGCGGCCAAATCATGGTGCCAGAGGTTGTAGTATGGAGGAAGTAGTTGTGGGTTGTCCGCATGTGCTCACTCACACTTTGCACATCACTGTTAAGTTTAATATTGAAATCAAACGAATATTTAGCCAAGTGTTTGGGTATCTCTGAAATTGTGAGATTTTAGATTGGTAATGGAGAATCCATCTACCATAACAAGAGATCAAAGCTTAGCAGAAAGTGAAATTGAAATTGAAATGGTTTCACCTCAATATGTCTGGCTTGCCCTGGACTTATCCAAGAAACTTCCTCTTACTGATAACTCCTAGGATCCCGTCATTGATTTACACGACTTGCCCATCCAACATTTGAAGAAAAAGATGACAAAAGAAATTTCTAGCACTACAAAAAAGTGGGGTTTCTTTCAGTTCGTTAATCATGGAACCCCATAATCTCTTATTCCTCGCATACAAGCAGTGGGCAAGGCGTTCTTTGACCTTCCCATAGAAATGAAATAGGAGGTAATCTTTCCCGCTATGTGCAACAATGTAGGAATTTTGGTTGATATGATAAAAGACTAGAAAGACAACTTTTCCAATGTTGTGTGGCCTATTGCTCAGAGAGACATGAACAAGTGGCCCAAATGCCCTTCTGATTTCCCGTACATGACATATTTGTGGTGTTTTGTTGAATCTTTGTTTGTATAAAGGCCTGTAATTATTTTGATAGAACGCCCTTCTATGTTGTTTGCAGGGAAGTGATGGATGAATACGGGAGAGAAAATATAGTCTATCACACACAAAATATAAAGAAATACATGGTACAATGAAAATGGTTTCTACATCTATCTATAAGCAAGATTAGAGTATAGAGAAAATATCTCCTAAAAATAGTTTTTCCCTCATTGGGTTCCATCACATTAAGATTCAACTCTACCAACAACTATACTAAAATATCCCAAATGGGGATATTTACTAAACACTCTAAAACTTTAACCAAACTAGTACACTCTCACTCAAACTACAACAATCTAAACACAACACTAATACTAAAATCTGAAAATACACTTAAATAAAATATGGGAAACACCCACGAACAACACAAAGATCTGCTATTACAATACTTTCATAATAATTCCAATAACACTATAAATTTATGATTACAATGATATGATGGAGACAATGTCCGTAAACAAATCTTACATAAAACTGATATATATATATATATATATATATATATATATATATATATATATATATATATATATATATATATATATATATATATGGAAACACTTACATAGAATGTAATACGACAAACAAATATGATATAAAGCACCACACTTACAGATACACATAATGACTCTAATACTTGTTGGGTGAATATTTTGTCACTAGCTAAATGGTGGGCAAAATAGGTTATTTCAACCACAACATAAGGAGATTGGTCAGCCAATTGTGCAGGTTTACCACATCAAAAGGAGACAAATCTCTCCTCTCATCAAGGGGAGGTTCCCTATAACTATGAGGAGCTATATACTATATATATATGCAGAAAATAACACTCAAGTTAGGATAACACAATCCATCTCTCTTTTTTCAGAGATGATGTTCACAAACAAGGGAGAAATCCTGGTGAAAACACTGAAGGCACTTCTCTTCTTTCAAAAGTGGTCTTGCAGCAAAGAGCAAGAGTTCTTTCCGATAGGTAATAAGTAACTGGTAACAAGGCGTAGTAACCAACAGAATAAGCTGTAGCACAAAGTCTCCACCTCAATTTCTCAAGAGTGAAATATGAAGGATAATGGGGGCACAAAGTTGTCCCAAGATCGTTTACACAAAAATAAACTAAAAACACACACACCAAAGACAATTATGACAGCACAAAGTCTCTCCACAGTTAGCTTTAGGACATCTTCCTGATTACTTCTACTAGTTCTGATTATTTCATTAAATGGACAAGAATGCATTCATGAAACAGACATAAGAATAATCTCCTAAATGACACAAGCTATTACAACACAAAGTCTGAAAGTAACCTGCTTTCTCATTCAAATAAAGAAATATGATTAACAATCTGAGCTCAAAGTCTCAGTAATCGCCTGTCAATTTTGGCAGAGTTTTGCTTCTATAACAAAAAGATATCCCTTGCATAAAATAAGAGATTACAATATATAGTAGCCAAGAAAGACTTGGCACTTTGTTTCATGGAATGGCCCTTGCTACATTCAATGCCTTGAATGCATTTTCAGTTTTGTCAAGGGGCCGTGCTGGAACAGGGCATCTGCCTTAACTGTGGTGTGTCGATTCATCTCAAAATGTCCCCTCCAACGTATAGGCTGCCTAGTCTTCTTCTTGATATTGGCGCAGCTATCCACTTTATCTTTACTCCATGGAAAAAATCAGGCTGCATTTTTGAGTGCTTATGCACTCAGATGCTACTTGGTGGACTGTTCCACCTACTGGAATAACTCCGTTGTAGATATTTCAATATCTCTTGTAGCTTTTTCTTCTTTCTTGTTGCAATTTGAGCTCTCAGGGTATGTTCTTCAGCTGGTCACTTAGTTTGTTCTTCAAGACCCGTGACACATTTAAAAATCAATGGATATTTCATTACCTTGAATTTGACGTCTACAGGGACGTCATTGGTTGCTGGTCGCTTGAACCACTTTAAACCATGAGAGTTCATTGGATCAATGGTTTAGATGGTTCATTTTGGCTCCTGGGTTCAATCACTTCTTTGGTTCATTCACTTTCTGACTTCTTTCTGTTGAAGCTTCCTTGAACCCTTGAACCTTTGAACCATTTTGGTTCAAGGTTCAACGGTTCATTCTCTTTCTCAATTTTTTTTGTTTTTTTCTAAGTCTCTCGAGCTTTGAAATTCTTTCGACTTTATGTCTTTGGAACACCCTGAAGGGAAGTTGTCCCTTCGGGCTTTGAGAAAGGTCCATTTCCTGGTCGCCGAGAGCCCCCTTGCAAGGGTACCTACCCTTCATGGTCCTTCGAGCGGCCTTCTTCTTCAAAGCCTTCGGACAAAATGACTGAAGGAATTCCTTCAGACAAAATGTCTGAAGGAAATCTTTCCTTTGCCTTAGCCTCTTTCTGTTAGGCCTTTGATCATTCCTTTGGACATTTTGTCCGAAGGATTTCACTTGTAAAATTTCAATGCAAAATTTTCTTTCGAAAGATATCTTCTTTTGTTCTTTTGGCTCCCTGCCCTCCGCAAGGGTACTTGTCCTTCAGGCTTTGGGACACCTTCCTTTGAACCTTCCGATTGAACCAACTTATGGTTCAATGGTTCAACGGTTCAATCTTTTATTTGAAGCCTTATTTCGTTTAAGTCTTTTGATCTTATTGAACTCATTGAACCTTTGAACCCATTGAACCATTTTGGTTTAAAGTTCAATGGTTCAACGGTTCATTCTTTACTCTTTGAAGCTTTCTTTTCTTCTAAGTCTTTCGAAGCTGTTGAACTTGTTGAAGTGGTTGAACTTTGAACTTGACGAAGTGCTTAACTCTTTAAGTCTATCGATGTTATTGAAACTTTGAACCCATTGAACCTTTGAACCTTTGGAAGTAGGGTTCAATGGTTCAATGGTTCAATCCTTTGTTTGAAGCTTGCCGATGGACTTTTTGGTTTAACCTCGACGTTGAACCAACCTTGAAATTGCTTAAGTGTTGGGAACTTGTTTCTTTGTGAGAGCTTGCCTATTGAAGTCATTGAACCTATTGAATTTGTGAGTTCCTTAGCTGAAAAAGCTTGAATAATGAAGAATTTGAATACTCAAAACATTTTTTGAGAAAGGAAGAGAGAATTTTGGCCTGCAAGACCAAAATAGTTCATATGTTGTCCCCAAAAGTGAGTGACACATTTTGGGAACAACACCTGGCTCTAGATGGGGAACTTGAAATAGCTGAAGGGAGTAGAGATCAGAATCTTCAATGCCTTCAAGTATGCCATTGGCCTACGGAGTCATACTACCCAAAAAATAAAGGCGCCAAAAATGAAAATGAAAAGCACAAAATAGAACAAAGACTATATAAATATACATATATACAACTAATGTCACCTGATACTTCAAAGATTGAAGTGCTTCAGATGCTGCCCATTATGAGGTAGAGAAAAGGGCATGCCATCTTGATACTTCAATAGAAAACTATTTTCACCATTGAGCTGATGGATAGTAAATGGGCTTCTCCATAGGGAATCAAATTTCCCATGCATTCCCTTTGGTTCTCTTCTCTTGTCCCATAACAAAACTTGATCACCTATCTGGAAATCATAGGTTTTTGCTTTTTGATCGAAGAGCTTCTTCACTAGACTTTGATGCACAACAATTTGGTCCACCACCATAGTTCACTGCTCATCCAGCTCAGTTAAGCACATGATCCTCTTATCGATGGAGCTTTCATATGTCTGATCTTCAACCGTCTTTGCCAATTTTAGTGCTGGCAATTCTAGGGTGATTGGTATCTCTGCATTGGGATCATACAGAAGTTAGAAAGGTGACATAGCTATTGCCCTCTTGGCTGTAATTCTGTTTGCCCATAAAGCATCAACCAATGCTTTATGCCAAGTTCATTGGTTGTCATCCACCAGCTTCTTGATGATGGTCACCAAGTTCTTGTTACTTGATTCATCTTGGCCATTCCCTTGTGAGAAATAATTAGAGGAGTGGGAGAGGGTAATCCCATAATAAAAATAGAACTGAGTGATCTCATGAGAAGAGAAATAGGTTGCATTATCTGTCATAATCTTGGTTGGGACTCCAAACTTGGAAATAATGTTTTCTTTGAGGAAATCACATACCACTTCTAAAATAGCATGCTTGGATGGAATGCTTCCACCCATTTGGTGAAGTAATCTGTGGCTGTGAGGACATAATCATGTCCAGTACTTGAAGATGGGTTTACATCACCAATGAAATCAATTCTCCATTACTAAAATGGCTTTTCTATCGCCACTAGCTTGAGAGGTAATGCAACTAATTTGGGTATTCCAACGAACTGTTGGCACAGTCCATATCTTCATACCCATTTGTATGCATCTTGAAACAGAGTAGGCCAGTAATACTTGGCTCACAGAATCATGGGCAGTCACAGGTGCAAAAAAATGTCCTCCACAGGGTATATTATGAAAGGACTCCAAAATTTGATTTTTTTGCTCTTTATCTACACAATGGAGGAACACTCCATCAAGGTTCCTCTTATACAGGCTGTTGTCCCATAGGACAAAATTGACAACTTTCAATTTAATAGTCCTCCTTTCTTTACGATATAGGTGAGCACAACACTCACCATAAGTAAGAAAATGAGCAATACTCAAATACCACTCATACATAGTGGAGACAAAGAAGACTATTGGCGTGTCTTTAATTTTTGCTCTTCATGCCCCGTCCCTTTTGGTCTGTTATTAGCAATCAATTGGCAGAGACCTCTTCCTCACACAAGCTTTATTGGTTTGATAACCAGATAAAAATCCTAGATTTTAGCAATCTAGTTGCCTCTTTTAGTTCCAAACTCCTACTAAGTTAAAATGGATTTGATTGTGGTATCAGGAACTAAGGCAGTAGTGTGTGAATTGAGGATGTAAAAATGGAAGTGCTTTACTGCCTTCACCACTGCATAAGCATGCTTCTCCAAATTTGAAAATTTTAGTTCATGAGCTTTGAGAGGACAACTCATGAAGGATATGGGAGATTCCACACTTTCTTGGTTCTATTGAACCAGAATTGCTGAAAGTGTGTGCTTAGAAGCATAAATATACACTGTGAAATCCTTGGTATAATCTGGACAAACCAGAATTGGGGTGTGGGCAATAACTGTCTTGATGTCTTGAAATGCCACTTTGCCTTCTTCAATCCAGTTGAAAGTGGCCTTTCCCTTCATCATGTTTACAATATGGTGAGTCTTCTCTGCGAATTTGGGGATGAATCTTCGTAAAAAATTCACCTTTCTGAAGAAAGAGTGAACTTCAGTCTTACTTGTGGGCAGGGTAAGTTCTTGGATGGATTTGACTCTTTGTGAGTCAATCTTTATGCCTTCTTAGGATACAATGTGTCCAAGAAGTTTCCCTTCTGTTACCCCAAAAATAGACTTCTTGGGATTTAGAGAAATGCCATTCTGGTGACATTATTTTAGCACTTATTCCAAATGGCGCACATGATCAAGGCGATGCTTGGAAAAGATGGTCAAGTCATCAAGGTATACCATAATGAACTTACCCATTTCATCTTTGAAAGAAAGGTCCATTGCTCTCTAGAAAGTGGTGCTAGCATTTATCAGGCCAAATGGCATTTTTCGATATGCAAAAGTGCCTCAAGGCATGGTGAAGGTAGTCTTATGTTGGTTTGCTTCACCAATTTCAACTTGATTGTATACTGAGAAGCCGTCTAGCATTGGTAACATCTTTGAACCGGTCATTGTCTGAAGAAATTGGTCTATGATGGGCAAAGGATAGTTATCCTTTATGGATGACTGATTCAAATTTCTAAGGTCCACGTAGAAGTGAATTTTGCCATTCTTTTTTCTCACAGGTACTATGTTTGCAATCCATGTGGAATGATAGTTTGGGAAAATTATCCTAGCATTTAGCATTTTCTATATTTCAAACAGAATAGTACCTAATATCTTTGGATGTTATTGCCTAGATTTTTGCTTGTAAGGCACCGAATCACTCTTGAGAGGGATTTCATGGTAAATTTTTTTAGGCCTGAGTGACTTTAGATCATCATAGGAGTATGCCAAAACATCTATGTACTGGCAGAGTAGAGTAGTAAACTTGAACTTCTCTTCCTGAGTGCAACACTTCCTAATGTTCACCATATTGGGATTTTCCTTGGTACCCAAATTAATTTGATCAAACTCCTGGGAGGAGCTTGAATCCATTTGTTGCTAGTTGATGACCCTGTCATGCTTGTCAAACAGCTTCTCAAGGGAAACCAAGCCTTTTGGGATTTTATTAATTTTAAGTTGTAGGAATTCATCACCTGCATTTGAACATGATTTAGGGGCTGGTTCATGTTTATGAAGCTTATTGCCTTCAAAGTGAAGCTGTTCAAAGCTATCTTTTTGTTCTAGGAAGGCAATGATTTGGTTGTCACTATTGAACACTTGCCAATGATTGGTATTGTCAAGCACACTTGGTCAAAAGATCAGTTTGATAGTGTACCTATCTCCTTTAAAATTTGAGTGAGGAACCAAAAGAGTTATTGAAATAGCTAGCTCGATCATTGAATTCCCTGGGTACTACAGAGATACTGAAAGCATCAAAACTTTCAATTTGTTCCCAAACCAAATTATGGTAATGGCACAATCTCTCATTCTTGGTTTGATACAGGTTTCTCATCTGACAAACCACCAGCTCAACATCTCCTTTAGCATGAAGGAGTTTGATGCCCCTGTCTTGAGCAGCCTTCAACCCGAGTATCAGTTATTCATATTCAACATTATTGTTGGTGTTGCTAAATAGAAATTTGTATGAAGAAGGAAAAATATCTTCTTGAGGAGATATCAACACAATCTCGGCTCTTGAACTAGTAGAAGAATAGCTGCCATCGAATTCTAGAATCCAGACATCATTAAAAATTGATTTTTCCTTAGATTTCTCTTTGTGTGGGGGGGGGAGGATTCCTTTGGGCTTCCACTTTGCTCTCTCATGTCTTTTTCTATTTTATCTGAACCAATTTTTAGATTATAATTTTTAGAAGTTTCATCAGCTAAGACAAGAGCATCCTCTGTAGTCAAGAAGTAATTACCCATGCCTGAAGACTCAAATAAAATTTGAGCTTCAGGCACTGATGTTTGAGTTACCACGTATTTTGCCTCCTTATCAGGGAGCAATTTTTGCATGTCACTTTTGACTGGGATCCTTGCTTCAGATAGGTCCATGCTTAACTTGCCACCAACATCCTTACAAAAATTTTGCCCAAGAAGGATGCTGTATGAGCCTGGGACGTCGGCCACCAAGATTGTCATCTTGATTCTCTTGTCTAGAAATGCCGTAAATGCAAATTGGGTGTCCTTGATTTGTCCCAGCAGTGGCACTTGTTTGTTCTCCATGGAGAAACATATTCCAAATGTCTTGGTCAGTGTGAGTCCAATATATTCTGCCACTTTGGCAGGCATGACATTGTCAAATGCACCTGAGTCTATGATACAATTATTCAGCTGGTGTCCATTTATCAATAGGGAGACATAAAAAAGTTGTCTTCTTAGGATCAACAGGAGGAGTAATGATAAGATTGTTCGGGGTGGACATGTTCCTTAGGGGATCACAAATTACCTTTCTAACATCTTGTCTTGCAGGGATGGTTTAGTTCTTCACATATTGAATCAACTTATCCAACTACTCGGGGTTGGATTGTAAGAATTTAAATTCAAACATTTAAATTTTAGTTTTCTTGACATGGTCGACTATGTCAAATGTCTGAAATGAATTAGGAATAGGGAAAGGCAGTTCTTCCCTTTGGTTTTTGGGGGGGAGGACTGATCTATGAAATTGAAGTTGAAGGTGTACTTGAGGTACTTACTTTTTTATTACTCATTGGGTCTTTTGGCTGGAAAGGTAGAGAAGTTCCTCATTTGGCAATTGAAATTATAGGCTGAGCTCACTCCTCTATTTTTTCTTTATCAGCTTGCTGGGCTGACTAGTTCTTGGATCAAGTGAATAAAGCGTATGATCCATCAACTGCTTTACCTTCACTTTTGGGTTCATCTTGGTAATTTACAAAACCAATGTTAGAGTCACCAGCTGATTCTTCTTGGTCTTCTGCAAAGAGATCAGCATCATTTTCTTGGTTCAATTCAAGCTGGAAAGAGAAATCAGATTCTACTTCAAGATATCCAATTGCTGAATTGGTTGGAGGTGCTTCAATGGCCGATTTCCCCTGAGGGGAAGGAAGATGATTTGGTTGCCCTTGATTCCTGGTAGCATTGCCTTGGTATTACTGATTGGGGAATGTCCTCCTTAGTATATCTCTGTACGAAGGAGTAGATGACATCCCTTGTGCCATTTGCTTTCTAAGAGCCAACAACTCATTTGCCAACTTTTGCACCATTAGACTAGTGGTGCCTGTAGATGGATATTCAGAAGATGAGAAGATTTACCACTGTTAGGATCTCTCCTTATTTTTATCACCAAGATAAGGTTATCTTCCACCTCAGTAGCCAAACCCTGAGTAGCAACAAGGTCTATGTGGCCAGCCTGTCTCAACAGAAAACTCACTTCAGGTAGCTGAGAATTGATGAAAAAACATTTAAGGCTCTCAAGTGTTGGCTGAGCAATTGTAGGAATCCTATTCCTAAGCTTGTCAAATTTAGCTATGAAATCCCTCATAGGTTCATGAGGTTCCTTCTTCATTTGTGTGAGCTAGGCCAGCAGGGCATGTGCATCTTCTATAGGCTTGAACCTAGCTTCAAATTTAGCTTTAAGAGTGTTCCAGTCAGTTACTGATTGAGCCTATAGGTGATAGAACCAGTCTGCAACAGCTCCTTGTAATGTCTCCACGAATAGCCTAACTGCTACGTCCTCATACTCCACACCTATCACGCCACAGATTATGCTGAAGGTTGTAATATGTTTATTAGGATGAACTCTCCCATCACTAAAGAATTTGAGGAAATTCTTCCTTGAAATGTGTGGTAGCTCATATAGAGGTGGAGTTAAATTGAGTGGGCTAAAAGAGTTACCCCAGGGGCCTTAAATTGCCATGATTTGATTATAGAAAGGGGGGATAACAAATCTGGGTGGAGTAAGTATAGGCAAAGCTCTGCTTATAGCAGAAAAAGAAGCTCTGCCTTGTATTGGTGACCTGGTGTTGGTAGGAGGGAGACTCCTAGTTCATTGAACTTGAAGTTGTGGAGGAAACAAATCAAAATTGACCTGTTACACCAACTCAAAAATAGGGTCAACAACACCTTGGGATCTCTGGCTTCTAGTATAACATGGAGTTGCCAGATTGTATAAAAAAATGGAAAAGAACTGGCCCTGCTTCAGCTTGAAGCTTGAGGCTTCAAACTGTGCATTTAATCCCTAATAGAGTCACCAAAAACTATTGGGTGAATATTTTGTCACCAGCTAGCTGATGGGAAAAATAGGTTGTTTCAACCACATCATAAGGATATTGGTCGGCCAAGGGTGCAGGTTTACCACATCAAAAGGGGACAAATCTCTCCTCTCATCAAGGGGAGGTTCCCTATAACTATGAGGAGCTATATACTATATATATATGCAAAAAATAACACTTAGGGTAGGATAACACCATCCATCTTTCTTTTTTCAGAGATGATGTTCACAGACAAGGGATAAATCCTGGTGAAAACACTGAAGGCATTTCTCTTCTTTCAGAAGTGGTCTTGCATCAAAGAGTAGGAGTTCTTTCTGATAGGTAACAAGTAACTGGTAACATGGGGCATGGTAACTAGCAGAATAAGGTGTAGCACAAAGTCTCCACCTCAACTTCTCAAAAGTGAAATACGAAGGATAATGGAGGCACAAAGTCATCCCAAGATCCTTTACACAAAAACAAACTAAAAACACATACACTAAAGACAATTGTGATAGCATAAAGTCTCTCCATAGTTGGCTTCAGGACACCTTCCTGATTACTTCTACTAGTTCTACTTATTTCATTAAATGGATAAGAACACATTCGAGAAAATAGACATAAGAACAATCTCCTAAATGACATAAGCTATTACATCACAAAGTCTGAAAGTAACCTGCTTTCTCATTCAAATAAAGAAATATGATTAATAATCTGAGCTCAAAGTCTTAGTAATTGCCTCTCAATTTTGATAGAGTTTTGCTTCTATAACAAAAAGATCTCCCTTGCATAAAATAAGAGATTACAATGTATAACAACCAAGAAAGACTTGGCACTTTGTTTCATGGAATGGCCCTTGCTGCATTCAATGCCTTGAATGCATTTTTAGTTTTGTCAAGGGGTCATGCTAGAATAGGGCATCTACCTTAACTGTGGCATGTTGATTCATCTCAAAATGTCCCCTCTAAAGTATAGACCGCCTAGTCTTCTTCCTAATATTGGTGCAGCTGTCCACTTTGTCTTTACTCCGTGGAGAAAATTAGGTCACGTATTTTAGTGCTTGTGCGCTCAGATGCTACTTGGTGGACTGTTCCACCTACTGGAATAACTCCCTTGTAGATATTTCAATATCTCTTGTAGCTTTTTCCTCTTTCTTATTGAAATTGGAGCTCTCGGGCTATCTTCTTTAGCTAGTCACTTAGTTTATTCTTCAGGTTCTGTGCCACATTTGAAAATCAATGAATATTTCATTACATTAAATTTGACATCCTTGGGGATGTCACTAGTTGCTGGTCGCTTGAACCACTTTAAACCATGAACTTTTGAACCATGAGAGTTCATTAGTTCAATGGTTTAATGGTTCAAATGGTTCATTTTGGCTCCTGGGTTCAATCGCTTCTTTGGTTCATTTGCTTTCTGACTTCTTTCTGTTGAAGCTTCCTTGAACCTTTAAATCATTTTGGTTCAAGGTTCAATGGTTCATTCTCTTTCTCAGAATCTTTTTTCTTTTTTTTCTAAGTCTCTCAAGCTTTGAAATTCCTTCAGCTTTATGTCTTTAGAACACCCCAAAGGGAAGGTGTCCCTTGGACCTTTGAGAAAAGTCTATTTCTTGGTCGCTGAGAGCCCCCCCACAAGGGTACGTACCCTTCGGGGTCCTTCAGGTGGCCTTCTTCTTCAAAGCCTTAAAAAAAAAGTCCAAAGGAATTCCTTCAGACATTTTTTCTGAAGGAAATCTTTCCTTTGCCTTAGCCGCTTTCTGTCGGGCCTTTGATCATTCCTTTGGACAAAATGTCTGAAGGAATTCCTTCGGACATTTTGTCTGAAGGATTTCACTTGTTAAATTCTATCGTGGAATTTTCTTTTGAAATATATCTTCTTTTATTCCTTTGGTTCCCTGCCCTCCACAAGGGTACTTGTCTTTCAGGCTTTGGGACACCTTCCTCTGAACCTTTCGATTGAACCGACCGATTGAACCAACTTATGGTTCAACGGTTCAATATTTTATTTGAAGCCTTCTTTCGTTGAAGTCTTTTGATATTATTGAACTCGTTGAACCTTTGAACCCATTGAACCATTTTGGTTTATGGTTCAATTGTTCAATGGTTCATTCTTTACTCTTCGAAGCCTTCTTTTCTTCTAAGTCTTTCGAAGCCGTTGAACTTGCCGAAGCGGTTAAACTTTGAACTTGCTGAAGTGCTTAACTCTTTAAGTCTATCGACATCGTTGAACCTTTGAGCCCATTGAACCTTTGAACCTTTGGAAACGGGGTTCAATGGTTCAATCCTTTGTTTGAAGCTTATCGATGGCCCTTTTGGTTGAACCTCGGTGTTGAACCAACCTTGAAATTGCTTAAGTGTTTAGAACTTGTTTCTTTTTGAGAGCTCGCCTGTTGAAGTCATTGAAATTATTGAACCTGTGAGTCCCTTAGCTAAAAAAGCTTGAATAATAAAGAATTTGAATAGTTAGAACATTTTTTGAGAAGGGAAGAGAGAATTTTGGCTTGCAGGTTCAAAATAGTTCATATGTTGTCCCAAAAAGTGAGTGACACATTTTGGGAACAACAATACTAATAATGTAAATATATATACAACTGGCTAGGGTGGATCTCTCACCACCAAATCCAACAACTCTGAATGAAGCCCATGTCAGGGTTCATTTAAAGAGGTCATATCCCAAACCCCCTTAGATTCATTTAAATAAATTTGATTCGTAGCTTTGACGAATCGACATGTCTATTTTTTTTTTTAATTCACCATTCTACCACATATATTCATGTACCAAATAGATTACACCTTATTTTTGACATATAAACCTTCACTTACAAACAAGGTATTTATAAGCTAAACAAGGTATTTCCAAGCCAATAGCTTTAATAATATTTCATTCTTTCCTAAATAACTTTAATAATATTTTTTCTTCTATATTAGTCTTTAATCTAACAAATAGCTTGAACATTCGATACCCCACTACATCAAGCCATTACAATACTTTCGTATTAATTCCAATAACACTCTAAATTTTTGATTACAATGATATTGATGGAGACAATGTCCATAAACAACTCTTTAATATATATATATATATATATATATATATATATATATATATATATATATATATATATATATATATATATGGAAACACATACATAGAATGCAATACTACAAACAAATATGATATAAAGCACCACACTTACAAACACACACATTCTACAGATATATCATATTTGTTTGTAGTATTACATTCTATGTATGTGTTTCCACATATATATATATATATATATGGAAACACATACATAGAATATAATACTACAAACAAATATGATATAAAGCACCACAGTTACAAACACACACATTGATTTTGCTACTAGCAATCTAAACTTGTATACAATTGACTAGGGTAGATCTCTCACCACCGAATACAACTCTGAATGAAGCCCACGTGCAATCCCTGAATGGAAACACCAACACTAGTTAGGGTGGATATCTCACCACTGAAACTAGTTATCTTAAGAGGGTTTTTGTCTTCTAAGATTACAACACTCCAATGGGTTTTTGTCTAAGGAGAGGCAGAAAGAGTGAACAATAATTCAACCTTACAAAGGTGGTTTTCATAATATTTAAAATATCATTTACAATAGACAAGCTCTCTATAAATAGAAATTGTGAAGAGAGAGAGAGAAAAGGAAACTTGGAGTAGAAGAAAATAAATGTTCTATGCCTATAGTGGTTACACTATTCATCAATAGTGTCAATTGTCTCTCACATGTGCCAAACATCTTTCAAAATCTTCTTTTTGACTAACTCCCATGTACCCTCAATCTTTTGTGTGTGATCCTCAATCAAGAATAATAGATAATGTCTCCCACTTGCCCATGTGTAAGCACATTAGTCAAAAGATTCCTTCAATCACATGGGTGAGTTGAATGATGAAATCTTCAATCAATTTGTCCCTCACATGCTTTCACTATTCCTCCCATGTGGCCAAGTGGAGAATTATGCCCCACTTCTCTTTCCTCCATTTTTAAAAATTAATATTTACTTATGTGGGCCAAGCCACATACCACTTGACACCTCATCACTATGCCATGTCACCATGAATAGTGACATGTGTATAGTGATATATGAATAGTACAAATGGATAGTACTTGGTGAATAGTGATTCTAATTAAAAATACCTTACAACACCCAAAATAGCCTAGAATAATGAAATAGACTAGTGGTATTCTTTAAATGTCACATTTAAAAAAAAGGGGACATTACAAATCCTCCCTTTCGAAAGATTGTTTGTCCCCAAATAATCTAGTTAACTTTTTGGATCCAGATACCAGGATCCCAAATGAGCTATGGGAGTTGGAAATCATCCATCCTTGTTCCTTCTTGTGGCTTTTGTTGTGCCACTCTAATATTATCACAAGCTAAAGGACTTGAATTAGGAGATAATTTTGCATCCATCATTTACAACAACCCATGGGTTGTCCCAGCCATGGGCCTTATACAATTCTCAATCCTTGATTCTTCCCATGGAAGGAAGACCTCTTGATGAAACTCCTCATTGTTGTATATGAAAATTATTGGTTGCCCTTTACTTGGTCGAAATAACCCTTCTTGTTGCTCTATATTTTCAGCTTTGTGTGGCTCAAAAAATTCCACACTTGGCTGCCCCAAGATGCTTGATTCTTCTTCCTTGATCTTTTCTACTTGCAGTTCTTTTGGTACATGAGAAAAATTTGTAATATGACTTTGCTCTCCACACACAACACTCATGATTGGTGGCTCATTGTGTACATTTGAATGCACCACCTCCATTTCCAATGCTTCCACCATGGAGACTTGGTCTTCTATTGGGATGCTCTCTTCCCTTATCTACAAATCTTCATGGGTGCTCCATGAATAGGAATATCTTCTTCATCTTTATTTGGGATGGTGGATGTCTTTTCACTTTTCAAAAAACTTTTTTACTGCCATATGTTGATGGAACCTCTCAAATATTTGTTGTTGTTACTAGAGATGTTCATTGATGAGTTGTTGATGTTATTGGAAATGTTCATTGAATCTTTACATCATGTTAATCATATCCATATTGCTCCACTTGAATATATACAAAAGAGTTAAGTCCCCAATAGGTTGGCAAGATCTTGGCTCTGATACCACTGTAATATCCCTTCTAAGGATATTTACTATAAACACACAAAATAACCTACAGGAATTAAACATGCTAGTGGTATTATTTAAATGTCAAATTTAGGAAAAAGGGGACATTACATAGACAACCTCCAAAAGAATACCTTTTTTGGTGACACTATCCACCTACGATTTTGAAACAATAAATCAACAACTTTTTTTTACATATGTGTTATAAATGTCAAGTCTAATTTTTTAGTAGAAATAAAGCTATAGAACTCTAAGAAAGCCCAAAAATCTTAATTATAAAGTATTTTTACCATTTTTATTTGGTCTTTAACATATTACAGATCACCAAGAACAATGGGTCAAGGCCAAGAAGCCCTGTAGGAAAGTTGTGAAACACTGTAAATGCTAAGAACTCATCGGGGTGATGGAGAAATATACAAATACCACAAAGCCCTTGGACTTAATGATTCTCAAAGGGGCTCTTCTCTTTCACCTATGTGACACAAGAATAATGATAAAGCCTCAGTAACTCTATAATGCCAAAATCATGTAATAACAAATAACTACAACCAAATGTCGAAAAAGATAAAATAATTTTGTTTTGAGTCATATGCTACTGTTGAGTTGAATAGCTTCAACAAACCCTTAAATACAATTACCCTAATGGCCTAAAAATATTACTAAATGTATTAACACATGACAACATATTTTTAAAGTGATGAAATAAAACTTTGTAGAAAATACAAAACATCAAAATTTAGGGACGTAACTACTAGGCTTTATCCTTTAGTGTGCCCTTTCCATTATTTAAAGTTTTCTTAATCATCTATTTATTTTTTTACGTTTATATTTTGAACTATAATTTTGTAGTTTGATTTGATTTATATCATACATAACAACTTGAAAGTCAAATTTTGATACATTTTAAACTTGATATTTATTCTATTTTGATATTTTTTATTTATTTATTTTTTAAATGTAATTTTTGGCTAATAATATTCTTTAAAATGTTGGCTTCAAAGTTGCACTTGGCCACACAAGTGTGTTCATATTACTAGGTATGTACAAACTCCAAATAATGATATAAAATGAGGAAATGTGAAGTTAGATCATCCAAAATTGGATGGGATCAACTCCTGTCATTCCCACTCTATCAGATAATTGTTTGGAAGATGAGAGACTTCAAATGCATCTAAAAAAGATGTCAAGAAAACATATTTAGATTCCCGCTTATTTCACATTTACAAGTTACTCCCAAACCATCAATAAGTTACGACTAAACTATAAAACAAAATGGTGGGGTTAAGGTTATGATTAAATTTGAGATCTCAGGAGAAACATGAAGTTAAAAAAAATTAATATAATTAAATAATAATGTACAAGATAAGTGCAGGTTATTTAACCATTAGGGAAAAGAATAATAGTGGAGAGAGAGGCACTAATTTTTCCAATTTAACAAGCACATCCTCCTCCCATTCATCTTTTATTTTCATCTTTCTTTGTGGCGCCTGCTTCACTTCATTTTCATCTTCATCTTCATCTCTTTTTGGGCTCCATGTGACCACACCTTGAACTTGAAGACTTGCTTCATTTTCAGTTAGGTTTTTAGTCTCTTAACATTTAATTGTAGACTTTTAAAAGGACTTTTTAAACTTTCCCTTTCTCAATTCAAAATTTGTTGAAGGTTAATTCTTTTATATATTATGAAAAAAATTTAAAATATTTTTTAATAAAAATATAGTATTTATCTAAATATTTAATAATATTTTATATTTTATATATTAAAAAAGGATATCAATTTATTTTAGGACTTATTAATTTTTTAGATTGTAAATATCATATGAAATTATAAAAACCTTGAGCATATCGGATGAACATACATGATATGTCAACAAGGCAGCTATTCCTTAGACCAAGAAACCAAAACCCCAACTAAAAGATCAACACCATGACCTACATATAGAACCAAGGTTACAACCATCTAATTTAAAGACACATCTGACAAAAAATCCTAGACCTTGAATGAAGAACATTAAATAAATAGACTGCGAAAAACCCACCCAATGGGGTAGACATGCCAAGACAAAATAAGGGAAACATGGCCTTATTCCCAATAGATGAACCCAACCCCTAAGATGTGTTGAATAACATGTCCCCCAAGGTTATTGATCCTAGAGGAGACACACCGCCCTACCAAAGTTAGTTTCAAGTCATCCTTGTGCTACCACCATCGACCACCCCCATTTTTACTTCTACCTCCTCTGCCACAAAACATTGCCAAAATCAAGTTAATTTATAACAAAAAATGCCACCCAAGCATGAAGCTTGTATACCAAATCCATGTAAGCCTTCATAGGGCCTAAATCAACTCTCAAATGTGTTAGGATCTTAGAGTATAATTGATTACTTTTGTATAAGCAACTAAACACAAAATTGAAACCAGAAATAATAAGTAACTAGAAATTAGAAACAACAAATAATAAGAGATACAAGAAACAATCAATTTGTATTAAACTCTTCCAGAAGGAAATACAATGAAGAAATCTCTCTCTCCTCACACCTCGCAGATGTACAGTAATTCTCCCTTAAGAGTTCTCTCTCTCTCTCAATCAATTACAATCAACTCAATTACTAAATTGTCCATGCTATGAGGATCTAACCCTACTATATAGTATACTACAACACTAGGGTTCATGAGCCATGCATTCGTCACCCTTAGATCCACCTCTTAAATCAAAGGCTCAAATCTGTTCTCCTAAAAATAATAATCCTAGAAACGCACAAAAGTCAGTGTCGGTTTGAAGATGACTGATGTTGGTCGACCCCTAACTGATGTCGGTTGGTTCTGACCGATGTCAGTTACTGTGCAAGCCCAACAACCTCCACATTAGCTCATTAGTGAAGCTTTTAGCTCTACAACTTAACAATCTTCCATTTGGAGATAAATAGCTGCACTTGTACCTATACAACAACATCCTCTAAACATCTCTAGCTTGTTTCTCCCTCTTCAAGTTCAATCTTGAAGACCAACAAAAGTTGAATGAAGATTCAACTTATCCTTTGTTACTAGCTTTGTTAACATATTAGCAGGGTTCTTATCTATATGGATCTTTTCTAGCTTCAACTGTCCATCCTCCAATACCTGTCTAATGAAGTGGTACCTAAGCTATATATGTTTGGTTCTTGAATGAAAGGCTGAATTCTTTGCCAAATAAATTGCACTTTGACTATCACTGTATAATCTGTAACTCTCTTGCTCCTTTCCCAACTCTTCCATGAACTGAGTCATCTAAATCACTTTCTTGCTAGCCTCTGTGACTGCAATGTATTCTGCCTTTGTAGTAGACAAGGCAACAACCTTTTGCAACTTTGAAATCCAACTAACCACCATTTCACCAACAGTGAACACATATCCTGTGGTGCTTCTCCTACCATCCAAGTCACCTGCCATATCTGAATCTACATACCCATGTAGAGAAGTGTTTGACCCTCCATAGCATAAATGCCTACCGTTGGTCCCTCTCAGATATCTGAGAATCCACTGAATTGCTTTCCAGTGTTCCTTTCTTGGATTGGCCATATACTTACTTACAACTCCCACTGCTTGGGCAATATATGGTCTAGTATAAACCATTGCATACATTAAACTCCCTACTGTGAAAAAATATGGAACTCTACTCATGTACTCTACCTCATCATGTGAATTAGGACATTGTTCTTTACTCAACTTAAAATGTCCAGCCAAAGGTGTGCTTACCATTTTTGCATCCTGCATATTGAACCATTTCAACACCTTGTTCACATAATCCTCTTGAGACAAAATCAACCTGTGATTTTTCTTGTCTCTCTTAATGCTCAAGCCAAGGATTTTCTTTGCTGGTCCCAAATCTTTCATGGCAAATGTGTGAGCTAATTTTACCTTAAGCTCGGTAATTTCTTGCATGTGTGAACCTGCAACAAACATATCATCTATATACAGTAATAGGATAATATAACTACCATTATCCAATCTGTTAAAATAAACACAATGGTCAGATTGACATTTACTAAAGCCATGCTCTGTCATAAACCTGTCAGACCTCAAATACCATTGTCTTGGAGCTTGCTTAAGACCATATAAACTTTTCTTCAACCTGCACACAAGTTTCTCCTTACCTTAGACCTCAAAACCTTCCAGCTGATCCATATATATCTCTTCATCCAAATCTCCATGAAGAAATGTTGTCTTAACATCAAGCTACTCAAGATGTAAATCCTCAATAGCAACTAAAGACAATACAGTCTGAATAGAAGTCATCTTTACTACAGGAGAAAAAATTTCACCAAAATCAATACCTGGTTTTTGTGCAAATCCCTTTACTACCAACCTGGCCTTATGTCTCATTTGTCCATTCTCTCCTTCTTTTAACCTGTATACCCATTTGTTTTTTAGTGCTTTCTTTTCGGCTGGAAACTCAACCAAATCCCATGTATGGTTCTCTTCCAAGGAATCAATTTCCTCATTCATGCCATGCTCCCACTGTTTCTTGGATTCTACCTGCATTACCTCATCAAAACTTTATGGTTCTCCACCATCAGTGAGCAACAAGTAGTATAAATAAGGGGAATAATGAATTAGAGGTTTACTTACCCTTTCAGACCTCCTTATGAGTGTTTGAGACTCATTTACAGCTTGCTGTCTGCCCAAATTTCCTTCTGATAGTGATTGATCCCGGTCATCTCTGATCGATGCTAGTCTGCACCTGACTGATGTCGAATCCTCCTGATCGACGTTGATTTCCACCTAACTGATGTCGGTCTCTGTGTTTTTTTGTGAGTGATGATTTTTACCCACGAGCTTATTTTGGATCATAACCTCTTCTAAATCAAGATTGCCCTACTCAAAATTATTCAGCCTCTTGAGCTAATCACTGTACATCACCTTCTCATTGAAAACTACATCACGACTTTTAATAATTTTGTTAGTTTTTAAATTCCACAACTGGAATCTAAAATCTTCAAAACCATAACCAATGAAAGTGCACCACATAGATTTAGCATCCAACTTCTTTCTATTTTATTTATCAATGTGCATAAAAGCTTTAGAACCAAAAACTCTGAGAAAAAAAAGATCTATCTTTTCACCTGTCCAAGCCTCTTCTGGAATTCCACCATCCAGTGCAGTAGAAGGTCCTCTATTAATTAGGTAAACCGCAATATCTATAGCTTCTGCCCAAAACTGTAAGGGCAAACCAACATGCAACCTCATATTCCGTGCATGCTCCATTATTGTTCTATTCATCCATTCAACAAATCCATTTTGCTGAGGTGTCCTTGGAACCATCCTTTCTTTGCGTATTCCACTCATAGAATAGTAACTGTTGAATTTATTTCTATAGTACTCACCACCATTATTAGATATAAGGCACTTCAATCTCAAACTTGTTTCATTCTCAACTAAAGCTTTCCATTTCTTAAATGTGTCAAAAACATCAGATTTCCTCTTTATGCAATAAACCCATACCTTTCTTGTAACATCATCAATGAAAAAAACATAATACTGTGATCTTCCAATAAAATCTACCTGAGCTGGTCCCCACACGTCTGTGTGAACAAGCTCCAACTTGTGCTTCTTTTTTGTTGACCCAGTTTTGAGAAACCTCACTTTCTTCTATTTCCTAAAAATACAATGCTCATAAAAATCTATATCTATGCTTTTAAAATCTAAAAGCTTACCTTTTGACTTAAGAACATTCATTCCCTTCTCACTCATGTGACCAAGCCTACAGTGCCACAACTTTGCATCTACATCTGAAGTAGATAAAATAGAAGGAGAATAATCAGTAATACAAGTAGATAGATAAAGTGTACTTACTCTCTTACCTTTTGCTAATACAAGTGCGCCCTTTGAAACTTTCCAAGATTCAACTGTGAGAATTACTGTGCAACCCTCATCACCCAAATTTTTTGTAGAAATCAGATTCCTCTTCAGGATGGGTATATGCATGACATCCTTCAACACCCATGTGTTGCCATTCTACAATTTCAGCTACACTTTTCCTTTGCCAACAATTTTACAAGGCTCATCATCCCCTAAATAAACTTTTTCAAAATCTCCATGGACATAATCATTAAAAAATTCTCTATTTGGGGTTGCATGGAAAGAGACACCAGAATCTAAAACCCATGATTCTACTTTATTATCCAAAGAAAATATAAGAGCATCATGTGCAATAATACCTGCAACTTTTGCTTCTTTATTACCTTCATGCTAATTTTCTTTGTCATCCTTCAACCAATAATCTTTCTTTGCATGCCCTTTCTTTTCACAATTCCAGCAAGTTATTCTTCCATTTCTGGATTTAGATCTACTTCCCATCTTTGACCTTGATTTTTCTTGCTTGCCCTTCTCTCTTTGCCTTCCCTTGCTTTCAACACTTAAAGCATTACCTGATCTTTCTCCTGTGCTTTTCCTGTGAATTTCTTTATTCAAGATTACACTAACAACATCATCAACTTTCAAGATATTTGAAGCAGATGCAGTATTACTAACTGCCATTACCAAACTATGCCAACTTTCAGGTAAAGAGCATAAGATTAAGAGAGCCTTAATTTCATCATCAAAAACTATTTTGATTGAATTTAACTGATTTAATATTGTATGGAAATCATTAAGATGACTAGATACAGATCCACCTTCTGGCATTTGCAAATTAAATAATTGCTTCATAAGATATACCTTATTCGAAGCTGAGGGTTTTTCATATAAATTTGCCAAAGTATCCATTAACTCTACCGTTGTCTTTGCCTGTGATAAGTTGGAAAACACAGAAGCTGCCAAGCTCAACTTTATAGATCCAAGAGCCTTTCTATCAAGAACATTCCATTTTTCATCTTCCATATCTATGGACTTCCTTGAAACCCCACCCAATGGTAAATACAGATCTTTCTGATATAGATAATCTTCAATCTGCATCCTCCATAATTGATAATTCTTGCCATTGAATTTCTCCATTCTTAGTTCACTTTCTTCTGCCATTGCTTTGCTCCCACTCAATCAGAAACCCTTGTGAGTGAATTTTGTAATCAACAAACACTAACACGCTCTGATACCAGTTGTTAGGATCTTAGAGTACAATTGATTACTTTTGTATAAGCAACTAAACATGGAATTGAAACCAGAAGTAATAAGTAACTAGAAATTAGAAACAACAAATAATAGGAGATACAAGAAACAACCAATCTGTATTAAACTCTTTCGAAAGGAAATACAATGAAGAAATCTCTCTCCTCACACCTCACAGATGTACAATAATTCTCCCTCAAGAGTTTTCTCTCTCTCTCTCTCTCTCTCTCTCTCTCTCTCTCTCAATCAATTACAATCAACTCAATTACTGAATTGTCCATGCTATGAGGATCTAACCCTTCTATATAGTATACTACAACACTAGGGTTCATGAGCCATGCATTCGCCACCCTTAGATCCACCTCTTAAATCAAAGGCTCAAATTTTTTCTCCTAAAAATAACAATTTTGGAAACGCACAGAAGTCAGTGTCGGTCTGAAGATGACCGATGCTGGTCGACCCCTAATCGATGTCAGTTGGTTTTGACTGATGTCGGTTACTGTGTAAGCCCAACAACCTCCACATTAGCTCATTAGTGATGCTTTTAGCTCCAAAACTCAACAAAATGCATGGCTATCCCCCTAGCATGGTGACCTAAATCATAAAACTAAGACTTGGGGGGAAGATGGCAACTTTATTGCCAAATAACTCGACCACCAAATTGGCCTCTAAGATCATTATAGGTGACTGACGATGGTCCAAGGTTGTCGCAACATAAGCCATCAGATAAGTAAGATATGTGACATATAAAGGAGGGAGTAACCTCCCAGTAGGGATAAGATTTTTGAGATATCCTTAAAGCTGATCATAATACTGTAATAATTTATAAA